>OX463819.1:30746649-31418874 GCA_949825045.1 Argyresthia goedartella
GGTTCGGAGAACCACAACACACTCAGCTATAAGACAATCCTGAGGGGAGCCCGAATACAACTCCAGATGGCTTACGATTTAATTTTAATTGCCCAAAATCAATACACGTACATTACGGGGGCTTTTCGTCAGTCAGTTGTCAAAACTCTGCTCTGTTGGCAGCAACGTCAAATTCAAAATGGCCGTTCCGGAACCATAGATCGAGTATCGATTCTGAATCGAACAATACATATTAGCTTTCATACCAAATTATAGCTTTCTAGGACTTGAGGAAGTACCTAAGAATTTTGATGATCATCAGTGAGTGAGTCAGTGACGAAATCGGGGTATTTTGGTTATCAATAATATCTAAAGAATAAGAGCTATGCTATTGAAACTTTCTTTGTATATTGAGTCCACTACTGACACCATATCCCGAAATTTTCTTCAGCTGCTTTAATCCAAACCCAAGTTGTAAGGGTTCAAAAAATCGACAAAGCGCTTCGAGAAATGGTAGGTTGCGCTTCGCTTGCTCCTTGCGTGATATATGTGAATATTATGCATTTCTGATAATATTTCATACTAGAAGTCGGTTAATAAACCTACCCTCCAATATTATAAACGCAGCACCAAAGGCAAATAAAAAAATGCAATTGTTCATTAATTGCATTGTTAAGGTTAGACTTTTTTGATGTTCGATTAAACATATTTACCTTAGATATATCTCTAACTATCTTCCGTAATAAGGAACTTTCGGATCCTAAACTCCACCAACGCGCACTGAGCCTGCGTGGTGGAGTATGGCTAAATCTTACTCGTATCCGGGTAAACGCCTTTGTTAATCCTGAAATGGTGTCATAATCAATTAACTACTCTCTCTACAGTCTGGCGGCTCGTCCATCGAGCAGCTGCAGCACGTCGTCATCCCGTCCATCAACCAGGAGGTGTGCGCCGCTCGTTACGCAGAGCTGAAGACGCAGCCCGGCTACCAGAACTGGCCCGACATCACTCCTGGCATGCTGTGCGCCGGCCTCCTCGATGTTGGCGGCAAGGTATGGAGCTGGACAACTAAGACAGACCGTTTATGTCTATATACGACCTCTGTGGCGCTTCGGTTTTGGCTCTGCCTACCATGCGAGAGTTCCCGGGTTCGATGCCCGGCTGGGGATAAAGAAAAAAATCCCAGGTCTTGGATGTTTATATGTGTGTGATGTCGTTGTTTTTGGTTCCCACGATACAGGGTATCCTAGTTTGAGGTCAGAAGCAATGTGCCTGTGTATAAATGTTTATGTTTATGTTTGGTTATGCAGTACGAGCCATTTATTAGCCCAAGAAGATTGAAGGGTATCCCACGATGTTTTACAACACCGTTAGAACTTTGTTATAATTATAATGTACTTCAGTTATATTACTTACCTCATTGGTACATTGTCAGCACCGGAATTCACCAGATTCGAACCAGCATCTTCTGTACGTCATCGCATTTATGTCAAATTGTCAGTATTCATGTATTTATTTACCAATGCTCAGAAAGCTGATACCCACAGTGACTCATTCAAAATAGTTTAGTGCTGTGCGCTGACATGTCCAATTATGAGTTTCTCTTCATATCGAACTCATTCGAATCCGGGTAAAGGCATGTTCCCATCGATTGGCTTTTTTCTTTTTAAAGTAGCCACTACCCTGGTCTGTGCCACCTCCGGCCACCTCAGCAGAAACTTGTCGAGGTCGTCCCGTCATCCCCCACCCAGTCACTAGCGATTTTCGCCCACCTGCTTAAATTTATTACTCCGTTCCCAGGACGCGTGCCAGGGTGACTCCGGCGGCCCGCTGGCCCACCTCGGAGACATCATCGTCGGCGTCACCTCATGGGGTTACGGATGCGCAGACCCGATCTACCCGGGTGTCAACGCGCGCACCTCCTTCTACTCCCAATGGATCCAGGACAACGGCGCTGGCTCCGTCTAAAAATATAACTTTTTAAGGGATTCAATTGTTGTTTCAATCTTAGCATGGTGATAGGCATCGTCGAGTAATGAACAACCTACAAACCCTGTAAGAAGGAGCAAGATGCACGCCGCTCCTGACATTTGCATCAAGGTCATTTATGAGGGGCGTGGCATAAGTTGAAAACATATGGATAAGATTGAGCAACCTAAAGATGAGCAATTCTCAGAAGTCGTATTTGATATCTGTCATCAGTAGGGACAGAGTTTTGCATCAGTCTGTTTCCCCTTGTTTCGCTTAGAAAACGAAGGGAGACCGATGCATCAGTCTGTTTCCCCTTGTTTCGCTTAGAAAACGAAGGGAGACCGATGCATGGCTCTGTTCCTATTGTTGAAAGATGCCAAATGCTTCACCGCCCGTTTTCATCAACAATCTTTTAGGGGACACTTATCTCTTTAGGGGAAAGCCAGCGATTGTTTCGCTTTTACCAACGTTTAAGTAACACCTACGCTGCTAGGGCTCCCGCCGCCGCTCTAGGGCGCGAATTTCGAGCCCCTAGCGCTGGGTGAGGTTTTCTTAGCTGATAAAAAGATTGCAAGTTGTTTATTTCCTCGTAAAATGGAACAAAAAACATATTTTATTGATGACTTTGAACTCCTGAAGAAATCAATTTCCTAAAAAAATCTAATCTTACTAGGCGTCCTCGAATTTTTCGAGAGAGGCCACATTTTTGCGCATTTTTCTCGTTTTCGTCTTTTCTGCCAGTATTGTTTAGTTTTCGCCCAACAAGAAAATATAACATCGAATAGAACACGCAGCAGACTTGAGACAACATCAATCATCAAACCTCTTCAATATTTTGAGAAATCCGCGCTATCCCGCATATCTTCGTGAACATTTTGTTTTCTCTGGGGATGACTTTGGAGATCTAGAAGAAATTCTAGACGACGCAAATAGTACACTTTCTTATGTGTTAAGTTGTTTCAATGTAAACAACTTGTTATTAAACCCAAAGAAGACTAAATGTATTCAATTGTGCTTGCCTAATGTACGACAGGTTGAAACCAGTGTAAGAATAGGATCTGAAAGATTGGACCTCGTTGAGGACACAATCGAAAAATTCAAAGAAATTAATATACTAACGGTTACCTGTCAATATATATACGAGAATATCATGCATGTAATAAAAAACGTAGCTTATTTAAAACTTTAGATGATAGCCATACAATTAACACTAGAAATGGAAATAGGTTAGCACTACCATTATTTAGACTAAGTAAAGTAGGCACATTATTCATGGGGCAATGTATTCGGTTCTACAATAAAATACCACAGGAAGCATTGATACTTCCTGAAAAGAGGTTCAAAAACTTTGTTAAAAATGAGCTGATAAGAAAGTCCTATTATAGTATTAAGGAATACTTAGATGACAAAACTGCATGGTCCATACCATCTCAGCGCACAGAAATTTGACGAAGGGCGATGGATCAAGTCTATCACTCGCCGGCGAATTTTCTTAGACCGAAACCAGTACCTGTTGTGATGTCACTTTTTAAAAAGAAGGTATGGGGGAGTTTCTTGCCGTTTCTTCTTAGCCCTGAGGCCAACCTTCCGAAACGGTGTAGACTTATTTATATATATAAAAAAATTACTTGTAGTTTTGTAAGTAAGTATAATTTTGACGTTGAATAAGATAATTTATTTATCTATATTCAATAAAAAATTAATCTGAATCTGAATCTGATCTCACACGGTGTTGCTTTTGTCAATTCCTCAGCACAACACTGTTGCTTACGAGCACTCGTTTAGGTTAAGGGCAATACGTTTGTGGAATGCACTTCCTTGCGCTATTAGGGATTTCACATCCTTGTTCACTTTTAAGAAAAAAAACAAAGCATCTCTCTTCTGCATAGTTGGTATCTTATAGTATGTAAGTATGTGTATCTATATATTTTTTGTATTCTATTTATTTATTTTATAGTATGTATTGTGATTTATCTGATAGTATATTGACTTTATTGATTTATTTTAACTCTTAATTGTGCACTAGGACTACCTCTATATATATATAGAGGTAGTCCTAGTGCTATATATATATAAATATATATATATATTTCTTTCCTCACAGGTTAGCTGTAAGAAATTCCTTTTCAGAAATAAGCTCACCGTTGCATGTTGTTCTTGATGTTTTTTTCCATTGTGTTTTCTGTGCAATAAAGAATTATTATTATAATTATTATTATAGACCATAGACAAACCGTCACTTATGTAAGTAGCCTCTTCTTTTAGGTGCTTCTTTGTAAGGTGAAAACGAATTTAAGTTACGGGATGGTTTAGGGACCGACTTAAGCTAGGAGTTCCCTAGTTAGGTGGACGTTAAAATTGGTGAACTTCAAACTTCAAACTTATTTTTTTTTCAATTCTTAATAGATTATTAAGAAAACTTTTTGAATGTCATTTGAATCTATGCAAGAAAAACTACTACCGATTTGGAAATTGTTATGGAAGCGGCGAAGGAAACTAGTACAATGCAACACGGCCTACTTTTCTTTTCAGTTTTTTTTTTTTTCAAAAATATGTCTTGTGTTACAATCGTATGCGTGGTACTTGTGCTGCGCTGGAAAATCAGAGCTCCATACCACTTTGTCATTAATGTAATCATCTAACCTATGATATGCTTTATAACATAATGTTTTTTTAACAATTACTGTTAACAATCCCACAAATGAAGTTCTAACTTTAGCTTGTTTATATTTAAAGGTTGGTCAATTTTATTTCCGCTTCTTATATTATTTCGCTTGTGCCTTTCAACATTTTAGTGAAGCTTTTTATGTTCTTCCTAACGTACATGATATTTTCATGAATATTTTACAGTCATAATGCTAATTTCTTTGAACACTTCCCTCAGGGAGTCGTGACTGCGCAGGTTATAAATTGCTCTAATAGCCCTTTTTTGTAGAACAAAAACTGAGTCAATATCAGCAGCTCGGCCCCACAGCAACATTCCATAGGACATAATGCTGTGGAAATAACTAAAATAAACAAGTCTCGCCCTAGCTACATCCGTCAACTGCAAGTCATTTGTCTGATTTGTCTCACAGCATAAGCAACTGAACTTAGTTTTCCCGATAAAGATGTCAAAGTCAAAGTCAAAGTTCAAAGTCAAAGTCAAAGTACTTTATTACTGTAGATATTTACATATACTTAGCAAACGTCATTTTTTGCCTCTTCTCTACATTGGACCACTGTGGGAGAAGCAGGGCGTAGAAACTCCCACAGATTGATTTTTAGATCTCTTTTAAAAATGGGTTGTGCTTAACTAATACAAATATGAAAAATTTAATTGTTATGATTGATAAGCAGGAATAAATAATTACAAAACTATTAACAGCAAGGTCTGTGTTGAGCCAGATCAACCCCATACAGTCCTGTCATTTAAGTAATCTTGAGCATTGTAATATACCTTTTTCGACAAAGTCGCTTTAACATGCTTTTTAAATTGCTCAAATGGCAATTTCAAAATCTCCAGAGGTATCCTATATCCTATCCTGTAGTAGAGAATGCACTGACCCTTGAAATAATTGCTAACCTTCGCGAGTCTATGTAATGTAATGTGAGGTAATGTGATGACTCGATTGTAGTTTCGAATCAAGTGCTATCCCCAGGAAAACTATACTATCAGTAAACTCTAACTTATCATTATTTAATATAACCTAATTTTTTAAGGATGTAACATTAGGCAAAGTGAATTTTATACATTTAGTTTTTTTCGCATTAATGAAGTTGACCAAGATCGTTATTTACTTCGTCATAGTTCTGTAAGTTCTGTACATGTGAAAACGGGCAACCTCCCAAAGAATTTCTACAAAATGCCATTTCCCGTTATAAGTTTTGAATTTAATTTCCATGGTTTAGGGTTAAAAATCGCGATACCTCGCACGGAGGCGGGGTAATGAAACGGTGACAGTGGAACTATTAAAAAAAAACACGGCCTGCAATCAGGAGTAAATGTCTTTCTTGAATTTTAAATTGTTTATTAGCGCCATCTGTTGGTGTATAGCGGAACTATTTTGCCTATTTAGTAAACCATTCTTGCCTGACATCGTGACCTGTTGTCGCAGACGTAATTTTCTTTTTCATCGCTAGATGACGCTACGTACAACCTGTGTATAATTTTAGATAGGTAATTTGCGCCAGGAAACCTTGCAGGATGTTTTATAATTTTTTTAAATACAAAATCCAATTTCAAAACTGTAAATAATTAGGTAGTCACCTATTATTGTTCATCCACCTCAGTCCCACCTTCAACAACGACACGTCCGCGGGCGGAATAATGTCGCCTAATGCCATTTTGATGTTATCGTAAGAGGCGTGAGAGGCGTGAGAGGTTCCGGTGTAGTTTTCTATAGAAATTAATGGTTCCGCCGAACCCGCGAGGTGACGAATGGGCCCTGACCGGAGGGCTCTATAAAGAAAAGTGGTCGGTGACTAGGTACTGGGTATAAAGCTGTTCGGAAACTCGGAAATGCCGAGCAAAAACACAAAAACTTAGGTCCACTTGCTAAATTGATTTAGCTTTGACGTACAGGTAGACTACAGACCGTGCAGAACCATTAATGTCAAACTGGTGTTAGCCTAAGCCGTTTTTTGTCGATGTTTTACGATTTTTGTTGAAAAAACCCCAGAGTTTCTCAGTGAATTGGGAATAATTGCGATATTGAACTATACTTAATTTTGTTTTTCAACAATTTCTAATTAAGTACTGTTTAAACAATCTAACAAATCTTGTTCTAGGCATCTGTAACTTGATTCTTGGTTTTTACAGAACTTTGAAGTGCTAGAATTTTTTAAGCAAAGTTGTATTGACTCCTTTTTTGTAAAAACCAGCAGAGGTTTTTGAGCTCAAACCTTTTTAAAAACATGCTTGGCTATTACATTTTGACAGTTGCTTAATCGATTTAAAACGCTAAAACGTATTTAGTGAATTTCGTGCAAGTCGCCCTTTGCGTCTGGTTGCAGATGCATATTAGCGGTTTAGCCAGTAATTTCATATCCATCTTGCGTGACAGGGGACTAGCCCATCGCCGCAGCTTTTTTAGAGCAAATCGCTGAGAGGTACAGTTTTAGTATAGTAATTATTGAAATTATGGTAAGTACTTCCTTCTTGTCCTATTGCATCGAGATGGTGTGTCGTGCGTTCGGGATCTTCTTCCATCTGCTTCCTATCTTGTACTATAATTCTATCGTGCAAAACTTCTGAAAGTCGGGTTGGCCATTAACCTGACACCCCTCCGTCAACCCGCACTACAACGTCAAGCCACCCTGGTGGAGTATGGCTCAATCTTACTCGAATCCGAGTGAATGCCTGTGCCTCTCGTTGGGGACATTACTGTGCTACATTTTAATTGATATTATCTACCATGGTCATGAGTTACGTCGATCTGGACTTGCATCATTGTTTCGCCTATTCCTTTCCCATTTCAAAAACACTAACACACTCTCAAAATTCTCTCCCTAAAATGCCCTAAACGAAGGGAGACTGCTGAAGTATGGATTAACTATGATGATCGTAATGTGTATTAGTAACTGATTCACTGAACCGGAATGCTGCGATAAGTATTAATAGATTTCCCTCACAAATTGTAGGAGTATTTATTACATGTAGTCTCGTATAGTAAGATGAATAGCTAGATAGTCCACCCAAAAAAATATAACAAGCGAAATATCCGTCGGCATTTACATGCTTTTTGGGATATCTTAAAATTCGTCAACCTGTTTGGGCTGTAACTCGTGCTAAGGAAAGGGTCACATTCATACATAAATGTACCTATCATAATTTATCATTGTGCACACAAATATTAAAAATTTGCATTAAAAGAAATTGCATATACAAAGGCGAGATTATCTCTAAAAGGAGATGTCTTCCAGCAAACCAAGACATTTTAGGAAATTGTATCATAAAAGAGTAGGCAGTGCACAATAAATAGTATAAATAAAACGACTAGGAATAAATTAAATACCTATAAAATACAGGTAGTAAATACAAATAATTACTGATGTACGTAGACTACATAAACTTTAAAGATAATAATATAAATACAACAACTTTTACGAAAAAGAGAGGTAGTGCTCTTTAATACGTTTCTCAAAAGAGAAAAGAGTCGGGCAGTCTCTTATAGTGCAAGGAAGATCGTTCCAGAGTCGGACCGCCCGCAACCTGAAAGAGTATTTATAGACAGTATAGTTGGGGTAGCTCGATTTTTTCAAGAGATTGAAGAGATGATAATGAATGTGAGAGTCTCGGCGACGACGAATCGGAAGCCATCCCAACTCTTTGCGATATTGAGAAACATGGTCGTATTAGTGTCCGAATTCAGTCCGAAGATAAACCGAATCCCAAGATTCTGAAGTCGCTGAGTTTCTCTTCGTTCGCACTCGCCCAGGCAACATCGGCATAGTCGATTAGCGGCATGAGAAGGGAATGTTGAAGGGTAATTTTGGTCTGCCGTGGCAAGAAGTTCTGCAGTCACCTGAGGGAATGGAAAGACGTAAAGACCCGTCTGCTGACCTCGTAGACAGCTGGTTGTGAAAGATGACCCGGAGGTTTTTCGCCTTAGCAGTGTACTCTATTGTAGTACCATTAATAGTTACAGGAACAATAGATTTCTGTAATAAGGGAAGAGAGTGCTTGGTTCCAAATATGTATTTTTAAGTATTTTTGTTGTTCTTACGTGTTCAACCTAACACGAAGGATAAAGGGGGCTTTGCTTCGCTCACCCCCTTTACCCTTCACCTAAGCTACCGCAGTATTTTGCCCTGATAATTTTTGCAACTTTTGGTGTTCATTTATCCATTTTGGGTAGGAAAAAAATATTTTGGTGATCATTATATTTGTTGCCGTGTTTTAGTACGCCACTTAAGAATGAAGTCTTTGACTCTAAATGCTTGAAATACCTGACGACTGGAATAAAGAGGTGAATCATGTTTAGCGCCCCGTGAAGAAAATTACTGTCTTTCGTACCGGGTCTGACAGTGAAACTACTGACTCTAACTTTGAATCCGAACAAGAGTATATGAGTGGAGTTAAATATTAATCGATTAATTAATCATCCTAAATTCACGATAATATAAAATCATGCGATTAACGGGCAAACCTTTCTATAAAATTATTCAAGTATAATACTCAGCTTTTCCGTGGTTCCGCCCATCACAACCAGAAATACCGCTTACAAACATATAGGACCTACTTAGAGATACTTTGTATTTTTCTACTCAATGACGGAACTGACGTCATACTCACGTTACGCCTATTAGCATTTTACGTGGCTTAAAAAATACCTCTGAGATGATGATAATGAAACGATAAGCCCACATCACCGCTATGCTCTGAATAACATTACAACCATGAATAACATTACAACCATAGATCTCTAGTGAATTATTTCATTGAAACACCATCCCCTGTACCTACGTCTAATATCATGCACCCCTTGACAAGAACCGAAGCTGTATCAGACCTGCATCCCCATTTAGTTCCTACATTAGAAGTATATTAGCATACAACTTTATTAATTGCAGTCGAACGCTTAATCCGGGATCTCACTGTTTCAATACGGCTAAGCCCCAAACTTGTGAGGGATTAAAAGTAAACCTCACGATTATGATAATAAGCATCGCGAGTTGCTGAAACAGGTTAGGCCTGGCGCTTAATTAAAAAATCGGGCAAGTGCAGTTCCGTACCATTTTACAAGACAACTTAACTAGGTTTCGAACCTGGCTCCAACCTTACCCTATAGATAGCGGATCCGGCGTCAAACCAAATGCGCCAGCGAAACGTTTAAAAGATGAGAAGAAATTATCGATTATATTTGAATTTAGATAATTTGGTAAGGGCAGGGATGTTGAAATAAGTCTCTTGTGTGGAGACCACCTTTAAAGTATAAAATCTCGTTTAATTCATTATTTGTTGTTGTAGCGGGAACAGCAACTTTCAGCTCTCTTCCTATTACGGTATATCAGATAGAACCCTGTGACTGACAGACAGACGGACAGCGGAGGCTTAGTTATAGGTTCCCGTTTGGCAAACCCTAAAACCCATAAAGTTACAACTTCATTAAAACAAAACAGGCGTAGCGTCACTCCCTTTTACATATGAGGTGACAGAGGTACTGTTATGTTTTGCCGGTACACCTCGTTTTACTTCAAAATATTTTCTAAAATCGCTACTCCCATAAAACCGCTTCTCCTTCCCCCAAACCCTCGCCCTTTCCCTGATACACTCGCCACCGTCGAACGGCATGAATATTCACCAGGGCTATTGAATCGAAAGAGGTGGATCCCGATTTGTTTGCTCGACAAAAAGGGGGATCACTCTTTCCTGGAGATGGGGTGTTTTGCTTGCGGTCTTTATGTGGTGGTAAAAACCTTTGTGGCAGATTCTATCGCGTGGGGATAAACCTACTTGGTGGTAATACTGTGAGGTGTTGTAATCCGAGAATTCGATTCTTTATATTATTTGGCAACGTTATAGAAACAACACCAGAAACGAGTAACGAGGTTGAGAACAGGATTGTACACTCTGCTCAATATTTAACGAATAACACCTTACCTTACGTATATAGCTTTTTAAGTATAATAAATTAGTTTGCTTGGTCAGCCAGTTATTAGATTTTACACTAATTTAAATAAGCAACTAATACCTGAGAAACACTACAGTAAATAAGCTTCATAGCTTTTCCTATGCGGGGTAGCAATAGCGCTGATTTGCATAACTTTTTCAATGCTGCGTGCGTGACGCAGAGGATAGTGCCTCGGCATGCAACTTACTAACCCGGGCGAGCTAAGTTGGCACCTGGCTCGAGTGACGTTTGTGCAAAGTAGAGTCTGTACAGTACGTGCGTTGTCCGTCAGTGTCTGTGAACCATGTGTGTACTGATAGACAACTCACAGCCTAAACCTAATATCAATTGTACCTATTCGAATTACGATTTAGTAATATGTATTACTGTACTTTGCACAAACTTCATTCGAGTCAGATGTCTACTTAGCTCGCCCGGGTAGCTAGTATGTTTGGTTTAAGGTAGGTATAACTACCTAACTTAAACCAAACATAACATGCATTCTTAACAATTTCTGCAATTAGCTTAGTTAGTAGTAGTAGTAGTAGTAGTAGTAGTCTTAGCTTCTTGTTGCAATATAAAGTGCAAATTGTTGTCCAAGATACCAACTAATAAGTAATAACTAATAAGTCATCTGTATCATAAGGGGAAAAGGGAACGGAGCTTAATTGACGACCGAAGAAGAACGCGTATTGCTTATATTTGGTTGGTTACGATCAATACTCGTATATTTAGTTCGCAGCCGCATATTCCTCAAATGGTTTTAAAACAAAGCAAAGTATAGCTAAAGATAAAGATAAAGATATTTCATTTGTGAATGTGGGTTTCAGGGTTGTTAAATAAATATTGTTCTTGCCACACTCTACCTTAAAGGCGTACAAATATTAATTTAAATTGAATTATATTTAGATTAAATTTAAATTACATAACAATACATTATATTACATGTCCGTTTGATTATTCAAATACTGCAAATTACATAGATCCTTAATAAACATACGCTACCACCCACCCATTAAACAATCTTTCAGTCACCATTGAGGAAATCTTGTACGCTATAGTAGGCTTTATTAAGCAAATGTTCTTTAAGCTTTCAGTCACCATTGAGGAAATCTTGTACGCTATAGTAGGCTTTATTAAGCAAATGTTCTTTAAGCTTTCAGTCACCATTGAGGAAATCTTGTACGCTATAGTAGGCTTTATTAAGCAAATGTTCTTTAAGCTTTCATTTAAATAAATTAAATGATTCTATTTCTCTGATACATTTTGGAATATTGTTATAAATTTAAAGATACATGAAATAAATTAGATTTTTGCTTTAGAGTTTAGATTGCTGCTTTTGAGGCTGCAAAACTTCGAAAGGTCTAAATTACTTCAGAATGAGCTCCAAAATATCCTGTTTTGTGTCTCCTGTAAACAATCTCCCTTCATCCGTCTCGGTGTTTAACAGATAAGAGCCGGAGATCCGCGCTTTAGCCGACACCGCTTTTTTATCATTCTTTAAAGCGGCACATTCCTGCCCCCGTTTTTATTAGCTCCCAGAGTTCCTTTCGTAACAGGAGAAGGTTTTTTCCGTTTCCGGTCTTAAGTGGAAATTTATTTAAATTCTTCAAAGAATATTCCTTTCTCTCCCCGCCGCCCTTGCTCAGTTTCGAATGTCGTAAGTGAGTTTGAATAACTGAGTTTTATTTTCATTCTCTTTGTTTTATTGTGGAAGGAAAAGGAGCTGGATGCAACTATTTGCTTGTTTTGCTGAGTAGTCGTCGTGATTCTCCGGATTTATTGTATCATTCGTTTCAATTGTATGTTCCTCTCTTCTTAAAAAGGTTTTATATTCGAGCAAAAAACAAAGATTTCAATCTGGGATTCTAGCTTATCTGGGTGTGCACGAAATTTTTGACGATCTTTATGACCGAGTTTACATTATACCAATAACATTACCGACAAAGCCTTGGCAAGCGTGAAAATGTAGCATTAAACTGTGAAATTAAATTCATAATGCCACTTACTTATGTCAGATCAGAAGCTCATTAAGAAAAGTTTGCCTGCATTTATATACGAATAGCAACCAACGAACATTATAAAAAGTCTTACCTATCCTAACTAATTAATAATTCAGCGGCTAAAATGATGATGAATTATTATATTTACATTTAAACATGTATATACAGGCACATACATTGCTTCTGACCCCACGTGGTCAGAAGCAATGTATGTGCCTGTGCCGTGGGAACCAGAAACAGCGACATCACACACATATAAACATCCAAGACCTGTTTTTTTTTCTTATCGCCAGCCGGGGTTCGAACTCGGGACCTCTCGTATGGTAGGCAGAGCGAAAACAGAGGTCGTCAAATAAATATATACTTATATATATTTTTCCGCCTGCTTACCTCAAAATAGCACCTTCGTCGCTTGATTTCGGGTTCTCAGGCGGAAAAATTCTATTCGTACTATTATTTGTTGATGGGTTTATTATATAATAGTTAGGCCACTAATTAATTTAGCCTAAGCGTACTAGTTAAGAAGCATCTATAGGTATGGAATGCGCAAAGCTGTATTACCTAGTCAATCTACCGCCTTCTTGAATCAAACAATATGTCAATTGTTCCTCCAAGGCTTCTTCCCATCTCGGCCTAACAATGAACTCATTTACCGTATCGCGTGGCTGTTAATTGAAAACTAGTCCCTATAGTCCCTTAGAGTCCCTTTGGCTCGCTGTCACGTAATTAAGTGGCACTGGAGTTTTGTGCGGAACCCTCGTTGGGTGTCGTAGGGTGGGAGGGTTGTTCCTGTTTGATGCCAACCCTATCTTAACACTGCTGCTGATCAAATATTCTTTTTGAGTAAAAAGTCAATTCGTGCCCTAGCAAAACAATAGTTTGATTTGTTAAAATGTTTCCTTCTGCCATTAACTATCCCCTGTTGCCACCACAATTCCCAATCTTGGGTGACGTTCGTCTACCCTGTCAGAAACAAATCGAAGCCGTAAAATACCTAATTGTAAGATTATGGAGTTACTCAAGATGGTAAAATTCAAGTACGACTTCCTTATTCTACTGCAACATCACGGACCAAATAGCCGACCTCCGGCACAAAGAAGAAGATAATCTTTTGTGTAATGGCGGACATCGAGGCTCAATATATGAGTTTAGAATTAAACATTTAAACAAAAAACATACAGGCACACACACTTTGCTCCTGGCCCCACACTAGGATTCCCTGTGTCAACATCCAAGACCTGGGGTTTATTTTTCTTTTTATCCACAGCCAGGCATGGAACCCGGGAATCTCGCACGGTAGGCAGAGCCACAACCGCAGCGCCACAGAGGTCGTCGAAGAGTGGCGGGATATTGTTGGTCATAGAGGAGTGACCCAGATTGACGCCCCGTTTAATAGGCAACTTTAGAGGTGCTGACGCGGCATCGCCATTTTGTAATTATTCATGTTGATACTCGCATTAGATTCGGCTTCTTTATAAAGGGAGACAAAAATTATATTTACTATTAAATCTGATACAGAATTACCAAACAAATCAAACATATCCAATCTGATAGAGAATTACCAAACTAATCAAACAAATCAACCATATCAAATATGATAGAGAATTACCAAACTAATCAAACAAATCAGCCATACCAAATATGATAGAGAATTACCAAACAAATCAAACAAATCCACCATATCAAATCTGATAGAGAATTACCAAACTGATCAAACATATCAAATATGATAGAGAATTACCAACAAATCAAACATATCAAATCTGATAGAGAATTACCCAACAAATCAACCATATCAAATCTGATAGAGAATTACCAAACAAATCAAACAAATCAACCATATCAAATCTGATAGAGAATTACCAAACTGATCAAACATATCAAATATGATAGACAATTACCAACAAATCAAACATATCAAATCTGATAGAGAATTACCCAACAAATCAACCATATCAAATCTGATAGAGAATTACCAAACAAATCAAACAAATCAACCATATCAAATCTGATTGAGAATTACCAAACAAATCAAACACATCAAATCTGATAGAGAATTACCAAACAAATCAAACATATCAAATCAGATAGAGAATTACCAAACAAATCAAACATATCAAATCTGATAGAGAATTACCAAACAAGTCAAACATATCAAATCTGATAGAGAATTACCAAACAAATCTAGGGGCTAGCCCATTGCCGCAGCTATGGAGTAATAAGCTATGGAGTAACGAAGATTTCCTCACGATGTTTTGTATCAACGTTAGAACGTCCGTATAAATGTACTTAAGATAAATTAATTATCTCATTGGCACATGTTTAGGTTAGGTTATAGGAATAGAACTTGCATCTCCTGTGTGAGAAGCAAGCATGAAACCCATTAGACCACGGAGCTCTGAATAAAAATCTGATAATAAGGTTTTCTCAAGAAGTTCTCCATAACGCATAAATAACTTAATATTTGAAGGTACAATATGTACAAACTCAAACTAAAACTCAAATAATTGACTGTGAGTAGGAAAAAATAATGCACTTTTATAAGTCAGACTCTACACTCATTCGTCAACATGCGTACGAGAAACCAGCTGTTAGACATGGAGAAAAATAAAATATAAATCAAATATGATCAACTGAACTAATAAGTGACTATTTACGGCTTGAGTTTGAAAAAGGAAATTCCCTTTCAAGTAGTGATTTACGGCTGAATCATCGCACAGGAAAAGGAAACTCCATTAACTCACTGCACTGGTAGTGCTTCGGAAATACGCCCGTCAGAAAAGATAGCACCAAGAAACTCTACGGGGATGTAATTTTTTCAGTTTTCGTCATTTTTTTTAAAGCCACACAATGTACAGTATAAAAATAATCTAATCCAATGACAATATTATAACATCGTATCTATGAGTGCCAATTAGATGTCTCAAAATAACAATTTTACAAAATAATTGAATTAAAACAAACAAAATCTGTAATGAATGAATGAAAGAAACCAGACGGTACCAGTCCCCCCAAGCAGCACCCGTTCACGAGATTGACTTGTGCACCAGCCATCAATCCCCCTCGCCATTATCTGTACCTTCTTATATTAACCTTTACCTAAACCTATTCTTATCCTATCCTATAAGCTGCATCACAGCTATTACTTAACAATAGTAGATTGATATCTAAGTATATTTAGCATTAATTCTGATCAACAGCTAGGAACAAGTGAATGAATTAAAAATGTAAAGCATGACTGACACAGTAAGAAAACCTTTCGGCTAAAATTTGGTTCACTTGCTGAATGAAATCTCTATGATGCAAAAAACCGCATCGAATTAGGCTAATTAGTATCTGAGAATCTGTCAAGCGACAACCATCCCACATTTGCATTTTTTACATTTACATTCAGGCACATACGTTGCTTCTGACCCCACACTAGGATAACCTGTGTCGTGGGAACCGGAAATAGCGACATCCACGACATCCAAGACCTGGGGATGTTTTTTTTTATGTATCCCTAGCCGGGGTTCGAACCCGGGCCCCCCCACAACCGCAGCGCCGCAGAGATCCTGGCTGCTGCAGCTCCCCCTGGTGGTCTACAACCATAAAAAACATCTAAGAACCTGCTCTAATATTATAGCAGTCTAATGCAAAAATCCGGGTCGAAATCGGTCCAGTAGTTTTACAATGAAATGATAACGGCCATACATATACACACACATACACTCTCAAAAAAATATTGCCATTGCAACAAAAAAACTTTGATGCTGGACAGCCGTCAAAGGTGCATAGTTATGAGGGCAACGTTTTTATTGTTACTCTTTAATTGCTAATGCAACAAATTTACCAATTTTGATGTAATAGCAATAAAACAATTGTTGAAATTACAATGCTAAAATTGTTCCTGTCACTATATGATTTCTTGTCCTTTTGTTCCCATGACAAATGCCTTTAGCTATCATATCAAAGGTATACTGTCCCGATGACACGGGATTTTGTTAAAAAGACAAAGATTTACTGTCCGTGGATCTAAGTTTGTTTTGTTGAATTAGCTATCTTCCTTTGTGCTTTTATCAATTCACCGTTGCTTCTTCGACAAAGTTACTTTTCTCGTATATATTTTGCTACTCTAGCAAAGTAACATAGCTAGACTTGATCCCTGCACTTTGTTAATGGTACACTATGAAAAATATTATATACTCCCCTAAGCTTCTGACTATTATTCCAAAGGTATGCGTACATTGAACTATGTTTACTATACACCATACATCTGTATGGCGTATACACAAAGAACTCCGGTAAAGGTACGTATACCCGTAACAATATATAAGCAGAAGCTGAGGGGAATATATATTTTTTTAAGTGTACCATTCACAAAGTGAAGGGATGGAAATCTACAATGTTACATTGCTTAGGTAGTGATTAATTCCACGCCTCACCGAACGGCGTGGAATCCTGAGGGGTTGTGCCTTTGCCACGTGAGAGAAAAGAAGTGATGAAATTGTTACCTTGTCACCGCAGACAGGATAGATTGAAGGCTCGATTCGAGACAGGGGAATGCGGGAGAGGAGACAGTTTTGGAATGGGGGATGGGATCGAACCCTTGCCGTCGCTGTCCGACGCCGTCACCGGCGCGCTGCTGGCGGCACGTGGAGTCGCCGCCGATACGACTATGTGCTTCACAACACAATTCACTTGACCGCTGACGCGAATCTAATTACGATCAATAGCCCGACGCTATGAGGTAGATTTACACTCTGACCAGGCCCGATGCCTGTATTACAATTGGTACACCGAAATACCATCAATGGCCTGATCCGCCATGTTATTCTCCCGATGAGACAGACCAAGAGAAAGCTTAACCTCCAATTTTACATCTCGTTTCCGATACGAGTGACAGCTGCGGTTCTGTTTCCGTTCCGAGTCGCGCAACAAGAGGAGGTGCGTTCCGAAGCACAAATATTAAACAGGTAGCATAAAGAGGATAGAGGTATTTGAGAATCCTAAAGGAAAATACGAAAATATTTATATCAAAAGTATGTGTTTACTCTACTTTACTTATTTAATCCTATTTCATACCAAATTACAAGTTAATATTAATCACGAATCTTGTGGTGCAGTACCAGCTAGATGTTTTTAAAAAGTGAGAGAGCGGTCCAGGGTGACGCCAAGGTACTTAGGAGTAAAGTGCTGGTTTAACCTCCGAGTACCGCTTCAAGCTCGCGTTTGGCTAGTTGATTGTGTAGATGGAAGCGTCTGACCTCTGTTTTGCAGGAACTAGGTGTTAGTCGCCAAATTTTGAAGTACTTTCTTAATTAGTGTGCTTTGTTAGTGTGCTTTCCAAATTCCATTAGCAATTCAAACGTCAGTTCTTGATCTGAAAAAGAACAACGTTGTTATTTTATGCTTAAGCTATCTGAGACTTGTGATAATTTGGCCATATGTTAGGTTAGGTTATTTTAGTGGCTTTAAAAACCAAATGCTGACTGTTCACCGGGCCAACGAACGGCCAGTGTTGCCATCTTGACTACTTTGTAGCTAGATCTAGCTACTTTATGGGTTAATTTAGTTAGGTACTCAAATTGTTGGATGTTTCATACATTTGGCTACTTTTTGAGGACTGAACTATTTGTAATTTTCGACATTTTTCCTGACTAATGGACGTGATCGGAGCCGTAATATACCGAACTATGGACAAAGGCACTTACGGCGGCGCTGATTATGTTAAAAATTACGCAGTCACCCCCGCTCCAAGGCGCCAGTTGTCGCTCAGCGCTCATAACTCGTGAGGCGAGGCATACTTACTAAAATGATTGCAATGAAAGTAAGTAACCCTGAGAAAAAAAAAGGATACTTTCATCCTGCAAAATATGAATGGAGCCAGCTACCTAACCTAAAATCCTAGCAGAAAGGAAATTCGCCCCCCCAACAGCTGCAGTCAATGGTCCGAAAACATTTTGAAGATATTTGTTTGAAGTGTGATTCGAAACAAAGCACAGGTTACAGCCAATATCGCAAAGCAACGACATGAACCTCATAATTTTATTAGGGCACTGTTACTCACTGACCATAGACTGCAGCAGATGCTGCAGTTTATTTTATGTTAAAAAAGTCTCCATTGCTATATTTCATATCACTCTTGAGCACAAACACTACTTCTCTGCCCGACATCCACGTTGAAACTGGCAGAATAGGAGAAACAGTTTGCGCTTGCGAGAACAAGTATCATACGTTACTTTGTAATTTTATCTAAGAATACTTTGTCAAAACATCTACTTCGTATTTTGTTAGTATATGACGTTGCCGTATCAACAACACCATATAGCCGCAGTACCAACTGTTATTTTTATAGATTAAACTTTGCAGTAACATCGCTTCATAACGTTGCCGTCTCAACAACACCATTTAACCATAGTAACAACGGCTATTTTGATATATTAAACTTTGATACAATATCACTTCACAACGTTGATAAGTAAATATTTAAACGGGATAACAACGTACCGTTGTTATTCCGTTTAAATATTTTTAACATATTTACCGTATCTACGTTTCTTTAGCTAAAATAACAAAAATCATTCCAAAAATAAAAAAGTTGCCACAGCAACTATGGGCCTATAGCTGCAGCGACGATGCACTTACGTGCGGTAACAATAAAATTCTAACAAAGCTTTTATTGTCGCTTTGTTAGCCGATTTTTCTCTGAGTGTACACACAAACAACCTCTAACCCCAAACGTATATTCCGCCTCAGTTCTGTTCCGTCCGTCGTGGTTAAAAAGAAAGTACACTTTCATCATACGTATTAGCCTATAGGTTTTGATACCCTTGTGAATATCAAGAAAATTCAGCAAGTTCAGCAAATTTGGGACATAAACAGCCGTATTTTTTGATTGCGTAGAATAGGCGTGACTCCATGCATGTGTGTGTGTGTGTGTGTGTGGTACCGTCGTATGGTAAGGCCCACTTTTTTACAAATTGAAATAAAAGCTTTATTTAACCACCCCAAGGAAAAAAAGGTTTACAATGAAAGTTATGATTATTTCAAAATCCAAATAAATGTACTTTTTGTAGCTATAACGATGGTAAGTTACTTTTTTGATCGTTTTTAAAAACCTCTTTTTTGGGCTTTACTAAAAATGGTGTCGATAATAAGGCCCGTGCCGATTGTAGGTCGTTTGACGTAAAAGAATGCATTAAATACCTCAATCAATAATCAATAATTTGTTAGAAAAATACGCGTTTCCACTGTGTGGGAAATCAGCCTAGCTTTTGACTTTTTAGGTGTTCTGTGAATAAATATAAGTATTTTATTTAAAAATATTGTTATTCATTCTATAATTGAGTAATTATTGTCAAGGTTTTTTGATTTTTAATTTTCATGCATTGGGGCTTATTACACAGATGTCGTTAAGAAGGCCCCTATGGTCGGTAAGGCCCTTTAAAATTCAGTACAACTCACTTGACCGAAAGCATCCGAATTTCCGATTAGTAATTACAAGTGAAATTATCATCATCATCAAGCACTTTTATAACACTCAGTAAAACATTGTTAGTTAAATTTAACACTACAGAAACTAGCGGGCTTTATTAGACTGCAGTAGGGTTGGAAGGCCCAGCCGGGTCTTGTATGGCCCGAGCAACAATTTTATTGGGCTTTCCTAAACGACATGGGCCTTCCAACACCAATTGATCATTTTCGAAATAAATAGACATGAAATCGCACATGTCTATGTAAGTATCAAAATAATAATGATCAAATAAATACTCTAAACAAAAATCTACTTACAAATCGCAGTATAAACAAGTAAAAACTTACTTTTTGTGGGCGCACAATTTAGCGAATTCAGTGGCCGCGACCGACATCGGCGAACAACCGGGCGTCATTGTCAAGATGGCGGCCCCACGCTGCCCGCTGTTGCGTTTCTGCGTTTCTATTGGTCTATTCCATACGTACGAAGCTCGCGCAAATCAACTGTATAGAAGTCGGTTTTCTGCGCCTGGGCCTTGCTAACTGGTGGGCCTTATTAGACAACTGTACCTTATACTAATAATAAATACTAAAACAATAATAACATTTCTTTTTCTGCTAGCGGATGACACCGCCATAATTATTAACGATACGTCCTGGAATAATGTTTTTGCGGGTGCCGAAAAAAGTATGTCTAATGTCGCGACATGGTAACGACATAATTTGCTTACACTGAACACGGCCAAAACCTATTATTGTATTTAAAAAAAATATTATATTTATTATTTATTTATATAACACTAGATAAAGATCTGAACTTTGGAAATCATATCAAAGCATTATCGGCCAGAGTTCGTAAAATCAGTTACATCATGGAGCAATTGAGAAACTACGCCGACTATGGACTCATAAAAAGAGTGTATACTGCGATTTGTGAATCAATACTTACCTATGCAATAGGTAAGTATTGATTCTCTATCTATATATATCTCGGTAGTAATCTGTGGTATGGGGTGGATGTAGTAAAACAGTTTTACTCAACGCTGAGCGAGCCCAGCGTTTGGTATTAAAGTTAATGTTTAGGAAACCAAAAACATACCCGACTGATCTAATACACAGTGAAACTGAAATCAATGAAATGAAATGAAACTCAGCGTCCGACGGCTATTTGTTCTGAGGTCTGGTATTGTTGCGGACAAAATTATTTCGAATTCTCCTGTCAATAAATGAACAGAAAATGAATTTAATGAAACGGATCTACAAGGTCCCACCCAATCAACCCTGTCAAGACTACCTTTGCGCAAAGATTCCCTGATTTTATCCACCCTTACATGTACAATAAGGCCAATAGTTTTTGTGATTTTAGAAATTGCAGTACTTTTGAAGTTAAGGGGATATCTCGTCCGTGCAAAGGTCCCCGTTACTCCAGGCGGAATGACCCGCAGTGTGAGAGGGACGGAATCGGGGAAAAATGACAAAAAGTCGGTTTTAAATTAATACTAAATTAGCTATGAAAATTTCTATAACAGGTAATTTAGGTATTGTCAATACCCATCTAAATAAATATTTCTGAATTCTTTGCGCTATTCCAATTTGTCAGAAAATAAAAAAAGTGTAAATTTAGACCTCATTTCAATAATTATTTCTATCGAGCGAAATTCCTCCAATCGCGTTTCTGTTATGACAAAATCTAGAAAAAGGTCCCAAAATTGTTATATTACAGTAGTTTATGTGACTGCTACATAATGGAGGGCTTTAATACTCGAGAGTGGGTTAATTATAATTAATACTCGCCTTCGGCTCGTTTCATAATAATATCACTCGAGAGTTTTAATGCCTAATTATGTACAGTTACATACACTAGTTTATCTACACACATATCATAAGCTCTCTTTGATGTGTTCAGGAACCGCATGTTTGACCGGCATTGTGGCTCTGCAGTTGTTTAGCTTGTTCTGTAGGACCAACTTCCGGCTTCGTGTTCGACATTTGAATGTCAGTACCAACTTCACAGACAAACTAGGGGCGGCACGAGGCGGGCGTCGGCGTTCGAAATTTGAATGTCATAATGTGTAGAAAAATTACACATTATGGTCATAATGTGTAATTTTTCAGATAAGAAATGAGTTTTTACCAAGTAGTTTAACATTATGCTGATCGTAACGTGCGGTTTTTGTACGCAGTAAAGAGGGTCTATGATTCGTGTATAGATAAATATATTTAACTTAGAACAGCAGAGAAACAACTTCAAAAAGTGTCGATTTTGTCGATATATCACCTTAAAATAAAATGTCAAAATTGGCTTCTGTCCCTGACTTATGATGCCTCTGAGTTGGTGCTTGGTGTGCTGCAATATTACAGCAATTCCTTTATGTTATTTGTCAGTATATCCTACATATCAATGTTGTAGTTCTTTAAGTTTAAATTTAAAAACTGCTTTGCACATGTTTAATTTCTTTTTATGCTAATATTTTGGTAACTATACCCACTCTTTCCTTTTTGTAGTTATGATAATACCTATAATAATAATACCTATATATGGACACTATTTACACACATTGATCTAGCCCCAAACTAGGATTCCCTGTATCTTGGGTACTAGACAACGATACACCTACTTATATAGATAAATATTATACTTAGATAGATATACAACCATGACTAGGGTACAGACATCCGTTCTCATCAAACAAATATTTGCCCCCACCGGGACTCGAACCCCCGGGACCCTTGGCTTCGTAGGCAGGGTCACTGCCGACTCGGCCATTCGGTTCGTCGAGTTGTATCGTATTACTGATAAATAAAAACAAAAAATCATAATATGTATATGTGAACCTTGTAGGTACTTAGCTAAACTCCCATCTGTTAACCATATTACGGTACCCACGATAAAGGCTCTGCCTAGTGTGGGGCCACAGTTAATTTGATAATTGTAGCTTGTAATGTCTAGTTTATAATGTATTATTGTTAAATACTAGATCAATTAACCTTTTATCTACACACGGTTCATAAACCCTCTTTACTGCGTCCAAAAACCGCTCGTTACGATCAGCATAATGTTAAACTACTTTGTAAAAACTAATTTCTTATCTGAATATTGAACATTATGACCATAATGTGTAAATTTTCTGCATATTATGACATTCAAATTTCGAACGCCGACGCCCGTCTGAATGCCGCCCTACTTTGTCTGTGAAGTTGGTGCTACAGAACAAGCTAAACAACTCAATGCCACAATTCCGGTCAAACATGCGGTTCCTGAACACACATCAAAGAGAGCTTATGATATGTGTGTAGATAAACTAGTGTATGTAACTGTACATAATTAGGCATTATGTAGCAGTCACATAAACTACTATTAAATAAATAATTCTTATTCTTATTTTGAAAATGTGGTTGAGAAAGTAAATCTTTTTACACCTAATTGTTAAACGCCATTTGCCTGAAAAGTCGTAAGAATAAAAAGTACATCTCAGTTTCCAATAAAGTGAACCCCATATCTTACCATTACCTCACCCTCAAATGTAACCGCGCCACTCAAGGATTAGAACAAGTTTTATTGGAACCGCTAGAAGAATTGTTGCAAGAGAGACTCGCACCAAGATCGGTCAGATTCATCACCCCTTCAACTTCATAGAGTATTAAGTGAAAAAGATTAATATCACCCATTTGTACGCGCCCCGCTGCGGTCTGGCGGTTGTTTAATTCGGGATAAGCACCTGAGATAATATTACAACTTCAAGCAAACTGCAGACTACTTCTAGTCTCAGTTACGTCATAAGACTGGACAAATAAATATACTTTTATCCACACACGTATCATAAACCCGCTATACTGCGTCTAAAAACCGCACTTTATGACCAGAATAATGATATACTACTTCGTAAAAACTAATTTCTTATCTGAATATTGATAAATTATGACTATAATGTAACAATATTTCGACATATTATGACATTCAAATTTAGAAAGCCGCCGCCCACCCACTTGCCGCCCCTAGTTTGTTTGTGAAGCTGGTACTACTGAACAAGAAACAAGTGCAGAGCAATGATCAATGCCAAAATGCCGGTCGAATATGCGGTTCCCGAAGACATCAAAGAGAGCTTATGAGATGTGTATGTAAACTAGTGTATGTAACTGTAAATAATACTGATTATTATGTATCAGCCACATAAACTACTATTACATAAGGTATACAGGCAAATGTGTACTTGCGTTTGCTAAACGTTTATCGGACAGGGGAAATACCCTGATATAGTGCTGTATGCTGATAAAACCAAGTGTATCAATTCTCACTTCCAAAATGTCAGGCAAGCTGAGACCAGTTTAGTGTTAGACAGCAACACGTTACGTTTACTAATTGTAAATGATACGAAGTACCCTTGGAATAACCATTGATATAAAATTGCAGTGGGGACCCCACAGCAATTTAAATTGATAAATTATTTGGTAGATTAAGTTCTGCAGCTTACGCTTTTAGGAACTTCAGACAAAATACGGATATGGCTACAGCAAGGCTAATCTATTTTTAGTTAACTTCAAGTAAATTAATAGTTAATTTAAGTGTCAAGTTGTATGGTATTGTAGTTGTAAGGAAAACAGCGAATATTGAAAATATTTTATATTACAATTCATAATTTAAAACCCAAAGACTCCCATAGAGAACTTTAAAAAAACTGACGTATCAACTGCAGCAAGTAAACTTATTTTCGAAAATATAACCTTTTAACATTCTTCAAACTTAGCGATAGCTGTAATGATAACCTAAGAAATAATCCCAGACTACTTCAAGAGTTAGCAATTCTTTCAAAGCATTCTCTTTTACAATAAGATACTCTAGAGATTTTGATATTGATGGATTGCTCATATGGCATAGCAATTTAAAGACCATGTATGAACTACTTTATATAAAAAGGGATATTACAATATTAAATATAACATAAATGACAAGAGTGTAGAGTGTTAATCTAACATAGAAATCGATTAATAATTTTGACATTATTTATTTCTGCATATTATTATTCAAACTTAAAACTCAAATATTTTATTTTAAGAAGGCAAAAATAATGCACTTTTACAAGTCAGACACTTATACATAGCCAAAAATAAATCAAATATGTTCAACTAAACTAATACGTAACTGATTAGGATATGAGTTTGAAAAAGGAATTTTCCCTTTCAAGTTGATATCCAATCCAATAACTATTTGACATTAATCTAAATTTATGTAACGAGTATTGCCTATTTAGAAAACTCAATATTTACTTATTTCCCTAACATGTAATTTTGTTTGCCTAACGGCTGGACGTAAGACATATTATTTTAAACAGGGATATTATTAACCACCTATCATGTAATTTTAACTATGTACTACAATAAATCTGATTTCTGTTTTTTGTTTATTTTATGTATGTAGTGTAGGCACTTGTATATTTAGTTTATACTTGAGTTCAGGATAGATATTTATGTATGTACGTACCAGGAAAATTATAATTAGGATTTGTTGTACACATCATGCGATCAACCTTTCTCATCCTGACTTGGTTTGCTGAAAGAGATCTCTTGCTAGAGATAAGCTCACCTTTGTACGCTATTTTAATGAATATCTTGTTATTTTAACAACTCCTCTTATTTAATCTCATTGTCATCATATTTTCAACTCTATAGCTTAGTAATAAAGTCCAGATCTAAAAAAAGCGAAATCAATTGTCCATGCAATATCTTGCATTTCGGCATAGCGATGGGTGGATGGATAACGGTTCCAGTGTTATTTGTTTTGAGCTGTGAAGCGCATTAAAAATCGCATCGCGTGCCGTCATTAACATATCGACGAATGGCGGATGCCAAATAGACTTCACCATCAGTATTGCCAACTTAAGACTCTAGAACTGGTTGGAGTACGAAACGGTGTTATAAATCAATCCTTTGCGTAGCATGTAAGTAGTACTATGAAAAACTGTAATGGTATTAGAAATCAACATAATATAAAGGCTTGTGTTTAAACGATTACCAAAAAATTCGAAAATTTATTACCAATAAATTCGAAATGACTGCCAGAATTAGTAAATGATCACCAAATTGTGTTAGAATAAATGACCACCAAACTTCTTTTATGTTTTGTCTACTTAAATTTATGTTTTAAGTATTTGTTGTTCTTCTTACATGTTCAACCTAAAACGAAGGATAAAGGGAGCTTCGCTTCGCTCACCCCCTTTACCCTCCACCTAAGCTACCGCAGTATTTTTCCCTGATATTTTCTGCAACTTTTGGTGATCATTTACCCATTTTGGGTAAGAAAAAAGATTTGATCATTATATTTTTTGCCTAATATAAACATTTACATACGGGTACATAAATTGCTTCTAGCTCCACACTAGGATACCCTGTGTCGTGGGAACCAGAAACACATATAATCATCGAAGACCTGTTTATTTTTTCTTCACCCTCACCCGGGGATCGAACCCGGGACCTCTCGCATGGTAGGCAGAGCCACAACCGCTGCGCCTCATAGGTCGTCGTGTATATTTTGCATGTTACGCGAAATGAATATATATTGGGTGAAATACCTATGAAATTGGCAAATTTTTCTTCCAGATTCAGTAGTTCATAATTCGAGTAATTTAATAGCTATTTCTAGTTTTCTTTATTATTTTAAAATTAATTTCAATATTTTACATCTACTTATTAAATTTTCTATTAATTTTCAGTTAGATAACTAAAATGTTATCTTCAAAATCAGTGCCTCGTAAATGTCATCCATTTTCATGGTAATATTCGTAATATTTTTTTACAGTTGACACTTTTCAAAAATAATATAAATTTTTCTGTTAGCTAAATGTTGTCTCATTCATTCACACCAAGTTTATAAAATTAGGATCTGTCATTCGTAAAAAAGATACAAAAATGTTTTTTACTGAAAATATAGTTAACTTCAATTTCTCCATACAAAACGCCAATTTCATATGTAAGGACCTAATATTAAACTGAAAATATCTGGCGATATGGTTATGTTCGCTATAATTAAGACTATTCTGTAGGCTCGTACGAGTACTACTTCATGCTGAACGGATACAGAACTAAACTATAACATAATGGCACCTTCAACTGTTTGTTGTTTGAAAAACTTTTATTCATAAAAACTTAAAAACTACACTATACAGAGCACCCCAAACAGCATTGCTATTTCTTGGGGTAGGTATACAATCTTTTATAGATAATTATAAAATAAAGCCAATAATAAAAAATGACAATGATGAGATTAAGTTCACACTTACACATTATAAAAAAACTGCTGTACTAAAGGAGCAAATTGGCACTGATGGAGTATCAGAACTCTCAAGGTTGTACGAGAATTTCTTTGAATACCTCTGTGGCGTTGCGGTTCGAGCAAGCGGTCCTGGGTTCGGATCCAGGCTGGGGAAGAAGAAAAAATATCCTCAGGTCTGAACGTTCCAACGACCCAGGCCATCCTATTTTGGGGCCAGAAGCCAGGGTATGTTGCATATAAAAGAATCTGTCGAATTCCGGCCAAATATTTTTGGTGCTGGCAACACCGATTTCAATATCCGCGTCTATCCCGGAAGCGCCGGGAGTGATGCCCGCAGCTCGCCGATATTGCTGTGTGCGGTGGGCAAACATACAGATACTGCGAGGGAGGGAGAGGGAAATACTAGTGAATCTTCGTCATACTTGTGACCATGCAAATTGGCGACCTTATCAGACATCAATATACTACAGTGTTTAGAATTACTATTGTTAATTGAGATGCAAGGTTTAACTAGGATAGTATAAGAATCTTTTATCTACACACGTATCATAAATTCTCTGTATTGCGTCCAAAAACCGCACTTTGTGACCAGCTTAATGATATAGTACTTGGTAAGAACTCATTTCTTATCTGAATATTGATACATAATAATACCTTGGACACTATTTACAGACATTGATCTACCCCCAAACTAGGATTCCTTGTATCTTGGAAACTAGACAACGACACACGTACTTATATAGATAAATATTATATACTTAGATATATAAACAACCATGACTTGGGTACAAACTCCGTTCTCATCAAACAAATATTTGCCCCCACCGGGACTCGAACCGGGACCCTTGGCTTCGTAGGCAGGGTCACGTCAAAACCGCACGTTATGACCAGCATATTGATATACTACTTGGTAAAAAAGAATTTCTTATCTGAATATTGATTCATTATGACTCAATATTTCGACATATTATGACATTCAAATTTCGAACGCCGCCGCCCACCTGCGTACCGCCCCTAGTTTCTCTGTGAAGTTGGTACTAATGAACAAGCTAAACAAGTGCAGAGCAATTATCAATGCCACAATGCCGGTCGAACATGCGGTTCCTGAACACATCAAAGAGAGCTTATGATATGTGTTGATAAACTAGTGTATGTAACTGTACATAATTAGGCATTACAACTCTCGCGTGATATATTATGAAACTCGCCAGTTTTAATACCCTTCATTATCACATAGTGACACATAAACTACTATAATCGTAAAAGCGTAGAGTAAACACCTATATTTTCGAGTATATCTGATGATAGATATGAGATCCGAAGAAGAATCGGTCTGCTTATGTCACGTCTAAAATTATATACGATATGTAGATTAGCGTATCAGCTACTTCCATTAAAGAGTATCTGCTATTAGATCCCGAGTCTCCGTAAGCAATGCCCACGGCTGGACTATATTGCTGTTTGCTTTGCACAAACATTCGACGAAAGGTTACTTATTCGGGTTTAGTTCAAGGCGAGGGTTGGGGAGATCTATCGTCAAGTTATTTATAAGGTTAGGGTTCCGTGGTCTAATGGATTTCACGCTTGCTTCTCACACAGGAGATGCAGGTTCGAATGCTGACCATGTACCAATGTGATGATTAATTTATCTTAAGCAATTTATCGGACGTTCAGTGTCTCGGACGACACTTTAAGGTGTAGGTACCGGCTTCTATCGCTACGTGGCAGTGGTCGTAAAATCCCTCGACTAACCCGCACTGAGCCAGCGTGGTGGAGTATGGCTTAATCTTACTCGTATCCAGGTAAAGGCATGTGCCCCTCGGTGGGGACATTAATGGGCTACGTCTATATTTATAGTTTTGAGTTTGACGAAGGATGTAAGGGGAAAGGTAGGTGGATACAGAACAGTACCCGCAAGATGATGTGATGCAGGATCATGCTTTGGAAAGAAATAACCTCAAAAACAGAAAGAGACTCCGCACTAAAAAGCCGAAACAAGCCAATTATTAACTGCTCCTATTATTAACCTAACTCTAATTTGTGACAAGATTTTTCTATCACCTCACGCCACAAAACGTGGTAACAATCTAGTCCTGAAATTTCATACCATCAATGATAATAAAAATTTACGCTACTCAGTTTTTCACACTAACTCTTGAGTTTCAGAAACGAGCTTTAACCTCTCGAACCACCGGCGTTAGATGACGGCACTGTTCCGTTTTGGGTTTTGAATTTTAAAGTTCAAAATCGCGACCCGTCCCAACTATCCTCGGTTTTTGAGAGGTTAAATTTTAAAACCCCGCAAAACGCCAATGGGCTTAACGTCAGGCGTGTGAACTGTCATGAATATTATGTACTCAGAAATAAGAGCCAGGTTTGTTAAAAAAAAAAACAATATTTTATGAAACTGACTTGCCATTAGCATTGCTGTAACTGACTGTAACTTAAGTAAAAAATAATAATTTGTTATATTTACTATTCGGATGTTTTTTCCGCGACATAAGGATTTGTATTCCCGAACCCGAATAGGTTGTTTTAGATAAACCCTCCTCCGCTTACTGGAGTTAAACCAATATTTAAATAATTTCAAACTTTGATTAATTCGCAGACATATTGTTTGCTATGATGTCCTGAATGGTGGATTTAAAGTCTGTTTACATTTATTGCTTTATTACAATTTGGCTACAGATTTTCGAGGGCAAAGATTTTAATAGACTCATTAGAAACATCGCAATAAGCAGGATTATTCAAACAACTACGCATTTTTTGTTTTAAATAATGGTAGCTATTATCTCTTTAGCCTAATAATATCTCGTCTAATCGTAGAAATCGTTACCGGTAAATTGGAACTAAATAAAATTAAACTACCGTTGCTATACTATCTGCCAAATAACGCGGCCTTAGAGGTCATTCACACAATAGAGGAACTTTACCATCCAATTTAAGTATAGCTAATTCTGTCGCTTATCATACAAACCCATCGCAAGACTGATATCGCTAACTATCGTGGTACAAGGCCTACGACACAACTGGTACCACGAGATTCTAGTGATGCCAGTTTGCGGGAGGTTTACATGGAAAGCGACAGATTCAGCGATTCTTAAATTACATTATGTGACATTGTGGTAACGGTCAGTGAATGACCTCAAAGCCACGTTGTTTGGCAGATAGTATGGGGAAAAAATATATGCAGCCAAATCTTTTATTTCTGTTAGTTTCAATTAGCCTCTACAATTCCAATTACAATATTTACAATATTTTTTCTGAAACTTTGAAACTAGCACTAAGGCCGAAATGTTTCTAAGGAAATAAAAACACCCATGATAATATGCCTCCGTTGTCTTACGGGTTTCACGCTTGCTTCTCAAACAGGAGATGCAGGTTCGATTTCTGACCATGTACCAATGAGATAATTAATTTATCTTAAGTACATTATACGGACGTTCTAACGGTGATGGAAAACAATGTGAGGAAACCTTCATTACGCCATAGCTGCGGCGATGGGCTAGCCCCCTGTGTCACGCAAAATGGGGAATTGAATAACTGGCTTAAAGTGGGCACAATTGTGCCTTTGCCACCCCGTATGGGAAAAGGCGTGACTCTATGTTATGTTTGTTGTAATAATATATACAACATTTTGACACTCCACGTAAATCCATAGTCATCAGCAGCAAATAATTACTATAATGGGTAACGCGATAGCTCTGTTCCGCTAATGACTTGTCACTCCAGCAAGACTGTGATGTATTGAATTAAAACATAATTAAAACTTTGTTATGCTCCATAATCCCCAGTAAACTTCGCTCCAGAAAATTTCTGGGAGGGAGATTGTGCCGTATGCACCACTACAAAACTCTATTACAGAATTATGTTGGTTGTTTTATAAACAGGCTGGGAAAAAAAGTATCTAATATGTACTTTTAAGGACTTCAGTCTGAGTGTGTATGAGATTCTATGAGCATTGAAAGGCTACTTCGATAGTCGACTGGTTTTCGCTAGATGCTATTTGCACAGAACCGTGAGGTTTTTGTTACTGTTGCTACAGAGAAGAGCCAATTGGCCACAGCAGTGTTTCGATGTCAGCTGAACAAGATGATGATGAAGTTTTATAAAAATGACATCAAACGGCCTCACCATCTAGCGTAGAATTTTCTTGCGACTTGCCCGTATCGGTCTATTCCGTCGCAAGAAATAATGTGGCTCCCAGAATGCACAGCGGCTGTAATAAACATCTGAAAAGATGAGCCAATGATGATGACCATTTTGTTAACCCCTTAATGCATGGCCTGACCCGAAATGGATCGCGATTTTCAACCCTATTGCTTGGCAATAAAGTTCAAAACCTATGAAACCATATATGGATTAGTATGAAGAAAAGGGTTAAGAAATTCCGGAGCCAGGACCAGTTCACCCTTCGAGGCCTTTGCAGTGGGTTTAGTTAACCATATTGATTTGAAACCCTTTCAAAAGGGTTTGAAATAGTACATTGTTGCCCAGGTCTAGTAAGTAAGCAATAGATGGACGAGTTGGTTGGCGAAGATGCGAGTCCATCTATTGCACTTTCTACCGAGGCATTTACTACGTGCTTTTCACGCCTAATGTAAGGAAATAAAACAGTGAAACGTTTCCAAATACTCAAAGAACAAAACGCTGAAAACGGCACATTCACACAGATAATGTCGTGGTTAACAATCACTCAGCATCACTCCGTTTCTGAACGAGTTACTAATGTCAAAAATAATCAACCAATAGCAGAGTAGAAAGTAAAAAAGGCCGCTAAACACTATATTTTACTTTGCAAATCTACATTGTTTGACTGTTTTTGAATTGTACTACTAAGAACTACTTTCTACTCTCATTTCAATCCATCTTTGGCCATATTTCCGAGCAGTGGCGTGAATAAATTATAGTGTATCATCTCTCTGTCCAGAAATATAAAATGGATGGTTTATTCCAGTCCAGGCTACATAGAATGTTCTCGTCCAGAGGATTATGGATCGAACAAGAAACAGGAACTACGGTGATAAAAAATCGCAAGCCCTCCATTCCCCCCTCTAACCCCCCTTCAGTTCCGATCAGAAAGTTTCTCGTCGCCAGTAACTCTTGTCTTGCAGTAATGAAGAATTATGAGTCTGCTGTCTCGCGATTATTATTAGCCGAGGCTTGAGGGGCTCTCGTTAGTTAGATGGTAGGGAAGTGAGGTACAGTACTGCTGCAGGAGTTTTATAAGGATTGTTGTAAGATATACCGCGCAGTATCCTCAAAGTTGGGTGCATATTCGCTATAACCAAAAATATGGTAAAGGCCTGTGAGATTATTGCTTTTATCTGTACACATATCATAAACCCTCTATAATGCGTTCAAAAACCACAAATTACGACCAGCTTAAAGATAAACTATTTTGTAAGAACACATTTATTAATTGTGAAAATGTTATTATTGCTCTATAATAACATCGAATTTGATATTCTTATTACATAAAAATTTCGAATATCTACAATAATTAAAGCAATTTGATTTAACCTCAATTCTAATATCAGTCGAGATGACGTTCTATTCAAAATTAATTAGTTTTTATTATTGGTCTGGAGTGTAGGCAATTTAAAATTATTTTTTTAACAGACGAAAATGCGACGGTTTTCAAGTCATCGCATATATGTTCTTTTTAATGTATGACCACGCGTTACTTTTTACAGAGTTGTCCGATTTTGATATTTTTATTAAATTGATTAAAATCAGTTAAAGATTCGGCTTTTCTCGGATATCATCGCCTAATTCCGATCTCTCTCTCTTTCTAGTGAGAGTTGAGGGATTCACGAAAATTTCCGAGGTTGGCCGAATCGTTAACTGATTTTAATCGTATTGTACTGTATACATTTGAAAAAAAATACATGCCTAAGGGTGGGAAATAGGGGTGATTATGCTTCACTCACAGATTTTAAACCGAGTTGTGTATTACAATAAAAAAAAAATCTCACAATGAATGAGCCTTAGACCTGTCAGTCTCTTGTGTGTAGACTTCTCAGTCTGCATTTCTGCTAAAGCTCGATCATCGCGAGGTCTCTGTAATACCTTATTTGGCTCTAGATAAAGCAAAACCCTCAACTGTTTTTACTCTACTCAGTGCCACATATGCCTGCCTTCAGGCAAACACTTTATTTCCGAGCTCGATTGCAGCTTTATCAAGGGTACCTTGTAATTTGTGTACCGTGACGCAGTGTATAGATAAATTTTCCAAAATAATATTTTCCTTGTATTTTTTTTTTCCATTCGCGTTTCTTCCCACGATTTATATTTTCCAAACGATTTTTTACTAGTTGTATAAGGAAATAATCACCTGGAAAATTATTATATCGGTAAAACTAATGTATATGAAAGGTACAGATTGAGAAAATAATTGCATAGAAAAATATATGTCTGGAAAAAAGAAACAGAAGAAATTAAAGCGTGTAGAAAAAAATGTTACTAGTATAAAAATCGTATGGAAAAAAATAATCGTGGGAAAAAAAACGAATGAAAAAGAATACAAGGAAAATTTTGTTCGGAAAATTTATCTATACTCTCCTGTGACGACCAAGCATGGAGCTCCGCCAGCTCGACCACACCCTGAGCAAAAATAATTGCCTGCTCTTTGCACCAGTATTGGCTCAAACGATTTTGAACTTTATTTTTTTTAAGAAATGGCACTACTTTGCAAATAGAACGTTTCTCAATTTCCGATAAGTCACTAATTTCTGTGGGTATTGCAGCTACCCACATTTTATTCCAATAGGCCTGGGGTGCGCACGGTGAATAAGAAATTATATTACCTAAAGCTACCAATTAATTAGGCAAAATAGAGCCTAAATTTGTAGTATGCAATTTCGTACGTTACTGAGGATACAAACTTTTTTGCATATTGAACACGGCAAGTCAGCATAAACATTAATCGCTTTCTTAAAGTTTTCTGCGTGACACTGGTGTCTTCACTTGCAAGCCGCTTGTCGCATGGCGCTCAAACGATTAGTTCCCTCCTCGGGAGTTTCGTGAAGTACCACCATTACAGAACAGTTACGAGCAGCATCGAAACGCAGCAAATGTTCATCTTCAGTTTGATTTGAAAGTCGCTCTCTTATCAGATTTAAATTATGAGCGCGTTGCTCTTCACTCTCATTTGAAAGTCGCTATCTTATCAAGCCTAAACGACGAGCGCGTTGCTCTTCACTCTCATTTGAAAGTCGCTCTCTTGTCAGACCTAAACGATGAGTGCGTTGCTCTTCACTCTCATTTGAAAGTCACTCTCTTGTCAGACCTAAACGATGAGCGCGTTGCTCTTCTATCTCATTTGATAGCCGCTCTCTTGTCAGACCTAAACGATGAGCGCGTTGCTCTTAACTCTCATTTTAAAGTCACTCTCTTGTCAGACCTAAACGATGAGCGCGTTGCTCTTCTATCTCATTTGATAGCCGCTCTCTTGTTAGACCTAAACGATGAGCGCGTTGCTCTTCACTCTCATTTGATAGTCGCTCTCTTGTCAGACCTAAACGATGAGCGCGTTGCTCTTCACTCTCATTTGAAAGTCGCTCTCTTGTCAGACCTAAACGATGAGCGCGTTGCTCTTCACTCCCATTTGATATTCACTCTCTTGTCAGACCTAAACGAACACGCGTTGCTCTTCACTCTCATTTGATAGTCGCTCTCTTGTCAGACCTGAACGATGAGCGCGTTGCTCTTCACTCTCATTTGAAAGTCGCTCTCATGTCAGACCTAAACGATGAGCGCGTTGCTCTTCACTCTCATTTGATAGTCACTCTCTTGTCAGACCTAAACGAACACGCGTTGCTCTTCACTCTCATTTGATAGTCGCTCTCTTGTCAGACCTAAACGATGAGCGCGTTGCTCTTCTATCTCATTTGATAGTCGCTCTCTTGTCAGACCTAAACGATGAGCGCGTTGATCTTCTATCTCATTTGATAGTCGCTCTCTTGTCAGACCTAAACGATGAGCGCGTTGCTCTTCTATCTTATTTGATAGTCGCTCTCTTGTCAGACCTAAACGATGAGAGCGTTGCTCTTTACTCTCATTTGAAAGTCGCTCTCTTGTCAGACCTAAACGATGAGCGCGTTGCTCTTCTATCCCATTTGATAGTCGCTCTCTTGTCAGACCTAAACGATGAGCGCGTTGCTCTTCACTCTCATTTGATAGTCGCTCTCTTGTCAGACCTAAACGATGAGCGCGTTGCTCTTCACTCTCATTTGAAAGTCGCTCTCTTGTCAGACCTAAACGATGAGCGCGTTGCTCTTCACTCCCATTTGATATTCGCTCTCTTGTCAGACCTAAACGAACACGCGTTGCTCTTTACTCTCATTTGATAGTCGCTCTCTTGTCAGACCTGAACGATGAGCGCGTTGCTCTTCACTCTCATTTGAAAGTCGCTCTCATGTCAGACCTAAACGATGAGCGCGTTGCTCTTCACTCTCATTTGATAGTCACTCTCTTGTCAGACCTAAACGAACACGCGTTGCTCTTCACTCTCATTTGATAGTCGCTCTCTTGTCAGACCTAAACGATGAGCGCGTTGCTCTTCTATCTCATTTGATAGTCGCTCTCTTGTCAGACCTAAACGATGAGCGCGTTGCTCTTCTATCTCATTTGATAGTCGCTCTCTTGTCAGACCTAAACGATGAGCGCGTTGCTCTTCTATCTCATTTGATAGTCGCTCTCTTGTCAGACCTAAACGATGAGCGCGTTGCTCTTCACTCTCATTTAAAAGTTACTCTCTTATCAGATTTATCTATCTAATTTGATTTCGTTACTTCTTTAGATTTTAGGTAATGTAGTTATCTTTGTTCATTGATTGTTTGGCGCTAACTCAAAATTACTTAGGTACTTATATTGGTTTAAGAACTTAGTTATTAAGGTTAATTAAAAACTCAAAATAATTACAAAAATATATACTTAGGTACACTTACATTAGTCTAACCCTTCAGTTACCACCGGCGTTAGCTAACGCCACTTTCCGTTATAAGTTTTAAATTTTATTACCATGGCATATTTTTCCAAATCGCGATCCGTCCCAACAACCTCGGTTTTTGAGTAGTAAGTACTTAGTTATTAAGGTTAAACAAAAAAGGTTTATTAATTTTCGTTTTTCAGTTTTATCGGCGGTTCTTTTTGTTAAAAAGTTTTTATTAAGTACAAAGTACGTACCTATATATGCCATAAGACATGTAATTCAATAGGTCTTAGGGCGATGTATACTGTACCCTCTCTATAAACCGTCCTAATTCCATGATGTGTAATGACGTTGATGCTCTCAGCTGACGCGACATTCTCTCATTTTAATGACTCGTTACGGTTTTTGATGACAATGCGATTTGTAACTTGTTTTCATTACATCTATTGTACGCTTTTGTAAGAAAAAATCTTGAGGGTCCTTTACCAAACTCACTTTATAAAATTAGTTTCACTTAATAAATACGGGTCTTACTACAAAAAATAGGCTACTGTTTATTTCATGTTTAAACACAAAAATGTAAAGCGTTTGACGCATGTTTTGAGGTTAAACTAAGTTTACCAAAAACAAAAACTCTACATTATAACGAAAAAAAAAAACTGACATAAAATTGATTCGGTGTTACTCTTTTGTTTACTAGTTTTTCATTACCTACTGACTGTAGTACCTAAGTATAATAACTAATTATAAAGACAGATTTGTAGAATAAATAGAATTATTTCCGGACGCAGGAACGGCTGCTCCAGTAAACTGCCGCTTATATGTCATTCTGGCACAGTGACAGAATGACTTTGAGTTTCTGTCAAACATTAAGTAGTCAGTTGTGCATTCGAGCGTTAGTACCACACGCTCTATAGCGTGGTAGTGCTTAGTACATCGTTCCACGTGAAAGGAGCTGTTTCATCAAGGTCCATTCACGGCCATCAGAGATCCTCCCTTTAGTGTTGGGATTCAGAGCATGCTTTATCGATTTATTGCTTTAATATTCCGTCATAACAAAGAGCAATAACTGCGGTTTAACCCAACCTAATTTTCTGGCCTGCTCACTGTAATACCGGTGGTAGAAACCGGGTTGTGTGCGCCGTTGCAAAATATATATATTTTTAATGTTTTTTTTTGTTTTATTTTGTATTTTTAAAAATTTATGGTATTGTAGTTTTTTCTTCCTTTGTGTAAATATTTTAAGTGTAAAATTGTTCTTACTGGTGTTCTGGAGGGCCGGCTGAAAACCAGCGCTGAATATGAGACCCGTCGTTGGTGTTTATAAAGCAATATATCAATATCAACAGCTGTTAAATTATTTATGAAATGACCATTTATAAAAAAAACATTTGATATACATAAAACAGCCATTCTCTCCAGATGGAATGACAGATCGATTTCGAAAAATTTATAGAATAATTAGAAAATAATTAAAGGCACAGGCTCCGCCTACATAGTAACTTTAACAATATTTTAATAATAATTTAGGTTTGATTTGTAAAATGTAAGCAAGATTAATATTTTTGATATCGAGTAGCGGAAACAACCCGATGCCCATGCCTAAACCCTAACCCAAGCTTCACCGCATCACCGGCGTCGACAGCCGGCTTACCGTGATTTCCCGGGAGGGTTCCGAAAAGACACCTTCCATCGACATTATTACTTTCCCATACGGAACCCTAGTTTAGCGACTCGATAATATATGGGGCGTAGTGCAAAATCGACAAGTCGCGGAGAAGAGTTAGGGGAGACCTTAGTTTTAACGTTGTTTGTGCAATAGTTTTTATGTACCTTCATAATTATTTTTCTCTATTTATTTGGCTTATGTCTACTGATGTTCATTTTATAATATTTTGTAGCCTCTACGATACGGACACACCTAGGACTTTGTTTAGAAAAAACATTTGTAAGAGCAAAAAAGAGACTTTTTTAATGACACTGCAGAAAACGGTCACTTAACCCTTGTAGTACCCAATAAGACGTGAAAATCCACAGCCCAAGACAACTCCCTTGAGAATTTTACTCCCTTGCACTGCTTCAGGGAACATTGGCCCTTCTACGCAATATGATTCTACCACACTTATAGTACTGCTACGGTTTGTTTGCCATTTGTACACAAAACACTTTGTGAGCATAACTTGATAGTAAGGAAAGGACAAGGATCATAAATGTAAGTACTTTAGAATCAGGACATCGCCCGTTTTCTTTGCTGATGTTCCTATAAATGAGGCACCATTATTTTTCGATCATTTTATTTAAATCTCTACATCTATGGTGAAAGTTATCCAGAATAATTCTCGAAATAATTATAGGTCGTTCAAAGGTAATTGACCTCATGGCCATTGACCTCGAACTTGACTTTTCGTGTATATTTCGTAGAAAATTCTCCGTTTTGCCGATTTTATGCTCGATGGCGTTTAAAGTTCCTCCTATTATTATATAACAGTTAATAGCTAAAGTAAGGTAGGAAGCTATTTTAAAAGTAATCAAAAATGAAGCATGTAGTCATTAGTAGATTTTAGCCACAAAAAATATAAAATAATATTTTTTAAACAAAATAATTAAACAGCCGAAAAAACTGTAAAACAAAAAATAAATAAAAAATATTCAACAGGGCTTGCAAACATTTTTAAAAATCAGTTCATTACAAAATTGAGCGGCTCTGATGGCACTACTGAGGACCAGTCGGGCAGGTCGGACATTCAGGTGGAGTCACACTCGCACATTTCCAAGCAGGAGGTGTTTGTCGCCTTAAAGGCCATTACTCTGGGTAAAGCCGTGGGACATGACAATATCAGCGTGGAACACCTACGTTTTAGTAGCCCCTTGGGTGGTGGTGCACCTCACTGTGCTATTTTATGCATGTCTGAGACATTCTTACCTGCCCACGGAGATGCTTCTAACCATTGTTGCGCCCATTTTTAAAAGTAAAGCTGTAAACGCTTCACTTAGTTCCAATTATCAACCAATTTATCTGGCTACGACTTGTTCGAAACTATTTGACGTCATTATTCTGAAACGTCTCACAAAATTTAAAGGAGTAAGTGAAGCTCAGTTTGGTTTTAAAAGTAATAGCTCAACAGATCTTGCAATTTTCATACTGAAGCAGACAATGGATTACTATGTCTCAAGAAAAAACCCCGTATATGCAGTGTTCCTTGATATAAGCAAGGCGTTTGATCGGGTCAACTACGGTCTGGCTTGGGGGAAGTTAGCGGATCACGGAGTACCCTCGTATATTGTTAGGATCCTGGCGGCTTGCTAAAAGAGTCAAGTGAACGTCGTCAGATGGTGTAATGCCTCGTCGGACGAGTTTGTGCTGTCCTGCGGTGTAAGACAGGGAGGGCTAACATCTCCTCTACTTTTAAACTTGTATGTCGAGGCGCTGATCGAAGGGCTCAGAGGTACCAGCTTCGGCTACCATGTTGGAGGCAAGTGTGTCAACAACCTGAGTTATGCGGACACCATGGTGCTGCTGAGCCCCACAATTGGTGTTCTCAGACGCTTCCGAAAATCTGTGCAAGTTACGCGGATGCTCACGGGCTCGTCTATTTCGTGACAAAATCTGTGGCTATGGTGAACTCAGAATGGGGAAAATCATAATGCTTGCTGCCGATAACCTCTCTGACTCTGACGAAACTCCCTGAAATGTGTTGCTAGCGGACAGGGAGAGACGAGCTATAGCCGTTAGGGCCAACATGAAAGGGCATAAATTGTGCAAATGCTCGCGTGACTCAAAGCTTGTTCTATTTCGGACTTATTGCCAAACGATGTACACACAGGGTGGCTAATTTTAGGCATAATTTTCGTTGTTTGACGCCTGATAATATAGTAAAGATTGTTTATGAGGTTAGTCACGGCCTGCGCAGGTTCTGGTCGAATCTACTTCGTCCATAATTTGCGTGGGTCGTATATATTTTTGTAATTATTTTGAGTTTTTAATTAACATTAATAACTAAGTTCTTAAACTAATGTATGTATACCTAAGAATATTTTGTAATTATTTTGAGTTTTTTATTAACCTTAATAACTAAATTCATGAACTAATATCAGTATACTTAAGTAATTTTGAGTCGGCGCCAAACAATCAATAAACAAAATCTCATTTTTTTTTATTTAAATTTTGTTATTAAGGTTGAATAAAAAAGGTTTATTATTTATTGCTTTTCAGTTTTTACGGCGTTTAATTTTTTGTTATAAAAAGTTTTTATTATCTACCTAATAAACCTATATTATATAAATAAAAAAAATATACCCCATGTCTTGGATGTTTATGTATGTGTGGCGTCGCTATTTCTGGTTCCCACATCACAGGGTATCCTAGTGTGGGGCCAGAAGCAATGTATGTGCTTGTATATAAATTTAATATTATCCTGAACTTTTTCAGCCGTGAGTATGAGCTGGCTCCTTTTTCAGTTAATCAAATCTACCGAAGATTGTGAAAAAGTATGAGTTTTCACTTAAACTAGCGTTAATTTACCATAAACTACCTACATAAGGGGACTGTACGTAATATATAAGTTTGTACAGTGGCAGCAGTGTACCAGATTGCCATGTGGCGGTAATTATTTCTGTGACATCCCGTAATTATTTCGTTGACTGATGAGAAGATAATGAGCTTAGTTTAGGTTTGGTTACTTTGGTGACGGCTCTTCGAAGGGTAAATCTCCCATTGATTGAGGAAAAATATATGAGTATTCAATGAGACATTTCCTTCTGATTACACGCTGATTCATATTCACAAGAAAAGGCCTTGTTTGATGCACTGGCTGCAAAAAGTTTAAAACGGCATTTCCTACCGTTCATTCCGCACGCACTACCAGCAGGGACACAACACGTGTAATGCGAGTGCGACTGTGTCTGCCGCTCCAGAATCGGACGGTAACGTCACGAGCGCAGATTTGTAGCGGACGCTGCTTAAATCATCTGTTACAGATGTTATTGGCCTTATGAAAATGATAATGTTCTATTCCTGTTGCACAACGTTTCCTGTCCTGTCTAGGTTTGCTGGTATAAATCTCTCTTTCGAAATAAGCTCGCCTTTGCTCATAATTTTTTGTTACCTTACCGTTAAGATTTCTGTGCAGTAAAGAATATGAAGAAAATGAAGAATGATATTTACAGCAAAACCCACGACTTTCCTGCGGAGTACTAAGTATTTATCTCTTTTACAAAGGTTTCGTTTATAAAGTTAGGGAATCATAACCCTGTGTTTAAACTCTATTTAAAATTTGCCATTATCAGTAAGGTAAATACATACTTTATAGCGTTATTTCTCGTAGTATGGAACATATTTCACATATCCTTCTCTAAATGCGCACTCTTTATAAGCTTTACTTTATATCTTGATGAAAACAAGAAACAGCAAATTATATACAGACAAAACGCCCCAATTCATCTCATAATTTGTAAAACTTTTAATAACAGCGCCTATTCAACAAGTCGTATTAGATGGTATCATATTTTGCGACTTTAAAAGACTATATTACGTTACGGCAAACCGCCCGGGGGCGAGTTATTATTATGAACCAGTATTCATCACTAGGAAGTATAGAAACCCAATGAATAGGCCCCGAAAAATAATCTTCTCGATAGGAGAAATATCGGAAAATTCCACATCGATGCTGCCATTTGAACTCTAAATTCTTTCGCGCCTTTTGATCAAATCAGGCTTTCCTAACAGCAGAAGATTAAAAGAAAATTTACATGTCCACAGAAACATGTCATACTGAAGTTTGTATAATATTCAATATAAGAGATAACTAGAACTTCGAGATCAAAATTAAACAAAATTATCCCCTATAAAAAGGAAAATCAGTAAAAAGTTAGCTCGTGATTTGACAGAACTCTTGCTCTTGGTTTGCACCATTTTGATAGTGAATAATATGGCAGAGATATCATAACCCAGGAACTAACGCACTTTGATTCAAGACCTACATCGTACCTGCTTAAACTAAAGTCACTGCAATTAACAGAACCGTATCAAACTGGAATAGCCTAACAGCGACATAGGGCGGGCGGCTACCGACTAGGGCGGGCGGGACAACGGCCTCGTTACGCAACTTCCGCCGGAAGTCGCCGCATGACGCATTGTCGCCCGAGAGGGGACGTGATGTTTTTATTTTTTATATTTATATCTGTATGATGAGCGAGTGTGATTTTATGGATGCTTTTGTAAACGCGGTTTCAATTGTCTCTTGCTAAGGGTTGCTGAGAACCTAAGCAAGTATACTGTACAGCAAAGAATAGAATAACTAGATTCATCAAAAAAACAAGATTTCTTTTAATGTGAGTTTCTGTTACCTAAACTAGACTTATGACCTGTGTAACAAACAACAGCTTCTTTTCTGGTGTTGTCATTTTTTTTGTCGATTTTAGTAGTTTATGTGACTGCTACATAATGGAGGGCATTAATACTCGAGAGTGGGTTTATGAAACGAGCCGAAGGCACTCGAGAGTTTGTTAGCAAAATTTTAAACTTGTCTATGGAGATTACATAAAAATTAAATAGTTTTCATTATGGTTTCGAATGTGAAAAGCATTTTTAAAGATGTTTTTTTTTATTAATACATAATTTGTGTTGGTATGGGTAAGATATGCATGTGTGTGTGTGGGTGTGTGTGTGTGTGTTTGTGTGTGTGTTTGTGTGTGTGTGTGTGTATTGTGTGTGTCTGTGTGTGTGTGTGTGTGTGTGTGTGTGTGTGTGTGTGTGTGGTGTGAGGGTGTGTTTGGGTGTGTGATCAATTGTGTTAATATTGGTGTCACCTTGTCACATTGAACAGTTCATCAGTTTGTATATGGTTAAGTGATATAAGCCACTTTGAAACAGCATGTTGAAATTCATACCTATTTTTCGTGTAAATTTTATTAAGAAAAGTAATGTACTTTGCTAATTTTATTTTATAATTGAAGTCCAAGAAAGCACTTAAACCGAATTGCACAAAATCTTTTAGCGCTACAGTATTAAAAACCAAGTCCTTACGACGTTTTTCCTCTAGGTTTAATTTAGTGGCAATATCCGTAGTTTCTATTTCCCATGACACCGATTTCAATGTTTGAAGCCGGAGGCAAGCATCTGGTTTAAACGGTTTATTAAACGATGGTCCAAAGATAAAGAAAATCATAACACTATAAATAATAACTCATTTATTTCAGAAGAACATAATTTATGTGCTATGGCACAGATTACACTAAAAGTGCAGTTCCAAACATAAATAAGTTAGTTTTCAGCAGATTATATGAAAATTCGTTAATCAAATTAGAGATAAGCACGATGTTGATTATTTGTGATATCGTGGATTAGGTACGATGAAGTACGTACATTCTTGAAAGCTATTTATTGTTATAAAGAGGTTTGTTTACTTGATTTCTCTCTGCAATATACACTGTACAATTCTATAGATCAGAGAGATACAGGTAAGGTAAGCCTCTTATATTTTAAGCTTCTCTAATTGGCAGTGGTGGCCGGGACGAACTGCATAAGCTCACTTCAAAATGTTACCTGTCTGCCTCATTAGGCCCTCTATTTTCTATATTGAAACAGACAATATGGGAGTTATTTTCAAAGATAATATATTCAAGCAGCTATTTTGTACGATGCTAAAATCCAGTGATATTGCTGATTGATGATGAAATACAGTGATATTGCTGATTGTTAGTTGTTAAGCCACACGCTATCCATGTTGTTCTAAAAGAAAATTATTGTACACACAGATACAGTGTTAATGTTTTAGATATTTATAAGATACCTACTTATATTCAAACAAGAAAGTATCATCCAATAGGGTTTTCGGTCAAGGTAGTGACGCCGTCAAGTGAAGTCTCACCAAGCCAGAACAACTGAAGCCCTTATGAGGACTAAAGAACAATAGGAAGGTTGTAATGTAACCTAACGAGACGTAAAAAATGACAAAAAACAATAGAAAATACGCCAAAAATAGTAATTGTATCACCCGAAAGATATTAAATTACATTTTTGTTGGACAACTGCTAATGTGATTAGAAACGTAATCGTGCTCTGGTCCAATATTTTACGCCGAGTCTCACAGTGTGAGACAGAAAGGGTTGCATTTCTGCGTTAATCAAAACGGACCGGGACACCCATCGCACCAACAGCTAAAATTTCATTAGTGATAACAGGAAAGGGCCTTTTTCAGTTGTTTGTTTACGTAACTTTATCAGTTTGATACAGAAATTAAATGGCATGCTTTTTTTAAAGTTATTATGTTCAAATTGTTTTAGTACCATATGAATTTCCATTTGTTTAAGAATAATAATATCACAGCTTAACGCCCGGAATATCATTAAAACAATTAACATTTATAAAATCCCCCTTCCGACTCATACATAGTCACAAACTGATATAAAAAACCGGTCAAGTGCGAGTCTAAATCGCGCACGAAGGGTTCCGTACCACCGTTCAATGGAAGCGATGGTGTGGAGTGAATAGTTTGGATTTTACACAGCAAAATATTGTTTACAAAGTTATTGGTGCGGTTACTTTCACACTCCATGTACGTAACCAGGTGCATCCATAAGTTTGTATGTGGTATTGAAAGAATTGTTGTATGGGAGCCCCCTTAAATATTTATTTTATCCTGTTTTTTAGTATTTGTTGTTATAGCGGCAACATAAATACATAATCTGTGAAAATTTCAACTCTCTAGCTAGCTAGGTTCTTGAGATACAGCCTGGTGACAGACGGACGGACGGACGGACGGACGGACAGCGGAGTCTTAGTAATAGGGTCCCTTTTGGAACCCTTCGGGTACGGAACCCTAAAAACCACAAACATAATAAACACCAGCCTTGCTAAACACCGGAAATATCAGCCAAAATCATATGTTCAGCGACTCAAGCTTGCACGACTAGAAGGAGGAAGAGGCCAACCTTGCACGACTAGAAGGAGGAAGAGGCCTTGTAAACATATGTTCAGCGACTCAAGCTTGCACGACTAGAAGGAGGAAGAGGCCAACCTTGCACGACTAGAAGGAGGAAGAGGCCTTGTAAACATATGTTCAGCGACTCAAGCTTGCACGACTAGAAGGAGGAAGAGGCCAACCTTGCACGACTAGAAGGAGGAAGAGGCCTTGTAAACATATGTTCAGCGACTCAAGCTTGCACGACTAGAAGGAGGAAGAGGCCAACCTTGCACGACTAGAAGGAAGAAGAGGCCTTGTAAACATATGTTCAGCGACTCAAGCTTGCACGACTAGAAGGAGGAAGAGGCCTTGTAAACATATGTTCAGCGACTCAAGCTTGCACGACTAGAAGGAGGAAGAGGCCTTGTAAACATATGTTCAGCGACTCAAGCTTGCACGACTAGAAGGAGGAAGAGGCCTTGTAAACATATGTTCAGCGACTCAAGCTTGCACGACTAGAAGGAGGAAGAGGCCTTGTAAACATATGTTCAGCGACTCAAGCTTGCACGACTAGAAGGAGGAAGAGGCCTTGTAAACATATGTTCAGCGACTCAAGCTTGCACGACTAGAAGGAGGAAGAGGCCTTGTAAACAAAACATCCAAAACCTACATAGCAAAGAAATTAAATCACTCAGAGCATTCTTCCATCACCACGCAACAATAGTCAATAGTCAATAGTCAAAGTACTTTATTACTGTAGATATTTACATATACTTAGCAAACGTCATTTTTTGCCTCTTCTCTACATTGGACCACTGTGGGAGAAGAAGGGCGTAGAAACTCCCACAGATTTATTTTTAGATCTCTTTTAAAAATAGGTTGTGCTTAACTAATACAAATATGAAAAATTTAATTGTTATGATTAATAAGCAGGAATAAATAATTACAAAATTATTAACAGCAAGGTCTGTGTTGAGCCACATTAACCCCATACAGTCCTGTCATTTAAGTAATCTTGAACATTGTAATATCCCTTTTTCGACAAAGTCGCTTTAACATGCTTTTTAAATTGCTCAAGTGGCAATTTCAAAATCTCCAGAGGTATCTTATTGTAGTAGAGAATGCACTGACCCTTGAAAGAATTGCTAACCTTCGCGAGTCTAAAACGGGGCGCACATAGTCTGTGATTATTTCTTAGGTTAACATTACAGCTATCGCTAAGTTTGGAAAATGTTGTAAGGTTCTTGCGTACATACATTATATTTTCGAAAATAAATTGACTAGCTACTGTTAGTATGTCAATTTCTTTAAAAAGCTCTCTTAAGGAGTCTGTTCGTTTTAAATTATAAATTGCTCGAATAGCTCTTTTCTGTAAAATAAAAATAGTTTGAATATCCGCTGCTTTCCCCCACAACAAGATACCATAGGACATCACACTATGAAAGTAACTAAAATATACTAGCCTAGATGTAGCCACATCCGTGCTTTGTCTGATGTTCCTAACAGCGTAAGCCGCAGAACTTAATTTACCAGCCAATTTATCTATGTGGGGTCCCCACTGCAATTTGCTATCAATGGTTATTCCAAGAAACTTCGTATCATTTACTAATTCTAACGTGTTGTTGTCTAGCACTAAACTGGTCTCAACTTGCCTGACATTTGGAAGTGAGAATTTGATACACTTGGTTTTACCAGCGTTTAACAATAAATTATTAACTGTGAACCAATTCAAGGTTAAAGACAATACACCATTAACATCATCAAATTCTCCTTTTTGTCTTTCAATTTTGAAGACCAGTGAAGTATCATCAGCAAACAACACTATGTTAGTTAATTTCTCCACCATGAAAGGCAGATCATTAATATATACCAGGAATAAGAAAGGGCCTAATATGGAACCTTGTGGAACGCCAATTTTAACACTCGATCCATCAGATTTTACGCCGTTAACTTCTGCCTTTTGAATTCTATTGCTTAGGTATGATCTTAGTAGATCCAACGCTTTATTTCTAACTCCGTAATGATTTAATTTAATTAATAGCGTATTATGATCAACACAATCAAACGCCTTCGACAGGTCGCAAAAAACTCCGATAGCATCCTGTGCGGCCTCCCATGCAGAATTAATATGAGATACAAGGGTAATACCTGCATCCGTAGTCGATTTACCCCTAGTGAAACCATATTGTTTAGCGTGGAGTTGTTTTGTACGGTTGAAGTGTGAGAGCATTTGATTGAGTATAATCTTTTCAAATATTTTACTTAGTGTTGGAAGAACAGATATTGGTCTGAAATTTGAAGGATCGCCCTTATCTCCCGATTTGAACAGCGGTATAAGTTTACTGTGTTTCATGAGGTCTGGAAAAGCCCCATCGTCAACAAATTTATTGAATATATAAGCTAAGTGTGGGGCTATAACTAGAATTACTGAACCAATGACTTTGACTGATATACCCCACAAGTCTTCCGTATTTTTTAAGTTAAGTAATTTAAACGTTTTGACAATGTCCTGGGGATATACATGATGAAATTTTAAATATACATTACTGACGCTAGTGTTATTTTTTAATAAAGTCTCTGCTTCAAATGGAGATGAATTTAGACGGTCCGTTGTGAGTACGGGTACATTGGTGAAGAATGTTTCAAAAGCTCGAGCAACATCAGCGTTAGATTTAACAACATCATCACCTATCTTTAGGCAGAAATCACTGTCCCTTGGTATAACTTTGCCAGTTTCGCGGTTTATTATTTGCCAAACTGTTTTCATTCTATTATTTGAATTTTGAATTTTTCTATTAATGTGTAAAGTTTTTGCAGTTCTATAAACCAACTTGAAAGTTTTGGAATATTTTTTAACATAGTCATGAAATTTTCGATCAAAGTTATAGGTTTTTTGATCATAAAGGTCATACAAGATAACTCTACTTTTACGAATTCCAAACGTTGCCCAGTCATTAAATTTAGATTTACCGTTGTAGTCACTGACTTTCTTTAATTTGAAAACTTTATTGAATTCTGTCTGAATAATGTTGAAGAAGTCTGAGTAGATTTTGTTTGGGTTCTGTTCATTAAAATCCGGTACTGACAAATTTATATCTAAGTTTTTCGTATATGTCTCTAGTCTATGGGATGTAATAGGCCTATAAAATGATGGACCAGTCTTATCCTTAATAGTTATTGGGAATGAAACTGTTTGACCACTGTGATCGGAGGGTAAGCAGTTAATTACACTTTTACTTGTGAATGCACAGTCACAAAAAACGTTATCTAAGCAAGTTTGGCTGGTAAGTGTAATTCTAGTCGGCTCTAGAAATACATGACATAAATTAAATGATTTGAACAGAGTTATTAATCGTCGCTTCAGTGTTGTATCTACAAGCAGATCTACATTAAGATCGCCACAAATAATTAACTTTTTTCTGTTATTACAAAGTTTAATGAGGGCTTCCTCCATAATTTTCTCAAATATTTCGAAATTGCCATGGCCTTTTTCATCCCTCGGTGGTCTGTAGACACAAACAATAATATGGCTATCTAACTCAACACAGGATACCTCTATTTGTCTTTACAACAGTCGCCACACTGCATATCAGAAGCAGACACAAAATACACACCAATCAACCTTCATGCAACAGACTTTGTCGAAAAATGGATATTACAATGTTCAAGATTACTTAAATGACGGGACTATATGGGGTTAATCTGGCTCAACACAGACTTTGCTGTTAATAATTTTGTAATTATTTATTCCTACTTATTAATTATGATATAATGATATTATAAAATTTGTATTAGTTAAGCACAAGAGATTTTTAAAAGAGATCTAAAAATCAATTTGTAGGAGTTTCTGCGCCCTTCTTCTCCCACAAGTGTCCAATGTAGAGAAGTGGCAAAAAATTACGATTGTAAATATCTACAGTAATAAAGACTTTTGAATTTTGGAGAAACACAGGACGATAAAAAAATGCTAGAAAACACAGAAAAAATTGCAGCATGGGAGAAGAAGTCTCTCCATGGACGATATCTCCTCGACACGCAGCAGCCACATGTCGACAAAAATGCGTCGAACGAGTGGCTGCGGCGAGGGGAGTTATTCCCAGAGACTGAAGCATTCATGCTAGCAATTCAGAAGTAATAGCGACCAGGAACTACCAGAAATAAATGATTCGCCTACCTACAGATATTTTATTTTATTTTTATTTGTAAGAAAACAAAAGGTCACATATAATTACAATGACACAATAAAATAAGCTTACAAAGTAGACCTTGAGTTACATAAAAAAAAGTTATCTTGCTTTGCGAGAGCCAATTAGTTGGTTTGACAAACTATTAGAACAACAATTAAAATGAAATCATTATTTTAAAATTTAACAACACTTAAACAATATATGCCTTACTTTACTTTTACTTTATTTACTTTAATGAGCCAAAAGAAATATTAAATATGCCAATATCTGGGCCAGAAAGTTGTTTGTTATAAAAGTTAGGGGTTCGCCTCATGAATGAATTTTGAGCATAGTTGGTACGACAGTAACTACAAAGACGTCGTGTGATCTGCTAGATAATCGAGGAAATTTAGATTTTCATGTATTGTGGACAGTCAACAATATTGGAGAGGGTTTTAAACAAGAACTGTCTACGGCTTGCTAAAAGAGGGATCCTATGAAATTCAGCAGATATGAGTTTCAACAGAGACAAAATAAAGTGTTCTTATGTCAAGCGCCTTTAAAAACTTTCTTTGCATTTTTCATGCAACTTTCATGCTTGTTCAGAATCATGAAAGTTTTTCATAGATAATTCATTTATTCATTCATAATCTTTATTAACAATAATGGTATACCTATATACAAGTACATTAAAATATAACACACCTATAATTTGTAAAGTACACATAAGTAAAATTAATAAAACCTATGTAGGTATTTCTGTTTTAGGAGATCAAGCTGTCACCAAAGTATTCCTGCTCCTTCTTCGCATTGAAAAGCCCTGACATGTTTTCTCATGCCTCTTACTCTCATGGAAACTACTCTTATAACTGAGATTTGTATTTTTACTTTCAGCCAGTACACTATTTGAGAATACGCTTTTCCCCATTTCTCGTTAAGCTTTGATGCGGTTTTTTAAAAAAAACTGTTATATTCAGTTCCTAGGGCTCCATCGCATGAAATAACTAGTGGGGTGAACGAGGCTCTTAGGTCTTCAGCTGCTCGGTCGTATTTTGTGTGTTTCTCTCGGCTATGTCTCTGTGCTGTTTTTTGCCAGTGAGGTTGCTGTAAGAGGAAGCGTCAGCATTTACTATGCGTACGTCGAAGAACGCTTTCCTTGCAGGTTCCCAAACACTGTTTAGTAACAGATCACCTGTAAGTGCTGGTTGATTTATATTTGCATCTTGCATTATAGGTTCTATTGTGCTAGTTCCCCAGGCTAGTTCGGCCCAATTTTTACAATCATCTCTGTGTTGATCATGTCCTTTTTTATTAATCCTCCTTTCTTGCAGTTTAATGCGTGGTTTAAGTAGAAATTACTCTCTCCACATCCGTCGCAGGCCTGAGGGAGGTTTGCAGGTTCATGGGCGTATCTAATAGCTAAAGCATCCCTAAACTGGGTAGCTGTGAGATCAGTATTATTTGCGGTGGTCGGGATGATAGTTAGCCATTGTGAAGAGTTCGTTTCAACGACTCTTTGGAGACATCTTTTCATTTTATTTGTTAGTTTACATATTATGACATTACTTTTTTCAGCGTCTCTCTTTTGCTGCGATAGTTTTTCTTCTTTGATTTTATTTGTAGCATGAGTTTGATGGGCTAGTAAGTCTAGATTTTCGTCAGATCTGATGGCGTGCGTTAGTATACTATTTGATTCTATCGATGTTTTATAACAGTCGTTGTTATTCATTGGGTCGTTAATGCCTAGCCCGCCAAGTTTCACCGTAGGCTGAATAGATCATGTTCTAGTGACGTTATTTCTCTGTCTAAGATTGATGGTATCAGTGTTGTCATGATGGTTTGTTTTAAAGTGTGAAATTCCTCACAAGTGTTATCCATGACTGTTTGTAAATATCTCCATTCGCATTGGAGTGATTTTGTAAAGGCTGTATGTACAAGTTGTGGGTGTTTTTTACTAGCTTTTGATAGTAGTCTTATACATTCAATCCATTCGTTAACCTTTTCTTTGATGTATTCTTTTCTTACATTCTCGTCTCCGATGACACCACCTAAAAACCGATGTGAAAGTACAGTCTTCACTCCAAGGTTCCCAAAATGTCGGTGAGCTTCTTCGGTTGTTTTATTTTTGACTATGATATAGCTTTTTGAAGGTTCTGGGAAATAACCGTATTTTGTACCAAGTTTCATCAGTTTTTCTAGCCATTATTTTATATTTTTTAGTTTTCCAAAACAGGCGGAATCATCAGCATACCAGTTTTGTACATATTTTCCAGGGTCTTTGCAGCTTTGGATTAGGGGTAGAATACCGACTGCATACATTAGCATTGCTAATGGATCACCCTGTGTTGTTCCTTCTTTGCTTAAGATGAAATCCTTTGAGCCTGATAAGCAAATGACTGCGTAACCTCTATAAGTGTTGAAAAGAAATATTGCACAGCGCGGCCAGTAGATTCTAGCATTCCAGAGAGCGATTGGGCGACTCAGCGCGTTGAAGGCATTCGCGGCATCTATTAGTAGGAGGCCTTCATCATCTTCACCTTCATTAAAACATTTGGTCATGGCATGAATCCCTCCTTCAATACCCGATTTCATACCTGCACATAGCTGATCAGAGCCACATGCTAGTTGAACATCTAACCCTGTTGCGGTCGCCATGATTCTGAACAACTATTGCTATGAAACCGATTTGTTCAGAGCATTTTTTTTTCTCCATTCTCCATACAAATCAGCAGATTGCTCTGCCCAAAATGTTATAAAAAAGACAAAAAAAAATAAAAAAAAACTTTTATGATATGCTCTAAAAACAAGCAAATAAACGTTAAATTAAATGAAACCTATGAATTAATTACATTATCATTTTATAATAAAGCCTGCTGCGAGATTTACATCTTCTGCCAATTCAATATCACGAGAATCTTCTGTCAATTCAATTCTGTAAAATAGATAGGTAACCACATCTACATAAGTAAATCTCACAGCAAGCTTTTATATCATAATAAATTGTGTGAATTGATACGTTTGATTAAATTTAAAGTTTATTTTCTTATTTTTAGAGCGTTTAATAAAAGGTTTTTTTAATGTTAGTTTTCTCTTTTCTTTTTTCCTTTTTTTAGTCATCGCTGTGTTATTGTATCTTAATGTTTCCAAGCCTATAGTTCAATTAAAGCACTATTATAGATCTAGTGTAGATCTTCCATAATTTTTCTAGTGAATTGAAACTTACAATGGATCTATGAAGATCAATTGTTAGAAATATCACATAATTACATCGGGTGATAATTAAGATCCGTGCCACCACAACGCTGCGAGGGATTAGGGGAACTCTGAAGACGTCACTGTAAAAAAGAACTAATCTAGGACCAGAGTATCTACTTGTCAAGACGAATCAAACACACCCAAACTCGATAGGGTTGCGTCGTTTTATTATAGATTTCCCATTGCTACCTGCCGAATCCATCATCACATCAGCTCCATGTCTTAAAAATATTGTATAGGACCAAAGGACATGTCAAGAACAATCAAATGCGCCCAAACTAGATATGGTTTTGCCGTTTCATTACGTAGTTCCCATAGCCACCTTCCGGCTCCATCATCAGGTCAGCTCCGCCTTTTCATCACATAGTTCCCATAGCCACCTTCCGGCTCCATCATCAGGTCAGCTCCATGTTATCAAAATACTGTATCGTCATCCTATTTACATATGCATGCAAAAATCGGGAAGTGGGTCAAATTTGACCCGAGCATACATAAAACATACACTGCTAGTTAAATAAAAGCTTTCAATAAAGTTGCTCTGATCAAATTGGTTTCATAGTGAAAGCTGTTCAGAGTGGTTTCATAGTGATAACATAACACAGCGTCTCGCCTTTTCCCATACGGGATGGCAGAGGCACAATTGTGCTCACTTTGAACCAGTTTATTCAATACTCCATTTTGCGTGACAGGGGGCTAACCCATCGCCGCAGCTATGGAGTAATGAAGGTTTCCTCGCGATGTTTTCCATTACTGTTAGAACGTTCGTATAATGTAAATAAATAACAAAAAAAAGAACCTTTAATTCCGTAAAATTGCATAAAAAAACATAAAATAATTACTCTTACTTACACCTATGTTATTAACTTAAACATTTTCTTAAAAAAATGTAATACCTAATTAATGTTTATTAATAATTACGGACGCCTCTTAAGGGTAAAGGCCTCCTCCAACCTTAACCGGTCATCTCTATTTGTTGCCTTCCTCATCCACGTATGCCCTCCGACTCTATGTATTTCGTCTTTTCAACGTTCTAAAGGTCGGCCTCTGTTTCTTTTACCTAATGGACTGTCCCAAGTTGTGACAGCCTTGGTCCAGTATTCGTATTCGTATTCTTTCTTATTTCGACGTTACTCATCCGTTCTTTAAGTTTTATTCCTAAACAGGCCTGCTCAATTGCTCTTTGACATACTTGAATTTTAGTTGTAGTATCTTCGTTGAAGATCCATTTTTGGCAGTCATATGTGAGACAGGGTAAAAGGCATGAATCTATAATTTTCTTTTTTAATCTTATTGGTATCTTTGACTTTAGAATCTCTTTGTAACTCCAAAACATTTTCCATGTCAATGTTATTCTTCGTTTTACTTCTTCTTCGTTTCTATTTTTGAAAGATATTCATCATCATAATATCTTTAGTATTATCTCATTGGTACTTGGTCAGGAACCGAACCTGCATCTCTTGTGTGAGAAGCCAGCGAGAAATCCATTCGACCACGGAGCTATTTCAGAATGATGCCCCTAAAAACCCCGTAAAATTACAACACTTTTCTATTAAACCAGTATACAGGCACATACAGATACCTTGCTTCCACTTGGCTCCACTCTAGAATAGCCTGTGTCGATGTCGTGGGAACTAGAAACAGTGACGTCACACACATAAACATCCTAGACATCGAAGTAGGCATAGGTTCCTGGTCAGCACCAGGATTCGAACCTGCATCTCCTGTGTCACAGGGTGAGGTTGTAATCACTAGACCACGAAAGCTCTTAGATACGTTTACGATAGGATCTATAGAAAGGTATGTATTTCACCAAAAACTTTTTGTGATCAAACTACAAATATACAGTTTTCGGATTTTACCCTTTATTTATGCTATAAGTCTTTGCTTTTTGTTAAAAATCATAATTCTAGGTCAACGGGAATTACCATATAGGTTTTGATTCCCTTGCGAAGTCTAGAAAATTCAGCAAAATTGTGACATAAACATCGTTATTTTATGATATTTGACCTTTGGTTTTTTGATGTTTGATTTTTTCACAACTTCAAGAGACCACATACTTGAGCAATTGATTTTAGTTTCAACTTGATATCTCTACGCGCTCCTTAGAAAAAGGGTATTGAGAGACGTACAGACAGACAGACGGAAATTTAGAGTTTTAGGATTTTTCCCTTTACCTTTGCTGGAGGACCTTGCTTTTTGCCAAATTTCATGATCCTAGCTCAACCGGAAGTACCCTATAGGTTTTGATTTCCTTGCAATTACTAAGCAAAATCAGTACGTTCAGCAAATTTGGGTCATAAACGGCTGTATTTTTTGATTGCGTGAACCTATAAGTTTGAAATTTTCACAGCTCCAACGTTTTTATATTAAAATAACACTTTCTAAATGTGGCTAGAAGTGGCCAAATATCAGTATATACTTTGCCTACTATAATTCATAATTTCTTTATTGCACACAAATCATACAAAAAACAAAAGTTACATATAAAAAGTGTACAAAGGCGAGCTTATCTCTAATAAGAGATCTCTTCCAGCAAACCAGGTAAACAAGGGAAAAGTTGATGGTTGAGCAGGGGTAGACCTATGTGTACAATATATAAAATATTAAATAAAATAAATTAAATAATAACTATAATAATATACTAAATGCTTATAATATACTACAACTACTATTTTATACACTATATTAATACATACTTACATGCATACTACCTATAACTCTGAAGGGAGAGGTAATGCTTTTTCACACGACTTTTAAAGATATTCAGAGTAGGACTGTCCCTGATGGTGCAGGGGAGTGCATTCCACAACCGAATGGCCCGGGCTCTAAACCCGTTCTCATAGAAAGCGGTGTTATGCTGTGGAGTTTTGAGCATCGAAACTTCGTACATATACTAAGGGATCATTACAAATTACAAATTTTAAGTCAGAAATACCTATATAACAAAGAAAGCTAGGTTTAGACATAATAATAGATTGTGTCACACGCGATGATTGATTCCAGCGATAGTTAAACATTAAGTTAGCGTGATGTCCGTGATTGTCGTTTTAAACCGGTGGTTAATGGTAAAACACCATTAGTGTTATACGACTTACCCATAACTGTGAATATGGTTAGAGGTGCAGGTACATTGGCGTTCTTATCAAGATCTTAAATACTAAAATTTAACCGTCGAAATGTATTTTTTTAATAGATAGAAATAAGTTGGTTCAGAAGACACATTGCACAATAAACGCATAGATGCAAAGACTTTATAGTAATTACACTTCCAAGTAAACATCAAAATCAGATAGTAAAAAAAAAAGTATTTTCGTATTTGATTAAGGTTAAATTTTTCATGCAATTTCTATAAGAAACCCAAAACTTAAGATAAATTAGTCCACGTTTTGGCTTAGTAGTAGCCCACTCTATCGTCGGCGCAGGGGCTGCTGCGAAACGACGGAAATCCCATTTTTACGACTCCAACACCCTTATCGCAGTTTCCACGCCAACGGTGAGCGTTTTGTTGGAATTACGATTATAGACTGACGATATTTTATGTCATTATCCTGTTTCGCTAACTCTATTGCTCAATATGAACATGATTGAATGCAGCGAGGTTTAGAAATGCAGGGGGCGAGCGAAGCTGCATTTACCTGGCAGATAGTGGGGTAGCATTGAATTGTAAACATAAAACATACAGCTGGAGTACCTGATCCGGGAAAATATTTGCCAAACTGCTTCAAACATACAAACTCTAGATATCCTTCACGATTGTTCAAAGCTTGAAGCGAAAAATCTTGTATCAGTTTTCTAACGCTGAAAACGTTTCGCAATCCCAAGAGGGGATGAGGGATGGAGGGGCGGCAGAGGGGTGAGGGAGGGGGGGTGTAAACACAAAGTCTCTCCTTTGAACGCCGGCAGTCACGTGGCGCGCCCGCCGGGGGCGCATCACTCTCAAAACTCCATTCGACATTCGAAAACAGAAAACAAAGTAAACAGAAAAAAATAAAACTATGAACTCAGCCGTTGATACTAAGCCATCTTGTCAGCACCGGTTGAGTAAAAAAACTCTTTGTAACAAAAAAAAGGAAAACAAAAGTTGGCGGTAAATCTGAAGTTTAAGTTTTCAAAAGTAATTTTTGCAGTGATTTTTTGAGAGTGATGCATCGTCGGGTTGATTGGACTCTATAGACAAGTTTGGAGTAATATCGATGTTAGGTCAACAATTTCCCGAGACCAGTGTATTGAATTAGGGTATTTGTGTATGCAATACATCAACCACTCTAATGAATATCAATACCAAACATATCAAATCAAAATTACCATATCTAATTTTAAATGTAGATTGTAACCTTACCAAATTATAACCACGTTTAATCAGTGTCTAATATTCGTAGTCAAAATATTATAAACTATAGGTGAATTATAAGTCGTATCATTAATTGTAAATTAGTTAATTACCACGAACTTATCAAGCGACTTATACAATTGGACATCAAGTAAGTTGAGCAACTTCATATTAAATATTTCAAATTAGTTGGGCTTTGTGAAAAATTATTTTAAAATATATTATGTTTCTGTTGATAATTTTGCGTTTTACTTATGTTCATATTTATTACACTTAGTAGGTACCTTGTATCGCTGTTCATTGAATGTGTTTTTGTATAGATTTAACTTACTAGTAAATAATTTAATCTCTTTTCCTATGTATTCCCGATACCAAATAGAAGCTGCAGGATAATAATAATTTAAGGATTTTCTATAAAAAGATAAATATTGGGAGGAATGACAATTTAATTAGCCTTATGAACTAATTAGCTGTTTACGTTACCTATAACCTAAGGCACAGAATGCATACCCAATAGATCAAGCCTACGACAAGTAACTTTAGGTACTTTGTAATATCTAAATAATCTGCTTTTTATTTACACTAACTGGAGATTAAATAATAATTATTTTTTGATTAATTCAACAATCAACACAGCTTTAGGTTTGTTGGATGTTGCTTGCTTCGGCTTAGCTTCAGACAAAACTGTAAGAAAAGAGGTACCAGATCTACTCGTAGTAGGTATTATTATATGTTATCATAGTAAAATATTTATAAACCTTGGCGTTAAAATTCTCAAACAATTTTTATTTTGAAAGTCGTTAACCTTCAATAAGTTGTATCGATAATTTTAATTTCAAGAGAACTCTTCTGTTCTTTTCCATATTAAATTACGATATTTATTGAGGAGCTCGTGGTCCCATTGGTTTCACGCTTGCTTCTCACACAAGAGATGCAGGTTCGATTCCTGACCATGTACCAATGAGATCATTAATTTATCTCAAGTACATTATATGGACGTTCTTACGATGATGGAAAACATCGTGAGGAAACCTTCTTTACTGCATAGCTGCGGCGATGGGCTCACGCAAAATGGAGTATCGAATAACTGGCTCAAAGTGGGCACAATTGTGCCTCTGACAACCGGGATGATAAAAGGCGTTACCCTATGTTATGATATATATTGAAGTACCCAACCCAGAACTAATCTTTTATATCTTCAAAATTATAACAACCGTTTACTTGCAGTCTAAACATCTAAACGTTTAAAAGCCTCGCCTCCCCACAGAATTAAAGTCTCCCGAAATGCCACCCTCGCAACGAGGTCCTGTTACTGCGGAGTCCGGAGTCGGAGCTTGTTTGCGTCAACCATAATGTAGTTATTAAATTTTGCGCCTAAGTACGTTAATTTATTCAATTTGCCTGGAAACAATGGCTGACGGGGGCGGGGCGAAGCGGGTACGCCCAAAGCTTACCTGAAAGCTCGGCTTGTGTGCACTGTTGCGGACGATACGAAACTCGGCGTATTTTTACAACGAGAATAATGAAACCAATAAAAACAGCAAAATAGAATGCGTTTACTAATTAACATCACGGTCCTTGATTGTGATTTGTTTAGTACTTAAAGAATATATAAAGAAAATTTTATACAGCGAGCTATAAAAGTCAAGTCAAAGTACTTTATTACTGTAGATATTTACATATACTTAGCAAACGTCAATTTTGCCTCTTCTCTACATTGGACCACTGTGGGAGAAGTAGGCGTAGAAATTCCCACAGATTGATTTTTAGATCTCTTTTAAAAATAGGTTGTGCAACAAATATGAAAAAATTAATTATTATGATTAATAAGCAGGAATAAATAATTACAAAATTATAAACAGCAAGGCCTGTGTTGAGCTAGATTAACCCCATGCAGTCCTGTCATTTAAGTAATCTTGAACATTGTAATATCCCTTATACTCAAATGATATTGCTGTTCAGGTTTAGGTAAGTATTTCACATTCTTTCAATGAACACATTAGATAAGCAACAAGTGGAATTATTATAAAAACAAATAACTCTCGAGTTTTAATGCCTAATTATGTACAGTTGCAAACACTAGTTTATCTACAAACATATCATTAGCTCTCTTTGATGTGTTCAGGAACCGCATGTTTGACCGGCATTGTGGCATTGATCATTGATCTGCAGTTGTTTAGCTTGTTCGGTAGTACCAACTTCACAGACAAAGTAGGGGTGGCAAGCAGGCGGGCGTCGGCGTTCGAAATTTGAATGTCATAATATGTAGAAAATTTACACATTATGGTCATAATGTTCAATATTCAGATAAGAAATGAGTTTTTACAAAGTAGTTTAACATTATGCTGATCGTAACGTGCGGTTTTTGGACGCAGTAAAGAGGGTTTATGATACGTGTGTAGATAAACTTATTAATGTATCTGGTTAAGTAGGTACATGGAGTAAAAAGGTGTATAAAAAGTTTTTTAAGATAATAATAAGTATGTATAATATGTCGCGAAAATCGGCCATTATATTTTTAATGCTGATATACCCAGTGTCGCTCTCACAGTTGAGACGAATCGAACGACACCTCTCAAGCTAAAATCCATAAAGCCGTTTAGGCTATAGAGCGTGCCTAAGAAATATACTTACATATTTACATACATACATACACTTGTAAAACATAACACTCCTTATGGCGCATAGCATAGCATATCTATCCCCTTGAGACTTGGGTACGGACTGACCGTCCATTGATTTGATTACTGATTTGTAAGTATGTAGGTGGTAAGCTATGATATATTCAGACTGTTTAAATTATTAATATTATTTCAAAAGTTTCAAACAAAGATGAATCTAAGTTAAGCTCCAGGTACCAACTATGCCAGACGTCTCAGAACCAAATAGAAATCTGCAGTCAGTATCCCAGTGTTCAGTATTCAGTGCCTATTACATTGAACAATATCCCTAGCGGATCCTACTCCACAGAATCTACGGTTTCCCAGGAGATGCTAATGAACGGATTACCCATTTCCAGCAGCCATTTTGATGTTTGAACAAATCGACCATGCAAGAGATTGTATGGGCGCTGTCCCCACCCACAACACAACAAACATGACATTGGTTCAGATGTTCTTGTTTATATAAGAATATAAATATTCATTCAATGCGTAATCACTCCAATATCAACGGGATTTTTGACCAAGCAGCGAAGCGTCTCCGTTACAGCTTGGGAAAAAATGTTTTCCGGGTGTTCTCCCCTACAGGTAGCGTTCCTCAAGCGACTCTCTTGAAATTTTGTGAGTAGGTTTGCTAGTTAAATGTTTTTCTTTTTCGATTCAGTTTTTTTTAATGGTGAAGTTATACGGATTTTTTTGGCTATTCAGTTTTTGTTAATTTATTAAAATGGCGGAGATATGGGGTTTGGAAATGCAAAAATAATAATAATTGCCAAACGGCTTTCGGATTTGAAAAAAATAAGTGTCATCAGATTTTTCGAGATAGTGAGTGACAAAGATTTAGGAATATAGGTGAAAAGTCAATAGGTTGGATTTTAGATCGCGAAATGTAGTTAACAAAGTTATTGTTGCGGCTACTTTCCTACTCTATATAGGTAACCAGCTGAATTCATAGCTTTGTAGTTTAGAAGTTCAGTTTTCCACCAACGACTCACGAGGTACGCCAGGTCTTTTAAGGCATTGGTAACCGTGACAAAATGCATAGGAAATCCAAGACATCCCCTGAAAATGAAGTTGTTTGGATTCATTATTGTTTGGATTAATCTCCGCTGTCGCAGTTTTAGTGATAAGATCTATGATGAACAAGACATAATTAAAGCAGGCAAAACCACAAAACGACATCGACACAAATTCGACATCCAACTAACCAACTCTTACTATCTACTACCTCTCCCTTAGACTCTTGTAACTCTGTAAACATATTTTTGCTAATGTTGGGAATAACCTCGCGAATTCATAATATCCCCCCCACATAACCAAATCCCTCACTCTATATCTTCCTTAAGTACCCCTTTTTCCCTTGCCCTATTAGATAAAGAGCCAGAAGGAGCAAACTCCTTTACCTGCCTCACCTGAAGCCCTATGCAGCTCCGGGCTCAGACGGTACACCCTCCCTATTTCTGCAAATATTCTCACAGTCTCTCGCACCTATCTTAAGTCAAATCAATGTCTTAAAAAAGGAAGCTTTCCTACTACATTTAAAAAGCTATTATCATCCTATTTTTAAGGGAGGCAAGGGAACTCTGTAAGTTTAGGCCTAGAGCAGTTCTAACGTCACTTTCTCAAATCCTTGAAATAATAATAAATACGCGTCTTGTTGATTACATCGAAAAACATGAAATCATTTCAAAAAATCAATATGGTTTTAGGAAATATATCTCCACCGCAGTTGATGCAGAAACAACGTCAATAAATGAAATATTCTCAAAAAAGAATTTACAACATTTTTGGACCTATAGCTAAGGCAATTTATCAAAAACATAATCAATCAAAACTAAATTTCTTTATTACTGTAGATATTAACAAACTTAATTTTTTGCCTCTTCTCTCCATTGAATCACTGTGGGAGAGAGGCAAAGAAACTCCCACAGATTATTTTTAGATCTCTTATAAAAATTGATTGTGTTTAACTAATACAATTATTACAATATTAATTATTATTAATAATAATCAGGAATAAATAATTACTAAATGATTAACAGCGAATTCTGTGTTGAGTTCGATAAACCTCATACAGTCCCGTCATTTAAGTGATCTTGAACATTGTAATATCCCTTTTTAAAAAGGTCACTTTTACATGGTTTTAAAATTGCTCAAATGACAATTTCAAAATCTCCAGAGGTATCTTGTTGTAGTAGAGACTGCACTGACCCTTGAAAGGTTTTCTAACTTTCGCGAGCCTAAACCGGGGCCCAACTAGTCTGTGATTATTTCATAGGTTAACATTACATCTATCGCTAAATTTGGAAAATGTTGTAAGGTTCTACATTCATAAATTATAATTCCGAAAATAAATTGACTAGCTACAGCTAGTATGTAAATTTCTTTAATAAGTTCTCTTAAGGAGTCTCTGTGTTTTAAATAGTAAATTACTTGAATAGCCCTTTTCAACAATTTAAAAATAGTTTGATATTCCGCTGCTTTCCACCACAGCAAGATACAAGTCAGTTAACTAAAGCTGGCACGTTCACAGTACTCACACTAATGCAATTTCACTATATAGTATGTTTAAAAATGAATGATTTTATTCTAACCTCAAAATTGGTGAACAATCACAATAACGCGCGTCGATTGATACGTGACACGAATACAAAAAATACTCTATTTTATAAGCAGTAGCAAAAACAACAACTGATTCCTTCGTACGGAAAAGATTGACCACGCGCGAGATATTCTAGACTATTCTTGATGCCCATGCTGCGCAACGTCACGCCGAGCGCTTATTCACAGACACTACACAAGCGCAACGTGTAAATGTGTTGAACGTGCCAACTTTAGTTAACCGACCTGCACTATAGGACATGACACTTTTAAAGTAACTAAAATATAGATGTGATTTAAATATAGATGGCCACACCCGTGTTTTGTCTGATGTTCCTAACAGCGTAAGCCGCAGAACTTAATCTACCAGCTAATTTATCTATGTTGGGTCCCCACTGCAATTTGCTATAGATGTTTATTCCAAGAAACTTCGTATCATTTACGAATTCTACAAACGTGTTGCTGTCTAACACTACACTGGTCTCAACTTGTCTGACATTTGCAAGTAAGAATTTGATGCACTTGGTTTTATCAGCGTTTAACGATAAATTATTAATTGTGAACCAATGGGAGATTATTGACATTATCAAAATCTTGAAATCTCAAGACCAGTGAAGTATGATTAGCAAACAACACTATGTCAGTCTATTTCTCCACCATAAAAGGCAATATATACCGGGATTAAGAAATATGGAATCAGATTTAACGCCGCAGACTTCTGCCTTTCGAATTATATTGCTTAAGTATGATCCACTTTATTGCTGACTCCATAATGATTTGATTTCATTAGTAGAGCATCATGATCAACATAATTAAATGTCTTCGACAGATCACAAACCATCTGTGCGGCCCGTGCGGCCTCCCATGGAGAAAATATGAGATATAAGAGCAATGCCTATTACCGTAGTCGAATTACACCTAGTTAAATCGAATTCTTTGGTGTGGAGTTGTTTTGTACAGATATTGGTCTCAAATTGAAAGGATAACCCTTGTCTCCCGACTTGAAAAGAGTTATCAGTTTACTGTGTTTCATGAGGTCTGGAAAAGCCCCATCGTCAACACATTTATTGAACCAATGACTTTTACTGATATACCCCACAGATCTTCAATATTTTTAAGTTAAGTAAACTAAACGTTTTGACGATGTTCTAGGGATATCCATGATTATATTTAAAGTCTACATTTCTAAGCTAGTGCTGTTTTTAAACAAAGTTGTTGTGAGTAAAGGGACATTGGTAAAGAATGTTTCGAAAGCTCGAGCTACCTCAACGTTGGATTTAACAACACCACCACCTACATGCATAAATTATTGTCTCTTGGTAGAACTTTGCAATTTTCACGGTTTATTATTTGCCTAACCGTTCTCATTCTATTGTTTGAAATTGTATTGTAATGTTTATTGATTTTGTATTTTGTATTAATGTGTAAAGCTTTTGCCGTTCTACAAACCAACTTGAATACTGTTCCCGCTCCTGCCTTACTACTCTAACTAGATTCCATAGGTGTGAGAGGCTTGCAACTATGTGTATAACTGTTTCACTCATATCAAGGAGCAAGTATGCTCATACTTTACAAACAGGTCTCATATGGTTAAAACTAATGAATTATTTTGCGACGAAGCACAAATTACTTACGGCGTCCCTCAAGGCAATATTTTGGGCCCAACTGTACTTATTATATTCATAAATGATCTCTGTAACTTGTCTCTTAATGACTCCAGAATCGTTATATACGCCGATGATACAGCAATTACCTACTATCCATGCAGATTCTTGGACACAACTTCAATATCACGCACAGCGTGGCTTTAAGGCAGTGTTTCACTGGCTCCGAGCACATACCCTTACATTGAATGTGTCAAAAACTAAATATATGAGCTACTCTTTAAAATCGAATTCCCAAACACATTACTTAACAAGCTCATTTAGTTCCAATCGAAATCAGTGCAACCCAAATTACCTCGACTAACACAATAAAATACCTTAGGTTAATAGTGGATCAGCATTTAAACTTTAAAGTGCACATTAATCTGCTGACAGGGAGAATGCGTAAATTGATGTACAATCGAACCAACTGAATCATGACCCACTTGCCTGATAATTCGTTTGAAACTTTCAAACTTGTAAGATCTATCGCTATGCCAGTGTCTAATCAAATGATAACAAGTTCGTTACCAAGGAAATAAACCTTCAAGCTAATTTCGACCTACTTGCATTTAAGAGGTTTAGCAAAATAAGCTTATGGTGGGTCATGATTCAGATGGTTCGATAGTACATATTCAAGACAATTTGACATGTTGCCCATTCCTTTGTAATCAGTATGCCTTTCTTTTCCCTATGTCAGTCCATTATCTCCTGCTGTATTGTCTCCTGTGGAGGGGCTACTAAAACCACATTAAAATCCTTTGAAATAGCCCAACGAGCTATTCTAAAGATATCAACTTCGCAACCCAAACTATATCCTATACAACAGCTCTACCAGGACTTCAAAGTATTAACTACTCAAAAATCGAGGGTAGTTGGTGCGGATCGCGAGTTTGAACCCTATGCAATGGTAATGAAATTAATAATAATAATACCTTGGACACTATCTACACACATTGATCTAGCCCCAAACTAGGATTCCCTGTATCTTGGGTACTAGACAACGATACACATACTTATTAGATAAATATTATACTTAGATAGATAAACAACCATGACTAGGGTACAAACATCCGTTCTCATCAAACAAATATTTGCCCCCACCGGGACTCGAACCCGGGACCCTTGGTTTCGTAAGCAGGGTCACTGTCGACTCGGCCATTCGGGTCGTCCTAATTAAAAACCTATAACGGAAAAGTGGCATTAGCTAACACCAGTGGTAACTGAGGGGGTAATTAAATGAAAGATAGCTATTCATACTCAATGCTATTGCAACTCAACACAAAATTATTGCACGTGGTGATGTAACAAACATAACAAAACGACGCAAAGACCCCGTCTGCCTAATACCAACACACAATTTACTTGTAAAAGAAGTCCCATATCTCGGTCCATTTCTATATAATAAAATCAGTGCAATTATTCCAATGCTTTCGCTTTCCCATATGGAATGCTCCCTTAAATTCTGCCTATCTTGTAAATCTATCCTTATGAAGATACTGAAGAGTTGATCCATGGATGATTCTGTAATACACACGCGCCCAGACCCACAGACACTCACACACACTGACACACACACACCCCCTCATACATACATACACACACACACACACCCTCTCGCACATGCACACAGTTAGTGTTAAAGAAGTTGTTACGAATATAGGTTATCGGAATTTGTACGATCCCTTTTGCATAGTTATACTTGATCAAGTATCATTAAATCCACCTCAAGATACGAATAAAAGGGTTCAGGTCCGGACATTCCTTAACATAGATTACCTCCTCCTAATCTGGCTAGGATGTCAGCTCGTCTCCCTACCCAAATGTACACGCACTTCCAATTCTGCAGTGTAATTTGTTCCTACTTTAATTTATATAAATTTACTTTCTGAGAAATAAATGATACGTGAATTTTATTTCATTTGAGGTCTGCTGCTCAATAATAAAGAATTTTGAGTTCTTTTTTGGGATAGTCAGTCACAGTCAACCTTTAAGGTATTTTATTCGGTTTCTACGTCCCACATTGCAAAACTTCGGCAAAACCAAATAAACTGCGCCTTGTGAGTTGAAAGGTGACTTTTGTACCGCTTCCCTCGCGAGTCCCGAAGGAGCGATCGGTCGGCAAACACCACCGATCCAGCTCCACTTCTGATATTTATTTGTATTTTATTTCAACTGAGCATTCTGTTTTGTTGAATTGTTTCTCTCAAGATTATTTTTTGTGTTGGAGGTTTTTTTCGCGATGTTGAAATTATTTTCATTCTCAAATGATTTTGAACATCTAGAGCATCGAGAATGCTGGGTTGGCTCCTATCGCACAAAAAGGATGAACTAGCCACGCCTTTGGTGACGCTAATTTACGTAATAACAAACTTCCAAAAACAAACATATTTTTTTCTGTCGATACCTAAATTCGTAGCAGCCAGCTACGGCGTAGCGGCTATGCGAAACCGAAATATTCTGAACGTTAATTTCACAACTCTATTTCCTATCTAGTATATTTTAGTAGATTTCTATTAAAAGCAATACTTCCTAATAAATGAGAAACACTCAAAGTGCGTCAGGCACGTGCCCTTATTGAAACGTTATTTAATAAACTTCGCCGCTCCTCTCGATTCGGTTCACAATTTCCTATATTGCGAGTTCCCCGGGCCTGTTGCCATGATACCTTTGAAGAGTTAATAAGTCATAAATAGACTGTGGGAGTGAGAGGGGGATATCGTCTGCCTAGGGGCGAGCGGGGAGGGGTGAGCAGGTATAGGTGGGCAATCGTGCGGAAAAAGGAGCGATGAGGTGTCGCGAGATTTGGCGTGATTCTCGCTGTAATCGCCTCGGCCGTAATGTGGTGAACGCATTTGGTATGGGGTTGGTCTCTTTGTAAGTTTGGAAGTTAGGAGGAAGACAAACTGGATTGCTGATTGATGATTGTGCGGGATGGTAGGTTGGGCCTTACTTTTGATTTCAAAAAAGCTATTATCTGAGTTATAGGGTTATGGACTACCTGGAACCTAAACTACAGCCTCTTAGTTGATAGTCATATAGTATTCATCAGACGACCTCAGTGGCATTGCGTTTTGGGGCTTTGCTTCCCAAGCTTGAGGTCTCGGATTTGAATCGCAGCTGGGGAGGAAGAAATGAAAACCTAAGTACCTGTTTAAAATGTTAATATTTATGTTTATGCATAATGTGTTTTCATTTTAACGCTAGTTGGTCATTTTACTATTAAATGGCAGTTGAATCAGTTGATTAGATTTTTGAATGCACTTTATCTTAACAGACGCGTAATCTTGATAATACACCATTGTCAGCAAACACTCAATGCATATGAGGAAAGCACAAACATCGAGAAAATAAGTGCATAGGCCTGTCAGTGACCCTTATGCATAAAGAAACAGAGGTCTAACACGACGGTTTAATTGTATTTTACGTCAAATCTCCGCTCCGTGCTGTTTACCCCTCTATACTTCCCCTCAAGTCTTTAGGGTCCGTTCGAAAACTCGATACACTTTCATAAGCGATCGTTAAGTGGCGTTGGAGTGGAGTTTGAGTGGGCGCTGAAAGTCGCTGAGTGCGCGATACGAGTGAGTGGTCGATCGGAGACAAGTACCTGGCGAATAGACTGCTGTGTGCAACCTTTGTCGATACTAAAAACTTCATCTTTTTCCTAAATTAGAGTGAGAGAAATGGTGACCCCGCAATATTAGTGAATGGACGGAAATCACCAGTGTAGAGCAGCTTATGCGCTTGGCGAAGGCTATGGAGGAATAAGTATAGCTGACAGGCAACCTCCGATGGGACCGTCCATTAATTACGTGAGGTATTCAGGGGTGGGGGGTGTCAAGCCAAATGTCACGCAATCTCACCATAGGGTATTCTCGTCAAATATCAAGTTGAAACAGTGAAACTCTAACCTGACTCAAAAGAGATTGTTGGCAGGCTCAAGATAAGTATTTTTAAACACAGGGTCGTGAGTTGAATATTGGTGATATAGTTGAAACGCTGGATAGGGACTCGCCGGGAATTTGTAGACTTCAGCTCCTTGGTAGACTCAATCCAACTGGTCCACTTCTCCAGACGTCAACAAGTGATTTTGCGGTTAGCGCCAGGAGGATATTACTCCTCGGCGTGGAACCCTGGAAAGAGACCAGTGTGAATGATAGGAATACAAAAGCGCTACAGCGCCCAGCTATCAGGCGACGGCTCCCCACACGGAGACTTCCGACGAGGGCCCTAGGGTAATTAGGATCTAAGAGTGCCGCAGTCCAATAGACACTGTATAGAAAAGGGAAATACATAGAGAGTATAAAATACACGAAAATAAGAAAGACTAACTACGAACCAATGCTTACCCATGGATTGGGGATAGTAGGGAAGTTTCATATCAACTACTGCACTTTACAGCAACTAAACATTCAGCTCCATTACAGTACTAAAAGGAATAACAGTACTAAAGGGACTGGCCCATCGCCGCAACTAAAGGCGTGACTTAAAAATTATTGATGCAGAAGATACAACCTCACGTTTCAGAGCTCAAACAATGTCTGCGTCAACAATCAGCTGCCAGACGAGATTCCAGACCCGAATTTCCGAATTTCTATAGTTGTACTTTTTATCTGGCTAATCCGCCAGTAGCCAATATGGTCAAAGAGGTAGTACGTTACATACCCGTCTTTGTTTGGGTAGGATTTTACCTGATAAAATCCGCTAAGATACTAACTAAACTAAACTAACTTACCAAATTAACTACTTAAGATAAAATTCTCTAAAGCTCGCCATCTACAATGTCAGAGAAATATATAACTAACAGTCTAGCTCGACTACATACAAACATCACACATTCGTACCAACAATCAGACATCAGAATTCATACTAAGTTCATACAAGAGTTCACACTAACATCGTGTAAACACAGCCTTACACACAGGGTGCCATTATTATAGCCAAATGCACACCCAGACTAACTGTCAGAAGTTGAAAAATAAGCAAGATCCCTTGAACTAAAATAAGAACCTTAGTACATAAACGCCCCGATAGCTTAGCTACTATCGTAACGTAGAATAACGCAGAATAACACCATGAGGGGCAGCTCCCTCAAGTGTTCAAGACTTCCTGCACCGTTAGTGGGTACAGAAAATAATAATAGAGTAGAATATCTATTCTACAACAAAGAGTAAAAAAGTAGAGAATTATAGTTCAAGAGGCCATAAGCTAAAGTAACAGACATTGCAGAGTAACGTTACACAATAAAGAACTTTTACATAGTTGTAGATATAGATGGTTTTTAGAATACAAGGGTCAAAATACTTATTACATACATAAAGGAATCGTTAACTACTATTGAATAAGATATCATCAGCTGGTGATTTTTCTGCCAGGGGAACTATTTGTTTTCTGAGGTCCAGAACAGTACCCGGTGTACCTCCTCGAAGCTCAACCTCACTCCAATTCAGCCTTATTTAGCGACAGATATTTTATAGGAAACGTCATGTTTACTACCTATCTAGTAAACTGTACAAAACATTAAAGTATCTGACAGCCATTGAAACAGTGAAACTCTAACCTGACTCAAAAGAGATTGTTGGCAGGCTCAAGATACGTTTATTAATCACAGGGTCGTGAGTTGAATATTGGTGATATAGTTGAAACGCTGGATAGGGACTCGCCGGGAATTTGTAGACTTCAGCTCCTTGGTAGACTCAATCCAACTGGTCCACTTCTCCAGACGTCAACAAGTGATTTTGCGGTTAGCGCCAGGAGGATATTACTCCTCGGCGTGGAACCCTGGAAAGAGACCAGTGTAAATGATAGGAATACAAAAGCGCTACAGCGCCCAGCTATCAGGCGACGGCTCCCCACACGGAGACTTCCGACGAGGGCCCTAGGGTAATTAGGATCTAAGAGTGCCGCAGTCCAATAGACACTGTATAGAAAAGGGAAATACATAGAGAGTATAAAATACACGAAAATAAGAAAGACTAACTACGAACCAATGCTTACCCATGGATTGGGGATAGTAGGGAAGTTTCATATCAACTACTGCACTTTACAGCAACTAAAAATTCAGCTCCATTACAGTACTAAAGGGACTAGCCCATCGCCGCAACTAAAGGCGTGACTTAAAAATTATTGATGCAGAAGATACAACCTCACGTTTCAGAGCTCAAACAATGTCTGCCTCAAAAAAACAATCAGCTGCCAGACGAGATTCCAGACCCGAATTTCCGAATTTCTATAGTTGTACTTTTTATCTGGCTAATCCGCCAGTAGCCAATATGGTCAAAGAGGTAGTACGTTACAAAGTTTTTTTTTTCTAAAAAGAAAACAGTGTTAAATTGCGGGAAATTTGGGTTAAATTAAATTAAAGTAGGTTTCTTGACTAAAATTCATCAAAATCTGACGCAATAGATGACTTTTGCGACTATTGCAACTCGACATATTAGATAACGATGTCGACTATGTCGGGTAGATATGGCGGATTATTCACTAGTCTTCAATTTCAATTAGGTCCCCACCGAGGAGCACAGGCCTTTACCCGAATACAAGTAAGATTAAGCCATACTCCACCACGCGGCGTCAGTGCGGGTTGATGGAGGCGTAGCGACCTTCGGCCTAACGTGTCATCCGTAACACTCAAAGTTCGACGTACTGACACTAGACGTAATGGTAAGGATTTGAACCTGCATCTCCAGTGTCAGAAGCAATCATGAAACGACTTAGACCATAGAGCTCTTATTAGCATTTAAATATATATACTATAAATAATTTGTTTAAATATATTGAAATATATTTAAACTATATGTATTATTGTTATATTTGATTACTGTGATTCTAGACTCCATCTAATAAATCTTAGATACGAATCTTTAAAAAAACGAGAAAATGTTGATGAGAACGAATGTTTGTACCCTAGTTATGGTTGTTTATCTATCTAAGTATAATATTTATCTATATAAGTATGTGTATCGTTGTCTAGTACCCAAGATACAGGGAATCCTAGTTTGGGGCTAGATCAATGTATGTAAATGGTGTCCAAGGTATTATTATTATTATTATTATTATTATTTACCACTTCCAAAATCAGATAAATGTCACGAGTCCGGGGGAAGGTGGGGTTGAGCCAAATCTCACGAAATCTGCCTTTAGTCAGAAAATCGACAAAAAGGTCTCACGTAACTAATGGACGCCCCCCAATAGTGATGAGTAACGGTAATAAGGAGAAGGAGAGAGTGAAGGCAATCACTTCAAGCTTGGCTTAATAGCTCTTCAATATTTTACAAATATCTTCAAGCATATAGCATATCCAGCGTTTCTGTATCAGGTATCTAGAGATATTATTTAGTTTGTCTATAAACTAACCTAAACTAAACTAAACTAAATAGGTACATTTTTATGGTTCCTTATTTCAATCTAACAGTTGTGTCTTTGTTTTCTTTCAATCAATGAATTTATAAAAAGGTATTTTTGCAAAAATCTAAGCTTTTTTCGTCTGTTAATGGAAGTCAGAGTGGGATTAAGGCGAAATATTAGTGCTGAAATAGCCTCTTGTTGCGCAAGTTACGCAAAATAGGATTATTAAAGCAGTTGTTTGATTAATTATACTAGTGACTATCAGCTTGCATGTGTGAACATATCAACGTAATTTGATTATTTTTGCTCGAAATAAATGTCTATCCGAAGTTATCACGGAATCTGTTTATCACAATAAAAAAAATACAATTTCGCACCGGATTTAAACATATGTTGTGTTTGTTGATTATTTAATCGTTTTTTTACTGATTTATTTATAAAAACTTAGCAATCGTCATTTTTAACTCTTCTCTACACTGGACTACCGTGGAAGAAGATGGGCTAGGAAACACCCACAGTTTGATTTTAAGATCTCTTTAAAAATGATTGTGTTCAACTAATACAATTATTACAATATTACTTATTATAAAAAAATGCAGGAATAAATAATGACAAAAATATTAACAGCGAATTCTGTGTTGTGTTCGATTAACCCCATACAGTCCCGTCATTTAAGTTATTTGAATATTGTAATATCTCTTTTTAGACAAAGTCGCTTTTACATGTTTTTTTTTTAAAATCTCCAAAGGTATCTTGTTGTTGCAGAGATTTGAAGGATTGCTAACTTTCGCGAATCTAAACCGGGGCGCAACTAGTCTGTGATTATTTCTTAGGTTAACAATACAGCTATCGCAAAATTTTAAAAGTGTTGTAAGGCTCTTGCATACATATACATGTATATTTTTTTTTAATGTCATTTTCTTTAAAAGTTATCTTAAGGAGTCTGTGCGTTTTAAATAATAATTTGCTCGAATAGCTTTTTTCTATTATATAAAAATAGTTTAAATATCCGCTGCTTTCCCCCACACCAAGATACCATAGGACTTGACACTATGAAAATAACTAAAAAAGACTTACTCAGAAGTTCCTAACAGTATAAGCCGCAAAACTAATTTTTCTATGTGGGGTCCCCACTGCAATTTGCTTTCAACGGGGTTTCCAAGAAACTTTGTATCATTTACTTATTCTAACGTATTGCTGTCTTACACTAAACTGGTCTCAAGTTGCCTGACATTTGGAAATGAGAATTTGATACCCTTGGTTTTACTAGCGTTTAACAACAAATCATTAACTGTGAGCTAATTCGAGGTTAAAGACATTACACGATTAACATCATCAAAATCTTCTTTGTTTCTTTCAATTTTGGGGACCAATGAAGTATCCTCAGCAAACTATATAATGTCAGTCAATTTCTCCACCATAGAAGGAAGATCGTTAATATATACGATGACCTCTGTGGCGCAGCGGTTGTGGCTCTGCCTACCATGCGAGAGGTCCCGGGTTCGATCCCCAGCTGGGGCTGTTTCTGGTTCCCACGACACAGGGTATCCTAGTGAGGGGCCAGAATCAATGTATGTGCCTTTATGTCAATGTTGTAATGTTGAATATGAAGGCCTAATATGGAATTATGGAATGTCAATTTTTACACCCGATCCCTCAGATTTAACGCCGTCGAGTTCGGCCTTTTGCTTTATATTGCTTAAGTATGATCCCTGAACAACATAAATGCAAAAGGATATGACGAAATTGATTCAAATAAACTTATTCTCTCTTTTATTTTCTTTTATTCTTAATAAAAAAATATATAATTTGCGATTAAACTAACACCAATCTTAACATATCTGGTGAATACATCATTAGAACAAGGAATTTTCCCGGATAAACTAAAGATACTAATTGTTAAACCAGTATTTAAAAAAGATAAATAAATAAGGAAAATATGAGATTTTGAAAATAAATTTCTCTGTACACTGAATTGATTTATATCAAAATACTAAATCATCGGGAAAGAACAAAACGGATTCCAAAGAGGCAAATCCAATAACTTTGGCAAGTTCCAAAATGGTAAAGATTCTAGCGGAAAGTATTGACTCGAAAATTCCAATCATTACAGTATTTTTCGATATGAGAAAAGCGTTTGATTTTGTCCACCATGACATACTTTTAGCAAAATGCCAAAAATATGGAGGCCGTGGCCCATCGTAAAATTGGATTGAATCTTATCTAAAAGGAATAATACAAATGACTAAATAATGAACGTACAATGGAAGCTTCGCGATCACAAAAACCGAAGCGGCTCACCCCAAGGGAGTGTCTTGGGACCGCTACTGTTTCTCCTTTATATAAACGATCTCCCAGATGTGACTTATTTGCTGATGACATATCAATATCAATCATAGTTAAATATAAAAATGTAACAAATTTAAAAACATAATTAATTGGTTAGAAAAAAATAATTTATGCGTAAATATTGACAAAACATCGTTTATGACATTGTAAAATAGAATAAGGCCTGAAATTAATATGTATATCAAATATGACGACTCTGAAATTAAGGAATCTCCAGAAATTAAACTCTTAGGTATAACGCTTGATTCCCAGCTGTCATGGAAGCCGCATATAGCCAATACAATAAAAAAACAGCTTTGTATTCGTTCACTATAGGCTGGTGAAGATGGCTGAAAATGAATCTGCCATGCTGGCATATCATGGCTATGTGGTACCTGCTCTGTGTTACGGAATTGTTGTACGGGGAAACTCAGTAGATAGGTTTCTTATTCAAAAGTGATGTATCCGAGCTATATGTGGCAAGAGCCCAATCGAATCATGCGGGGTCTACATGATTCGATTGGGCTCTTTTTACAAAATTGAACCTTTTAACACTAACAGAAATATATATTTATGAGGTTTGTATATTTGTAAAACAAATTATAGACATTTTCAAATCTAGCATACTTCATTTTAACACCAGGTATCCGAATAAGTTAGCGTTTCCAATAGCAGATACAGCTCTAATCAAACGGAACTGTTACTGTATGTCGATACAAATAATTAATTATATTCCAACGGAACTACAATATATGACTTTCAATGTGGTTAAGTATTCATTACGTGAATAGTAAATTACTTAAATCTATTACAACATTAAATATTGTTTAGGCTCTCGTGCTAATGATATTCCTTATCTATAAACCTTGTTGACATTTTATAATTACCTACCTACTTCTATTACACTAATTGGGTGCAATTTTGCATGTCACTACGTAGCTACATCTGCAGTGTGTGTTACTTCATCTATGCAAAATAAACGTATTTGTATTTGTATACCTTCAAGCAGGAGCAGGTGCAGGCGAAATTCTAATTTTTGGTTTATGAGTGCCCAGCCCTAAATCAAATTATGAGGATAAAAACTTAAAGTAAGAAAAGGCAATGTAGGCATATTTTGTAGACCAATTTGAAAAACGGAATTATCAAAAATCAGGCAGTTGAGGGCGTTTTGTAACTGCCGCAAGCCATATTATGAAGGTATTCATACCGTGGCTAAACGTGGCTGGAAATCTGCCAGGCCATATTACATAGAAGGTAAGTTTATGTATGTTAGATTACACACATGGTGTTCCGTAAACAACGGGTAAGCTCGGAGCTTTTCGGAGCTTTTCAGAGCTTTTCGAAAATATAATGCAAGAACCGTACAACATGTTCCAAATTTGCTGTGAAAAATTTGTAATATTAACCAAAGAAATAATCACAAAAATTTGCTATTCTTTCAATGGTCATTGCATTCTCTACTACTTCTACTACTACAAAAAGATACCTCTGGAGATTTTGAAATTGCGATTGGAGCAATTTGAAATCACGAAAAAGCGACTTTGTCTAAAATTTATATAAATTATTTAAGACTGTATCTTTTTAAAGCTGTGCAGAAATCAAACTTGTAGCTCAACTTAATTAAAACATGCAGCCCTATAAGAAGCTAAATTGCCGACTTGGCTTGATATTCACCAGGGGAAAAAACTTTAAATTTGTAGTTCCATCACAAAAAAAAAGAAATTTGTACGGAACCCTCGGCGCACGAGTCAGACTCGTACTGGGCCTGTTTCTGTTTTGTTATACTATTTATTGGTCCTGTTAATCCTTAAACATGTCCAGAAGAACCGCTGTAAGAAATTAAATGTTGTACATGGATTTAGGCTTTGAATAACGTCCTTTGAGATTCCTTATAAACAAATTCTTAAAAAAAGACTGAAATCCCTGAAAAAATAAAGTGGGAAAACATAATCCCATTGGCTGGATAGAGACTACCCTTTATTTTTATTGCTAGCTATATATTTAAATGGCGAATGTTTGCTTTGCAATAGAATCCCGATTTCAGTAAAAAAAATGTAAAATAAGTCTTAAATCTTACATTCCAAACAACGAAGCGTGAAAAGGCTGGAAAAGAGGGTAATTTCAACAGGAAAAGGAAATAAAGTTTCCACAAATTGTTTGACTCAACAGACTGTCACAAGTTCCCCACATTATAATTTACCTTATTTAAGATAATTTTGCAAGAAATCTTCTAGAAGTAAACCTTGATAGGAAAATTTTAAATCTACAACATATCAAAAAATGCACGACTCAGCTTTCTTTGTTTCGACATTATAAAAAAAAACTAGCCGAGTCACGCAAAACATCCCTCTTACGAAAAGTCGAAATTCAAATGTCTGTCAGTGCCACTATATTGTACGTTGGGTTACACCAAGTTTGTGGCATCAAATAGTTGTATATCTAATATTATATTTTGACAGATTGCGGGCCTAATTAGATAGCTAGCTATCTTATTTTTGTACTTACTCTTAACTCTTCCCTTTATTTATATTTATTATTTAAAGGCGATTAAAGACAAAATACTGAAAAAATTAATTTACTCTCCATACTACTTATAGAACACCTTTTTCGTTAAATTAAACTACAAACACATGCAACTACTTATTATCCTGGGTTTATCAGAGACCTTGACGACAATGTCCTTTTTTGATCCTCATCAAACATTTCCACAAATCTACCTTTCAATATCATTTCATAAAAGACACTAACTCAAGACGTAAAACTCATGTATTGATCGATACTCCACCCAATCGCGATTACCTCATCTCTTATATAAAAACTCCAGTAAAAAATCTACCGTTTCGTTTTAAAACACAAGACGGGACGAATTCACATGGACCTCATCATTCATCATAAAATGGTGTAAACGGTCGAGTGAGCGAGTATTCAGGTTGGCAGAGCGTGGCGGCGGCGGCGGTATGAATCAAGCTTGCGTGCTCGGTAGTCTGGGTAGCCACTGCAAGACACGCTTTTGGAGGTGGTATTTGGAGAGGTTTCCAAAAAAAAAAACGCCTCTCGCTTAGGTGGCTTAAGGACAGCTGCCAACCTTTAGCTAGTTCAATAATCCATTTCGCGTGGCTCGCCCATCGCCACAACTATGCGGAAATGATAGTTTCCTCAAGATGTTTACGATTATCAGAAAATGTATTCGTTTATTTAGGTAACCTTGCGTTACCAGCACAGAGCGGATGACGCTCTGCTAAAGCGTGTCATTAAATGACACAGCAATAAATACGCCTGCAATGCAAGCCACATCCATACACCCCTTGCTCCGTCAAACTTGCTGGACCATGGAAACTTCATTTGCGGGCGCTCGGTCCGTGAAATGAAGTCGTCTCGATATCGCCAATATTGCTGATCTATAGCGACCGTGCGTTCTGCTCATCTGAATATAGGGTGGGGGAGAGGTTTCGCTGAATCGGGGCTTAGACAGGAGGAAGTACCTAAGTAATTCTGTCTGTGCTGCTTCGGGACATTAAAGGATTGGGCTATAAAATACCAAATATGTTTATTTACGAGAAAACTAGTACAAAGATAAAACTGACGAACTTGTGGGTACTTGAGAAATTAAATTAATATTTACCAGCGATCTCTGCACTAGGCGAACCTGTATCGCGGAGACCGTCACAAATCGAGTGCATTGAACGTAAAAGTTCGTACGTAGGCGGTTATTATATTACTGTAGATATTAACAAATATGCCTATAAGACTTAATTTTTTGCCTCTTCTCTAGGTTGGACCTCTGGAAAGGAGGGCATAGACACATAAAAATAGATTTTTTTCGTAGCCGTTAAGTTTAACACTGCTGGGCAAAGACCTCCCTATGCTGCAACCACAACTCTCTATCCTGAGCCTCGTCCGTCTACCCTGGCAGAAACTTATCGAGGTAGTATGTTTTGTTTCGTGCCAGGGTTGTTTGACGAGGTATCTTTCCCGCCAGGAGATTTTGCGCACCCTTGCCTCCAGGGCTAGGCTGGCTACCAGCGTCACCAGCGTCGCCGCTGGAGGCGCCTGGTATTAGGAGCTGTGTAGTGTGTTGTACAATCATAGGGGTGTGGACCGTGAGCTCACCTCGTTGGTCCAGTGCTTGTTGGTGGGTTTTGGCCAGTGTCTTGTTGGTTGTTCAGCAGGACAAACGTGTGCAGGTAAGGTTGGCGTGTGATCTACTAGATGTTGTCTGGATCCTGTTACGTCCGATTCTTTTAAAAAGTACACAACATATATTAATTATTATTAAATAGCTGACCGCGCGAACTTCGTACCGCCTAACAGACATCAAAGGTACCAGCTGAGAAAACGTATCCAGAGAATTGTGTTCCTAACTGAATTCCGTTATTCCTATCAAAAATATTACGGGAATACTGAAATATCCGTAAAAACATAATATACTTCATTTGTCCTCTACGGCGGAGGCGGTAAAACTGTAAAATTTTCAACAGTTTTCCTGTTAATCGATAACGCAGATATCATTCACACAACAACTAGCCTCAAGTACAACGGTTTTTAAACCGTTGTTGTTCTTACATGTGAAGCTAACACGAAGCTACCGCGTGTTTGCCCTGGTATTTCGTTTGCAATTCAAGTTTAAACCAGTTCATAATTTCACGGTTTTACGGTAGCAGTACGGTACAGTTTACAATTGATAGATAGTTGGTAAACTAACGAGCAAAAAAATGTTAGATTATAAACTAACGGTTTATACATATAAAGTCTATTAGAGATGCACTTTCATGGAAAATAGACTATCTGTTATATTTATAATTTAAAAACCTTTTTTCCTGACGCATTATTTTCTACTCAATGGAAATTCGTTCGGAGAAAAAACCTATTTCCTTTAAGAAACTAACACCTACACAAGGTTGAAAAAATATGAAAAACCGGTCAAGTGCGAGTCTAAATCGCGCACGAAGGGTTCCGTACCACCGTTCAATGGAAGCGATGGTGTGGAGTGAATAGTTTGGATTTTACACAGCAAAATATTGTTTACAAAGTTATTGGTGCGGTTACTTTCACACTCCATGTACGTAACCAGGTGCATCCATAAGTTTGTATGTGGTATTGTTGTATGGGAGCCCCCTTAAATATCTCTTTTATCCTGTTTTTTAGTATTTGTTGTCATAGCGGCAACAGAAATACATAATCTGTGAAAATTTCAACTCTCTAGCTAGCTAGGTTCTTGAGATACAGCCTGGTGACAGACGGACGGACGGACGGACGGACGGACAGCGAAGTCTTAGTAATAATACCCGAAGGGTTCCAAACGGGACCCCCGTTTGGAACCCTTCAGGTACGGAACCCTAAAAACGGTTTATTTTGCTTTTAAAGTTATTCAGAGGTCAGACTGCTGCGACGGTTTTTGTTTTCTTTGTCAAATGATCAAGGTCATTGGTGCCTGTTCACCCTTTGACAGCCAGCGCAATTCAAAAATAGATATTATTATGAATCAGCGCTACCGATAACTATTTTAGCATCAAAATTTATATCTCAGCAGAAACATTTGTAAGTGGGCTTCTTTATATCTTTTAGAGATTCAACATCTGCCGGTAATAAATTCAGTTTTCCAGTATTTTATGTTTCAGTGTATTTATTGCCATACATTACATGTAAAATTCTAACCTCAAAATCAGTAATCAATTCAACAACTAAATCAATATATCATATTATTTTTTCATGAGAAAAACAACATGATTTTCCTGGATTTTCGACGATTTTAGGTCGAAAAGAATAGAAATCCCTAATCAGGGCACCTCACTCCCTGAACAGTCCTTTCTTGGCAGTAAGGTGGCTAGACTCAAGTGTGTTATTATGTACCAAAGCTAGTACTATTTCTTTATGATAATGAGAATTTAGAGTAGTAGACTCAGTCAATGATGATTACTTATGATAATGAATAAAAAAGGGAAAAAAACCCAAAAAAAAATATTATTTTACTTGGTTGTGACGTCGCTCATTCTAGTTCCCACATAGTATCCTAGTGTGGGGCCAGGAGCAATGTTTGTGCCTGAATGTGAATGTTATGTTATGTATGACACTAGAGGTGACTATATAACATTAGAGGTAGTTGAAAACATTTTAAAATAAATGAATTGAATTGAATTGAATTGAATTTTATAGATGCAGTTGTTATACATATTAGAAGCTGGCAACTTAGAAATATCACAATAATAGTTGCTATAGAATCATCACGATGCTTAGTTATATCATGCGTAACTTAAATTACAATATAATAATTGCTTGAAACGTATGTATTAGGCGCTTAAAATTTGATGCTGACCTATTAATTCAGTGGACAATTAAGTAATTGAAGGAGAAACTGTTATTTTAAAAAACTTGCATTAAATAACACCCATCATGAAATGTAGCTTAAGAAATGCATAGCACCTCGGCATATGAGCATTCATTCAGGCTGCAGCCGGTTCGACTGTGGAACGCACTGCCTTGCACTATAAGAGACTCTCCCACTCTTGTCTCTTTCAAAAAAAAAAAAGAGTAAAAAAAAGCACTTAATCTCTTTCGTGAGAGTTATAGTATGTATTGTATATCATTATAATATATAAACTATATTTGCAGATATATGTATGTATTGTATTTAGTAGTCTGGTATATAAGTTTTCTTTTCCGTATTTTATATGAGGTCCTTACATATGAAATTGGCGTTTTGTATGGAGAAATTGAAGTTAACTCAATTTTCAGTACAATTTTTTTTGTTTTTTTTTTAGGAATGACAGATCCTAATTTTATGAACTTTGTGTGTATGAATGAGACAACATTTAGATAACAGAAAATATTATATAATTTTTGAAAAGTGTCAGCTGTAAAAAAAATATTACGAATATTATCATTAAAATGGATGACATTTAAGTGGCACTGATTTTGAAGATAACATTTTAGTTATTAAACTGAAAATTAAAAGAAAATTTTATAAGTAGATGTAAAATATTGAAATTAATTTTAAAACAATAAAAAAACTGGAAATAGCTATTGACTTACTCGAATTATGAACTCCTGAATCTGTAAGAAAAAATCGCCAATTTCATAGGTAAGCACCCAATATTATATGTATTTTAGTATAGATTAGATATTGTGCACTGTCTACCCTTTCATGATACATTACCCTTTCATGCCTTGATTTGCATCAGAAATCTCTTTTTAGAGATAAGCTCGCCTTTACATCTCCTCTCCTGATGTAACCTTTTAAATTTAATATGTGTGTGTGTGCAATAAATAATTATGAAAATTATGAAATGAGTGCTCACAAAGAGGAAAAATTCGAAAGTAGAAAATTTGACTTTGGAGCTTTGTTTTGACTACTTAGTTAGGAGACTAACATAGTAAAAATCCTGACCTCTCTGAGGTGAGCACTACGGGGTGGGCACAAAGAAGTAAGGTTTGAATAAGTCTAGATTTCTACAAACCTAGGTAAATTGAAGCAACGAGTCGAGACTAAATTTCAACTCTCGTTATGACTATAATCTCATGTTTATGAATATCCGAAAATAACTGACAAACTCACTGAATTAAATTAACAATTGCATGTAGTTGCAATCTCCAATATTACATTCGTATTTCATTACGTTTCATCCGCATCAAACAGATAGAGCCTTTGAGTTTCCAAAGCTTTGCACTTCCTGCATATACATGTACAACATGACATATAGACATGTACAAACCCCTAACAGTGCATTCCGGGACCCCCTGTAAATTTCTGAAAACCACAGTCGTCACGCCTCTTTTCAGAAGTCGCTGTGATTGGTCGAGCCCTGCTTGCGTTCGTAGCTGTATCGACCAATGGCGGCGAAGGCTACGCGCAGCCGTGGCGTTACGGCGTAGACGTGGGGCGCTACGCCATCGGCAGACGGTTCTACGCGGCTCCTTCAACTACGGCCTGAAAATTATGTAAGTTTTTCATAAAATCACTTAAAATATACCTAAATTTCATGTATTTTAGTCCGAATGTTAATTGTGTTTAGATTTTTGAAACAGTGTGCTTGGTTATCGATTTTTCGGGGTGACGTATCCATGGTATATACCTATAGGTATATATAGAACCAGCGGGCGGTTATGTAACAGGGGTGCTGCTATGTATCTATGTATACCTTTCATCTGGGTAGGTATATACATTTGTATCCGTATACCTGCATATGGACATGGATTTAATAAACCAATCAATTCAGTTTCACCTTAGCTCGTCCAAAATTACTTGCGGTTGAGAAACATAAAATAAATATATAAATGTAGCTTTTTAATGTCCCCACCGAGGTCCACGGGTCTTTACTCGGATACAAGTACGATTAAGCCATTCTCCACCACGCTGGCTCAATGCGGGTTAATGGAGGGGTGTCGGGCTTGTTGCCAACCTGACTGTCAGAAGTTATCAAGCTGCCCTATTAGGGCCAAGAGAAATATTAAACTAGCAAAACAATAAAATCTTGTGATTTTGGTTAACTTTGGCAAGAGCGCTGTTTTTAGTTTTTAAACAGAATACCGAACGTGATTGTTATAACTTTTATCGTAAATAGGCACTTATGCTGAAAGTTACGACAATATGTTTATAAGGCCAGGATTTATAATAAGAGGCAGTTATTTCTACAATTATTTACTGGCCGTAAAAACATTTTTGGGGTCACAAATCCAAGTGAACTTAAATTGAGCGATAGTCCTCTAGCTCCCCCTAATATCTCTGAGTATCACTAAGATCCCCAAAGTTGCTGTGGCGACCAAATCCAAGTCAACTCACACATCATGATAGTCTTGTAGGTACCCCTAATATCTCTGAGTACCATCAAGAGTCGTGTTTCTCCCCCCAGGTGTCCGTGGAGTGTTTGATGTTGTGGCGCACTGGCCCGCAGCGATGCAGGGGCTGCAAGCCGCGAAAGAAAAGGCCTCGGGCCTTTTCGCACAAAAACCGCAGCTGTTTAACAAGTAAGTGAAGAAATAAAGAATCCCTTCTAACCACTTACTTGGGTCGATTTTTTTGCGCGTTGGCTCTAAGTTGCGTAGCTCGGCCCGTCATGGCCGCGCTCAGCGCCAACGGTTCACAAAAACATTATTCATGACCTTTTACACTACTTGCAGATGTTTGTGTTCTATGGAACGTTTGTTTATTATAAATCCGCTAAAATTATGACTATTCGTGTTACCAAAATGGTTTCATATCACTATCAGTACAAAAAAGCGCACAACTGTCTTTTTCGCCAAATTTTTAGTTTTTTTTTTCTAAGTCGGGTCTAAGGCATTTTATATTATTTCTGATGGAAAAGGGTGCATACTTAATTTTAAAACCGCATACACTAGCCTAGATTTTTTGTTAGCTAGGATGGTTAGGAAAGTCTGCTCTCCCCGCACATTCGCGGTGACCAGCGCGTGGATGATAATATTTTCTTGGGTCAAGGCTTTCTAAGTTATGACTGAAATATCATTTTCTTCCAAATCTAGACTCTATATGAAAGAGATGCGTGTAGGTTTTATTATATTTGAACGAAATTTGAGCCAGTACCAGAGGTCTAAATTCAACTCAATTTTTTCCCTTACTTTTTGTCGATCTTAGAAGGCATATGCCTATATATATTTCTCAACAATTTTGTAAAGAGATATCTTTTGGTAAACTCGAAAATTTTGAGCATAACTACCTAGGTACAAATTATAATTACGTATGTATGAGTGAAATGTGCATGACTTATATTTAATTTTCAATTGTATCCCAAAAACGGTCTCTTACTGGTATTAAAATCACCCCAGGTGCAATTAAGGCTTTTGATAGGTGGGACCAAAAAAACAGATTTGTTATAAAAAATTAAATTAATGCTACTCAGCATGACAATAAATGCTTTTTATTTAAATATAATCATAGTAAACAAAAAAATATATTTTTTTATTAAATGATTGTAAGATCGCAGGCTATTAATGTTATAAGTTAAAGTTAAAGGGTCGTTAAATATATTTTTTACTAACAAGTAAGAAATAAAACAATAATAACTGTTTAGTAGAACATTAGGAACTTTTGTTCACGTTATATTGTAATTTTCGAACGTATCTTTCATTGTACTGTGACGTCTGTGACAGCAGCTGTCAAATTGTTACTCTTCAATTATAACCTTCGATCGCAACACATGCGTTTTTATTTAATTTAATTACTGCAACTGAAATCCAGCCAAATATTCAAGTTTTCTTCATGGTCCTTCGAGCCGGATGCCAGAATATAACAATTCATGTATTCAGATACAGGCTAAATAATGGGAGACAGATTTTATGGCACAGAATACAACATTTTAACAAAATTAAAACAAAATAATTCATCGCGTGTTAGAAATAAAACAATTTGGCTCAAGATGTATCATCAACCTAACGAGCATAGAGGCTAATTGCTTGCGGTTAAGAAAACTCCAATGCCATTTTCGCCGGCTCGTTGAAATTTTTGTTAAATCCGTCCAAAGTACAGCCTATTTTTAGGAGAAACAAGTTTTTAGCATAAAACAAAGTAACAGGCAGTAAATCTGAGCAATATTATATTAGTAATCTGGTATCTGGTACCTTCAACACTGTACACCAATTTCGATGCGTAGGTATTTTCGTTGCAAACTGAAATTCAAACACATATTACGACTATGTTTTAGAAAAATAAGTACTACTTTCACCAAAATACTGTCTAGTAACAGCACTAGCACAAGTCACTAGCCTTGATTCAAAGCAGAGAAGAAATCAATTGCGAAATAAATTCACTCACCACGAAGCGTTACGAACCCAGTTGCGCTCTAGCGAGGAGGTGTATAGATGAAATGGGCGAAGTCTTGTTGGGAAGAGATAGAAAAATAGACATAAATCCTAGCTGCACGCGTATGACCAGTGCAACTACATTTGTGTCAACAAATTCTTGCGGTATAGTTTCCATACCAGGCGCAGTATCAGTCCGAAAATTGTTGGTATGGTTTCTATACCAGAGGCTTAGGCCTTCTGACCGTCTGACGTAGAAATTTTGACCATCTGACGACTGACTTCTGAGCGTTCCTGTGGTGCACTTATATTTCAATGTGCGCTGTTTCGCTTCGTATGCGTGGAAGCGATATGGAATCGTTTCTGTGGACGCACATATGCCTTTACAGGACGCACATGTACCAACAGCTGTAGTCTGTCGAACTCATTTTGTACTACGCGCGCATTGTGGTCTGCGGCTGGACATTGCTGACAGAAATGCGTGGTAGTATAGTACTTCATACAATGAATTTAAAACCTATAATAATAATAATACCTTGGACACTATTTACACACATTGATCTAGCCCCAAACTAGGATTCCCTGTATCTTGGGTACTAGACAACGATACACATACTTATATAGATAAATATTATACTTAGATAGATAAACAACCATTACTAGGGTACAAACATCCGTTCTTATCAAACAAATATTTGCCCCCACCGGGACTCGAACCCGGGACCCTTGGCTTCGTAGGCAGGGTCACTGCCGACTCGGCCATTCGGGTCGTCTATTTAAGTATACTGCGTTGCAGTACAAACATCCAGTCCTCGCTTTGAATATGACTGAACGAAATAGCATTCAAGGCAGTGGTTTAACAATAAGGTTATATAGGAATAAATAAGAAACATTATATTAGGTTTTCTGAGTTGTCGGTACGATTTTGGTTTGCTCGCTACCGAAAGCTATCAAGCTCGTACGTTTAAATGGGAGTTTCCTGATTACCTCAGAATGCGAGAATAAAAGTTTTTAAATGGCTGCCCTAGTGTAAATTTACGCTTGAAATCATATGTTACGTGTTTTGCGGTGTTTACCTCCCGCCACGAGTTATGAGCGGTGGCCTTGAATGCGCAGTAGTCAATACCTTTACATATGCGAAAAAAATATCGCCAACGTCGCCAGCGCTCTTAATTCGTGGCGCGAGGTATTCAATTCTCTGATGCTAACGCGATGTTCAATTCAAGAGTACACACTACACATATATTATCGGTAAATAGTCGCGGCAATTAAATGGTGACGTTCTCTGTTCATTCTTAAATAATTGTAGACCGTTTATGTCACTAGACTTTACCGGGATTCGAATCAGACTCCATACTCTACCACGCTGGCTCAGTGCGGGTTGATACCTTGGAGCGCAACGAAAGCAAAAGTATGGACATGACTCTTTAGCGGAACTCAATTTCCGGAACTTTATTAACTATTTTAATAAATATTTTTAATTACTGTTTAGATTATCTTACTTATAAATGAACACACAGTTATAGGTATTGTATTTTTATTGGACTTAACCTTGTGGCTCGAAATTTACCATAATCCACAATATAGATACCGTCATGACTCGCAATTTTGAAACTTAGACAAGCGATAAAGGTTAAACACGTATGTAAAATTACTCGTATGGAGAGTCCCTCTATCAGAGCCAGGGGGTAAAAATATAATATCAAAACAACAGAAAATATTTTGTACATTGTCGATACATTTTAAAAACGTTATCGATCAATTTGGCATGTAATTTGTTGGTAAATAATACTACATTTTAATTTAAAAACTACTTGCAACTCCGCAACATAACACTGCCGCTTATCAGAATGGGTTCAGACTACGTGCTATCAGTCTCTGGAACAAACTCCCCAGCGCCATCAGAGACAGTCCGTCAATTCAATCTTTTAAAAGTCGTTTGGAAGAACACTATCTTTCTCTTCCATGATAAGTATTAGTATTTATTTGTAACTACTATTTATGTATATGTTACATATTTATATATATTACGTTATTTTTTGTATTATGTAGATATTGGTAAGTAGTTTATTATTTTTATTAACTTTTTATTATTGTGCACATAGTTCTACCTTTTTTTTCTCTCTCCATTCTGGGTTTGCTGGAAGAAATCTCTTGTTAGAGATAAGCTCGCCTTTGTTCATGTTATTTCCTTTATATTTGTTTTGTGTTCACTGTTTTGTACAATAAAGTATATAAGTAAAAATAAATTTACAAAAAGGGCCTCTTCTAAAGGGCTTATTCCATTAGATTTAGACTAAGGTAATCGTTGCAAATTTCAATATTTTTTTTAGGAAGATGCGTGTTTTCTAATCCGAAGTATCTTTAAATTGAAGTTAGAAGAATAAATAGCCCACGATATTTACAAAAAATGCTCCAGCAGAAACTAATTCTTCGTCTGAAGTCTCTTTCAAATATTTTTTCTTTGGATCCTTTCTTAAAATAAATAATAATTTTTGGTGAGAGATATGTGGAAGAGATTGTATGGGAGTGTAATATGGATTAATAATCATGCCGAAGCAATTTATTTTACATTTTATGTTCTGAAAAAGATTACAATATTAAAATTTTTATTTGTGAAAATAGTAAAGTTCCGATATTTGTTTAAATTCTGGAAAATGAGTACCGCTAAATAGTCGCGTTCATACATTTGATTTAGTTGCGCTCTAAGGTATGCATATGATTTCTAAAATATCATTATTAAAATGCCTCATATTTAGTATTGAAACTGCACAGTTGTATAAAATGTTTTCCGAAAAAAGCTTCTAACATTGAATAGAAAATCCATTCAACCTCGCGCAGAAACAATGCACATTTCTCTAAACTCGAAAAGAAAAACAAAGGAGAGAAGATGAGGAAACCATCGCTGGCTTCGAGAAAATCGAGACATTTTCCTGTCCTGGGAAAACTGCTCCATACCATTGATGCGATTCTCAGAAGATCTGTCTTTGTGTGATAGTTGTTAGGAATGTTTAGGAATCAATTAGGAATTAGGAGCCAATGTCACTGATGACGCCGCGAGGGGAAGGGATGACCCGCGGCGCAGGACTGGTTGCGTCGAGCTGTGGCTCAGCTCAGCGCGGCGCCACACTTCACTGGATACTATCGTGTTCGATACACCTGCGTACTGATTGTTCAATACAATATAAGTCTTCATCACCTACAAAAACTGTCCACTCTCATTTATAACACTCCCTGAGCCTGGATATTGTATTAGTTATGAATTGAGAGAATTAATAGGTGTGACTGACCGATTATCCGTTGTAATATACCTGGCGCCACGAATTAGGAGCGCTGAATGACGTTGGCGGGAATTACTGCGCATATGTTTTGACGACCCGAATGGCCGAGTCGGCAGTGACCCTGCCTACGAACCCAAGGGTCCCGGGTTCGAGTCCCGGTGAGGGCAAATATTTGTTTGATGAGAACGGATGTTTGTACCCTAGTCATGGTTGTTTATCTATCTAAGTATAATATTTATCTATATAAGTATGTGTATCGTTGTCTAGTACCCAAGATACAGGGAATCCTAGTTTGGGGCTAGATCAATGTGTGTAAAAAGTGTCCAAGGTATTATTATTTATTATTATATGTACAGGTATTCAAAAGTGACTACTGCGCATTCAAGGCCACCGCTCATAACGTATGGCGCGACTTATAAATAAATAATATTATCCGATCATACGCCACATCGTATAGCATCCACTGCATCTGACATTTGAGTATTTTAAGGCCACCCAAAGGCCTGATACTTTAGTCAGATACTTGAGTCATTAAATTCAGCATACTATATTTGCGTTTCACTTTAAATACATATTTTTTTGTTTTATTGTTTAATCTCGCCCTAGTCATGACCTTTTTTCATATTAGTTTATTATTTTTCTACACTGCAAATCTACAGCCTCCAATATCGATGCTAAGCAATATTGACAGGCGGGTAATAGGAATCAAATGTGGCGTCCGCTGACTTGCCATTTTGTTTTGCAATAACGAGCATCTGAAGATAAGCTGGGTGGTGGGGCTTCGTATTGTGAAATGGACAGTTCTAGAAAGAACTGTGCTCGTATTCTTTATGTATAACGGGTTCGTGTCCCGGTGGAGGCAAATATTTGTTTGATGAGGACGGATGTTTGTACCCTAGTCACGGTTGTTTAGTATAGTTTTGTATAGGTTAGTTTAGTAAGTATGTGTATCGTTGTCTATTATCCAATATACAGGGAATCCTAGTTTGGTGCTAGATCAATGTGTGTAAATAGTGTCCAAGGTATTACTATTATTATTATTATTCTCTGTTGAAGCTGCGATGGAACTCAACCATAAATTTAATGATCAAATAATTTGAAAAACTACGTATTATAGGACTTCCCTTTGATTACTTATCGATATTTGCGGATTCTGGACAGAAGCAGATATTTAATCAAATAAAGTGTTCAATTTGAAAAAATAGGTAGAAAATGTTTAAGACTACATTTCATTCGACAACACCCATCCTCAAATTATACTTTACACATACAACTTTTGACCCTGTATATATGCGTATATTGAACTGCAGAAGCACGAGATTTGTCTTCCTAACACAAGCAGTATCCTAAACACAGCAAATTCACCACCGAATCGGTACAAATAGCAATAAATCGGGGATTATTTCTACCCCAGTGTTGCCAGTCGAGTGCTCAGCGCTGATAACAAACAGACATCATCCGGATTTGTGTCGTGAAGCGAGCCGTGGCGGAGTCGGCACCAGCTCCAAGCAGAAAACCTCGAGCTACGCACACACATACATACACATTATAGAAGTAACTCTAAATACATTGCTACTTTACGCAGAGACATCTTGTGTTTAAGGTTAGCATTCTAGCGAGGTGACTAGTTCCAGACAAAGTGCAGTCATAATCTAGTCGACAGAGTTATGGTATAATAATAATAATATAATAATAAAAACTTGGACACTATTTACACACATTGATCTAGCCTCAAACTAGGATTCCCTGTATCTTGGGTACTAAATAAAGATACACATACGAATATAGATAAATATTATACTTAGATAAATAAACAACCATGACTAGGGTACAAACATCCGTTCTCATCAAACAAATTATGCCCCCACCGGGACTCGAAGCCGGGACCCTTTGCTTCGTAGGCAGGGTCACTGCCGACTCGGCCATTCGGGTCGGATATATATGTATATGCGGTATACATGTCGCAGTTGTTTGGTTAAATCAGACACTTAACTAACTCTCTAGACCGTCAATTAAATGCCGGCGTTTAACCGTGTCACTAGCATTATGATTTAAATAAAGCAACGTCGAAAATGTTTAACAATCTGTCTTACCGAAAGCCAGCGTGTTGGATAACAAGATGGCGTCACGACAACAGCTGATTTGCACAGTTTTGTATCAGGGTAAAGGGGCTGAGCGAAGCGAAGCCCCCTTTATCCTTCGTGTTAGATGAAACATGTAAGAACAATAAAAATACTTAAAACATAAACTTAAGCACACATAAAAAATATTTATATTGCATATTTCTTGTTGCCTAGGAACGTTTAGACAACTCGTTATACGTTGCGTTCACTCACGTGTCTGACGGAATTTTAGTGACTTAGTTAAACCTCGGCATTTAATTAACGGTCTAAAGAGTTAGTTAGCGACATACACACCACACGGCGCTCAGAGCGCTGAGAAAGGAGAAGAGGTTTAATTCTCGATACGCTTTTCGAATAGCCATCGAACTTTTATTAATCGTTTAATGACGAGATTGTCTATAACCATTATGCGTGTTTTAGAGAAGACTTTATGTAATCTTCTTAAAATCTTCCCTAAAACAAAGGGCCCTGCTGCAATCAGGAGATAGCCTAACCCATTATCATTCGACTGAAATAACCCTACCCTACGTATAGTTAAACCCATAAACTGTAGAGGGACGGGCAGCTTCATTATTTAGTCCGTTTAAATCACTAAGTCCTTAAAAGACATTAGCGGGCTTTGTACTGCTATCGTTGTACACAAAAGAGATTCAGGAGGGGAGTGGGGGACGCTGTCAATTATATGGCATCGTGTTTATGAGGATGTTACGTTTAGATTTGATGGCAGGTGCAGATAAAATATCACAGTAATTAAATAAATGGCAGACGTAGCATGGAGATTGTTTTGTTACTTTTCTTTTATTGATTTTGCTTTCAAAGAAGTGAAGAATATCATGCTCATTGTACAATCACTTTTTGAAAGCAAAAAAAATACGTATATATCTATATAGCTGCTCTAAGAGCACGCAAAATTTACTGTTGAATAAGTTGCTTAAATACCAATATGCCTTGCCACCCGGACCGGAAATGGCGTTGTTTTTATTTGATTCTATCATGATCATATCATGTTTGGAAATACAATTGCAAAATATCAAATTTTCAGTCAAAGTAAAGAAAGACGTCTCTAATTTTAATAAAAAAAAAATGCGGTTTAAAATTAAACTAAGAAAATGAAGAATCATTTAAATTTCGAACATAAAGAGCCAGAAAACCTAAAAAAAGATACCTAAAAAAAAAATATACGAAAAATTACCATTGGCGCGAAAATTAACTGAAGAGGGCAAGAACAACAATTTTTCTATAGAATTTCATTTATTTCGTTGCATTTTTCGAGAGAAGCACTATTAGCTTCGGCGGAGATGGCAAATGCCTGACACATATTATTGCAGTTCCAACTCTGCACTCGCCCTGCAACTGCCGACTTTCGCCGCCACCACAATAATGCACTGCTACCGTCACCGAGACATGTCAATGCGGAAAGTGATATTTTACAGTGTTTTATTTTATTTTCATATTCATATTCGTCCTCCGTCGTCAGCCCGGTGCATTATTTTATTTGAGTTATTTTTTCTAATTAGGCAAATCAAGGTTGACATTCATATAAAAGGTACAATAAAACGACTACTTCATTAAATGCGTTATTAATGACATTAGATTTAGATTTTGATCAGTAAATTATTTAAAGTATTTAGCTGAAGGCATTTTCGCTCGTGCCTTTTTGCGATTCGACGTGGCAGCTAGTTGCACATGTACATATGTTTAAAATAAGCCCTCCATTTTACCATTTTTTTGTTTAGTTAATAGATATTTTTTATTTCCTCGCGCAATGCATAGCAAAACCTAGTATGATACACGTGCCTGAAATGATTTCCGACTCGTGTCGACTTATAAATTCACTCGCTTCGCTCGCTCGCGAATAAAAAGACCACGTTTCAGAAATTACCTACCGCACTGGGAGCATAAATAGCTGTTCTGGTCATTTAATGTAGGCACTCCACGCTATATAGATATCTAGATCACTTGAATTCCAGTCTACGTAATTCTATATTTAGGTTGTCATGAACCTATGGTTTTTTTTTTCATTTTTCTGATTGTATATATTTTAAAATATAACAAACCTATAATTTGTAAAGTACACATAAGTAAAATTAATAAAACCTATGTAGGTATTTCTGTTTTAGGAGATCAAGCTGTCACCAAAGTATTCCTGCTCCATCTTCGCATTGAAAAGCCCTGACATGTTTTCTCGTGCCTCTTACTCTCATGGAAACTGCTCTTATAACTGAGATTTGTATTTTTACTTTCAGCCAGTACACTATTTGAGAATACGCTTTTCCCCATTTATCGTTAAGCTTTGATGCGGTTTTTTTTTTAAAACTGTTATATTCAGTTCCTAGGGCTCCATCGCATGAAATAACTAGTGGGGTGAACGAGGCTCTTAGGTCTTCAGCTGCTCGGTCGTATTTTGTGTGTTTCTCTCGGCTATGTCTCTGTGCTGTTTTTTGCCAGGTGAGGTTGCTGTAAGAGGAAGCGTCAGCATTTACTATGCGTACGTCGAAGAACACTTTCCTTGCAGGTTCCCAAACACTGTTTAGTAACAGATCACCTATAAGTGCTGGTTGATTCATAGCTTCCTATGGTTCGTTATAGTTGCACCATTACCTTAAATAATATGCGGCTTTATAACAAAACCACTAGATAAGTACTACAATGAACGAAATAGGATTTAAATAGCGGATGTACAACACATTTAGAGATTACGGTAGATATTTTTTTTAAAACGATATTGATCAAAGATAATCTATCTTTGGTTTGCGTATAAATAAAGTTATTGTTAGGTAAGCGAAGCCTATCACTACTGGCTATATTGTACAACATGCAGTACATAGACAAGTTCTCAAGAGAGATCAGATCACATTCCTTGCACTAGGCCTTAAAAAGTCAAAAAAAATTGGTTGTTTGTAAAGTAGGTTTACGATCGAGATGTTTACGTGATAAGCCTCCGCTCGTGAGGATTCCGCGTGACAAGTTTCACGGAATGACTGGCAGCGCTCGAGATGAGACGGGAGATCGGTCCGTCTCTCTCTCGTTATACCTGCGATCGCGCTCGTGAGGTTTTGGTGTGACACAAGTTTCTGAACATGTCACCCGACTAAAACGATTTTATAGACGTTATCACGTCAAAAACATGATCTTTCTATATAATAGTCCTTCGTCCTTCGTATGAGAACCATTCAATGAGTTAGATTACTCAAATGACTAACTACAACTACGAACACAACATATTTTCTAGCGACATAAATCTCACATATTAAACGATAATTTTTCTAACATGTCTTCGCACGCCTGTCACACACCTTCAAAAACACCACTCTCGGCGACTGTCAGATGAAATTGCATCACATCTCTGTTTGCCAACACTCCGCGACGGGGAGTAGGCAGCACTCAAGCTAATTGTTTCCGCCATTTAAATATTGCTGCACAATTAGTCGATTGGTCCGGCGGCTGGGACACCCTGTACTAATCGCTTTCGTAATAACTTGCACCTCGCTGCTAAATGGCAAACGCTATTGCTCTGCCGCAGACAAATGAAGGGAAACGCGAATATTATTGTGTTTAATGGATTGCTCTTTTGTCTACCGAAAAACTCTAGGAAAAACATATACAACAAACGGCCTGAATTGTATACCTCTACCAGCTTTAGTGGAACGAAGGCGAGATAAAATTGGTCAAGTGCGAGTCGGACTCGTATATTAGGGTTCCGTACCAAAGCAGATAAAAAAACAGGATTCTTGAATGGGGACCCTCTTTAGTTTATAAAAATAGTTGCAGAAATATAAATATATATTCTGTGAATTTTTCAACTCTCTACCTATTTAGGATTCATAAGATCTACTCCGCTGACGGACAGATGGAGCGACGGACAGCAAAGGCTGGAATAGGGTCCCGTTTAGCACCCTATAAAAGGGAATGTGAAAAATTACTTTGTATGACACCTATTTAATTCTGTCCCATACGGGGTGACAGAGGTACAATTATGCCCACGTTCAGCCAGTTATTAAATACTCCATTTTGCGTGACAGGGGGTTAGCCCATCGCCGCAGCTATGGAGTAATGAAGGTTGCCTCACGATGTTTTCCATCACCGTTAGAACGTCCGATAATGTACTTAAGATAAAATAATTATCTCATTGGTACATGGTCAGGAATCGAACCCGCATCTCCTGTCTGAGAAGCAAGCGTAAAACCCATTGGACCACGGGGCTCATTGTATCTTTAATACGGCAACATACAGCTTCTATTTTGCCTTTGCACGTCACCGCATGATTCATAATCATAACAGATTTTGCATTACATTAGACATCACAAAATTGACTTCAATAGTGTCAGATTACATCCTGCGTCAGCGAATACCCGCCTGGGGCTATTCGGATGAAATTTTAATGAGACGACTGCTTTGTGGCCGCTGATAAAATCATTTGCAGCGTTTGGCCAATTAGCTTGGGGCTTATACGTAGTTGTGATGGGCATTGAATGAGACGTCAAACTCTTGATGTCGTGTAGCAGATGATCCCTATTAGCACGAGGACTGGTGTTCGGGGTCCCATTGATTCGTTAAGATATCTTAAAGATTATGATACAGTGACGTGTTATTCATTTCACTTTTATACGATTAAAATCAGTTAACGATTCGGCCAATCTCGGAAATTGTCGTGAATCCCTCATCTCTCACTAGAAAGAGAGAGAGATCGGATTTAGGCGATGATATCCGAGAAAAGCCGAAACTTTAACTGATTTCAATCGTATCAATACAATGACTATTGTATTGTATTCAATACAATTTTTTTTTATCGATACAGTGGCGTGTTATTTATTTCACGTTTTACAAAACAACGTAGCTTCGTACCTTTTCCATTTGGGGTGATAGAGGGACAATTGTGTCGTTTACAAATAAATTCCATACTCATTTTTGCGTGAGACTAGTCCAGTCCATTACACAGCTAGGGAGATATGATTTTGTTAGAAATTCCCTGATAACATTTCAGCTTAAACAACTTGACCTTATAATAAGCTGCTGTTCTTCAAAAGCTATGCTAAACTGGATCATTACCAGTCATTACATTATCCAACCTCCCATTCTATACCCAGTGAAATTCTCGACCTCAAACTAAAATTCATAAATACCTTACAACCCACACAGTAGCCAACTGAACAACGCAGCCACTCCATCCCCCAAAACTAACAAAACTTCAGCATCACCGCAGTTGAAGATTTATTCTCGCGACCCCCCGGCGCCGTGGTGTGGCGCCGCGCCGTCCAGACAAGCAGACATCACGGCGTCTATCGATTGTCGGCCGACGGGGAAATTTTGGCAATCACAGACAATGTGAATAGAACAGTGTGTCTCATGAGATATTGATATAATTATGATTTGATGATGATTATTGATATAATTATGTAATCGCAAGTGTCTTATACGAATCAAAATGGCCTGTTTTTTTTGTTACATAGATATGGTATATTGCTTCTGGCTGGTCGAGAATTTTCCCAGGTGTTATGGGTCTATCGACACCGCATCTATCGATTGACGGCGGACGGGGTGATAATGGCCAATTTTCTGACAGCTCATAAAAAAGAAAATAAAATAGTTCCATATATGTCATTAGATGCCGTTGACCATGGCTTTTTATTTTTTTCATGCCAGTGTCCATTTCAAGTTCCAGAGTATTGCCAATGGATTCGTTAAAGTCCACATCCATCACGTTACCATAAAATATAGCTGATGAGTTTTGAAAAACTCAATTTGACTTTCGATCAGGAGTAGGGACCAGAGAGGCCTAGTTCGCTCTAAATGTTCATGTACAGTAATGTAGACAGTCTACTTAAAGATGTCGGTTTTGTCGATTGGTTACCAAGGGCATGCGGTTCATCTTAAATAAATAAAACCCAAACTGGTACCAAACAAGGCAAAATAAGAGTAAAATGTGAGGAAACCGAAAATATATAGAGGCGTACGTCAATGATGCTTCCTATCCCCTCTTATTTTTAATTTGTGCTCTGAGGCCACCATTACTGAAGCGCTGAAGGAGAGTGAGTGGGGCGACAACACCAACGGACAGGTTATCAATAACCTCCGATACGCCGACGACTCTGCGTTGGTATCTTCCACGCCTGATAGTGAACAACATCCACGAGTACAGTCAGAAAGCGGGTCTTTGTCAACATAACCGAGACAAAGTTTATGGTGGTCTCCAGAGACGCAACACTGAACCCGAGAGTCACTGTAGCCGGGAATGATCTAGAGCGAGTCCAGAAATATAAGTACCTTGGCATATGGGTAAATGAAAACTGGGAGTCTGGGCAAGCGAAATTGTCCAAGCGTCCTTCAATTAAATGAGAAAGGCACTGTGTATCCTGATAAACAACTAGACCTTAAACTTCGGATGGGGCTTCTTCAATGCTACATCTGCTACGTCTTTTTCGGATGCGAAGCGTGGACCAATTTGTGGAATACGCGCAAAAGACTAGAGGCCTTCGAGATGTGGAGTTACAGGAGAATGTTTACAATCAGCTGGATTAAACGGGCCACGCACGACTAAGGAAGTTCTGAGACGAGCTGGCGAATCCCGAGAACCGCCGCTCATGACCACCATCAAGAGAAGAAAAGTTGCATATCTGGGGCATGTGCTACATCACGATCCATACAACTGCTTCAATTGGTCATGACGGGAAATGTTGAAGGGAAACGGGGCGTCGAAAGAAGAAGGACATCGTGGCTGTCTAAGATACGGAAATGGACCAGTAAAGCCGGCGTCGAAGACCTGTTGTCCCCCTGGGAAAAGACCAAGAGGGATAATCAGAGCTAACTGCCAACGTCCAGTAGTAGAGAGCCCTTCTGACCCACCGTACTACAGCCCAAACCCCCAGTGGTACGGTGGGTAATTATCGTAGCGAAAAATAATTACCCACCGTACCACTGGGGGTATGGGCGGTGGTACGGTGGTTCAGAAGGGGTAGCGAAAAATAATTACCCACCGTACCACTGGGGGGGTATGGGTGGTGGTACGGTGGGTCAGAAGGGGTATAGAGGCAGTGAAAGATGACGAAACCAGTTCAAAAGATAAGAATATCTTGCCAGGAAATTTTGTTTTAATCTGGTCTGGTCTGTGCCGAAACCGAAGAATTTCGTTGTGTTGGTTTATATCGACAACTTTCTCTTCACTTTATCCTCTGTTTGGCTATTGTTCGGATATAAAAAAAAACATCCTTGCGTCATTGCATTTTTAAAAAAGTGGCAGGCACTCACGTTGTCCCTAGTAATGAACGTCGAAGTAATCTTCGACGTGTGTCAAGATCATCGATCTTCGATGTGTTCAAGGAGTTGAACACGTAAAATTGACCATAGCAAGTAAGTGTGGTTCTATTCTCTTTGGTTATTAATTTATGGCATGAAAGCCGTAGCGAATCAACGCCATCTGTCACAGCTTTCAGAACCATTTTACTGTTTTAATTAGCTATCAGAAAACTCCCTATTGAAGAAAATGAGGATGTTGTCTTGTAGCTGAAAATGGGAAAGAATTATAAAAATCACAAGTGTCTCATACGAACGATCTTCCCGAAAGTCTCTCGAAATCCTACTTGGTTTGCTAGAACAGATTTTTTGATAGCAAGGCTTTGTACATTAATTTTGTGTAATATCTATTCAACTCATAATATTATCTGCAAATAAAAACACAAATTACAAAGAACACCATCAGGAAATCTTCATTATGTCTATAGAGCAGCAAAATTCGACTGCGAATCACAGACCTCAGACCAGTATAACAGACAGTATCAAAGGGCCGGTTTTAATCATGTTTTAATTTGTCCCACGTATACAGACCAGACTAATCTTACTTCAAAGGAAGTAATTACCGGACCCCATAGTAACGCTACATGAAAATGTTTCAATACTAGGCCCAGAAGCTGGTATTAATTATTTTTGACGAGTATCAAGTTTTGCAGATTTAATAGTAAGTTGGCATGTTTTGAGTTGATTTGCACAAAAAAAAATACAGAATAATATCAAAACCACAACACAGCATAGCGTCACGCTTTTATCCATACGGTGTGGTATAGACACAGTTGTGCCCATATGTAAGTTTTCATTCAAAGTAATTCAAAATGATTCTGTAACTCATTTCATTTATATTGACTGAATCCGACGGACTCAATTTCTTCCGCCAGAATACAAGACTCCAGGGCTAACTCTTTTCACCTCGCCTCGGGAAAAAACAAAATGGCCGCTCTTTAAGTGAAGCTGTCACGAGATTGCATTTGAGATAATAGCCCAGTAATCGGGAATCCGATTTATCAAGAGCTATCTCGGGCTTTGCCGACCATTAGGCAATGAGTTTCCATTAGACGGACGGCAACGGCACGTTTTTACTCGAATACGGCAAAGGCAAAACGAAAGGTCATGATTTTAGCAGGATTTTTATGTATGGGTTATTAAAGACTGACTAGATGTGGGCGTTGCCTGCGATCTTGACATATTTTTAACTTCCGACAGCTTAACATGCCGCGGTGCCGTTAGAGGTTTTGAATTTTATTAAAATGGCATGCGGTTCAAAATCGCGATGCCTCATAACCAGGTCCAATATGGGGCGGCAGAGGCTCAGTTGTGCCTCATTGTTCAATACTCTGCCTGACAGGGGCTAGCCCAACGCTCCATCTTAGAGGAAAAAAACCAGGCTAAAATCGTCGCTGTTATATCAGCCGGTTTCTCGTCGCAACACAAATCACATTCTTTCATTTGTTAATTTACCTTGGTCCAGTAGCTGGATCCAGTGTCACTGGATTCCAGCACTGGCACTGGATAAATGCAAATGTGTTTCAATCCAGTAAAGCGTTAAGTATCTGCCCCCCGCACCCCGCGCACCCCGCGCACCCCGCGCACCCCGCGCACCCCGCGCACCCCGCGCACCCCGTCCCTTTACCACTGGATTCGTTTGAACGCGATGCGCCAGTCCACGCCAGACGCTGCACGTAATCGTATAGTAACATGAGATGAGAAATTTTTGGATATATAAAACTTATATAAAACTCTCAAGGATTTGAGGTCAAAGGTAACAATATATTATATAAAGGCATTACAAAATATTGGCGTTGGAATGAACATAGAGGGGTGAATTTCAGTCGACGAAAATGATTTTTTGACCATATCTTTGATTGCCTTCGCTTTGACGCGAAACACTCATTTTTATTCCGCGCGTGATGTCACCTCAACAAAGTAAGAATGTCTTGTAAACGACCTGATCCAGTACCCATGCCATTCCAGCGCTGGAGTCCAGTGACACTGGATGAGTGTAAATCAGCATTTAGTTGTCAAGCCATAGTTAGAAATGTGCGGCGGTGCCGCCCAATGGAAAAACGCACAATCACACCGCAACCCTTTCTCTGTCCCCCTGTGTGACATGACTGGTGACAGGGTAGTCTGTCAGTGAGGAATAAGCTGAAGGCAAACATACTATGGTCGATGATGTTTTAATCTTAAGTTGAAAGCGTAAAACTATCGACATATGCCATGCATTATGTCTGTCCTTCAATTTATTGAGGCTTACGGGCTAAATATGGGCGCATCTGTACTTCAGCCTTCTCATTTGAGAAAAAGTATTGTAATACAATTGAATATAGCTGACTTCTACACTGATTTAGATATAGCCTCAGAGTAGATTACACCACACACAAACCTCAGTGGTTTAAGAAGTGTTTAACACGCCCAGCGCCGGTGTATAGTTAACTATACACCGAGGAATGTCTTTTCTCAGGCCGGTGTGTTAATGTAAACTTTGATTTTTCATCATAACTTTTTCATTTCTAAACATATTTCCAACCCAGAAATATTGGCGTATTCTCCAGGGCCAGCCCTATCGAATCGCCTTATAAAATGTATGAAACGGTGTATACTCAACTATACACCGGCCTATGAAAATAAGGTGGGTGTATCATTAAAGATACACCGGCCTGGGAAAAGACGTACCTCGGTGTATAGTTAAGTATACACCGGCGCTGAGTGTGTTAAGCATGTAACTCTGTTATTTTCAATTTCACTAATTAAATAATAATGACCGTTCTATTGACTAACGCCTATGTATTATCTAGTATATTGTCAAACACTTACTTAGTTGGGCCAGGCCTAGAGTTGTAAAATAACCGTTAAACCCGAAAGTACACGGTTAATAACGCGCTACTGTGCCAATTCTGCGGTTACATTGGTAAAAAGTATTTTATGTTGAAACTACTGCAGATATTCATGCAATTTATTTGAATTGAATCTGTTTTTACATGAACGTAATTGACTTGTAACCATAATACAATAAAATATTTCGTGTATATTTGTGTCGATTTGGCATCTGTTGTCACGGCACAAATATTTAATCTAAATAATAAATAAATTAAGAAATCATTTCACATTAAAAATATTACCATGTTACCTTAAAAATTAATAAATTCCACACATTTACCCCAATGCACAGCGTTTCGCCTAGAAAAAGCTAGGTAGACAAAAGTCGTTGTCAAACTCCATTTCATTCTTTTTTAATGGGAAAAAAACAAATATCTCTAAATAGTTTTCTCAGTTTGATGACCCTGAAAATCTTCTACACATAGAATTGGTACTTAAGCGTTCGATAGGTTAAATCAGTAGGCCAGCAGTAGCTCCAAGTCTTCGAGTAACACGGAATTCCTTCCGTAAAGAAGTCCGCGCTCAAAGCTCCGCGTAAACCATTTCTATAAGATATTATGTACGACCTCATCATACAAAACACCGAGCTTACGTTAAATGTACCGTTACTAATGAAATTCGTTTCTCAGTTGAATTTCCGTTCAGTAACAAGATTTTCCCCCCTCTACTACCCTCGCTTACCCGGCAGTCCGCGGAAATGATGTTAATGCAGGCCAATTGTTGTCCCCAACTTTGTTAGTCATACACCGAGTAAGACTGAGGTTAGGATACGACTAAGTTAAGATACCTACTTAATAATAATAATAATAATAATAATAATACCTTGGACACCTTTTACACACATTGATCTAGCCCCAAACTAGGATTCCCTGTATCTTGGGTACTAGACAACGATATATATACTTATATAGAGAAATATTATACTTAGATAGATAAACAACCATGACTAGGGTACAAACATCCGTTCTCATCAAACAAACATTTGCCCCCACCGGGACTCGAACCCGGGACCCTTGGTTTCGTAGGCAGCGTCACTACCGACTCGGCCATTCGGGTCGTCAAATAATAAAAAGTATGCGATTCTAAAATGCAAAATTTCTTGTCCGGTTGCCAAACGCTGTATTTTCAAACTCGCTGACAAAAGACGTTACTTGGAGATGTTACAATAAGGTTCTTTTTGAACATAACAAAGCGTCACGCCTTTTCCCATACGGGGTGGCAGAGGCACAATTGTGCCCACTTTGAGCCAGTCATTCAATACTCCGAGCTCCGTGGTCTAATGGGTTTCAGACTTGCTGAGACCAATGAGATAATTCATTTATCTTAAGTATATACGGACTTTTTAACGGGGATGGAAAACATCGTGAGGAAACCTTCATTACTCCATACCTGCGGCGATGGGCTAGCCCCCGGTCACGCAAAATGGAGTTCTTTTTGAAGCTGGTAACAATTTGACAGCTTCTTCATATTTCAGATCCTTCCTCGCCAGTGGCAATGGGGTAAAACGGTGGACCTCATTCTGTTAGTTTAATCCCGATAATCCCTGTATTTATTTATTTGGGAACTAGTAGCGAAGGTACTTAGTTGATTGTAGGTAGTTGCTACGCTACGGATTGTTGCTACGAGCTACGTAGCGGCTCTGCTACGAAAGGTTACATACATTATTTAATGTACAAGAGCTGTACCGATTCTGATTGTCGATTTTCCATTTTCACATTGAGATTGTACATAATTTGCTATCACAATCAAGCAGTACTTACTATCTTCAAAGGTCCCCTGCGTCCTTAAAACACAATTGCACCATCTCGAATAGCTTACAAGTCCTTGGGACGTGCCGTTGACGCAGCATCAAGTACCCGCCGTGATCAGCGATCAATACGTCTTCCCGCCAAATATTTGCACTGGGAGAACATTAGCGGAGCCACTGCGCGTAAATACCGTGAAAGTGTACTGCGCGGGTAGAAGCGCGAATGTGACGGAGGTCTCAAAACCACGGATATGATAGGGGAGCTTTGTGCGTGGTAATATGACGAATGTGTTGATGTAGTTCAGTGGTTCTGTTAGGTAATAGTGAATGGAAATTGTAATATTAGACGCGAGTACTAAGAATTAACAGCATTTACCAACAGTTTACTTCTGGAGAATAACGCAAATTATATATTTTACACAACACGCATAAGCTGAAAGGCTATGAAATATCCCTTTGATTGAAACAAATCACCTTCAATGAAGTATATAGTTTATTTTAAAAGTATTGTACAAAAACACAAACTTTATTTCCTAAGTCAGTTTTAGTAATTTACAGACCCAATGAAATATATTCTTTCAGCCTTTCTTTTTACTCAGTGAGCGCATAATCATGGACAGTTCCAAGATTATGGTTTTCGATCGTGTGAGGAAAGCAGTGAATATCAATTTGTACCTTCCCGGATTTATGGTCGTTGGTAAATTCTTTGGCGGCAATTCAATATTCATGAAGTGGTAAGTGCCCTGAAACAAAGAAGAATAAATGCAATGCAGTGACAAGAAATTCAAAGCAAGACAGACAATGTTGTAAGTCTTGCGACTTGCAGGTCTTTCTCTGACGACCTCTGCGGCGCAACGGTTTTGGCTCTGCCTGCCATGCGAGAGGTTCTGGGTTCAATCCCCGGCTGGGGATACAGAAAAAAAACCTCATGTCTTGGATGTTTTTATGATTGTGACGTCGCTGTTTCTGGTTCCCGCGACACAGAGTATCCTGGTGTGGGGCCAGAAGCAAAATATTTGTATTTATTTATTTTATTTTATTCTGATATTTATGACACTACCACAGACCACACATAAAAGTAGACGCCGTAAGCACCCCAATATGTATGCGAACCAACCGTCAATTCTTTCGTATAAAACATCTGTCAGTTAGAGCAGTCATAGAATATATGTTACGGCTAACGCTAGGTGTGAAACTAAACTTAAGTTTAGCCGGCTAGTGTTAAAATTAATTTCGAGCCTCGGCTAATGTCCGAAATAATGTTCATTGCGATAAATGATTTCAACATTAGTCGGCTAAACTGCAGTTTAGCCTTGACGCTGTTGAGGCCAAAGATGGGTGAGAAAATATGGTTGACATTAGCCGACTAAACTTAAGTTAATTTTTCAGTATACCTAGGCTAATGTTGAAAAATTCGTCTTAATCTGGAATAAGTGATGATAATGATTCGGTAGCCGTAAACACTGCGGTAGCTTAGATGAAGGATAAAAGGGGTGAACGAAGCGAAGCCCCCTTTATCCTTCGTGTTAGGTTGCAAAAAAAAGAACAACAAAAAATACTTATACTTGTCTAGTTTTCGTTGTTCTTACATGTTCAAACTAACACAAAGGATAAGGGGGCTTCGCTTCGCTCACCCCCTTTACCCTTCACTAATGCTACCGCAGTGTTTTGCCCTGATATTAGAAATAGCTTTCTCATCTGAATAAATTACCCCGCCCCGCTCCCCGCAGTCGCACGAATACTTCGTTTTCAACATCAGCTAACTAATGTCCAACATTAACCGAAACGCATCGGCTAATGTGCAGTCTAGCCGATTAAAGATGACATCCGTTATCACAAACAAACATGTCTTCGGACATTAGCCGAGGCTCGAAATTAATCTTAAGACTAGCCGGCTAAACTTAAGTTTAGTTTCACACCTAGCTTTAGCCGTAACATATACAATCTTATCTATGAGTCATAACATAAGAGCGACTGAGAGATGAATCAATGCACCAACGTACTATAAGCGAAGAAGGTGCAATTGCCATGTCTACGAAGAGTAATGGTCTGTGGTCACTACCTTATTCTTCGGTTTGATATAGACCTGTGAAAGATATTCATTATAGTGTTCTGTCTCCCTAGATACTAAAACATATGGCAAAATAACCTTTAGACTTAATAAAATGTTGATTTTAGTAGCCTTGCTTTTTATATCGGAGATAAAGCTGTTTTGTCATGGGCACAATTGAATCACTCACTTCACTCAGGACTCAGTCTTAAATCCCTCGCTTGGCTCTTGAATAACTCACAAGTTTTAGACCGGTGAAGGAACTGTTCTGTATATTTTGACAGAAACCGATTTCTATCAAATTAAAATTATAGTAGCTTCAATTGGCAGCTCTTGTGAAATAAATAGGTTCTCTGGAAGAAATCTCTTATAAGTGTTCATGTGTTTGTACTCATTGTTTATCGTGCAATAGAGTATATTGAGCTATTGAGAAATAATCTTGATCTGATTGGTTGAAAACAAACAAAACAGCAAAACAGTAACAGTACATCCTTCATAACATCTATTTAACAGGGATTTGCCTGAAATTTCTAGGTATCAGAGATAGAGAATAGCAATCTATATATATCGATGTACCTACTGGGCCAGCCTTCACGCTGAATTCGTGGGTTTCATTTCATAGTTTACAACTAACTGTACATAGTTAGATGTTAACTCACCGGAGGCACAGGACACCGTTCAACAGGCACGTCGGAGAACTTCTTATACCAGTCGCGTACCCACTGCCACTTCAGACCAGTGCAGCAGCCGACCTCGAACGAACTCGGTTCAGACTCGACGTCTAGGTTCGTGTAGACTACGATTGCCTGGAACATAAGGCACAAATCAAGATTATCGGCATCTTGGTAGACTGATTATAACTTAAAACAGCGGTCAAGTACGAGTAGGACTCGTGCACGAAAGGTTCCGTTCAATGTTATTGGTGCGGATGCTTTCATACTCCAAGGAAGTAACCAGGTGCATTTTACGGATAAATAAAAAACCTTGGCAATTTCGGGTAGGTTTTCCTGTAATCTTTCGACACTGTAGTTTCGGAGATAAAGTGGGAGGGGGGGGGGGGGGGGGGGGGGGGGGTAATTTTTTGCACTTTTTTGATCATAACTTCTGAAGTTATCAAAACAAAAAAAAAAGTTTATAAAGAGCCCTTTTCAACGATGACTTATTACGGTGTTATTTTTTCGTTTGTCCAGTTTACCCCCTCCAGTTTTTTGTAGATTATCCAGTTATGCGGTTATTCGGATAAGTATGTTTGCAGAAGATTACAAGACTCAAATGTTTACATATGTTATGACGACCTCTGTGACGCAGCGGTTGTGACTCTGCCTACCATGCCAGGTAAAAAAAAAACCCCCAGGTCGTGGATGTTTATATGAGTGTGACGTCGCTGTTTCTGGTTCCCACGACACGGCCTTTATGTAAATGTTTATGTTTATAACTAACTGCATATATACGGGTGTAATTGAGGATAATAAATGCATAACACTGTGGAATTGTAGGCTTCAAAATTAACTATCCAACAAATCTGACAGCTTGAAATCCAACGCCTTTCCCGGTCGCCATAAGTTCTAAAGGTGTAACGGAACGGTGTTGTAACACCCTGTTTGTTAAAACATAGAATTGTACAGGTTACTTAGTTTTATCGTGACGTCTTTGGCATGGGTTGAAAAGTCATAGTTAATGTTGTTATCTTATGCAAAACATATACATACTTAAAAGAATGGAGCCAAGCAAAACTAAGCTGACAAACTGATTGAGATCTAAATGTGTGGCAAGTTGCGTAGATTGACTTGACATGGTCGAAATGGATTGGCCGCTGTACACACTCAGAGTGTTACCTTACCACACTACACTCAGGGTTACCAACAGAACTTAGCGCCCATTTAGATCACAATATTTTAATAATAATAATAATAATAATACCTTGGACACCATTTACACACATTGATCTAGCCCCAAACTAGGATTCCCTGTATCTTAGGTACTAGAAAACGATACACATACTTATATTGATAAATATTATACTTATAGATAGATAAACAACCATGACTAAGGTACACACATCCGTTCTCATCAAACAAATATTTGCCCCCACCGGGACTCGAACCCGGGACCCTTGGTTTCGTAGGCAGTGTCACTGCCGGCTCGGCCATCCGGGTTGTCGGCCATTTTATCAGCGTAGTTTCAGATTGTGGCACGCACGGTAACATTGTTCCCCCAAGATTGCAGCGTGGTCATGGTGATGCTGGTCAGGTTTGGAGCTGAACGGCTTCCATTGCTGTTGAAGATGACCAGGTCACGAACGAACTTCGTGTTGCAGTACTCCACGCTGGCTTTCTCTTGTATGAAGGTCTTTGGAAAAAAAAAACACTGAATGAATCATAAGTGGCTCAGTAACTCTGTTTGTAGGTAAACAATTATTCGCGTAATTACCAAGTATATAAGTCTATAATCGTCTAAAAACCGCACTAGTGTGAGTCGGACTCGCGCATGAAGGGTTCCGTACCATTGTCTATAAAAACGTGTAAAAAATAATTTTATTGTGATTTCATTATTTATGTTTAAATTGAATATATAACTAAATATTCTGTGAATATTTCAAGCGTCTACCTGGTGCCGTTATCAATATCGAGCAAAAACGAGCAAAAATCACGTTTATTGTAAGCGAGCCCCGTTAATATTTATTTTATTCTGATTTTTAGTATTTCTTGTCATAGCGGCAACAGAAATACATCATCTGTAAAAAAAAACGGTTCATGAGATTGGTGACACAGGGACAGACAGACGGACGGACAGCGGAAGCTTAGCAATAAGGTCCCGTTTTGCACCCTTCGGGTACGGAACCCTAAAAACAGATTTTGGTAACCTCCATCTAGGGTTAATTTAATAGAAAATACAAACCGCTGCAAAACAGTTCTGAATAAAAAACACAATTAGCCCGCACGATGAGAGATGCGTCCGACAAAACATGATACTAGTGACTCGTAATAGTTAATCTCAACATCAAAATGGAGATCATATAAACATCAATCATTGGAACGTCATTAAATTAATTGACCAATTGAAAAAACTCTGCTTTATGACAAAATAATTTCGTTTGGCGTTTTCAAACCAGAACACTTATCTCTAAAATCTAATCAGTATGTACAGTACTCCAAAAGTTATAATGCGCTTAGAAATCTTCGCCAGTTGTCGTATTCCCGAGAACACCCGAATCATATACTCGTATGAGCCCTAAACATTGCACTTGCAATTTGTACCTTGTTCGAAAGAAATAGGAATCATGGTAAGCAAAAGCAATGTAGATATCGTCTCCCGAACGCTAGGAAATACGACCCTTGCCGAACAGTGGCGAACAGTGGCGAACAGTGGCGAACAGTGGCAAACAGTGGCGAACAGTGGCGAACAGTGGCAAACAGTGGCGAACAGTGGCGAACAGTGGCAAACAGTGGCGAACAGTGGCGAACAGTGGCAAACAGTGGCGAACAGTGGCAAAGATGTGAACAGTGGCATTAAATAATGCCATGTGTAAATACACATGACATTGACTCCTAGCTCTTGTGAACAAGGTACAAATTGCAAGTTCAATGTTTAGGGCTCATACGATTATATGATTCGGGTGTTTCCGGGAATACGACAACTGGACTGGCGAAGATGCCAATGCACATAATCAGTTTTGGAGTACTGTACCAGTAAAGGGCTTTGGCATTGGCATTATCGTAATTTATTATAAAAACACGTTTAGTTACGTGTCGCGTCACACCTTTTCCATACGAAGTGGCATAGCACAACTGCTCCGAAGTCTAGGTATACAAAAATCCATTTAGTCTGACAGCGGGCAAGCCCATCGCCGGAGATTGCTGGATTTCTCAGGATACTTTCCATAACTCTGTACCCTCAACTCATTGGTACATGGCCAGCACCGGGTGCCGAACGCGAATCACCTGCGTGACAAGCGAGCGTGCGACCATGGACGCTCCTTTTTGTACCGTAGATAATAACTTCTTAATCACATCTACTGCAAGGAACACTCGTAATCAGACTACTAACTTATCGCATTTCTGCATTGAATTGCATCACTAATGAGATTCTTGTGACAAGCGGGTTGTTATTGGCTCAGCGCGAACACATGTGCTTCTCAACGCCTTGGCAATAGTAAATACGGAGGAACTATTTTGTTAAGGTGATACGAAAAAAATATAATGTCACCGTAAGAGAATCAAAACCGTTAGTTGATAAACTAACGCATTACTTGATCAACTATCGACAGATAGTAAACCCGTCCCAATTACCCTCGGTTTTTGAGAGGTTAAATGGTATATTTCCAAAACTCTTCCTAACTATATTAAATTTAACAGAATTATTTACCCCTTCCAAACGCAACATCACTAGACTACAATTTTTTTAAGGATACCCTAGTAAAATGCTCTCGCGCGTCTGTCAAATTTGTAATTTTTTAGTTTATTATTTTCCAACCATAAACTGCTTTTCCATTCACATCAGTGAGGAGTATCAACCAACAAAAAAGCATGCATATAGATTGTAGCCATTAAATTAAATGTGCTTGACGTTGAAGCAGAAAATTACCTGCGTTCTTGGCTTACGTCCGTAGGAAATACTTGGTTCCCTTCACCCTACACGTTCTCCTGGGTAGTGCTACAGCAAATTTGAGAGCACCTGACCAAATTGTGATCTATAAACCTCCGAGCCCCAAATACCGATAAGCGGCATCGCGATTTTGAATCTAATTTCATGGCAATAACATTTGAAACCTATAACGGAAAAATGTCATGTTGGCATGAGCGGTTAAATACACTCGAAACTGGCAAAGTTAACCTCAAAAAAGGTTAGCACAGCATTTATAAAAGAAGAAGAAATGGACGGCAGCAATAAAAGTATCGAGCTAGGACTTAAATAAGTTACCAAAAAAGCAAACAATCAAAGCGTCACGCCTTTCGTCATGTCCCTTATGGGGTGGCAGAGGCACAGTTTAGAAAATGAAAGAAATCTGGCCATGATAGAAGCCGGCTCCGTAAATACTAGCTCCATTCTCAAAGCGAACGCTTGTGTAGTTCCTAGGGAACTCGTTTCAAAGCAACTTAAACAGATAGTTATCAAAGAAACATTCTAAAGGTTCCCAGAAAGGTAGAAATATACAACGTGTCATAAACGCAAATACACTTTTTTATATAATAAAAAATATTGCGATAGAAAAAATTAATGTTTGCCTAATATTGTAGAAAATATCTGAGACTTAAGTTGTTATCATTTCTGACAAATTCATAACTCTTTGGTGCGTGCGCGCCGCGGCCCGCGAGTTCAATCAAATTATCCGTCATACTTTTTAAGGTAGGTTAGTTTTTTTAAGTTGGTTAGGTTATCATAGCAACATCATAGTAAGTTATATAGAAATAAATAAATGGAAAGATGGAGTAAAAGTAAAATTTGGGTTAGCTACCTACTAACTATAAAACATCTAGGCACTTCGAATTCCCCGCCCCCGCCCCCAATAACCGTACAGTTCGCTCCAAGTTTTTTTGGCTCTGAGCGAGTGGTACCTCTCTCTCACCCACCCCACCCTTACCCTATGAGTGAAAGTGAGTCCTGGTCCTGACCGTGGTAGTCGCTGTGACACTCGTACCACGAACCGTTCAAAGTACACCGACACAGCTTGATTGATACTGTCATTACATTGTGCAAGTAGAGTACTCTCACTATTTCACAATATTCTTTATTCTTTATTGCATAGATAATATAAAGTTACAGACAATTAAAAGTAATGTAATAAGCAAAGGCGAGCTTATCTCTAAAAAGAGATTTCTTCCAGCAAACCTAGGCAGGACAGGAGAGTTAATTATACTGGAAAGTCCTAGTTCGCAATAACACTATACATACGGACGCAAATTACTTTCAAAATATATATAAACTATTCCAAATATAAAATAAAAATATATATATATACTTCCACTACATAAAATACAATGTAAAGCATGAACATACATAAACTATAATAAATCATACATATACCTACATAAATATGGTACCATTTACGGAAGAGAAAGGAAATGCACTTTCAATCTTTTCTTAAAAGTGAAAATTGAGGGACTTTCCCTAATAGCGCAGGGAAGTGCGTTCCACAGTCGGATTGCCCTTAACCTAAACGAGTGTTCGTAAGCGGCAGTGTTATGCCGAGGAGTTGAAAGGAGAGACACCGTGTGGGATCTCGGATTGCTATCCCTGGGGAAAAGAAAGTCAAAACGTTGGCGTAGATATGTGGGGTATCGGGGATTTCGCAAAATATTGAACAGATAGGAGAGAATGTGCATGTCACGGCGAAGACGGATCGGAAGCCACTCCAGCTCCTTGCGATACTGGGAGACATGGTCATACTTGCGCAACCCGTAGATAATCCGAATCCCGAGATTTTGAAGTCGTTCGAGTTTGTTCAGTTGTTCTTCGTTCGCGCTGACCCAACAAACATCCGCATAGTCTATTAAAGTTAGTAGAAGGGACTGAGCAAGAGTGATTTTAGTCTGCCGTGGCAGGAAGTACTGCAATCTTCGGAGGGAGTGAAATGACGCAAAGACTCGTCTGCTGACCTCACAAACATGGGGCGACCAGGACAGCAAGTTGTCAAATATAACCCCAAGATTCTTAGCTTTCTCACTGTAATTAATTATGGTACCATCATACAATGCAGGATCGACGGGCGAATTCTGTAGCAAGTTAAGCGAATGCCGTGTACCCATAATCATGGCTTGAGATTTTCCCGGGTTGACTTGCAGTCCATATGAAATAGCCCATTTCCTGATGTTGTCGAGGTCAGCATTCAACGCCTCTACAGTCAGATTCACATCACACGGAGAGAAGTGCCGATATATTTGGAGGTCATCTGCATAGAGATGATAAGAAGAACTAAGAACGTCAGATATGGAGTTTATGAATACTGAGAAGAGGAGAGGAGAAAGGATACCACCCTGCGGGACACCCGTGGAGAGCTCACACCAATCCGTGGAGATCTCCTCAGACTTAATGCGCTGCTGGCGGTCTCTCAGGTAGGAGTCAAACCAGCGAGCCGAGTGCGAGGAGACTTTAAGCGACTTTAGAATTTCAACCAGGATATCGAAATCGACGCAGTTGAAGGCGCTACTGAAATCAAGCAGTGTGAGGACCGTAAGCTGCTTCTGATCCATTGCCCATTGAATATCGTCAGTGACTTTAAGCAGAGCCGTGGTAGTGCTGTGACCCGGCCTGAAACCTGATTGATGGGGATTTAATAAGTTATTTGAGGAAAGGTAGGAGGAGAGCTGGATGTGAACAATTGATTCCAGGGCTTTGGAGAGGATAGGCAGAATAGATATGGGACGGAATTCTTTAAAGGCGACGGGATTGGACGTTTTAGGTAGGGGAAGCACAAGTGCCTGTTTCCACTGATTGGGGAAGCAAGATTGTTCAAGCGACACATTCATTATGTGGGTGATGATAGGTAGTAGCTCATCGATGATGGTGGTTATCATCTGATAACAGATCTTGTCCTCACCTATGGCCCTTGAAGAGATCGCTAATATTGCCCTCCTTACTGCGCCGATTCTGACATGGTTAAAGTTAAAGGGTGAACTGTGGGCTGTGGTCATATACCGTAGGTTACGAAGGGTGGCTTCCTTAACGAGGGGGTCCATCACGACAGGGGGGATGGCAAAGAAATAGTTGAGACCGTTAAGGTCGACATTTCCAGCAGCCAAGTCCTGGGACTTACCTACACCAAGAGTCTTCAGGAATTTCCAAACCTGTGCTGGAGTATAGCTCTCAATACACTCGTAGATGTGACGACGTTTGGCATTACGACACAGACGAGTGCAAAGATTGCGGAGGCGTTTGAAAATTAAAATGTTCTCGTCAGTCGGAACCAACTTATATCTCCTCTTGGCACGGTTTCTCTTGGCCATCAGACCCTTGATGGTGTCAGTAAGCCACGGCGCAGGTAGGTGCTTAACCTTAACCCTCTTGACCGGAGCGTGCTTATCAAACAAGCTCAGGACAATAGAGTTAAAGTTCCGGACTTTGTCTTCAACGGCCTCGCTATCAACGACAGGGGACCAGTCAACAGAGGCGGCATCTGATCTAAGGGAGTTAAGATCCATTCCCTTGAAGCTACGTATGTCAAGGAATTTAGCTGCGCGCTTGAGAGGCCTTAACTTGAATGAAAGGTAAATCAAATCATGATAGGAGAAGGGGGCATTAAGTTGGCCATGCACAGCAACCTTGGATATGTTAGAAGTAATCATCAGATCGAGAAGAGAAGGGGTGCAGTGTGGTTGAAAGTGAGTGGCACCCAGGGGAAGGATGTGTAAGTTTAAAGATTATTTCATATTTGTGTATCGGTAAATCAAATTGCGTGGCACGTGATACACATGCGCTCGCGCACCAGTGCGGTGACGGACTAAACAAAACAATCAAAGAGATCCCCGCACCCCTCACCCCTACCCCTTCCCCTTCCGTGATTTTCACTCGCTCACTCGATCGATGTTGCCGTCGACGCGACCGCAACGCATAGGCTGTCTCTTTTTTTTCCATACGGATATTATCCTTTCGTTATGCATAGTAAAGAAAACGAAATTATTAGGTTAGGTTAGTTTAGGTTGGTTTTTTTTTTTGGCCACACGGTCAAAATCCTCATGGACGCCAGGGAAGGGAGGCCCTGGCAGTGTCGGACTCTTACCGAATAAAAACACCGTATGCCCACTTTCCTTCTTTTACCTCTAACAGAGTCAGAGTCTACAGAGAAATACAACCCTTGCCGAACAGTGGTGAACAGTGGCGAACAGTGGCGAACAGTGGCGAACAGTGGCGAACAGTGGCGAACAGTGGCGAACAGTGGCGAAGATGTGCAATATTTACACATGACATAGACTCCTAGTTCTTGTGAACAAATTACCGAATAAAAACACCGTATGCCCACTTTCCTTCTTTTACCGCTAACGGAGTCAGAGTCATTGCTTACATGCTATTCCTTCTAATTTCTTTAAGACTGGGTAACTACAATATTATTCAAACAAAATTTTAAACATAATCTTAACAATTTCTTTTATAAAAAATAATCTTAATCTATCTTCTTAATTATATTTATGTGCTAATTACATTTTGTTTGTATGATTACACTCATATACTTTACTATACGTTGCTATCATACTTTTCTTAAGCTACTTTATTTCTATTATTTACTCTAATTACAATTTTCCTACAGAATTCTAAGAATATGTTACGATCTCTACTTTTAATAATGGTGGGTAAATTTTCTACTAGTAACTTAATGTTTAATATTTGCTCCAAATCAAATCTATCTCGGGCAAAAACAGGGCATTCCAGGATCAGGTGTTCAACCGTTTCGTTAGCCTCAGGGTCACAGAGGCAGGATGGACACTCCTTGCACCTGAAGCGACTCAGGTACGAGGAGAACCCCCCATGCTCCGTGAGTATTTGTGTGATTTGGCCATCCATTTTTATTTTCTTGACGATAGCATGTGCTGTCACCGCATCCGGGAAAAACATCTTTGTCCCGGAAGCCGTTTCCTCCGATCTATACCTTCTGTCCCATTCATCGATCGTACCCTTCCGAATACTACGTTTGATGAATGTAATCCGGTTTCTTTTTTAATATCAAGATCGCCTCCTTTGCTAAGTCATCGGTTCTCTCATTTCCTGCCAGTCCTACGTGTGCCTTAATCCATAACAGGGATATAACCTTGTTCTGGAGTATGCAACATTTTAAATTGCTTCTGGCTTTGACTGCCAGGGGATGAGAGGAACCGAAGTTTGTCACGGTCTCAAGTGCTGCTCTAGAATCACTGAAGATTCCTAAAGTGGATTCGCTGCGCGTCACTGCGACCTCCATTTGCAAGCAAGCAAGTTTGAGGGCCTTGGTCTCTACAGCAGCATTCCAGACGGAGAGCGCCGCCCCGACCCTGCCCTCAATCTTGCTCCCGTCTGTAAAAATACACACAGCATAATCACTGTGGCGAGAATATTGATCCTCGTCAATCATGTTTTGGAACTCGAGCCCCATATGTTCCGCAGGGTGTGGGGCTTGTATCTAAGGTGTCATCTTCTCACTCTCTCTATCGGGCAACTCACTTCTAGGTACTCCCTTCTTAGCCTCGTATAAGGCTGCCTCATGGACTCGTAGTTCTAGAGGGAGCGTCACCGTGAGCAAGAGTGCTGAGTTGAGTGACACCGTCCGATATGCCTTACACATTTTTTGCGCGAAACCCCTCTGGACCGTGCCAAGCTGCTTTCGAACTCCCAGTTTCTCTGCCGCCGGGGCCCATGCAGCTGCAGCGTACAGTATCACCGGCTCCACTGCCGCAGTGTATATGGTTAGGTTAGGTTAGTTTTCATTTTGGTGGGCGGCCATCTGTCTGAGCTTCGTATCAGCGTGAGTTGAGTCTAGGCAGGGGTCAGTTAAACTGGACGGTCGCGCCTAAGTTGACTTAGCTATAAAGAGACAGCGCAAAAACAATAACTTCTTTTCTTCAAAAATATGACCTATATTTAAAATCAGTGAAATCAACTCTACTCATGATTCTGAACAAAATAGTTTCTCATTATGCGTTTATTCGATGACACGTTGTATAATATACGGACAATAGTAACGGTCATTAACGGTCCCTAAATAGACAGAAGAATAATTATCATAATCATAAAAAATGACATACAGGCACATATATTGCTGCTGGCCCTATACTAAGATTCCCTGTATCGTGGTACCAGGAACAGCGACATCACACTCGTATAAACATCCAAGAGATGACTTTTTTTCTCTGTATACGGAGCCGGGGATCAAACCCGGGACCTGTGGCATGGTAATTATTAGGAACAGGTGGAGCTGGATGATTACAGGCCAAATTAAGAGTGACAAAGATAACCTCATTGCCTGTTAGACTCTTTTTGTTGCAATAGTTTTTCATTAAATTACCAAGCCCTACGATATTTCATTAAAAAGTTTTTATTTATTTTATCTATTCACGTATCATAAACCCTCTTTACTGCGTCCAAAAACCGCACGCTACGATCAGCATAATGATAAACTTCTTGGTAAAAACTAATTTCTTATCTGAATATTGATCATTATAACCCTAATGTACCAAAATTTGGCAAATTATGACATTAAAACCTGCGTGCCGCCCCTAGTTTGTCTGTGAAATTGGTACTACAGAACAAGCTAAAAAACTGCAGAGCAATGATCAATGCCACCATGACGTTTCCTGAACAAATAGAAGAGAGCTTATGATATGTGTGTAGATAAACGAATGTATGTGAATGCACATAATTAGACATCAAACCTCCATTATGTATCAGTCACATAAAATACTATTATCTACACACGTATAATAACTCGACTAATGACTCGACTGATTTAGAGCGAGGTGGCGGAGCTATGGTGGCGGTTCACCGTGATTACCAGCCCGTGCGCCGGGACTGGCCCTGCCCCCCCGCCGCGTCCTCCGAGTGCGTCTGGGTATCAATACCGTTATCTAATAACAGTAGGCATAAATCATTGCATATTTGTTGTGTTTACATTCCGCAAGGGCGTTTATATAAAAGCGCATTAATTAACTTTTTTGAGATTTGTAGTCGGATTGTAACAGAACATTCTGACGATGTTTTCCTTATTACTGGAGATTTTAACGTATCAGATGCTGAGTGGTCGAACTCGAGTTGTAGACATATGTATCTTGATAATGGTACCGAACCAACAGTGGAGCCATTGCAAGAGTTTTTATGCTTTACAGGGTTACAACAATTTAACAGTAGTTTTAATATAAATCATCGGTTATTAGACCTTATTTTAAGTAATAGAAATTGCGCCGTTATTAGTAGCCCAAACCCTTTAATAAAAGAGGACCGGCATCATAAAGCCGTTGAAATTGAGTTAAGTTTAGATTACTCACCTACTCTTAAGCCCGCTCCTACTGTTAGATATTGCTTTTTTAACTCTAATTTTGATGAAATTAATCGCGAACTATCTGAAATAGACTGGTTTGCACAATTTTCAGGTCGGTCTTTGGAGGAGTGTACATTAATTTTATATACAATACTAAATCGTTTAATAGACGCGCATGTCCCAAAGCGTCCTGTACGCACTTCCATTAATAGGCCTCCTTGGCACACAAAGCCACTTAGAAGGTTATTAAATGAAAAAAGAAAGTACCACAAACTATGGAAGACATACGGAAATCCTTTAGATCGTGACAGTTTTAGGTGTCTTAGGAAAAGAGTTGATAAATTGGAACCTATATGCTATAGAAATTTTATAAACTCAACTGAAAATAAAATCACATCAAACCCGAAATTTTTCTGGTCTTACATGAAGTCAATCTACGCGAAGAGCGGTCTACCACAAATAATGTACTATAAAGGTATTTCAGCTTCAACTGGTTCTCAGATTTGTGACATGTTTAATGAACATTTCCACTCTGTTTTTGAAAAACCTAGTAATAACAAGATTGATTTGAACAATCTTCCGCCTGTACATAATACAGATTTTGAGATGGATACAATATTTTTAACTAAAGACCTTGTTCATAAATACCTTAAGTCTATTAACGTAAATAAAGGTGCCGGACCAGATTGCATTCATCCTGTTATTATTAACAAATGTGCGTCTGTGTTATCAATTCCAATCACTTTGCTTTTTGAAAAATCACTTCGCGAATGTTGTGTTCCCTCTATTTGGAAACGTGCTCTAATAAACGTGCTCGATACCTAAGGGAGATATCAGCTGTGACATTGAGAAATATCGGCCAATTTCTAAACTATGTCAATTTGGCAAAATTTTGGAGAAGATTGTTACTGACCAATTGTCTGCCGCTGTACGCCGTCATGTTACTGTTCATTAACACGGTTTTCTTAAAGGTCGAAGTGTTGAAAAAAATCTCTTATCCGATACAGAAATTATATTTGAAGCCTTGGACAACAATTATCAAGTGGATGCCGTGTATACTGATTTTGCTAAAGCATTCGATAAAACTTGTGATGAACGCTTGCTGTTGAAACTTTGGCAGATGGGTATACACGGGGATCTATTTCGATGGATAAAATCCTACATCAAAAATCGATCGCAGGCTGTAGCAGTAGATGGGTACACTTCAAATCTCAAACCCATTACTTCGGGTGTCCCTCAAGGGTCACATTTAGGACCTTTGTTGTTCGTTCTTTACCTAAACGACGTCACAGAAATTACAAACAGCTCTAGTTTACTCTTATATGCCGACGATACAAAAATATTTAGGGTTATCCGAAGTGTGGGAGATTGTGATATCCTGCAAAATGACATTAATAATTTCGAATCTTTCTGTAATTCAAACAATTTATTTTTAAATCCAGATAAGTGCTTTGTAATAAGTTTCAGTAGAAAAATACAAACCATTAATTATAAATATGAACTTTGTCAAAGAGAATTAGCCCGCGTAGATCAAATTCGTGATCTAGGCGCAATAATGGATTCCAAGCTCACTTTCGTACCTCATGTGAACCACATTATAAATAAAGCTCTTAAACAACTTGGTTTTATACTCCGCGTAGGAAAGCCCTTCAAAAAAGCCTTAACTTACAAGGTACTGTTTAATAGTTATGTTCGCAGTCATCTCGAGTTCGCCAGTGCTGTTTGGAACCCATTTTATAACATTCATATAGACGGGATAGAAAGGGTGCAGAAAAAATTTATTCGAACCCTTGAATATCGTACTGGAAACACATATTCGGATTATGTGACGTCCTTGAAAAAGGCAAAAATGTACTCATTAAGTTGTCGTCGTGACTGTATTGATATATCAATAATTTTTTAAAGTAATTAATAATATAATCGATTCCCCCCATTGTTACATTTATTGTCATTTAGAGTGCCTCGTCGTAGTGAGCGTAGTTGTCGAAGCAAGCCTCTCTTTGTTATACCCCGTAGTCGCACAAATAAATGAAATGAAATGAAATGAAATGAAAATTACGCTGGAAATAGTTTCATAAGAAGTGCTTGCAGGTTTTACAATGATAAGTTAATAAATATAGATATATTTAGTGAATCTCTTAAACGCTTCAAAAGTTTAACTTTGGAGTGTCTTTCAAATTGTTCTGAAAATCAAACTGAACAGGTATGAAATTTTTAACTTTCTTTTTATGTATCATGCTTTTTATGTTGCTTCTTCATCATTATTATTTCTTTGATATTTAAACTATTATAAAAGATGTTTTTACTAAATTAGGAAACTGTAGGTCTATGTTTTATAAAGAGTTTATGTATTGTATACAAATATGTAAGACTGTTTGTTTCTGAATAAATAAAATAAAATAAAAATAAAAATAAAAAATAAACCCTCTTTACTGCGTCCAAAAACCGCACGTTACGACCAGCATATGTTATACTACTTGGTAAAAACTCATTTCTTATCTGAATATTTTATTATGAATATATCTTATGACCACAATGTATCAATTTTCGACAAATTATGACATTAAAATTTCGAACGCCGACACCCGCCTGCGTGCCGCCCCTAGTTTGTCTGTGAAGTTGGTACTACTGAACGAGCTAAACAAGTGCAGAGCAATTATCAATGCCACCGTGCCGGTTCCTGAACCCATCAAAAAGAGCTTATGATATGTGTGTAGATAAACTAATGTATGTAACTGTACATAATTAGGCATTAAACCTCAATTATGTATCAGTCATTGTCAGTCATCAGCCTTGCTGTTAATAATTTTGTAATTATTTATTCCTGCTTATTAATTATGATAATGACTAAATATTATATTTTGTATCAGTTAAGCATAAGCAATTTTTAAAAAGAGATCTAAAAATCAATCTGTGGGAGTTTCTACGGCCTTCTTCTCCCACAGTGGTCCAATGTAGAGAAGTGGCAAAAAATGACGATTGCTAAGTATATGTAAATATCTACAGTAATAAAGACATTTGGAATTTGGAATTTGGAGTCACATAAATTACTATTACGATAGCCCCAATTTGTTTTAGTATACAAATGCCTCAGAAGCCTCGTCACGTAATGGAACCATTTCAAACTGTGATACGTTCAACAGCGATCCGAATTGAAATGTTGCCTCAGTATTTAAATGGATTCCCATTTGTTGGAGCTGGAACACGAAAACAGCGTGGCTCTTAAACTGAATAGGGTGCTGCGTAGAGCGAGGAATGTTATAGAAAGGAAAATGGGTTCGTAAAAAACTTTAGGAGTTTTTTATTTATTTATACACAGGTACAAATATAGCTTCTGACCCTACACTATGATTCCCTGTGTCGTGGGAACCAGAAACAGCGGCATCACTTACATATAAACATCCAAGACCTCGGGATGTTAAATATGAAATCGACTCTATATCCTTTATAACCTACTGAAAATCAATATTCAAATACTAGCCTATACATATATAGGTACAGAATAAATACGAAAAAATCATGTCATGAGTGCGAAGGCCGTGTTATCAAGTGAGAAGGTTTTAGCAGTTTATTCTATATGTTTGTCAATCACAATTATTATTAATATACATAGTCAGGTCATAAGTTCTGTCACATGTGCAATATGAAATAATTTAGACATGTTTATTATTTATGTAAACATTTACATAGCAAAATGAACTTAATAAAACATAGATTCTTATGGTAATAAAGTTTATTCATAATGACCCCCGCGATTTTGAATACAGGCCTTTATTCTGCGCGGCCAGTCGTCTATCGCAGCACGAACGAGGTCCATGTCAATATCGGCGGCTGCCTTAATCAAGGATGCCTTGAGTGACTCCAAATCAGGATGAGGCTTTGAGCAGGCCTTTTCCTCCAAGTGTTGCCATATCTTGTAATCTAACGGACTCAAATCTGGACTGGAGGAGGGCCAGTCTTCGTGCCGGATGAAGTCGATTTCACGCGCCGCCAGCCAGTCTTGTGTGCTTTTCGCTCTATGAGCTGGCGCAGAATCTTGTTGGAATACCCAGTGCCTGTTATTAAACATGGTATGAGAAACAGGTTCCACAAGGTTCTTGAGGACTGTATTTTGATACACAACTGCATCAACTGTACCTCAGTTAAGCCCCAATAAGAGACTCCCAACCAAACCATGAGCGAGGATGGAAAATGACCTCGTTGGACACGCGGAATATGGTTGCTCGCTTCTTCACTGCTGTGTGCGTACACCTTATCATTTTGTTTGTTGTAGCTCTCTTCCAGGGTGAAAATTTTTTCATCCGAAAAAATAATTTCCCGATGCTTTTTTCCCGCGTACCGCTTCAACAAAGCGCGGCATCTCTTCAGTCTCAGGTCCATTAAACGAGCGTCCAAACGATGTCCTGTTTTTCTTTGATATGCCCTAAGCCCTAAGTCTTCATTTAACACCCTTTTCACCGTGGTCCTGCTTAACCCCATCTGAAGGGCCAACAGTTTCTGCTTACGTATGGGATTTCTTTGAATTCGCGCTTTCACAGCTTTTATCACTGCTGGAGTCCTAACAGAGCGAGGGCGACCACTTCTTGACCTGTCATCTACACTAGAGTCTTCATTGTATCGTTTTATGGTACAATAAACGAATCTTTTGGTTATATTCAAATTTTTCAGTAAGTCGAAAATCTGAATTGGCGCGTAACCGCAACGATGCAACGCAATGTCGCAGACAGTGGAGACAGTCGTTAATATTAATGATAATGTACAAATTAATGATGAGGTAAATGTCAATAATGAGGTAGTTGAAAGAGTTGATGAATGTTATAACGGAAATTATAATGAAAGGGACAGAATTGTATGCAGACAAAATGACAATAATAAGGATTTTTTTCGTTTATAATGCATCAAAATATAAACGGCTTGATTTCAAAATCAGATGAGTTAATGGCTCATCTTGAAGAACCTTAGTTAAAGTAGCGGTAAAGATGTTGACGTTATATGTGTTACAGAGCATAACATGATAGAAAGTGACTGGAATCAACTAACCATCCCCAACTTCAAACTAGCTTCTTGCTTTAGTAGAAATCAACGTAATGGTGGATCATGCGTACTGCTATAAGACATCCATGATTTTAAAGAATTATCAGAATTGAAGAAATTTAACGTGCCGAATGTACTCGAATGCAGTGGTATCGAAATATCTGAACATAAAATTCTTGTCATATGCATCTATAGAGTGCCTTTATATAATGATAAGGCATTTGAAATCTTCTTTTGTGCACTCGATGACATTCTTCATGATTTCTTGTACGCTAGGGATTTTAAACTAATACTTTGCGGAGATTTCAATAACGATTTGCTTATTAAAACTAAGAATAGTATACGCTTCGAACACCTAATTATGAGCTATAACTTAAAAATAGAAATCAGAGAACCGACACGACCCGCGAGCTCAACCTGTCTTGATAATATTGCCCACAATATACGAGGATGTGCAAGTGAGGTTATAGAATTTGCTTTATCAGACCACTCAGCGCAAATCTTACAATGTCCCGTGAAAAAAAGTTATACACTAAAATATTGGTACATCAAAAAGCGTGACTACTGCCAGGAAAACATGACAAAGTTTGCGGAACATTTAAATTCTTTGTCTTTTAACGAAGTGTATGAGTCAGATAATCCGCAACATGCATTTACGAGGTTCTTTGATATGTTTATCTTGCTCTATAAATTAAAAATTAAATTATGCTTCCCAGTTATAAAAGTAAAAGTCTCTTTATTACGCAAACAAAAATGGATATCAAAGGGAATTCGAATATGCTGTAAGAGAAAACGAGAATTACTGTGCTAATATAGAAGGTCCCGTAGAGAAGAAAATAAACAGAAGTTTAAAACATATGCGAAGCGATTAAAAAGTATAATTAAACTCACACAAAAGTCACAAAATAACTACAGAATAAATACCGCTGAAAATAAATGCAAAGAATCTTTGAATATTATAAAAAGGACGCAAAATAACACACCAAAAGAATAAATTGATAAAATTAATAAAGACGGTATAATAATAACTGACCCAATGGACATCGCAGAATCATTTAACAATTTTTTCATTGACCTCACAAATAATGATAATAATAATTTGACATATGATAATTCTAATAATATAAATAATAATGTAACGAATAATTGTAAATCTATATTTTTGAATCCAGTGACACCTTTTGACATTTCCCTAACAATTAAATAATAAAAAAATACAAATAGTGCAGGTTACGACGAAATTAACACTAAGGTTTTAAAATACGTGGTCATTATAATATCCCCTATTATTTGCCATATAATCAACAAATGTATGGAACACGGCAAATTTCCCGAAGAATTGAAAATCGGAGTAGTAAAACCATTGTTTAAAAAACAAGATAAACTAGATTTGAATAACTACAGACCTGTTGCACTCATACCAGTTATCGGAAATATATTTGAAAAGGTAATATATCGAAGTATTTATACATATTTTGAAACAAATAATCTGTTTGCGCCGCAACAAAAAGGGTTTAGGCAAAACAAAACAATAAACATGGCAATTTATGATTTTCTTTCCCCAATATTAACAAATGTAGATAAACGGATTCCCGTGGTGACAATTTTTATGGACATGAGTAAAGCATTTGACTTTGTTAACCACGATATTCTTTTAAGTAAACTAAATAGATACGGGGTAAGAGGCAATGCGATAGATCTCGTAAAATCGTACCTGGAGAAAAGACAACAGGTTACACAAATAAATAAAATATGTTTAAATTCAAAAACTGAACAGACTTATGTATCTAACCCAAGAGAGTTAAAGCGCGGTGTACCTCAAGGTAGTGTCATGGGGCCATTATTGTTCCTGACCTACATAAATGACTTACCGAAAGTGGTACATCATTCTATGGCGCTATTTGCGGATGGCAGCACAGTAATTATTTCTTCCGATGATCCAAATGACTTTGAGAATGAAATCAATAATACCCTTCATAAAATATTAAATGGCTTAACAATAACAATCTAGTAATAAACATTAATAAAACAAAAATAATGAACTTCCAAACAAACCAAAATACATTAGTTGATAATATGGACATTAATCACATTGGCAAAAAAGTATAATTTTTTGGGGGAACGGGATAGGCAAAGAAAATGTGCTTATAGCACAAAAAAAGTGTATCAGGTCTATATCTGGCCTTCATCGCAGAGACAGCTGTAAGCCTCACTTTAAAAGGCTAAATATTCTAACGTTCCCTTCACTATATATTTACGAGCTTGCTACCTTTGTCAAAACTAATTCGAATCTTTTTACCAATTTCACAAGTAAACGTCACAAATCTAGAATATGTATGCCTCAACATAAGACAGCTCTGTTTAAAAATAATGTTTATGGCATGATACCAATAATCCATAACAAGCTACCAGAGAGTATCCGTAATATAGATAATTTGATACTTTAAGAGGGAACTGAGAAAGTTACTTATTAATAAGACATACTACACTATAAATGAATATATAAATGACCCAACATTGTAATGTAATAAAAATAAACATGGACCTTTGGCTTGCGTCAAATAGGTTACTAAATACATGCATGCATAGAGTAAACTAAGATAAAATTGTTGCTGCATGTACTACCTAGTTATAGGAAATATTTGTATGCCCTGTGGCGAAACATAGTGATCTTTACCATAATATAATAACCTTATGTACCTATGTTTGACAAATAAAAACATTTGATTTGATTTGATTTGAATAACTGCGACACGGTCTTCTTTAAGTGTCCACTCCATATTTAAAAATGAGGAAAATTCTAAAAAGTACACATTTTTATTTTCATGAAAAATTCGAAATTAGAATTCAATAAACTTTTTTGTGGCCAGCGTTCTAAATTCAAAAGTTTTTATTGTGTGACAGAACTTATGACCTGACTGTGTATATATTATTTTATTTTTACTGAGGAGAATACATGTGAATAGGAATTATTCAAACTGGTCGAGCCATTTTTATAAGTATACATTATTTTCATTGACAACTGTCATAGCTGTCAGTCATTAGCCAGCCAGCCAGCCAGCAAGAGGCCGAATTCATAGACTTTAGCTCAAACTGTCGCTTATATTTGAGATTAAAAGATTTCTCCCCTTTCCATTTCTAAACGCTCTTAAGTCTGCCCCAGCATCTACTTTTAAAGTGTATTGCGAATCCTCGTACATACGTGCAGACGGCTCATTGTTGTTTTTCAAAGCCCGACCGCGAGTGAAAACTTACATGTGCTAGGAGATCTGACAGGGAATTCTTACTTTCTGTTGTGGCAGGCTGTTTTTGTGGAAGAACATAATGCGCCTTGACTCTGACAACTCTAGACATTTGATGCACGAACATTCATTCAGGCATAAAAACAAGTGAATGTCGGACTTCGCACATTTAGGGATCCGTAATAAATTTAGAACATAAGCCAAAAAAAAATAAATTAGGAAGGTACAGATACTTCAGATACACCTGATACACCTAGCCAAAATATCACCACCATTCTTCACCAACCAATAATTATTTTGTTTTTCATAGTGTTTGTATGAGTGACATGTTATATTTGAGATTTGTAATAAAAAAATATATCTTAAAAACTGCTTAATTTATTTCGTTCAAACCAATTTTCTTTGAAACTGTTTATTGAGATACACAACATATATTTTTTTAAATATTTCACTCGCTTACTTTGGGACACACACAATTGTTTGCACTTTGGAAGGGTCTGCCTGTCTTACGACTTACTTTGAGGAAAAATAGTTTCAGGAACCTCAACGTCATTTTTAAAGACCTATCTATAGACATATAGGTTCGATGAAAAAAAAAGGTTCAGTTCTATGTAGCGGAGCCCCTTTATTTTTTTATCTACACACGTATCATAAACCCTCTTTACTGCGTTCAAAAACCGCACGTTACGATCAGCATTATGTTTGCAGCAACTACTTGGTAAAAACTCGTTTCGTATCTGGAAAACTACACATAATGGTCATTATGTGTAGTTTTTCTACATATAATGACATTCAAATTTCGAACGCCGATGCCCACCCGCGTGCCGTCCCTAGTTTGTCTGTGAAGTTGGTACTGACATTCAAATTTCGAACGCCGACGCCCGCCTGCGTGAAGTTGGTACTAAAGAACAAGCTAAACAATTGCAGAACCACAATGCCGGTCAAACATGCGGTTCCTGAACACATCAAAGAGACCTTATGATATGTGTGTAGATAAACTAGTGTATGTAACTGTACATAATCAGGCATTAAAACTCTCGAGTGATATTATTATGAAACTCGCCTTCGGCTCGTTTCATAAACCCACTCTCGAGTTTTTATGCCCTCCATTATGCAGCAGTCACATAAACTACTATTATTTTTTAAATTTTGTATTAAAATCGTAATGCGGTTCAAAGAATACATCTACATACCAAGTTTCAACTGAATAGTCTTTGACAGTTTCGAAATAAAGTTGCTGTGACATACGGACAGGCGCACAGACAGACATGACAAAACTAACTATAAGGGTTCCTTGTTTCTCTACGGAACTCTAAAAAGGGTAATTTAAAACGCTTTTTTATATTGTTTACCCCATATCTCCGCCATTTAGAAATCTTTCCAAAACCTGAATTGACAAAAAAGCTATATAATTATCAAACTGATCACGAAATTTTACGAGAATCGTTTGAGAAATGCAACCAGCGGCCCAATTCTGTACCGGGGATTGCATCGCGATCGCATCGCGACCGCTCCGAGGGGCGCGGAATGCCGTGTTTGGCTTGTCGGCGGCACCTATTTTGTTTGGACACTGACTGTCAAATGCGGCGTTTTGCCCCCTTCGGAGCGGTAGCGATGCGAGCGCGATGCAATCCCCAGTACAAAATTGGGCCCCTGTAGAGGAGGACATACGAAAACATTTGTGCCCAAGCTGAATGGAGACGCGCCGCTCGCTCGGTCAATTAATATTTGTTATTCCAGCCAAGATCTGTCTCTATCTTCATCAGAAATAACAAAGGTATACTCTTTTTACCAACCCATGGTGATCCACGTATACTTGTACGACGACCCGAATGGCCGAGTCGGCAGTGACGCTGCTTACGAAACCAAGGGTCCCGGGTTCGAGTCCCGGTGGGGGCAAATGTTTCATAATTTCTTTATTGCACACAAATTATATAAAAAAAGAGTTACATAAAAATAGTGTACAAAGGCGAGCTTATCTCTAATAAGAGATCTCTTCCAGCAAACCAGGTTAAAGTTGGAGATGTTGATTGCTGAGCAGGGTGATGTTTGTATGATGAGAACGGATGTTTGTACCCGAGTCATGGCTGTTTATCTATCTAAGTATAATATTTATCTATTTAAGTTTGTGTATCATTGTCTAGTACCCAAGATACAGTAAATCCTAGTTTGGGGCTATATGATGATATGATTGATAATGTGTAAATGATAACCAAGGAATTATATAGTTCTAGTAGCAAGTGAACGCATACATCAACTGTTCGCTCTTGTGCCACAAGAACTCGCAATAAAAGGGGTTTTCGTGCGCCTCTGACAAATTCCCTGGCCATGCAAAACCATGTACGAATCGGCAAATATACTTTGGGGAGAATTTTTATACGAACTGTTACATGAGCTGAGGTCTTAAGTGTAATAAAGACGGAGATTTTATTCGATGTAATAAAAACTGCGTTTTATTATCATTAATCGGTGCGTGGTTTATGTCGTTTTAACTTGGTTATGGTTTTATACAAGTTGAGGAAAGTTATTATAGGACAACACAAGTACTAGAACTACGAAATATTATTATTGTTATAACCATATAGCACAATGTGGTTGAGTTTAAAACAGAACAAACAGAGTATGTCTGGCGCCCGCATGTATCACCATAAAACGACCATTATTTCATTTAAAAACATTTTAAATAGTCTTGACTTAAAAGGCGTTTAACAAGCTTCTATAAAACTCTATTTAAAGCAAAGCCATTCTACGATCAAGAAGAAACTTAAGTACGCGTTAAGGAGACGACATTTTGGCGATCATTTTCCAGATAACACTTGATCCAGGGCTTCGTGGGGGAAGCCCCGCCATTCACAGGGTGATTTGATTTACTTAAGATCCGGGAGATACACTCTATTAAGGGAATGGTTGGAAGATGGACGTCATTTACAAAGGCTAAACGAGATGGCCGAAGGTTTTTCAGATCTTTGCTGGGATAATGCTTTCTTTGGAAGGTTTGGGGACAATTGAATGTGTTTTCATTAGATGGTTAGATACACAGGCATGGTTGGTAGTTTTTGTTGATATTTTAATACTGAAAATAATCAAAGGTTGTTATCAGAAGGGAAATATTAAACTGCACATCAAAAATACTGATTTTTACAGCAAATATCAGGGCAAAATGCCGCGGTGAAGGGTAAAAGGGGTGAGCGAAGCGAAGCCCCCTTTATCCTTCGTGTTAGGTTCAACATGTAAGAACCACAAAACATACCTAAAACCTAAACTTAAGTACTCATTAAATATTTATAACATAAAAAGTGTTTATGCTGATCCTTTTTTGCTGTGCAAATCAGATTTTTGATTTGCGATTAAATAGTAGCCTTATTATTATGAGAATACGAGTGTTGTTGTCTGTTTGCTGAAATTTATTCAGTTACCAAACATTTGATATAATAAACATTTTATTTTATCTATGTACTGAATAAAGTCCAGTTAAATAAGTGGTTCATAACACTGGTATGAACGTATGTATGAAGTATGAACACGAAAATAATACGAAAGTCATTTGTTGTTAAAAAGTACTTTAAACTGATTTGAGGTAAAATCTATGAAAAGATAAAGAAAGAGAAGAAAGGATACACTTATGTACACACATATACCATTGAACCCTATACATTTCTGGTGGAAAGGTTCTGGTCGATTTATTAAATGGGGTTACGTTGCTAACGCTACCATATTGCTGACGTCTTATTCTTTAAGTTGGCTGGAATTGTATCGATACAATTATTATATATGAGTCACTATAGTTATGATACCTATTTAATTAACTTTTGAATGATGAAAGTAAAATTGCTTCCTTGTGTGATATGGATTATGTCCTAAGTATGATAATTTTTTATTTATTCTATCAGCCGGATCACGAAACCAAGAAACATTCAAGAGCATCAAGAAAAATATAACAGCCAGATTTGAGATAACTTCAGCGATTGCGAATTCACATATATATATATATATATATATATATATATATAAAATATAACAGCCAGATTTGAGATAACTTCAGCGATTGCGAATTCACATATATATATATATATATATATATATATATATATAAAATATAACAGCCAGATTTGAGATAACTTCAGCGATTGCGAATTCACATATATATATATATAGGGATATTACCCCTAAACATACATGTTAACACCAAACTGTTATAACTTAAAACCACCAATATTTCATCGACAATCGACAATTTCACATCCTTATCCACGCATTTTCGTCCACACATCGCATTTTTCCGCGCGCCATCAGTGCAAAGTTAAAAGCATTGGAAGACGTATCGGGTACTTCTTGCCCTATTGTTCTCTCGCCCTTTGTGCCCATGTTTTAATGTAATTGGCTTAGGAACCGCGTTTTGAGACTCCCACACAATTGAGAATGTTCACTTGCGAACCGGATCTGTCCGACAAGTTGAACGTAACGTGATTCCAAACAAACAAGACGCTCCCTGTATGTCTCTCATAAAATGCTTTCTTTCTTCCACCACTTTTCTCACTTACCTAGTAGAGCTTCGCATCTGGACTCGGGCGGGAGATTTCGGGTGGTATTTTTCTGGACCTAGCTAAGGCCTTCGGTACTCTCTCCATACCAATCCTGTTACAAAAGTTAGAACGAATGGGCATTCCAGGTATAATACTAAAACGGTTCAGCAGCTATTTAACGGATAGGAAACAGTGTCTTAAGATCAATCCCTGCACAGAGACAAGTGACCCGGCCCCAGTGAAGTTCGGAGTCCCTCAAGGTAGTATTCTGGATCCTGCGCTTTTCATTAAATATATAAATTATCTTTTACATCTTCCTATCATGCATGCTGAAATCATTTGCTACGGCAATAATGTTCCACGGAAAATTCTGGAAAAATGTTTACAGATCAGTCGACTCAGCGTAGAGACGGGTGGCGGATTCGTTGGATACAAACTTTCTCATATTAAACGCCAGCAAAACCAAAAAAATACCTGGCTTTCCATATAACCAAAGCAACTGCAATCCGACCTCAATATCTCACTGCCCTGAAGTGGAGCGGAGAGATACTTTTAAGTATCCGGGTATGATGCTGGACGAAAAAACTCACATTTGGGGTATCCAATTATATACGTAAAATTAACAGAAGGCTACTTATATCCATTTACTCAGCTTTATGTCAATAATGCCTTACTTACTGCATATCAGCATGGGGAAGCGCTGTACAATTAGAATGAGCACAAAGGTCGGTCCTCAAAGTAATGTTACACAAACCTCGACTTTTTATTACTGACTAGCTGGTGTACTAACTGTGAGACAGTTAGTACACCAGCTATATCTATATAGCCGTAACTACAGAATAATCTAAATAATACCTTGGACACCATTTACACACATTGATCTAGCCCCAAACTAGGATTCCCTGTATCTTGGGTACTAGACAACGATACACATATTTATATAGAGAAATATTATACTTAGATAGATAAACAACCATGACTAGGGTACAAACATCCGTTCTCATCAAACAAACATTTGCCACCACCGGGACTCGAACCCCGGGACCCTTGGTTTCGTAGGCAGCGTCACTGCCGACTCGGCCGTTCGGGTCGTCAAGACCACATAATCTTCACTTCAATAATGTTCAAATTAATAAGAGACGCCCCCGTGCAGACGTACCCAATACCAAGACCGAATTTTCACGCCGTTTCTTTGGCCTTTCCATCCCTTCTCAACAGGATCCAAATCACCCTAAATTTAGTAACCAAACCCTTTCACGTAACAAAAAAGACTGTAAGAGAGAATCTGTTGTCGCTGAACTATGATGAAACTGAGTCTTTACTGCAATAAACTAAATTGAACAATATATTCCAACACATTTTACTTTTTAAATATTTTTAATCTTCCAGTACATTGGTTAGATTAGCTGACCAGGGTTAATTTGGATGATCAAACAATTATTTCATTTGCTATAAGCTCCATAAGGTTTCTTTTTTACATACTGATATGTGCTCTAATTCTTCATATTTCCATCACCTAAAAAATCATCCTGTTTTCACCTATTATGTGATTGTGCACGTTTTTGTAGTTTTAAACCGACAAGTCAGGCGGAACGAAGCCTGCGGATATGCTCATCCGTGGATAGGCAGTCTCACTCCCAATTCCGCCGTCGTGCGTGGAAGGCGAAAAGTTTGGTTTCACGCTAGGTTAGCGAGGTATTGTGGGGCTGCAATTACTGGGATTGGGATTGGACAATGTTGTAGGCAACCGGTAGGGAACTTTCTAGTCGCTTTGTATTTAAAACTGTCTTGGTTACTCCTGTGACTAAAAATATTTGGTATCGTATTGACTGAACTTTGTTTTATCTTATGAAATAGGTAGGTATGAGCATTTGCTCGACCTATAGAGCGACATAATTCTATTATTCACATTGCTGTGTACAGTAGCACTAAAAAGAGATGATTAGCAAAATGAAGCATAGAATCAGGATAAAACATAAAATAATTCAACATCATTCTTGTTGAAACTACAATTACATATCTGCGTCAAGCCTAACACAATCAGTAGCATTCCCATATGAATGTCTTCCTCTCATATCCACCCCCTGACCTCTGACCCTAGTAAGTGAGTTGGATATAAATTGGGCCATTGTCTGTGAATCTGGAGCGAACGCAAGACTTTTACGCTATTCTGCAACTTTCACACACAATTCTAAGAATTTTCCGTCCCTTTTGTTCTCAGTTCAATATGGCTGAGCGAAAGTGGGTCGAAAGAGCCGTTGAGGGAATGCTGGGCAGAATGCCGCTCGTGGTTCTGAATGAAGTCCCGATTGTTTTCTCTTTCTCTTGTTACGGTTGTTTCGCTCTGACGCACAGGGCTTTCCACTCCGCCGTCCTGTCACTGGGATACAGGATCAATTGGTTGAGCTATTCAGCTCCTATAAGATCCTTTTTAACGGCCTGTAACTCGAATCTGTATCTATTGAGATATCCCGATTCCTTTGAATTAATATCAGTCGCTTTAGATGGCATCTCGCGTGATATAATCCTGCTCGGACTGGTCAAACATCATTCAAAACATCAATTTGAAATGTATTGCGACAGCAATTCCTAAATTTCAGTATACAGAATAGAGTTAAAATTTGAGTATGTTACATATATTTTTTAAATGTTAGGCGCAAGTAAAGTTTATCTTGATAAGCGGCAGTTCCTGTAACAGAACCAGTTCTCCACGTATCGACTTGCTCGTTCCGGGGGGTCATGCTGGGGATGTCGAGAGAGAGCTTGTGGAGAACTGTCACTTCACCCGTGCTAGGCACGGAAACCAGCGCTCCCAGAATGCACGTCTGTAATCAACATCTGAAAAGATGATAAGGCAATGATGATGGAAGTAAAACTTCCATTTAGCCAATGTTACTTACATTATGACGACCCGAATGGCCGAGTCGACAATGACCCTGCCTACGAAGCCAAGGGTCACGGGTTCGAGTCTCGGTGGGGGCAAATATTTGTTTGATGAGAACGCATGTTTGATACTCTAGTCACGTTTGTTTGTCTAAGTACAATATTTATCTATATAAGTATGTGTATCGTTGTCTAGTACCCAAAATACAGGGAATCCTAGTTTGGGGCTAGATCCATGTGTATAAGTGTCCAAGGTATCAAGGTATTGTCAAATGTTTAGAAGCTAGTGAAATAAAATGTGACGCTCATTCTTAGTAGTCTCTAGAATAATTTTAGGCTTCAGTTCAGAGTTTACGTGCATGCAATCGATTCGAAAGTAAAGATGAACTTCAATTTACTATTTGAAGTTCTTCTTTACTTTCTAAAGAGAGATTCTTCACGCCATGCAAACTGATCTTCACCTACAACTATACAAGGGATATTTGTGTTTTGTCAAGTGAATAAAACCACTCCATTTCTCGCGATGAATGGCAGAATGTCCACAGAGTAAGGAACGGGAGGCTGAGGCTCTCTCCCGTTAGTTCCTCCTTCGACCTCACCGCGCCGCCATCGCTCGCCCCAATCTCTTTGATCTACGACGATAATATCACCGCGAAATAACATAAATCACTAGAGAAAACCCACAAGAAAACTCAACGATACAGTGTTATATAAAGTTTTATCGACAAAAACCGCCTCATTATCACAAAGTATCTAAGACTTTTAGTCCACTGAAACGCGATAATAAAGCTTAAAACAAAAGTGTTAGAAACTACTTTCAAGTGTACCACAATCAATCCACAGGTTGTTATTTGAAATCTGTTTTCCTCAATATTACGCGTGTGTTATCTTCTAAATTGGACTCTGTAAGTGGAGGGTAAGGTGTCGATTGGCTCGTAGTGGGGTAACACCTGTTGATTTGGTTTCAAGTGGGCTTTGGGGGCATGTTTCGACGGTGGTTTCTGTAAGTATTCTGGTTAATGAGATTGGCTTCCTTTCTTTGTTCTGTAATGTAATTTATAAGAGCTACAAATATAATGATCACCAAAATATTTTTTTCCTACCCAAAGTGGATAAATGAACACCAAAAGTTGCAAAAAATATCAGGGCAAAATACTGCGGTAGCTTCCCCTTTATCCTTCGTGTTAGGTTGAACATGTAAGAACAACAAAAAATACTTAAAACATAAACTTAGGTACACAAAACATAAAAAGAAGTTTGGTGATCATTTATCCAAACACAATTTGGTGGACATTTATCCATTCTGGCAGTCATTTCGAATTTATTGGTAGTAAAATAGGTGCATTTTTGGTAATCGTTTAAACATAAGCCATTTATAAGGTAATATTTTATACTTGTCGATATGTAAATTTCATTGATCTGGATATAACGGGTGTAAGTTAAAGGGATTATGATTAAGGGTGTTGCTTCTGTGGTCAGGTGCTAATTTTTGTGTCCAAGAGTTCATCAAGCCGTTGAAAGTAGTTATTAATTTTAGGAAACTTACTTGTGGTAGTCATTGCATATGAATAGGTTCTCGAAACAATGAACATTAAATTTTTAACTTCAGGTTTTATTATGCCAGTAATATATAAATTATCTTAGCAACTAGAAGCAAGTGGCAAGTTAGACCCTATGAAACCCTACCAAAGGGCAAAATGAGATGACGCTGATGATGATGAGGTGACGATAACAATGTATTACAATCAGCGATACTAAGAAAATATACGTGGTACTTTTTATTTAATTTATTTTAAGAAATTTATGACCATTATAAGAAACTTATTCGAATATTTCGCGTATTAGAGGCGTATTAATTAGAGGTCTTATTCGCGACAAAATTTACGTTTTTAAATATTGTAATAAATACCCCTCGTAACGTCAATTGTATAAAATGTATAACGTTAAGACGTTAACTTATGGCTGGTTGTTTTTGAAAAAAAAAACAATTCTAGAAAATTGGGCATAAGTCGGTAAAAAATAGCTCTTCACTATAAAAATATAGTTTAATTATAATTTATTTTACAGTTTTTAAGTATATTTAGCATAGCCCCCAAATAATATTAATTGTAAAACTATAGAGAACTCACTATAAATGTTGCCGAAATACAAAAGATTTTAGGTGGCGTAATCTTTTCTCTAAGTGGATCTAGAACCCATTAAATGCACTAGGCATGATAGCCTTGTTCCAAAGTTCTTAAGGTTTCACTAAGACTTTGTTATTAATCTGAAATCTCACTACTTTATAAAACTAAAAAAACTATAAAATCGATATTGTTTACGTTCTGACTGACTAATCTGTCCATTTTACAGGTCATCCAACTTAAGGGCGAAGGGAATTTTAGGAAAAATAAACAATTTACGGAGATTTCAGTATTCCTTTTATTTAGGGTTCCGTACCCAACGGGTAAGAACGGAACCCTATTACTAAGACTTCGCTGTCCGTCCGTCTGTCACCAGGCTGTATCTCAAGAACCTAGCTAGCTAGAGAGTTGAAATTTTCACAGATTATGTATTTCTGTTGCCGCTATAACAACAAATACTAAACAACAGGATAAAAGAAATATTTAAGGGGGCTCCCATACAACAATTCTTTCAATACCACATACAAACTTATGGATGCACCTGGTTACGTACATGGAGTGTGAAAGTAACCGCACCAATAACTTTGTAAACAATATTTTGCTGTGTAAAATCCAAACTATTCACTCCACACCATCGCTTCCATTGAACGGTGGTACGGAACCCTTCGTGCGCGATTTAGACTCGCACTTGACCGGTTTTATTTTTAGATAGGTATAAGTTAGTTTGGACAAGAATGATCTCGAAATGGTTTCAGTTTGGTGCCCTTGAAAATTCTATTCATGGCTTATTGGCCATAGAATGGTTATTTTATGGAAAAAATATCATTCATAAATAATTTTATGTGAAAATATATACATAAATCTTTACCATTCCACAAAAGAGCAATATCGCAAAAATATTTCACTTCTAACAAGCAGCCAATAAAATAGTTCAATCAGAAAGGAATTGTAATACCTACCTGTGAGGTCATAATTCCGTCCCTTGGGAGTCTCGGGACGCCCTCCGTAATGTGCGGACATAAAAATGTAACTCTGATGTATTGCCGGAGGAAAAAGCCCTGTAATAAAGTAGACGCGGGTAAAGTGACAGTATTGAATACGAGATTGAGATATTATTGTACGGAATGGGCTTGAAGCCGTATAGATTCTTTTCAAGTTTGCCTCTGTTGTTATATTGAAAGGAGTAAGGTCTCGAGTTGGTGTATCTTTTTTTTTCTACAGCATCTAGCAACAGGGTTTATTTAAATACCTACTAAAGGAAATACGTTGGTATGAAATGCGTTAGTTTTATCAGTATCGGTAATACCAGTACCAGGCGAGTACGGGTTGAGTTATACAAGTTTTAATTAGCAGGTCGCGAATGTTTTTGGAGCTTGCAATATTTTTTTTAAAATTTTCTTACTTATTAAGCTGATCGAACCTATATTTTTAGTTTTATTGCTGATTTTGGTACTTTTAGTGAAGTATATTCCGCAATTCACTAGTGCACATTGTATGACAGTTTTTTCTCCCTCGGTGGTATGTATGTCGCAGTTGGTTGGTTAAATCAGACACTTAACTAACACCCTAGACCGTTAATTAAAGGCCGACTTTTAACCAAATCACTAAAATTCCGTCAGACAAGTGAGTGAACGAAACGTTTAACGAGTTGTCTAAATGTTCCTAGACAAGGAGACATATATATTTTTTTTCTTTTTTATGTTTATTATTTAAGTATTTTTTGTTGTTCTTAAATGTTCAACCTAACACGAAGGATAAAGGGGGCTTCGCTTCGCTCCCCCCCTTTACCCTTCACCTAAGCTACCGCAATGTTTTGCCATGGTAGGAGCTGTACAGATCAGCTGTTGTCGTGACGCCATCTTGTTTTTCAACTGGCTTTCGGTAAGACAGACTGTAAAACGTTTTCGACGATGCTTTATTTAAATCAATCTTATCTATCTTCTTATTATTCTAGTGACTTGGTTAAACGTCGGTCTTTAATTAACGGTCCAGGGTATTAGTTAAGTGTCTGGTTTAACCAACCAACTGCGACATGTATTGTATAATGAAGTCGCCGCAGAGTCATTTTAATATTCGCGGCGCAGCCCCAGGGGCATCTTGCTCACGCTCCACGATCTAGGACGGCAGGTCAGTGGGTAGGACGATAGTAATTAATTGTGAACAGGTATTTTAGTAGAATTCGTGTTGAAAGCTCGAGAAAAAGAGTTATTTGATAAAAAATAAATTACTATAACTAGGTACCTTCACCATGCAGGGTTGAAGATGTACTATAGCGCCCACGTTTTCTGTAGCTTTTAAAATATCTGGCATTTTATTGTCAAAGACAATTCAAACGAAGATTTTATTAAAATAGAATAAAAAAATTTTTTTCTTTATTTTATAAAAATCTTATGAGCTACACATACATCCCTCAAAACCAAATGTGAATATAGTTTGTCTGTGGGTTGGGAGTCGCACTTCATATTTAGACTTTAACTTTGCCTCTGTATGTAAGTTCGTACATATTGTCCCAAACTATGGCAGTAGATTTAATATTATTTCTTTATAGACGAAATACACAATATTTTACATTATAGTCCAGTACAAACATGCATTGATTTCTTCATACTTCCATTCATCAATAAAACACAACTAGACGATTATGCTTAGATTCTTGTACAATTCGAGTCCTACTTCTTGTAGGACGTGATGACATGCAAACCCCGACTTTGCGAAGAACTTACATACGAGTATGTAGGTCTTGTCGTTGCTATGAATGCATTCGTATGTGACGTGAGAGCTATACTCCTCCACGTGTCCAGTTTAAAAGTTTAAACTTTTTTACAATCTTCTTTAGTTAAAAGGCTTCTGTGTGTAACATGTCAGGTTTGTTGGACTAACCCTACATGAGGTAACACATGAAATCCGGGTAGCATCCTGAAATTTCCTTACCACTTAACAGTTTTTAACATCCAAAAATGGCTATTCTCGTCTTGGTCGATTAATGATCTGATCTGATCTGATACAGAGCATAATTTTTGATATGTCAATATCTGCCATCTCGGTCATCGGTTGGAAGTTGGCCGAATCCGGCTCGAAAAGCTCGAAAACTAAAATGTTCTTACCACTCGACAAATTTTAATTTCTGACATACCGAAATAGAAATAGAAATAGAATGGAAATTCGTTTATTCATTAACATAGGTACATATAAATGCAAGTGACAAAGGTTATATATAGAGTTATCTATGTTCTACCATTTTGACGTAAGAATTTGTAGTTATACAAGTTATACATGCAAATTATTATACATTAAATATACCATCAAAAATTTCTTAATGGCAATGGCTTCTTAAACAATTAAAGAGATTTGTCAATTAAATAAGAATTAATGTTATGATAACATTTTTGAACCAGTATGGTGTTTAGTTTCCTCTTAAACTGAGCAGTTGGTGGATCCTTAATGAATGAAGAACGGCTTCCTTAATGAAGAACGGCTTCCTTAATGAATGAAGAACGGCTTCCTTAATGAAGAACGGCTTCCTTAATGAATGAAGAACGGCTTCCTTAATGAAGAACGGCTGTTCTTTGACGTAACTTGGTTGCTTAATATTTTTAATCTACACACGTATCATAAACCCTCTTTACTGCGTACAAAAACCGCACGTTACGATCGGCATAATGTTAAACTACTTGGTAAAAACTCATTTCTTATCTGAAAAATTACACATTATGACCATAATGTGTAATTTTTCTACATATTATGACATTCAAATTTCGAACGCCGACGCCCGCCTGCGTGCCGCCCCTAGTTTGTCTGTGAAGTTGGTACTGACATTCAAATTTCGAACGCCAACGCCCGCCTGCGTGAAGTTGGTACTACAGAACAAGCTAAAAAATTGCAGAGCCACAATGCCGGTCAAACATGCGGTTCCTGAACACATCAAAGAGAGCTTATGATATGTGTGTAGATAAACTAGTGTATGTAACTGTACATAATTAGGCATTAAAACTCTCGAGTGATATTATTATGAAACTCGCCTTCGGCTCGTTTCATAAGCCCACTCTCGAGTTTTAATGTCCTCCAATATGTAGCAGTTACATAAACTACTATTATGACACACAGCATCGTGATCATGTCTGATATGTCATTATCTGGAATATTGGTTGGATTTGGATTGAATTTTCAATTTATAATGAAATGAAAAATTATTTATTTAAAACAGCACACAGTTATAGTATGTACAGTTTAACATTATGGGTAAGTACATTCTTTCTTAAACAATATACCATTTTGTTAGCTATTTTGCCGGAATTCACAGTTTGTGTTACTTTCGGTCCTCACACTAGGCAAGCCTGTATCGTGAGTGACCATTTAACGATTTCTAGCATATTTTGCCATCACTTGGAGAATAATATTTATATACAGGCACTTACATTGCTTCTGGGGCCCCACACAAGGATACCCTATATCGTGGGAACCAGAATCAGCGACGTCACAAACATATAAACATCCAAGACCTGGGTTTTTTCTTCCTCCCCAGCCGGGATTCGAACCCGGGACCCCTCGCTTGATACTAAGCTATATTTATGGGATAGTTATTTTAAGGTATTTATTTATATAACACCTTTTACTATCTTACCACGACATGGCTTCTTCCACAGTGGTCCACTGAAGAAAAGCGGCAAAAAATGACGTTTGCTAAGTATATGTATATCTACAGTAATAAAGACATTTGATTTGATTTGATCATGCAACGGTCGAAATTACTGTCGCTTAAGGTATCTTTATCGGCCGCCGATCCTAACCATGGTTATACCATGTATGTTTTGGTTCACAGTACCATTCGGGTCAATGACCGGTATCGCATTGGTGGATCGAGAAGACTATAGAAGGGTAGTAGTAGGTACTTATATAAGAGAATCTTCTATTGTATTAGAATAAGAGATTATTGTAAATGAGTAATAAATAAATACAATGCAATACAATACAAGGCTTCAACATCTGACAGGTATTTTATGTTTGTTCGACTACCATGTAAAGTAGCCAATTACATGTAGAGCTCAGAAATAACTCATGCTCATGTTCTGTTCATGGAATGGCTGACGTGCGGTCGACTGTACCAAGCAGAGAAAATCCCCGGACGTGAGAACCCCAACTGTAGACAGATTAGGGGCAAAACAAAGAAAGAGAGAAACCTTCCGACCAAAGAACACGGCAAATAAACGCTCTGTCCGTCTGTTTGTATTCAATTTTTATGATATTTGATACAAAAACAACACAATTTCGGTTGATAAAGGAAAACGAAGTGAAGGCACGTCCGGATTTCCCCGCTGTTGAGAGTTTTTTTGTTTTTGTGTGTTTTAGAATGCTTATTGATTAACTCTACAAAAATTTAAACGCCTAGAAAAAATTACTGCCATAGATTATCACCAACTAATTATACACCTGCCAATGTTATTCATGAAACTAATGTTTCGCTGTGCCAAGATAGCGCAAATAATGACATTAACTTATTTACTTTTCATGACTTTATCTACACACGTATCATAAACCCTCTTTTCTGCGTCGAAAAACCACACGTTACGACCAGCATAATGATAAACATCTTGGTAAAAACTCATTTCTTATCTGAATATTGATCATTATGACCATAATGTACGAACATTTGTCAAATTATGACATTCAAATTTCGAACGCCGACGCCCGCCTGTGTGCCGCCCCTAGTTTCAGTGAAGTTGGTACTACAGAACAAGCTAAACAACTGCAGATCAATGATCAATGCCACAATGCCGGTCGAACATGCGGTTCCTGAACACATCAAAGAAAGCTTATGATATGTGTGTAGATAAACTAGTGTATGTAACTGTACATAATTAGGCATTAAAACTCTCGAGTGATATTATTATGAAACTCGCCTTCAACTCGTTTCATAACCCCACTCTCGAGTATTAATGCCCTCCGTTATGTAGCAGTCACATAAACTACTATTTAACACTGTTTTTCTAAGACGTAACATTTAACACCATTCCAGAATCCAGAAACCGAAACGCTTTACACAAACACGAAAAACCCGGTAATTCTCCAAGAAGGAAATCCCCACAAATCCCATTCTAAGCCGCGGAATTCAGGTTACTTGTAAATATCAATTACGAGTAACCCCGACTTTAGGGTAAATAATTTAACTGAGTGGATTCAATTCTCCAGAGGCGAGTGTCAAACGGTATTTACAAGCTTTACAGCTGAAGCTGCCTGCCTTAAAGCACGGTAATAGGGTACGAATTGGTTATGCGATTTTGTACGAAGAGTATTTCGGATTGCGTTGGTGAAATGTGGTTGAAGTGTGAAACTCAACACGTCGTTTTGATTACTGGTGTACAATATTGCAATTAAAATTGTAGAGTAATATAGAATATGAGATAGGTGTTATAAGACTTTCTCAAAAGGGCACGTGGTTGGGAAAAAATTGGGTTCGAAACTAAAGTTATTCTGAAGTTCCTAAAGTCCCTCATGCTCTTCGATGACTTCACGCATTTTTGCTACAGTCTTAAGACAGCAGATTGTAATTACAAGTAGATTTCATATTTCTGCCTCAACCAATCCGCCTGAGTTTATCTGTAAGTAGCTGACTTTCATTAAATAAAAATACAATTAATTGAGAACACGTAAAATGCCAATAACTGGACAGGGCAGGCTTTATGTGAGAACAACAAAAAATACTTAAAACATAACTTAAGTACACCAAACATAAAAAGAAGTTTGGAGATAATTTATCCAAACAGAATTTGGTGGTTTTTTACTAATTCTGGCGGTCGTTTCGAATTTATTGGTAGTAAATTAGTTGCTTTTTTAAAGATAAAGATCATTTATTTGTGAACACAGGTAATATACATTTACAGATGTCGGGTAAGATTTTGGAGCTCGCAGTGTTCTACCCAGGGGCATACAAATATTAATAGTAATTGATTTTTGGTGATGGTTTAAACAACCAGGGCAACGTAAACAAAATAAAAAATAATACAAAGCATGTGGGTTGAGCTAGTGTACGGCCAAAGTCTTGGGAATAACAAAACTTATACCTTGCCTCTCCTCATCTTCAATTAAGTTTTCTTAGCGCTAGAATATTAAAGAAGACAATAGTCCGCCTAGACGGCCCCCCTATAAAAGTGTCTGCCGGGAACCTCATAAATAAGCGGCACCGCTCGCATTTCGTCATCGGCGAGAAGAATCGAGTTATCACGAAAATGGCGACAGCGGAAGATATACCGCAAGATGTTACCATGGAGTTGGAAAAACCAAGGGCAGTTTTTTTGTAATTACAATCTACAGTCTATATTCTCTCATTAAGTGGCATGTCCTTGACCAGCTGATCCGAGTATGGCAAATGTCCGCCAAATGGCAAATGTGTATTTGCAATTTCGCATTTTGCAAAAAAACATCGATTGCTGGCCAACCAACAAAATGAAATATATCGTTAGAACGCTGAATAAAGTGAATAGTTAGTTACCTGTATGATAAACCGAGCGCTAAGAAGGTTGAGAAGTTGGAGATTCCTGCAAATGTTCACTATTTTCATCTCGAGTTACAGTAGTATTTACTACTAGTACTTTATTTGTTGATAACTATTTTATTCCAAAAAATAGATTATATGACCTTTCAAATGATATCAATATTCTAATCTAATTCACATACATCTAAATAAAATTGACTAAACTCGAAAACTTAAATTGAGTGAAAATGAGAAAAAGAGACATTTTTCATATACCTACATAAAAATGTCAGTTTGTGTTGAGGAGACCAACTGAGCCGTATTGAGTTAATGAATCAGGTTGGTTGGTTGGGAAACGTTTGGAATTCAAGTTCAAGTTCAACTTAAAAAAAAAAGGATTTCGTATAAAGTTAACGTATTAAAATATCAAACTCGGCCGTGAACATGCATGCAACCTTCTTGCAATATAAAACATAAACATTTACATATAGGCAATTGCTTCTGGCCCCACACTAGGATAACCTGTGTCGTGGATACCAGAAACAGCGACGTCATACATAAACATCCAAGACCTGGGGGCATTTTTTTTTTCTTATCCCCGCCGGGGTTCGAACCCGGGACCTCTCGCATGCTAGGCAGAGCCACAACCGCAGCGCTACAGAGGTCGTATATTGATTAATGAAGTCTTTATTATCATTGAATATTCATGAAATCTAGAAAATATGAATTTAGAGACAACTCTGAGTGAAGCCAACGTTAGACGTAGCTTATTTGACTCCACTGAGTCGGCAAATCGGTATATTCAGTAGATATCTTAAATTAAATCGGAAAGTCGAACTGAAAATCTAAAATAAGCTATTTCGCTTCTAACAAAACTATTTCTATAGGCTTTAAAGGCTAATGTTTCAAAGTCAAAGTCAAAGTCAAAGGCATTTATTTGCAAATATAGGTTGTCATGATGTTATGAACATTTATAGGAGCTTAACTATATCTTATCCTCTAAATATGTGCAAATTAATACACAGAAATACAATTTAAAGTAAATATAACATAATTAACTCAGGGAAGGATAAGTACAGTTCCTCATAATTTCAATAATAACCCTAGTATCCACGCCAAATAAATTAATAGTTGATATCAGTATATTGATGTCAATTAATATTAAATTAATAAGAACAATACAATACAGATCCATGTCAAAATTATAATAATAGTCAGATTTTGTGTAATTAATGGTAATTGTCAATAGTTTACATATTACATGGGCTTAGCTAAGAGGTTCTCCACCATTTAAGTTCTATGACACAATATATATTTCCAGACGAACCCGACTCGCTTGTTAGCAGACCGCGGTATATTTATGACTAGATTTATTTTATGACCAAACGGTAAACCGGGGTCCGAGTGAATTGCTTCCCAATGTGGCGAAAACAGTGTGTTCATTGATTTTGTGAGGTCTCCCTTTTTATAATCAACATATACCTAGTAGGTATAGCTATTTTCTGGGTAGATATTGATTTTATTGATTGCGTAGAGAGAGACATTGTAGCGCGTGGCGATGGCAGACCCCCTGTCCTATCGTGCTTATCAGGGTTTCTTTTTAGGGTTCCGTACCTGTCCGTCCGTCCGTCCGTCCGACTGTCACCAGGCTGTATCTCATGAACCGTGATAGTTAGACAGATGAAATTTTCACAGATGATGTATTTCTGTTACCGCTATAACAACAAATACTAAAAAACAGAATAAAATAAATATTTAAGGGGGCTCCCATTCAACAATTTTTTCAATACCATATACAAACTTATGAGTGCACCTGGTTACGGGCATGGAGTGTGAAAGAAGCCGCACCAATTGCTTTGTAAACAACATTTTGTTATGCTAAATCCAAATTTTTCACTCCACACCATCCCTACCATTGTACGATGGTACAGAACCCTTCGTGCGCGAGCTGGAATCGCACTTAACCGGTTTTTATAATTAACTTCATTTTTTTTTCAATTTTCTCAGTTCTTACAGCCAGACTAAACACTGCTATCTATCTGAGTGAGATGGAAAAAGATCGTTCACGTCTAATGTTCGTTGAGAAAACAAAACAGTCCTTTCATCCTTTTATTTATTGCATGTTTTATTCATAAACCGAGTTTTCGTATACATAAGACTGACAGATTAGGTCAGTTACAAACCTACATACATGGCTATTGTAGGTAGCATATCTTCACGCCTTTTCCCATTTGGGGTGGCAGACGCACAGTTGTGCCCACGATTAGCCCGCTTCCCAGGCTCAATAGTTGCGAGTAATTTTTTCATAGGTTTTGAACTTAATAACCTTGGCATAAGGTTCCAAATCGCGATACATTTTTTGGAGGCCGGATGCGGGATGAGAACACAATCCAACTAATAATATAAATATGAAAGTATCGATATTTAGATCACTTCTTACTCGTGGTACTAAAAATTAAGACCGTTGATAGGCTCGAATATGTTTTTAAATTTTAACCCGACGATCCGAATGGCCGAGTCGGCAATGACCCTGCCTCGAAGCCAGGAGTGCCGGGTTCGTGTCCCGGTAGGGGCAAATATTTATTTGATGACAACGGATGTTTGTACTCTAGTCATGGTTGTTTATCTATCTAAGTATAATATTTATCTATATAAGTACGTGTATCGTTGTTTAGTACCCAAGATACAGGGAATCCTGGTTTGGGGCTAGATCAATGTGTGTAAATAGTGTCCAAGGTATTATAAGGTATTATATCTTATATTGATAAGTAGCACCAGGGGAATGCGAAATCTCCCGTGGTACTACTAGACAGGATAGTAGTACCACAGAATACTTAATGCATAAAATAATCCTCTAGTACAGTAAACCAGTAGTACCACCGGTAGTACCACGGGTAAAAAACTGAGTTAGCACTAGATTTTTGAATGTTTGGAGGTTTGTGCCTCAATCACGCTAAAACGACTGAACGGATTTGAATAAAATTTAGCACAGCGATAGTTTATGAGCTAGATTAACATATATAATACTTTTAATACAACTGCACCAGAAGGAGGGTTATCTCGATAAATGATAATTCCTAGGAACACTCAGATGAAGTTGCGGGCATCAGCTATTTATACATTTTTTTTTTATACAGGCACATACATAGTTTCTGGTCCCACACCAGGATACCCTGCGTCGAGGAAACCAGAAACAGTGAAGTCACACATGAACATCCAAGACAAAAGGATATTTTCTTCTTCCCCAGCCGAGATTCGAACTCGAGACCTCTCGCTTGGGCGGCAGAGCCTCGAACCGCAATGCCAAAGGGGGCGACGAATTATCTCGAAATGGTTTTCTCAGTTTGAAGGCCTCAAAAATCTTTTACATAACGAATTCATTACTTCATTTAACTTCAAGAGTGTGGTTAATATTATGAAGTACTAAATGTGCATCTGTTATGGAGGCTTTTAATAAATTATAATAAATAGGGCTCTGTGGACAGTCGACCTCGCAAGTTATAAACGCAACTGGTTACCTACACGGAGTATGAAAGTAGCCGCACCAATAATTTTGTAGACCACATTTTGCATCTAAAATCCAACATTGACTTTTTACTAAATTCTTTAGGAACCTCAGCTCATTTGTTAAAATCCGTTAAGATGTTTGACTATATGCTTTATTTTGCATTTTCACATACGAAATCTCCGCCATTTTTAAAAATTATATAGTAATTAATTATCGAACTTGCTCACAAAATTTCACGAGAATCGGTTGAGTAATGCGACCTATAGAGAAAAACAGCCGGACGAGCCGACATACGAAAGCGATTTGCCCAAGCTGAAACGGAGATGCTTCGCTCGCTCGGTCAATAAGCCTGACAATTGTACATATTATGATTCAAAGTGTAAATGCAGTTCTAAAACGAGCTCTTCAAACTTCTCTGGAGTTGAATTTAAGACAGCCTTCTGCTTCCGACATGTAGTGGGAAACATCTCAATAAGCACTTGATGGAGCAATGAATACGTATGCCACAGAATAGGATAGTCCATAACTACCTAGTCGGTCTCTAAGTTCTATCACCACCAGATAACACTTAATGTATAACGCTGGGGCATGAAACTTAAAGTCATTTGATTGTTTGATAAAAAATGTAAAATAATTAAATATCTATTTATTTCTCATAACTCAACCTCCTTCGTAAAACAGTACCTAAATTGGTTTAGTGTCACGTTGAACATCCAAATTATTTTTTCACACATTTCATTCGGAAAAGTAAGTTTTGCTCCACGACGAGAGGGAGCAAAATGCTACTTTTCTGTTTAAGCTACTTCATTAACTTATTCATTGGCATATTGGCATATTGCGTAAATAAAAGAAATTGCACAAAGATCTTAAAAAATATCGATGGTAAAAACGAACATATTTCAAGTTTTAACTTAACATATAACACGTTATATGAAAATTTATGAATTTTTCGTAATATTTAAAATAATATATGTTTTACTGAAATCAAAACTATCGATAACAGTTAATAATAATAATAATAATACCTTGGACACTATTTACACACATCGATCTAGCCCCAAACTAGGATTCCCTGTATCCTGGGTACTAGACAACGATATACATACTTATACAGATAAATGTTATACAGTTAGGTATTGTGATATAGTGAATATTGATATCATGCAAGAGCAAAATTATTTTCGTCATGGACGTTAACGCTTCAATCCTTCGTTACGCTCAGGATTCTAACTTAGAATTCCTCGCTACGCTCAGGATTCCTTTCGGATTCGTAGAATCCTTCGCTTCACTCTGGATTCAATGTACCGCCCTCGCCATAAATACATCATTTTGCTCCCTTGAGAGACAAATAACTATTGTTTTCCTTCGTAGCTCAGATTTTGGTGACTGATGCTCTTGGTGCTTTTATTCTGTGGTCTATTAGAGAGATATGACATAATCAGGCCAGAATCTAGCAATAAAAGACAACATATAACCAAAATAGTTATTAAAATCCATTGAGAGATAAATACTTTTTGGTCATTCCAAATGCTGTTAGATTCTGAAGTAGGAAGGTAATAGAAATCGAAAAGTTATGTCTGATTAGCCTTTTAAAATATGTCTTTAAAATATTTTGTCAAACTCTCTATAGGTAGTTAATAAGATATCTATATGCCTCATGACCTCTGTCTCAAAGTCCGTCCCTGTGAGTGTGCCACTGTGCTGGCTTAGGGGGGGATCGCCCCCTTTCCGCCCCCTCAAATTGATTTACAATTGTCGGTTAAATTTGTTTCCCGACCACCCCCTGCGATCACCGATCGTGGATGAATACCAAACAGTGTTTTGCTCCATATTAGGGTCCCGTACTTTAAAAGAAAAAAGTGGCCAAGTGCGAGTCGGACTCACCCATGAAGGGTTCCGTTGTAGCAAGGAATTATGTGACTGGATGTCTGTGTTGTAACTTTGTTTTTCATAGTGTTTGTATGAATGACAAACTTATCTTTGCGGTGTTTTAATAAATGTTTTATATCTTCAAAACTGCTTATTTTGTTTTGTTAAAACCAATTTTCGTTTAAATTTTATATTGAGATACACAGCATATTTTTATTGTAGATTTTCACTCTCTTACTTTAAAAGTTAGAGGGGGAGGGACACGTTAACAATTTACTTTTAGGAAAAATTCAAAATATGGACAGCCGGACAGACAGACTTGTCGAAACTATAAGGGTTCCTTGTTTATCTACGGAACCCTAAGAAGGATCATTATAGTATCACTTCGTTGTCCGTCTGTCTGTCCGTCTGTTCGCCTGTCTGTCCGTCCATACCCTTTTTCTCAGGAACGCGTGGAGGTATCAAATTTAAATTAATATCAATTACTTAGTTATGTGGTCCCTTGAAGTTGTGAAAAAATCAAGAAATGGGTCGACGCAATCAAAAACCACCGCCGTCTACGTCACAATTATGCTGAAATTGCTTGATTCTCGCAAGGGAATCAAAACCAATAGAGAATTTCCAATTCACCTAGAATCATGAACTTTGGCACGAAGCAAGGTAAATATATATAGGTATGTACATGTAGCACAAGAAAAGGAAAAACTGCGAAGGCCGAAAAGGGTTTGTGCGGAACCCTGGGTGCGCGAAGCCGACTCGCACTTTGCCGTTTTTTAGGGTCCCTTACTCGAAGGGTCCTTCCACATCCCTATTGCTGTCACTCATGTGTCCGTCCGTCAGGGTTAAAGGGTTAAAGCTACAGTTTTCAAATTTTCACAGTTCAAACATCTCGTCGACCCAAAGCCATACATTTTTTTAAATGTTTTTAAGGGGCCATAAATACAGCTAATGGTGGGCGCGAAAAAAAAGACCTACCCCATAGAGTGGGGTATCGTTGTTGAGAGCTCGCTGAGTAGATACATTCTGTGTTTTTTGCTTGAGAGAAAGCATATAAGAACGATAAACCACTAAAGTCAGCTTTTTATAAAATTTTGTACCGCGGAAGTTTTTAACTCCCCATGTCAATGTCATATATCTTAACACGTTGCGGGACACAATTTGATTTCCAAAATTTGCATTATGACACTTCAGAATTCCATACATTTCATCTTAACGCCTAGCGGCGTGGTGTCACACATTAGAATGTATCAACTTCGCTTGTGACTCTTACATCCATAGGCGGAACCGGCTGTAGGCGGTGTGTCACATATAAAAGGATTGTTTTAGTGCAATGTGACAGTTACGGCCACAAGCGGTACCGCCTATGGGCGGACCGTCACTTTAGGCATATTTATACAATTATGTTGTGACACTCTCGCCTATAGGCGGGACCGCCTATAGGCGGGCTGTCAAAACAAGCATTTTTATTAGTGACTATTGTGACACTCACGTTGACAGGCGGAGCCGCCCGTAGACGGAGTGTCACATCAGATCAATACAATGTCTGGACATGTTGCCAGTCCAGCCACAGGCGTAGCCGCCTGTTGGCGGGTTGACATATTTAACATTTCTATAACCATAAGTTACAGATGTCACGCCTACAGGCGGACTGCCAAAGAAGGGGATCTATAGGTTTACTTATGAATATTCATGGCCATTGGCGGTTAATTAAAAGATGCATCCAAATCAAATTTAAACTTTAATCAAATATATATCACGTAATAAATCACTAATCAGTCAATGAGAATCATTCTCAGCATGCCTAAACGAAAATAACGAAAAATATCATCTTATCAAAAACAAGCTAAAAATACTTGAGACCTCTGGAAACAAAAATAAACTATCATCATAACCCAGTGAGACGTCAATGAAATATCTAAGTAATATTCAAAATAATCAATGACAAGATATGGCTTGTACGCAAGTACATAGAAATGTCTTCTTAGTCACCATTGATTCCATATCACCGTACAATCTAATCAAATACAAACATAATATAATTGTAGACTTCTGGAAAACAAAATAATATACTCATCTCTCTATTCTTATATAAACATGACATATTTTAATGAGATCAGTTAGCCTTCTAGCGGTTCCTATTGATAAACTCTAATATCTATAACACTATCTGAAAAACTACGTATCAAATAAAAAATCGATAATTCTAGCAAAGTTATTGTTAGGTTTATAGCTCCCTACTTATTAGTAGTAATGTTAATGTGCCATTCTTCAAAGCAAGTTGGAAACAATTTTGGAGAATCTTGACACCCTTTGCATCTGTAGCTAGTTTCGCGACGTTGTTGATGATTTTTACAAACTCTGGATTTCAAAAAAGCAAATTTCTTTGTTGAGTTTTCTTTTGCTGCAATTCGTACTGGCCAGTGACCAAGGCTTTTAGCAAAAGCTTCTGGCACTGCTTCTGCTATTTAAGATGCAGTTGGTGCATATATATTTTTGCTCTGGTTGGTTTGGTTTGTCACAAGATCTTTTCCAACTATGTTTCGTTCAAGCTTTGTTAGACTCCTTATCAACTGATCCCTAAACTCAACAAACTGGTATTTATTGTTGTGTTTTACGTACTTGTTGCATAAATATAAGGCATTCCACGCTGCTATGTCCAGCATATGAAAAAGTACTTTTTTGTACCATCGGATTGTCTACGTGGCGATGAGACGAGTAACTAATCATTTGATCATTTGATAAATTGATTATAGCGTGCTACTTCTTTGGGCTTCTTGCATTGTTGTCAATGTCTGTTAGTTACTTCGATCATTTCTGGATTATCCATCGTTGTCAGCATCAATACTTGTCCATCCAGTTGCTGACATACACCTTGTTCTTCCTGAGCCAACAATGTTCGCCTTTTTTCACCTTTTTCTTGGTCAAAATAGAAGGGTTTCCCTTTCGGTTGCTTCTTAGGGTTCCCGCATGTATGAGATTTAAGGTACAACAGCTTTTCTGAGAGCGGAACAGAATTATAAAAATATTTCTTCCTCACTGCTGTTCAAAATAACACTATGGTCTGGTTCGTAATTACCATCTGATCCGAACTCACTATCTTCATCACTGTACGGATCATGGAAAATTTGTTCTATGTCAGGCTCCGTGTCATCACTAAAGAGGGTTGGCCGCCTATCGGGTTTCTTTTTTCTTGATGACATCTGAAAAACATATACATTTGGGAAAGATTTCTTACAACAGCAGATTAAAGTGATGAAACCAGAGTGGAGAAATACAATTATTTATAAACAAACAAATAAAGCGTCAAGTATTTTACCATACGGGATGGCAGAGACTCAAGTGTGCCCACGTGTTGCCAGTTATTCAATGCATACTCCACTTTGTAACACCGGTTAATTTCACCACCCACTTACGTGTAAGAATGAATTGATCGTAATCGAATCGCAATATAACCACAAAAGCACACGTACGAAACAAAGTCACACACAATACAACACAGTCAATGAATAAAAATTGTAATTTACCGTATAGAATTCGCTAAATCTTGAAGAAACGCGGACTACACGCGCACTCACAGCGACTCGCTCAATGACACTGCGCAATATGCCGCAACTTGCTCGCGCCATTAGTTTACACAGCTACGCACACGTCCAAAGGCGTACTGTCATAGAAGGCAACTTGTCAAAATTGTTCGTTGAAGCTTTTGTTGTGACACCACAAAATCATGAATTAGTGTGATATGACACAATCAAATGCTCCTCCTTTACATACTACGTAAATTGACCGTCTGCAGACGGGTTGGAAGTTTTGATCACTTAAAATTGAACGTCACCAGGCGTGGTGCCCTATCACGAACTCTCAAAATACCGCCCTTCGACGTGTTGCCCCGCAACGTGTTAAAATTTGGTGATAAATGTTTACCATACAGTTTACTGATATTTACTTATATATTGATAAAACTGAAATTTCTGTAGAAAAACCTTCCTTTTAGGCTTATATTCTACATTTGTTACGGAACCTAAATGTGCACAGTACGACATGCACTTGGCTTTTAACCAACATCGTATGTTCTTGTTCTGGGCGCAGCTGAGCCTCTGCCAGTCGGTATTGGGAAACGGGTTTCTCTCCTTATTTTACCTGACTTCTAGGGATTTCGCTTTTGAAAAATTAACAAATCGCAACATGATTAATGGACATCAGCGGTCTTTTATTAGGGAAATTAAACTACACATCGAAAATACTGATTTGTACAGCAAATATACTGATTTTCACAGCAAATATCAGGGCAAAATACTGTGGTAGCTTATGTGAAGAGTAAAGGGGGTGAGCGAAGCGAAGTTTGTTTATTAGGTTGAACATAAGAAGAAAGTAAGGACTTAAAACATAAAAAGTACTTTTGCTGATCCTTTTTTGCTGTGAAAATCAGTATTTTTGATGTGCGATTAAATACTAGCCTTTTATTACGACTTTTCTTGTATACGCGATGTTCTTATTGGTATTTTTTTAAAGCTATTGAATTTCGTAGATGTCTGCATAACATGATAAGGCTGGCTGCTGATAAATAATCACTTCCGAGTTTGACCGTATTTCATCTTAGCCGAATAAAACCCAGTAGAACGGATAATATTTTTAAGGTTCGTATACTCTGCTCTATGTACTGTTCGCCGCCTGTTGTGATGGCCATTTTTTAATACAAGACTACATACTAGAAAATCACCATCCTGACGCGAACTATTGTATCAAAATATGTATAGACATACATATTTTGACATAGACATGTCAGCATAGAAAATCTAGTAACCATTTAACAAAACTGAGTAAACTTTTGTCGATCTGTGGCGTTGCCGTTCAAAGCTCCGCATCAGATGCGAGAGATCCTGGTTTCAAATCCCGGTTGGGGAACGGAAAAAAAACCTTAGGCGTTGCATATTATATGTGTATGACGTCACTGTTTCTAGTTCCCATAACATTGTGTAGGGCCGGAAGCATTGTAGGTGCCTTTATTGACCTGCCTTGTTTCCGTTTCAGCTTGGGCAAAAAACGCTTTTGATCATTACCTGCTGTTCTCCTCCTCCTATTTCTCAACCGATTCTCATGAAATTTTGTGAGCAGGTTCTATAATTAAGTAGTTGTTTTTGGGTTAGTTGAGTTTTAGCATTTTTTTCAAAATGGCGGAGATATGGGGTTATGAAGTTGTTCTCGGCTACTTTCAGACTTCATGTATAGTGCAGTATATAACTATTTTCTATGAGCTGTAGACCTCGCGAGCGACTCATGGAGAATTTGTTTTTTTTCAGTATTTTCTACGCCCTCACCCCGCCTGACCCCTTGAAGTCTATCGGGTGAACAAGTGCATTTTCTTGCAATACCACATACAAAGTTATAACCACCTGGTTAAGTAAAGGGAGTATGAAAGCCTAACCTAACATAATTATCGAACATGCTCACATGAGAATCGGTTGAGAATTGCGATCTGTAGAACAGCCGGAAATCCGGATAGACGGACATACGACAGCATTTTTGCCCAAGCTGAATGGAGAGGCTTCGCTCGCAACAACATCGAACACAGGAAACACGCATGTATCTACGATTTTTAAATATGTTATTACTAATCCCGTGGTGCTCTAAAACTGCAAAATTCTGGCACTAACTGTAGTTTTTTTCGAGAAAGACCTTTAGTCGATATATTTACTGTATTTTTGTGAAGATATTTACACTATACTCGCTACCTGCGAGGTGCTGCGAGGTGACCCCGAGTCGCAACACTAAAGTGCTGTGACTCGGAGTAGCAGCACTTCAGTATTCCGCACGCGATCAGTCCATCTGATATTCTTTATCTTGCGAAGACATCTGAGGTGGCAACAATCTAGCATGCGGATGTGATGGCGGTACACTGTCCAAGTTTCCGCAGCATACAGGAGATTAGGCAGGACGATCGCCATATGCACTGAGATCTTCGTACCTATCTTTATGTCGTGTGAACAGAAGACCTCTACTATGCAAGTGTTATTCAAATTTCCCTCCGCTAAGGGAGGGATGGGGGAGGAACTTTGTATGGACATACATAAAACAACTTGATCTATGAAACTGTACTTTGGCAGATATGTAGTTTACAAATATGAGATATGCCAGTTAGTGCCAGAATTTCGCAGTTTTTCGAGCACCACGGTAGAAGCGGTTCAGCGTTGCAGACATGACTATAAAATTACTTTCAGGGCCACTAATAACATATACAAAAGTAGATAGATGCGAGTTTGCTACGTTCGCCTTTTTGTGTTGATACAAACTGTACAAATACGTAACCAGGTGCATTAATAAGTTCGTTTTTATAATAATTCCACTGGTTCGTCTGATAAACTTCAAGGGGTGGTGGGGGGTATGAGGAGGTGTTATTTTTAAATATCGCAAATTTCCTGTGTTGCTCGCTCTGCCTGCAACTCACAGCCACTATTATCAATGCTTGCGTTTATGTTTAACAATAGAGTCAAAAGTCGTAACTTTACCGCCGCCCACGAGCATAACTCAAAAAGTTAAGTAACAAATTTCTATATCCATTAACTGTCAATAGAATGGGGTAGCAAAACAACAATTACTAGATTCGAAGGCGCATAATTATACGTTCAGTAAAATGGGGTGCATTAGAGGACAATAGAGATTCGGAGGGGTGACAAAAAATATCGATAAAACAGCTGGATTCCTGTCATTTTGAACTGTATTTGGACAATGAATTTTGTAACCAGTGATGTTAATACACTGATATATATAATAAAGGCGACCTAAACAAGGTGTAATGCTTAACGTGCATCATTCAGAACTAATATCACTACTAAACGGATTAAACTAACTTTTATTTTACATTTATCCGTAAATTTCGAACCGAACGGATACGATTATTAGTTTAGGAGAGTAGTATCTACGAATATTTGGATTTATATTAACGTTAACTAAACGCATTAGCACCAAACACCAAATCACTCTTTCTCAGCCCTTATTGCCTACACTATAAGGCGGATGTTACAAGTTGTCTGGATACGCAGGGGTGTCGCCATGTCGTTTCCACTTGGTTATGCCTTTTATCCCGAGGATTCATTATCTATGGCGTTTTAACAGGGGATGGGGGTTCAAATCTGACGTTACAAGCTGTAGTAAAACATGTACTTATATTTATGAAATTTCTACAAAATACTTGAGGTTTTTTCAAATCTAATATCCTGCCTTCCTTGGGTACTTACGTCGCAGGAGCTCGAATTTGAAAATTAATTGATTCGATATTTCGTCATTTCTTTATAATAATAATAATACCTTGGACACTGTTTACACACATTGATCTAGTCCCAAACTAGGTTTCCCTGTATCTTGGGTACTAGACAACGATACACATACTTATACAGATAAATATTATAATTTAGATAGGTAAACAACCATAACTAGGGTACAAACATCCGTCCTCATCTAATAATTATTTTCCCCCACCGGGACTCGAACCCGGGACCCTTGGCTTCGTAGGCAGGGTCACTGCCGTCTCGGCCATTCGGGTCGTCGTCCATAGTAATAAACAAAACAGACATACAGATAACCTCTAATAAAAAAAAAACAAGAATAAGGGCGATTCGTTTGTTTCGTTTTTATTCGCCAAAAATAATACAATCATTTGAGGTTCCACGTTAGCATAGTTCCGTTAGCTACATCTGAAGGATTCACTTTCTTAGTTAAATCTCATTTGTTTAGGCACTAGTATTTTTTAAGTTTAATTGTGACCTCCTGCCATAAGAGGTTGCAACATTGACCCCTTTCTGGAACAACTCTTCCAAAACTGGCCAATCCCGTTCCTTTTGGAGCCACCCGCAATCTAATGGATGGCAGTAAACGGATACGCACATTTATTACTTTTGTCAGCGTAAAACGCATTTGCCACCCCCTGTCCCCTCCGACCCCCTTGCAGCCCCTGAGTCGTCTAGTCAGCAATAATGGCATAATTTTTTGTGTGAATCCTGATTCGATTTGGTTCGGGCCGCCCGACGACGTTTTAATTATATTTTATGCAAACTTCGCGTTGTGGGGTTTTGGTTATGGGGTAGGGTGTTTTCGTATTTTCTGGCGGTTGGAGTTGAATAGTTTTTAAGTAGTTAACTTAATTAGAAAGGACCCGAATTAATTTTAAAATTAAAAAAGTATACTCGAGCTGTCTTTTGTGTGGAAGTAACTATTATTTTTGACGTAAATCATAACCGTGGTTATAAAATTCAAATACAAAATACGTTTTGTTTTGTTGAGCTAGTTCTGGGCTATGATTCAGTTTCTCAAATCTCCAATTTCAAAAGCCAAAAAAACAATGTCGCTTGCAGCTTATCACGAAAACTTTAAGTCCACATCAAACCCACTCCGTCCTACAAATTCCGAAACTGTGAACTACACACTCGCCAGAACGATCCATCAGGATCTACAGCCTAACGCAATTACGGGAAGCTTTTAGCCAGCAAAAGCTCGTGACGTAGAGACAATCATCCGAACAATAAGTTGGAAAACAGTGGGGACGGGCTGTGTGTAACTCGATTTGATGCTTGATACAGAGTGTGAGAGCTTTTTAGTTGGGCGCGTTTAGATTTTTAAAACGAAGAGTTATAATGTCATTGTTGTACTGAAACAAATACTGTACTTGTTGAATAAACAACCATATTTCCGATAAAATTTCTTCTTTATTTGCAGGCTGTTTTCTGGCAGCTGAAAGAAACAAATTGCAAACCAATCCATGATAATTATTGTCACCCAATTGTTATGTACGTAATTGACCAAACGAACGAAGCGTCCAGTTTCGACGTTGGCTAAAAATGCCTTTGTCCATGTGTCTGTTCTTGACTACAGTCGCATTTTCAACCGATTTTGAAAAAAATTGCACACATGTTTTTTGATTGTTTTTTTTAACAATAACAATTTTTATCGGGGGGCTAGTAGGGGGAAAAGGGGAGAAGTTTGCTGTAGCGTTATTCATCGATGGATTTCAATCAAATGTAAGAGGCACACTAAGGACTTCATTCTACACAATATGTTTACAAAAAAAAGGGGGGAGTCGAGGGGTAATCACTTCAGGGTATGTTTGCCCCCCTGTAACTATGCTATAAAGCTAGACACCTGAATTTTCTGTGGCTAATAGGACACAATTTAATTGGGCGGATTCCTAAAATTCAGTCAATTAGAATCAATAGAATGGAAACAGCCGCTCAAAGTTCCGTCATTCTGTCACTGACTGACTCATCATCGATCATCACAATTCTAATGGTTATAAAGGCTCGCGAGGTCTACTGTTCTCACAGAACCACTAGAAAGTAGATGTTTTTCATCAGTTGCTTCCTAAGAGACTACAACTGCACAGTTAAATAGGTTGTTCTTCCAATGAGAATGTGCTCCATGCGAATTCCTGATTGCTCTCTTGATGTCAATGTCAGGCGCCAGGAATTAGGTCGCTATCTAAATAAATATGTGGGTACTGCGTCTGTCTTTTTGGGCGACAGAATACTATAAGCGCAAAATGAGTGACCGAGACGAAGGAAAATGTTATCTCTGAAGACTGAATTAATTTAATTTTAAGTCATTTAGGTAGACATATAAATAAGGAATTGACCTATTTTCTTAACCCTTTAATGCAGGGCCTGGCCCGAAAAGGATCGCGATTTTCAACCATATTGCTTGGTTATAAAGTTTAAAATGTATGAAGCCATTTATGGGTTAGTTTAGTATGCAGTAAAGGGATAAGTATAGCTGATGCTAGCACAGTTAGTTTAGTTTGACAGATTATAGCATAGGGGAAATTAGAATAGAATATTATAGGCAGTTACAAGTAATTAATACTTGATATTTGTCCTCTCTTCTAAAAAAACAATATTATTACGTCTATGCATTAACTTAATTTGGTTATAACGAGGAAAACAACCACCAACCTGCCAAATCAGGGAACACTTTAAACAGACACTAAATCCGTGCAAACTAGATCGTTACTACCTGAAGCAAATCTCTATCCTATTTCCACTCATATAGAGACTCTATAGGTACAGTTCGCGTCTAGTTTCTTTGTGTTTGAACAAACTGTGACCTCATTTTATCGCATAGGGTAAGATGTGGTGAGAGACTCCCTCAAACACAAATAGTTGATTAATTGACACAAAAGTTGTTTATACGGATTTAAATGCACGTTGAGAAAATTCATTTTTGAGCATCAAAAATTCGAAGAGTGTATACGAAATGACACTAGCGCAATATAACTGACTAACATATAAAATTGTGACCTTCAATATTAATACTGTTTTATATTTATAAAGATTTATTTTATACCTTTAATTAACCTATTACCTACTAAAAAGTCTGAATATTCATGTATTCTCTTTTAAAATATGTTTTTCCTTCTGCCTGTGTTTATAAATGTTTACACAAAAGTGCACATTGTTGTGCGTGTTGTCACCCGTCGGTCACAACGGAAGACCAGCGCTGATTGTTCGCATTCAGCATATGCTGAGTTGAGGCCGGCTTGTGACAGGAAATATTCTCATGTACCTAGTTGTTCAATATTGACTTCTATTTTTGTTTCCTGTTACAAATAAACTTCTTTCTTTCTTTCTTTAAAAATAAACTTGCCGCGAACCGTAGCACAGCTTGCGTGTATTTTAATTTTATTTCCCATGCGAGACTGCGCTCTCGTAATTACACGGAGCTGAGTGAATACGGCCCCAGCATCGTCTGTCGATGATAGCTAGCTTGTAGAGTTTATTGTGAAATTAATAGGACGTCGCTTCATTTTCATGGGAAAAGATGAGAGCGTATTAGACGCTGAGAATGGAGGTGTGAAGGTATTATAGGTTTCTCCTTATGTAGGTTACTACATTCGTTTTGTTTTTTACCAGCACTGTTTTAAACACCGCACTGATTGTCCGAATTTGATTGTCCGACAAACTCAATTTATTTATTTTCTGTAAATATTAACATATAGGTCGGCGAAATAGTACATTACTGCAGACGCCGGGAAAGAAGGGCATGACGGCTGAGTAGATATAGACGGATAGTGATACGAAGCCGGCAAGCCCTTTTCATGCCCAGATGCATGTATAGTGATTTTCTCAAACATATGCAATGAAATAAAAAAATACACCACTCAAAAAACAAATTCAAGTTTAAAAATGACACTGATTTAATGACATTATAGGACAAATAGAAAAAAAATAGTAAAATGTTGTTTCCAGCGATTTTCCATTTGTTCACCTTTGTGTCAAAATAAGTGAATCTAATGAAGAAATACTATATATTTAAAAAAATTACAAAAAAGAAAAAATGCAATGCAAGCCGTGCAAAAAATGTGATGTTTATGGACCTGACGGAGTGTCAGTGAGAATAGCATAAAGCGTTTTCAATTTTGATGTCAAACATGTACCTCGCTTTGGTCGCCCTGTTACGAAAAAAATGGACGCCATTTTTTTTTAAAAGGGGCAAGATAGTTGTATCTGTAGTTACGACATAGCTAAAGAACTGGGAATTGAACAAAAAACAGTTTTGAGCCATTTGAAAAAAGCTGGGTAAACAATATGGTAATGCCGTGCTTAGTGGCATGGACAGCGGGGTAAAAGTCGACACTATAATACAGATTTTGAAAAGGCCTTTGATCGTGTCGACCATCAGATATTTTAAGAAAGCTACAGAAGCTTAGAGTTCAGGGCGATCTCATATAGTTGATCGCAGTCAGGCTGCTGTGATCAGCCGGATCTTATTACGAAACCGTCTGACGTCCCGCAGGGCTCAATTTTAGGTCCATTACTGCACGTGGCTTATCTCTACGACATACGGACCTGTTTTTCACCACTCTCAATTCTGCCTGTATGCTAACAACAAGAAAATTTGCTATAATATTAAATCAGCTCAATCATTTACCAGGACCGTTTAACACACTACTATAATTTAAACAGAATTAATATCAATGTTTCCAAGCGTAACATCATAAATTTTATAAGAAAATACCCATTTGGACACATATTACCTAAACAATTCTACGCTTATTCTCAGAGAGTATTCAGTCTGAGACTTGGAAGTAATCCTTGATTCTATGATAACTTTTGAATAGCATATAAGGCAATCACGAACAAAGCTTTTAGGAATTCAGCATTTACATAATTTCTCTCTCACTCACATTCAGCAACACGCACACAACATAACCAGCTTATCACAAGTACACACACACACACAACATTTTGTAGATATATATAAACATGTTTATCACATTATAGAGATTAGTAATAATATTTAGATCATAATTACTGTGTATTCTAAAAAGCTTTCTGCAGGCCACTTACCATATGTTTCGTCCTAAATAATGTAAGTCCGTAATTGTCCTATGCTAAGAATATTTGTTAACACGTTGAGCGCCAGTGTATCTTTAATGATACACCATAGGGTGCTTTGTCACAGGCCAGTGTATCCTTAATGATACACCAAACTGCCCGACTTCGGAGGCCGGTGTATCCCACAATATACACCGTTTCATACATTTTAGTAGCGCATTCAAAAGCGTTGGCCCTGGAGAATGTGCCTGTGTTTTTGTGGTGTAAATATCTTAAAAAATAAAGAAAATATGGGGTTTTTCTTAAAAAAAATACTACAAATTATAGGTATACACTGGCCTGTGAGAAAGCACCCTATGGTGTATCATTGAAGATACACTGGCGCTCAACGTGTTAAATTTATCTCTTAAATTGTACCTGCTGTGGGATGTGTACCAATAAATAAACAAATAAAAATAAAACTCTGCATGGGAGGCCGCACAGGATGCTATCAGATCATGATTTGCTACTAGAAATAAACCGTTGGATTTATTTAAGATCATACTTAAGCAATATAATTCAAAAGGCAGAAGTCAACGGCGTTAAATTTGATGGATCGGGTGTAAAAAATGGCGTTGCACAAGGTTCCGTATTAGGCTCATTCTTATTCCTGGTATATATTTACGATCTGCCTTTCATGGTGAAGAAACTGACTGACATAGTGATGTTTGTTGATGATATTTCATAGGTCTTCAAAATAAAAAAACAATAATTTTATGAAGTTAATGATGTATTGAAATAATAATTTATAGTTAAAATGTATTGATAAACGCTGGTAAAACCAAGTGAATCAAATTCTGTCTTCCAGATGTCAGGCAAGTTGAGACCAGTTTAGTATTAGACAGCAGTTCGTTAGATAACACGAAGTTTCTTGGCATAACCATTGATAGCACATTGCAGAGGGGGGCCCACATAGATAAATTAGCTAGTAGGTTAAGTTTTGTTGGTAACACTGTTAGGAACTTCAGACAAAACACGGATCTGGCTTTATATTTATATAAAAATTAACCTTTTCTGTGATTTCATAGTTCAGTGAGGGCTTTCTACATCTTTTTCTCAAATACTTCGAAATTGTCATGGCTTTTTTATACCTGGGAGGTATATAGACACAAACACTATTATGACTAAACTCAATAAAGGATAGGTATATTTGTCTTTCTACAGTAAGTGCAAAAATTGCCTTCCGTTGGTTTACTATAATATTTTTTCTAAGATTAAAGTACTATCCCTATCATTAGTCTGTCTAATGCAATTACTGACAATTTTGTGTAATTATAATGTTGAAAGACATCATATTTTCCTTCAAAAAGTGTTCTGTAATACAAATAAAATCGGTGTCAGGATTATTACCCTCTGGGTTCCGGGGATCTTCCAAAGGTTTCGAATTTCATTATCATGTCATGAGGTTCATGATCGCGATGCCTCATAACCAGGATATTGTAAAGCATCCGGGTCGGGCATTATTGTTTGTAAAGCATCCGGGTCGGGCATTATTGTTTGTAAAGCATCCGGGTCGGGCATTATTGTTTGTAAATCATCCGGGTCGGGCATTATTGTTTGTAAAGCATCCGGGTCGGGCATTATTGTTTGTAATTAAATGTTTTATGACTTTCTTTCGTTGCAGAAATGGCGGGCAATATGAGAATTTCCACGTGGAGCAGAAGGGCTACGACCAGATGTATGATGGAGAGGACCTGGAGTCACCACCGTCACCCGCGCGACCACCGCCGAGAAAAATAGGTTAGTGGTTACCCAGATAACTTGACAGTGGCACAGATATTTACATCACAGTTCCGCTGGGACACGTGGGGCAACCAGTGCCCCGCGACGTACCCCATGAAAAGGGCCAAGCCTCATCATCATCTTCATCAACAGCCTATCTGGGAACCCATTGTGGAGACCTCCTTATGTACACGCCATTCAACTCGTTCCTGTTCAATCCGCGTCCATTCTTTTTCTGCTATCTCGCTGTGTCATCGTACCATTTCTTATATGTATAGTTTTTTTATCGATTGATCTCATAAAGGCCAAGCCTCCCCATTTCTTAAATTAATACTATTAAAAAGAAGTACCTCAGTTTTTTGACAAGACACGACCTTATGAAAAATGCCATTAGTGTCCTAGCTCTATTGAACTATCAGTTAGGTAACTGGATATAACATTCAAAGCGGTTCACTGCTAGGTTATCTATTAGTCATAAATAGAGACTTGAACCACCATTTGTTCACATGCCCATACATACATATTCCACCTGTATCATCAGCCTATTCTAATACGGAATCGGAGTAAAGGCATAAAGTTGAAGCCACGTTCAGCTAGAAGTTCAACACCCTTGTTCATCTTCTCTCTTACTGACTGATTTAATGGTATCGATAATTTAGATAATTTTAATCATAAGTTTAAATAGATCTATGAATAGAATTTCATGACCACAAGATTCCCCCCTCCTCCAGATAAGTACATCCGAGCGGAATGCCCCTGCATAACAACTCGGTACACGGTGGCCATGCTAGCCTGCTTCGGGTTCAGCATCATGTTTGGTATGAGGTGCAACATGAGCATGGCCAAGCTCAAGATGACCGAGAAACACAATGTAAGTAATACAATTCCAGACTCAGCCCACGTACATATGCAACGTATTTACGACTACAAATTGATATTAGCATGATTTGACTTAGAACCACAAGTTTTCAATATATTTGCGTATCCCAGAGGAGGTATTCATATTATAATTGAATTAAAGGGTCTATCATATACCCGCGATTACTTAGGTCGTGAATGGTAAGAAAAACTGTTTTACAAAATATTTTTATAAAAACAACAATGACAATTTTGGAGGACCAAACTGTACTGGAAGGTCAAATAGAGGGAAGAAGGGAGAGAGGTAAACCACGGAGAACCTACAAGGACCAACTGAAGGAGAAGATAAATGTAGTGTCGTATCAGGACGTCAAGGAAAAGGCGATGAGTAGAAGTGCATGGAAGGAACTCCACCGACAAGAGCGTAGCTCTTAAATAATGAATGAATGAATCATGATGGAGAATGGTTTAATAGTAGGTTTTGAATTTGCAGATATCTTATAATCCCAATTATTGCAGACATCTAGCGGCGTGAAAGAAGACACGCCATTCAACTGGACGGTGGAGGTGGAGTCTTCTATCGACTCTTCATACTTCGCCGGGTACCTCATCACTCAGGTGCCGGGTGGCTTCCTCGCCTCCATGTACCCTGCTAACAGGTTTGTTTGAAGAGATTGACAAAATATAGATTTATTAAATCTCCCGAATTTCACCAATCACAAAGTCCCACAAACATATGCCCTTTTCCCTAGAAGAGAGACTACAGCCCTCCACTTGCTGTGATTTTAGCATACATCTCTTGCTTTCTCAACATTCATTCATAAGTCTATTTGCAAGCTACGGTGTTTATGATTCACTTCACAAGGACTTTCACGCCCATTTGCACTAAACGTAATTTAGGCTGGGCATAGTTAAGATTCACCTAAGCCTAAGAACAGCCTAGCATTGCACTGACAGATTGGACTTAGGAATGGCTTAGCGTTAGTGCAATCATTTTTTTGCTAGGAGCAGCCTAAACAAGTTAGGCAAGAACTTAGGCGATTCTTGTGTTTAGTGCAAACGGGTGTTAAACTACTAAATGACAAAAAAGTTTAAAGTCGCAAATGCACCTACGAGTCTACCTATACACATAGACGAAATGCATACATTGTATTATGCTCACGCCTTCTCCCGATAGAGGGGCAGGCAGACACTAAAGGTCCCCATTTGACAAAATATAAATCTCTACAGGATCTTCGGCATAGCAATAGTAGCATCGTCAATATTCAATATGATGATCCCGGGAGCCATGTCCCTGGGACCTTCCGCCGTCGTGCTTTTGAAAATCGCTCAAGGTTTCGTTGAGGTAAGTACAATAATTATAATAATAATCTTTTATTTCAGATTATAATAGTAATAATAATACCTTGGACACTATCTACACACATTGATCTAGCCCCAAACTAGTAATTTAGAATTGTGTGTCGTGTTATATTGTTATATATTAATTTTCTACCTTGCTCTCGTATTAGGGACACCTGCAATAATTGCATTGTAAACAAATAAAGAAATAAAATTAAAGCCTAGTGTTAGCAGCTGAATAAAATTATAATGAAAATACATATTTGATCTGGTTTAGTATCTCGAATTTCTCATCCTTTTCATTCGGATATATGTCAAAAGAGTTTCTGTCAAGATAGAAAGCAAATATCAATTTTGACACTCCATTTAATGATTTGAACGAAATTATACAGCTTTACATCAGGGGCTCAATTCTACTAGAACATGAACAACAGGTTATTAATGGTAGGTATTGAGGTTAATACTAATATTATTTTGTTAAAAGCTAAACAAAAAGGCATTACAAAAAAGTCTGACAAAAGATAATTAAAGTTGACCGTCGTCGTCTCGCGTCATGGCCACAGAACGGTCATTTTCCACCGGATCTGGGCTTCTGGATATTATTTTAAAATCCTGAATCTTTGGCCACTCCCTTTTGGCCATTCCTTTTTTGCCATTAAGTGAAGTCAAGAGCCGAATGAATAAAGAAAAGCCTTAATCCATTTGAAGGAAAATGATCATTATTGATATTACCGAACGTCAAAAATCACGCATTTCCTTTGAATGACAACTACGTTATGTTATTCCATACCATTCCATAGTCCCGAAAAGAATTGAATTGATCCAAAAACATTATACATTTACAAAATATCCTCGTGACGTCTGGTTCGTGATGTTGCATGATCAAGCTTATTATTTGTGTTAAAATTCGCGCATCAAATTGTGTCGAATCGTCGGCCCGTCACGTATGAAGTCCCCTACTCAGGAAAAGGGATTTGTACAACTGAATTCTGCATATATCCGGCCCAATTTGTTTTGAGGCATCCTGTATTCCTTGTTTGTTTTGCACAATCCATATTTGAGAAGATGTGAGACGGTTTCCTGAGATATTATTTCTACCGAAATGCGAGTTCAAGTCTTTGTTGCTGGGTCGAGATTGAGCAATACTGATGTGATTTTTAGTTCAAGAGTGGTGATAATATAGGTATAAGGTAATCATAAAATATCTAAACTAACCTAAAGAAAACACTTATCGAGCGACTGTTTTAAAAAAGGTTTAACAGGCTCTTGAGCCACTTGTGTCTCAGTCAGTACTTATTGTTTACTTATACTTAGTTGCTTATTGTTTACTTATATGCAAAACAGCCCAACTTAAAAATAAAACGTCGATTATCCCTTGAATCCACGTTCCAGTTACAGATCCATCTGTATCCACTCCTACATCTATCTTAACCTAACCTAACCTAACCAAAACATTAATCGAGCGACTGTTTTACTAAATGTGCCACAGGCTCTTGAAACACTGAGTCAGTAATTTAGTTGCTAGATTTATATTTTTGTATTATACATTACCAGAAGATGTTTGTTGCTTTGCTTATATGCAAAACGGGCTGTTTTAAACTTAAAAATAAACCGTCGATTATCCCGACATCGATTTGATCTCGAATCCACGTTCCAATTACAAATCGATCTGTATCCACTCCTCAATCGCTCTCGAGGACCTTCGACAAAGCCTCTTTAGGATTACTGAGCCCTCCGGTCGCCATGGCAACGTATTTCACCAAGCTTTGTGTTGTGCCTTGCCGAGTCTTTCCTAGCTTTGTCGCCGCTTCCACATGGGATCCTATTAAACTTAAAAGATAACCGAGGCATTCAGCTGTGCGCGATACGAAGTATTATCCGATTTCCGATTCGCATCATATTGTGTGGGGTAGGTTTTTGTTGGTGAATAGACACGTCATCGCGGAGAGATTCATCTTTGCGATAGTTATGTTGGAGGGTTTTGTAATGCACTTAATAGAAATCATAATTTGGAACTGTGTCGTTGGTAAATGAAGTTATTTAAACCATGCTCTGGTTATTTATTAAAACTCAAAATAAGCCAATTCCATAATAGCAACACATTGAAACAACTCAATGGACATTATATTGTAATGGACGGAAAGGATGTTAGTGGAAATTAATGGTCTTAGGTAGATACAAATCTTCCCATTATAAAATTAACTGCGAGCTATGTAAAAAATAAATGCAGGGTAGTGCTCACATTTAGCCACTTATTTAAAGTCCATTTTAGGGGGGTAGCCCATCACCGCAGCTAGTCTAGTTTAGTATATCTATCCTAGTGATCTACTTCCACCTCGCCAGGACCTCCGTGGCGTTGCGATTCAAGGCTCTGCCTCCCAAGCGAGAGGTCCCGGGTACAAATCCCGGCTGGGGAGGAAGAAAATATAAACTCTACGTCTTGAAAACCATATCAAAAATTCAAAAACTATAGATAAGGCAGTCTCAAAAAAAAAACACTCTTTCAAAAAATTAGTACCCTGCTGGGACTGACGGTCACTCTTATCAGCAAGATGTCATCGTGAATACACTTAAGAAATGCTACCTGGAACATATATGGACTTACTCCTAATAAGAATGAAGTGGAAATTCTTCTTAAACTGAACATTAATATCAGTACTTCGCAAGCCGTTCAATATTAAGGTACCAAATCTACTCAACTAATCATCCAGATATGGAACAGCGCACGTCGGTACTGCAATCATTATAAAGGAATATATTTAACATCACCCACTTTCAGCACCACTCATATACAGGCAACAGCAATTGCAATCGAGGACAAGGAAGGATATCTAAAGGTATCTTCCGTAAATGTATGTACTTATAGACTCCCTTATAACTCGCGTCGCCATATTTTCAGATGATGGGGCTATTTGTTATAATCGAAAAAGTCCTCAATACGATAAGAAATATTATGAAGAACTCAATAGAAAATATATTACCGTGGTGTCAAAAAAAAGACCTTGACCTAAACCCGGAGAAAACAAAGCTATTACTCTTCACGAATAAATCTAAACACATTGATATTCATCATTACATTAAAGGGCAGAAGACTTGAAGTAGTACGTGAGATTAAATACCTAGGAGTGACCTTTGACTGGAGAATGAAGTTTGACACTGCGAAGCTACAGTGCGCTAAGGTCACTAGAGTCTTATTTCTGCTGATAATTTATGCTGATAGTCTAATGAGCGTTTTATTGGGTTAGAACTAAGATTGATTAATTAATTAATTAATTAATTAATTAATTAATTAATTAATTAAGCGTCTGTCACTAAGAACATCTCCAGCATCCAGTAGTAGCCAGTACTTTTTGGGAGAATGCGTAATGCATTCAAAAATAATATGGTGAACACTAGGGATGAATAGCTTTAAGGTATCCTAGAATTCATTAAACGAACAAGAAGATTTGGGAAGGGACATCTGTTGAACCAACAGTCACCAGTGCCCAAACACTGGGAATTAGGTGAAATAGTCACAAAAGAGGACTTGATTGCAGATTAATTTGGATAAGGACATCAAAAGAGATGCAGCAAACCTTACATTGAAATCTTAGGACTTCCTCTTAGGATGAAAATCAAAATTATCATTAAGCAACAAACTCTTGATATACAAGGCAGTATGGAATACAGATTTGGGGCAACGCATCAGATTCAAACATTAACATCACCCAACGTATACAAAATGCGAATCTGAAAAGCATGTCAACCGCCCCATGGTACAAACGATGTACGAAACTACATGAAACACTAGGAAACAACACTGTAAACGAGGAAATTGTTGCCCTAGAACTAACAGTCCTGTACAAAACGGCTTGCTAAGCACCGCAATAAACTGGCAGCAAGGCTCACTGAGCCTAAGCCCAAAAAGAGGCTAGAAAGCTTGGAGCGACACAAAAGGGTACAGAGATCCCAACAGGAATAATAGGTATTTACTTCAGTATATTCCAAACCTGCCAACAACTCATAAGCCATCTGCTCATGACCGGAGGCCGATCGCAGATAAAGCATACAAAAAAATTTCTTGGATGTTTATACGTGTGTGACGTCGCTGTTTCTGGTTCCCACGACATCCCTAGTGTGAGGCCAGAGGAAATGTATGTGTTTGTATATAAATGTTTATGTTTATCTATATTTGCTTCATTTATTAACCAGTCGTTCTAAGATTCAAAATTTAAAAATAGTTTATTTGAGCCACTTATTATGAAAAGTCGTAGAACTTCCCTTTTAAGTTAACAAACACCTATGTTAGGGGATACCGCTCCTTCCACGTTGGAAAGACAAATAAACAATTGGTAGACTTGTAGGTATAAAAATAAATCATTTAATCCAACAATAATATAGAATTTAAGTAAATGTATGTTTAACACTAGCAAGTTATAAAATATAAACAATTTGCAACTAACGTTAAATATTGCGTCAAGCAAAGTACTTGGGTAACTTAGATATTCTAGGTAAAATACTTAAATAACAATATTCAACAATATTCCTTTTCCAGGGCGTCACGTACCCCTCCTGCCACGGCATCTGGCGTATGTGGGCACCCCCTATGGAGCGCTCCCGGCTAGCAACCCTGGCCTTCTGCGGCACCTACGCCGGTATTGTCATCGGCATGCCACTGTCGGGACTGCTCACTGACTACATGTCTTGGGAGGCACCGTTCTACTTCTATGGAGTGTCTGGAGTCATTTGGTAAGTAATAATTATAGTAGTTTAAAAACTAAAAACACCCTTTCGAAATCTTCATATCAATCATAGGTGTTGTTAAGACGAATCAAATGAGACCAAACACGATGGGTTTGTAAGAAAGAATATCAGTCTTCAGTCTACCGGCTACCAGCTCCATCAAAAGAAGAGGAATCAGGTCATGAAGATTAGAACATCACCAGGAAAATGGATAGGATTTTTCACGAACACTTCAATGAGCCTCGATGGGTTTACAAGTGAACATCACAGAGTCCCATCTTCGAGCTCCATCATCAGACCAACATGATGGTACCATATTATTGTACAGGTACAGGTTTCGTAATGATTGAATAAATAAAAGTGGGTGAAATTTCCATTCGTAGATTAGTTGCACCCTGTCATTTAGTTATAAGTCGACCTAATAAAAGGGTTTTAAAAAGTGCACCGTTTTATAATACAGTTTCCTTTTTTGCAACGCCAAGAGCGTTTGCAGAAAAAATGTGTAGTTTCGACGCACACCTATCAGTAAGCGGTTTTGATCATTCGAAATCGGTCGTGGGAATCATAAGAATAAACATTTGCATACAGGTATTCGAATGGTAACTTGTTGTAGGGGAAAGGAACGGTTATTTAAACTATTTTATTACAGAAAAGAGCTTTTTTTGAGCAATTTCTAATTTAAATCGCTCATACTCCCTTAGATCACTTTTTAAAGATAAACATTTACATACAGGCACATACATTGCTTCTGGCCCCACACTAGTATACCTCCAAGACCTGTGTATTCTTTATCCCCAGCCAGGGTTCGAGCCCGGGACCTCTCGGAGGGTAGGCAGAGACTCATCGTCGTTACTAATCGACCTAAAACTGTACTATCACCTCATTAATTTATTTAATTAGTCCATTTAACTACTTATGTGAAGCTTAAAAACGCTTTCTGTCACTTAATTAGCTGACCCAATTTTGCGGAACGATAGCACCCATATTACGAACCACTTTCTCCTGGAAACCTGTGGGCGCAAACGAAAATTTTGTTTAGGTTAATTTACTGAGGACCAGTAAAAAAACATTCTCTCCTTTGGGAAAGTTGTTTATAGTGATGGGGACATCATTTCCCCAAAGATCAGCTTATCAATAGTTAACCTGTATATTGGAAAAGTCGATCTTTGTCTTCCAACATTCTTTTCTCTTCAGGTACATGGCTTGGTTGTGGCTGGTCTTCGAACGGCCAAGCAAGCACCCCTGCATATCCGGTCGCGAGCTGACCTACATTGAGGAGTCACTTGGCACCGCAACCCAGGCTCCCATGCCAGGCTTCTGGGACACACCGTGGAAGGCTTTCGCTACGTCTCCACCTGTAAGTCTTAATTAGTGATCATCAAGGTCAGTACATTTGGTACAGATAACAGGACAGTGACATCATTCTATAAATAGCGTGTTTCAGTCATAGGTACATCGGCATTAATATGATTATAAATTAAAAAATTAACTTAAACACTCCCGAAGAAGTAATGAAGCCTTACGGCAAAATTTTGGTTCACTTGTTCCTATTTAGGCGGATAACTTTTGAGCCGATTTTAATAAAAGATATCTAAGAACCATCGCATGGTGGCATTTCTGGTTGACGAAAAAAAAATCAGACGCACGATACAGTTTTGATTTTTTATTTCTGACTTGCCCTCCAATTGCCATGATGATTGCCAAAATGTTATTACCATGGCATAAGGTTCAAAATCGCGACCCGTCCCAACTACCCTCGGTTTTTGAGAGGTTAAGGTACGGTACACCCAAAAAATTGCATTAAAATGCGTTCACCCGTTTGCGCGCTGGAGTACCACGTACAGACAGACATATAAATAAGGCATATACATTGTGGCTGGTCCCACATACACACACACAGACAGACGCTTCAAAGTTATAACACCCCTATTTTTCGTCGGGGGCTAAAATATCAGGAATGAGTACTAAACTAAGTTATTAAAACACTTTACTAGCATTCAACCTGAAAATTCATATTTTTGGTAATAATCGTCAGCACCTTGGCTCTATGCCCAGCCGTGATTCGATGTGAGCTCTGAAAGCTGATGATGATCTTTTGTAGCTCACGTCAACCCACTCTCTAAAAGAGCGCCAGTTCCCTGCTGATCTGGGCAACTGCTTCCCATACTCTCTTCTGCGATGAAACCAGGCCAGCGACGACTTTGTAGACCGTCCTTTTAGCCCAGGTCAAATCGAGTGTTCGTTCGAAAGCTACGACCCTCCAAAAATATGATTATGATGTCCTCTTAGTCACATCCGAGGACAGCAACCTCTGCTAAAATACCTTCTAAATCTTTTCCTAGAGGCTATTCAACTCTATCTTCTCTCTATCTACAAACTTGATTAATTGTGTGGTAAGTTCTAAACCCTGGGTATTATTTTCAGGTATATGCAATCATCGTAGCCAATTTCTGCAGAACCTGGAACTTCTGTTTACTTGTCATCTTTCAGTCATCGTATTTCAACACAAGATTTAACATGCAGATTACTGAGGTAAGATTTTAACATTATGTCTTAAAAAAATGGTGATTTTGACATCAAATCCAATCGTATTCGCATATCAATATAACTGGATCAGGTGAACAATAAAACGGTGACTCAAGAAAACTGAAGTAATAATGCTGAATTTCTATTTGAGGTATCTTCTTTTCAAGAAGAACCTCATCGATATTCAATCCCAAGATCAAAATTTTTCAACTAGCGAAATATGTAAATGACAATGTCTCGCTATGTTTATAACGATTGAGAGAAAATTGTATTGACTAGCGTTTCCCTACCCAGTCTGGCTTCGTCGGCGCGATCCCTCACCTGATCATGACATCCCTCGTACCCATCGGCGGCATGATCGCTGATTACTTGCGTCAGAACAAACTGATGACTACTACTAACGTGAGGAAGCTGTTCAACTGTGGAGGGTTTGGGATGGAGGCATTCTTCTTTGTGCTTATCGCTTATGCTAATAACAAGGTGAGGGCTTTGGGACAATTTTAACTTTGTCAATAGCTAATCCACTATCTAATAAAAGTCCAAACCCCTCCTTTTCCTTTTCATCAAGACTTGCGCACCTGAGGCATAGCATAGCCTTCACCTAATGAAACTCAAAATGTAGACATAACTAATCACTTCTTCAGTATGTTTCTGACCCACGTAGGACACATCTTTCCCATTATCCTAATTATGTGGATGTGTCTATGTAACAGCCCTGTTTACCTTTATGTAAGGTATAAGAGTCTGTCCAAAATGGCGTGATTAGCAAACACTCCAGTACATAATGATGTACTGGAGTGTTTGATAATCACAATCATAATTAACCACTGAAGTTTGCCAACAGATCTTTTTTCTGTTGACGTCCAGCTTGGCACGTGAAGAAATAAATATATATTCGTCTGCTTTCCTCAGTATTTAGCAACAATCGAGCTCACACTAGGCGTGGCATGCAGTGGTTTCGCAATCTCCGGTTACAACGTGAACCATCTGGACATAGCTCCTAGATACGCCTCCATACTGATGGGACTGTCCAACGGAATCGGCACAATTGCTGGCTTCGTTGTGCCGATTGTCATCAACTATATCACTCAGGATAAGGTAAGAAAACCGTAGTAGCCCAAACAAATTATCCAAAAGATAATATCAGTCACGGAATGAGAGATAATACTTAAGCTGGAAATTGTACAGAGGTAAAACTTTATTTTGGTATTGTAAACGATCTATAGCCCGTAAACAGGGAGCTGCTGAAATGGTAATAATGATTGCCATGGAGGTTCTTGTTTTGAACCAGATCTGAATCACTAAAAGGTTGTGGTAACCCCCGTGCTGATCAGTGACGTGAATATAAGAGAAGTTAGTATTTCGTTGATTTGGATGACTTCTTGTGTAATCAATCGTGGGCCACTCAAGTTTGAGGACCGAGATCAATGAGGAAAAATATATGAATGAAATTCAAAACAAAATACTTGCACTTGCATTGGAAACTTGGCATCTGGAAACGAATTTGATTGAAAAGCGTGCGAACCCTTACGATTTTCTTTTGTTATCAGCAACTTACAAAGGCACCTTACATTCATACAAAGAGAGCTAAGGGGGCGCACAGACGTATCGCTCATCGCCATCGCGAAACAAAAAGGACAGTCGTCCGTAGCTAATTTTAAAAAGGAAATCGAGTTGGGTACGTTCTGAATACCAAATGAGTTGCTTTGTGGGTGCGCGGCGATGCGTTGGAGCTGTGAATATTTCACACTGAGTACTTTATTATCGTCGCTTCCGAACGGCGGGGAACCCCCTCCTATTGTGCGGCACAGAACCGCTGGACCGTTTCGTGGATAGTATGACACTTTGTTTCTTGTTCAGTCACGTACGTTTAAACAAGATAAGAATGATTTTGGGGAAATATCACGACATCTTTATTTATGTTGTAGTAGTAGATGTTTGTTAACCTCTGAGATACCACCGACACGAAATCATTGGTTTCGGATTTCATTACCAAGTCATAAAGTGGAAAATATGTGACCGATTTGCAAAGGGATAGGTTAGGTTAGGTTAGCTGACAAACAAAATAGACTATATTGAATAAATGAGCGGAAATAGTACATTTCCTACGAGTTCGCAAAAGCTTATATTTACGAACTGAGAAGTTTGTGGTACGAGCCGAAGGCGTGGGTCGTAGCGAAGTTCGTAAAGAAGCCTTTTCAAACGAGTTACGTATAGATTTTATCCGTCTGAGAACCCAAAATCAAGCGGCAAAAGTGCTATTTTGAGGTTGGACTGCGGAAAAGACATTGTTGTTGGTAATATCTTCAACAAAGCGCACAGGCTTTTGAAACCATATTCTACCACACTGACTTATAGTATATTTATGACCTTTATTTATTCAGCGCAATCCCAATAAGGCTAATATTTTCACTAATGCGATCTGCAGGACGATCTCCAGAAAGCGATCACAGAGTGGCGCGAAGTGTTCATCATGGGTGCTACGGTGCATTTCATCGGGATCACAATTTACGGGATCTTCGCGTCAGGGGAGCTGCAGCCGTGGGCGGAGCCCCCGCCCCCGTACGAACCTCCCAGGAAATGTCTTGACCATGAGACTACATTTGTAAGTTTTTGTGATTTCTGTTTTGAACTACACATAATCATGCACAGAACTTTGATAGATAAATTGTATAGGCGAGCTTATCTCTAGCAGGATATTAACTTAGGTAATTATTGTGTTTTTTTTTGTAGTAGTTCAAAGCAATTGAGACTTAGAATCGGGAAAGATTTTGTAGTAATGCTAGTAGTTATACAACTTACCATAATAAATGTTTTTTTGAGAAAGTATTATAATTTATTAATGTATGTAGTTTCTAAATTGTACCGTAGTGGGGCAAAGGCTTTCCCTATTCTAGCCCACACATCTCTGGTTGTAATAAGATTGTCCACTCTGGCAGGATTATCCTGCTTTATGATGACCAGGCTCAGACTCTGTCTAGAGGAAACACCATAAAAATAATGCTAGGTACTTAACAACACTTTTCTATTCAGGTGGATGGACCCACAGCATTGCTCAAGAGCACCGAGCCACCCACCTATGGATCGTTAGCCCCCCCTCGGCCTCCCGCCCCCTCAGCAGCCTCACAACAACATGTTCCTAACAACCCCTTTGTCTCTGGAGCCTTCTATCAAGCAGAACCAGTGCAGCCCCCTTCAGAGCCATATCACGACCTCACTGATGACGGCACTTATTAGGTTAAGTTGTTGTCCATTCTGTTCTTTTTATTCTTTGGCCACTGAACGAAATATTTCAGTCGGTCAATATTATATCTTTGATTTAAAATCAGGCTTCAAAGTGATCAATAGATATATTTGTAGGATATCGGGTATTATTTAGATTTGTGTTTTGAAATCACATAAGACAGATTTTACCCATATATTTTATTCAAAATAAAACTATAAACACTTTCTATTTATATATTAAGTTTTCATAGTCTAAAACATAAAGCAATGTATATCGAATTACCAAAGCCAAATGGTCGTTACATACGAAAGGGAGGCATTATTCATTTGCCAACCTTTATCTAAAACTTGATTCAGTGAGGTTTTCTTTTCCACTTTGGTTTAGAGCTTTTGCCATATCTAAAATTGTTTAGGTCGTTGGCTTTTATTGGACTAATGTTAATAAATATAGTAAGTAGATAGGTAAAATTGTTGTTCTCTTGAGTGAAACTTTTGAAATGTAATTTCACAGTATTTTTGTAATAGTTGATCGTCGTCGTCATCGTAATGTTTCGATACATTTTCATTCTAAACTGAGTTATTTCTGTGATATTTTTTCAGGTTTCTAAACGAGAATACAAATGCATAGGCATATCAATAAAATATGTGTTAGACGTTTGTTTTGTTAATTTTGTAATTCATATAATAACATCTATTACATAACATTGCTTGCCAATAATGTTTTGTCAGAAAGAAGTAAAAAATTATTATAATAGTTGTTTGAATGACATATTTTAGCTAATCTTTCTTTGAGTACGTACTTAAATTTCATAAAACTATTGTAAATTATTTATATATAAAATATTCAAACTTTTTAAACGCAATATAAGGCGTACGTTTCGGACTATGTGTAATATATCGTAGAGTTAGCAAAAAAGTTCTTTATCTAGGGAAGAAATGTTATCATTTTTCGTAAATTATGGTTCTTTTGTTTTTTTTTATCTTTTATTTTGTAGATCACTTATTTCATGTATATATTTGACTACCTACATAGTTACTTATTTCAGATATAGTATTGTATCCCAGTTATTTGTTACTGATTAAAATTAATAAGATGTTTCCAAATGATTCATATAATATACCTTTATTATAATATCTGTAATAACTATAATATATTTTATATAAATATCTATTGCTACGAGTTAAAGAATCGAAATTAGTAGTGAGTCGAGAGTATTTGTATCGTAGTTTTTTGTGTAAATGTAATTAATAAAATTGACTGCGTAAGTAGTATTGGACCTAATTACTGTACTGCTTCGAAGCTGATTTGAGAACATTTTTTTTGTTTGATAGAATAGTAATTGTATATTATAATATAAACATATAAATCTAAATGGACTATCACATTAAAGTATCACTAGGTAAGACTCAATAATAAATGATATGTAAAATGATAATTTACTCGTATAAAGACCATTCAATATGTTACTCTATTAGTTAAACACTTGTGTAAATTATTCAACAGATACAATGTTACAGGTATAATGTAACGTATATATATCAGAATTTAAACATAATTATTTACATTCAAATTTCTTATGTTTTAGTTAATATCATAACCTGAATGAGACGTTCGTTAACTACTCAGTACTCGTATAGTAGCTTCGCATTTAGTTTCTAAATGCTGAATTCAAACAATTCAAATAAAAAATTAACTAATTAACTTAATTACTTTCAACTATTTTAGTACTTTTATATTTGTTCATCATATTTGTTTATGATTATTTCCATTGTAGATTAATGCTTACTTACGATTTGTAGTATAAATATGTTTATAGAATTATGCACAAATAATGTACGTTATATGCACTTAGTAAACATACAATATGCACTTAAATAATGGTAGGATAGAATTATAAAGCACGCACGTTTAAAAGGCACTACATTTTCGTAAATACCTCAATTCATAAATATGAAAGTATTAATTTTGGGTTGCTGTCTATTTTAGACATGTTTATATAATTCAATTAAAATAATTAAAAAGTAACAAAATTATATTTGGTTTAAGATGCTCAATAGTGCAATCCAACTTTGATACAAATACAATTTTATTTCATTTGCTTTATACACAGTGCACATTTACAAGCAATTATATTATAATTTTATGTACTTTAACCAAAAGCACATACACCTAACTAACGATGAAGAATGTTCACGAGTACCATACAAAAGATAAAAAATAGTTGCACAAATGCACTTCTTGTACGAAAATTCTTTCATATTCAGGTAAAATATTTACTTCATACATTTTATATTGGTCGCATTTCATATTATTATGCACGTAGTGATTATTATACCTATATTAAAAATACTTACTTTTGTCATATTGCACTTAATTAATTAAAACTTGCATAATTTTTCGTTGAGTTCATTAGTATTAAAATAAAAAACGACATCGACAATAATAAAAAAAATTGGATTTAGATCTTATAGATCGTAAATGAGGACAATAAATTGAATGACAATATGGTTTTATTTAACTTTCTTAATATATAAGTAATATTAATAATTTGAACTCAGTAATGGAACAAAAAGCTGTACTTATATCATGACAATAAATCTCAATAAATGGACGGTGAAAGATAAAATAATAAGTTATCTATCAGTTATCACATAAATTTTAAAAAAAATCTTTGGTATGAAAATGTGGTGACCTTGTAGATAAAATAATGATAATGCATTTGGACATAAGTGAGAATTATCATTTTGTAAATAAAGTAATTTTTCAGACTCCGTGGCGAGGGAAAATTAGTATTTCAGTTCGCATTTACTAAGTACAATACAATTTGTTAAAAGTTTCGTTTTCACAATATTTTCCTTATTCACATACACCATAATTTCAGATATAAGAATAAAACCACGTATAAATAAAGAGAGATGTATCTATATACATATTTTAACTGGATGTGTTTTACCATTATTGTATAGTTATATAGATTAGACGAAGCTAATGTTAAATATCAAACAATGGTTTTATAGATTCTCTACGCGGTCAATTGTATTTTTTAACATGCTCAATACACTGAGCATCATCATTTGAAATAAAGATCAATAAATATTAGTAGCGAAAAATGTTATGTTATTGTATATTGTTATTAAATTTGCATCCATATTAATGTCCATTCAATCAGATATTCGTGACACTTTGCGGGTATGAAGTAATTACAATCTTCAGCTTGTAACGTTCATTTACATGTAAATCAGAAAAAATATCTAAATTATCTAACATACTTACGAGCATGATAATTTTCACAATGTCCAAGCATACGGCGGAAAGGGTAAAGATCCCCCGAGCATTTGTTAAACGTGCACTTTAGTATAAGGTAATTATAAAATATATGGTCTTTTTTTTATCTGTGCCTGTGCCATACTGGATGGGACATTTTTTTTTAATTTTAGAAATACAGAATGACAAAAATAAAAATAAAACTAAATATATTTCATAGATCTGTTAACGTTGTCGCCATTGTGTCAATAGATTTACTCCATATTTGTGTTAAATTTTTGCTTTTCTGTTGGCGATTTGGCATAAAGATATCTATGTTTTTAATTATATATCATCTTAGCAGGGCTTATACCTTTTTTATGTGGCCGGTATGATGTACCACTGCCGGCAATCTCTTAGCGTTTAATTAGAGTAATTTTAAAACCACCTTTGGAGTACTATTTCCAGCAATCGTTGCTCGTCATGACAATAATGAAGTAGAGAGTAGAGTAAAGCCATATATTAAGACAATAAATAAGTTAAAATGGGGTGATCTCACTCTATAAGGCTGTGTCGACAATAATAAATGTTTTCTTGGAAAACAATAAGTAAATTTAAGAATAGTTAATAATAAATAAATAGAAAGAAATATACTTAAATAGAATAGTCACGTAAGTGGAAAACTTTCTTGCTTATGTTAAGTTAATTTATAAAAACTTTTTTACTTTGATCACAATGCATATAATTAAGTATCATAGCATTTTGACACTTACTGCCGTACCCAGAGTCGTAATAACGATCAATAGATTAAATCAATAGATTTATTAAGGATTATTTAGTGAACGATTTTGTAGGTATATTCAAATTTGGAATCAGATTAATGGTTCATTAAATGACTACTGAGTACAGGTGCCGCCATTTTACTCTAGCGCTGATCTTGGTTAAATAAGAGAGGAGGGAGATATTGAAATAATGTGCGCAAGAGTCGCACTGCTAAGGTCAGCACTAGAGCTTCGTGCCGCTACTTGTACAGCGGTTACAAACTAACTTTTAATTTAAAAACTCTGCAGATGTTCTCCCAATTCTTTAATTTTATTAACATCTAAGTTAACATTTCTCTACATCAAACTGTAAGTTATTACCTTGTAAACTAATATTAATGTCGTTGTATGAAACTGAAATTAATACTATTTTAAACCTGAATTCATATTCATTGTAAGCAGCTTACAATGAATATTTAGTTTGTTTTCTTTTCAGCTTGTGTTTTCGATGACTCAATACACTGGGTACATTATTAAAATTTTATCAAGAATATTTTGAGAATAATTCATTCGTAAAGACCATATGGCCTTATTTTTAAATCAAACGATTTACTTTTCCGAGCACGAGTCGCTATCGCCTAATAAAGCAGTTGCAATAAAAGACAGTTCGTGTTCAGATTGGTAGATTTTTCAATGCGATTGATATCAGAATTACATAACAAGGCTAACAGTAGCTAAATTTTATATCCCTTGACATATCCAGGTCCCATTCAGATTGATGTTTCATCATAGTTGCTTCAAATAACAGCAATTGGTCAAAAAACAATTTGAAGTTCGCGATCATCCTTAGGGACTGACCCACATTAATTTCCCGTAATAGGTTTTTAATTTTATTGCCATGGTATAAGGTCCAAAGTCGCGATGCCTCACGCGTAGGCACGGTAATGAACCGGTTAAACACTTCAATGTAAAAGCGATCGGGATAGATGTCAGAGATACTGCAGAAGTACTACATGTAATTCTAACATCTAGGAATAGCAATCGCTTCTGAATAACTTACCAATGACTATACGATTATTTCACAAGAGCTGTCTTTTGTTGTGACTTTCAAATGCGATTTAAATTTTAAGATGTCAGAATTAATTGATGAGGCTACAGAATAGAGCTAACGATTTGTAGTAGGTACTATAGAAGGACTATTTCCTCGCAGGAATGAAAGACCTTACAATAGTTCCGATAAGATAACGTGCATAAGAACATTCTATGCGGTATTAATATTACCATTTAAATTTCATACATACATTTTGTACAGGAATCATCTACACTACAGTAAGCTAAGTCCTTTATTCGATGGGCCGGCCTACATACTAATTCAGCGTGGACCTGCCCAGCTGATTCCTTGGCATACTGTACTTGTCAGACCCTAACTGTGCTGCTTCGTAAACTTCCAATGCTTGTAAAAATAACTGTGACATATAGGTAAATAAATTAGGCTTTACGTTAAGTTATAGATAGTCATGTAAGGTTTCGATAAACTGATTTGTCAATTACTGAATAGATTCATGTTTAGGGATTTGCTTTTAAAGTCCTGAAGGCCAGTTTCACCATGATCTATTCAATCAGTTATTAAGTCATTTATTTTGGTTAATTTCATAGGAATCACACCCAAAAATTCTTATTAGAATATGGTGAAACTGACCATAAGCATCTGTAAATAATCTGTGTCGCTTTTAGTACTTTTTTATTTATGTGGTCGTTGGTTATTATAATGTTGAATTTCATATTTATTGTGATTAATAAATTTTTGTCTATACCCTTATCTATCATTGTTAATATACTATTCTTGACTATAGTCAAGACAGATAGGTAGGTAATATAAAATTATATAAACAAAGGTTTCCAAGGTTTCGAGTTGACTGCGGAATAGGCATTCAGTCAGTCAGTTTACATTCTTTTAAATATCTACTTGTCTTGATTATAGACATGGGCTCAAGATTAATATAACTTGTGTGTTAGCATATATCTAGTTTAATTGATGCAGCAGTCATAATTAATTCACGCTTTTAAAGTTTTCGTTAAATTACCCTGACGGTAAATTACGTACTTATAACCAAAATATTTTCCCTGAGATGTTCGCAGAGAAGCAATTGTTTCATACAGGCCTAAAGGATTTAGAAGCATTATATTACGTACAGATAATTCAGATTGGTGATTTATTAACAAATATATATTATATATATGCGATGTAGAGACGTAGATATAAAGTGAAGTAAATTTTGGCTTGCTCTATATGTAATTCTGTCTGTGAAGTCATATTTCCTATATTACATTCACATTATTAAGAAAACAAAATATGTAACAAATAAAAATGGCAATAGTATTTTTTTTACGATTTAATGTTTACAAGCTGTTGGTTTGAAAGCTATTTTCAATGCTAACACATGTACACGAGGCATTTGTATACAAAGAATCATCGCAGATATAGAATATTATTATGTAATATATTATTGAAACTTAATAAAACTCTTGTGATATAATAATTATAATGAATTCAAATAATGTGATATATAGTAACAATTCGGAAAATTCGGGTTTTATGTATGAAAACATTTCCGAAAACGAGCCAAATCATATTCAATCCTTACATGCTAAAAATAATAATATTCACTTTTTAGTTTTTATGGCATAAGCAAGAAAACGCCTGAGTGAAGTTGCTGTACAGGCTATCGCTAAATATTTAGATATTGCAATACTTCTTTTGTTGATGAAATTTATTTGCAAACTTGTTGATACTATTGGGCAACAAAAAATAAATTCAATATTGTACATGACTTAATTGGGTTTTTTAATATGTGTTCTATCTAAAATGCAACAGCTATCATAAGTGCAATATAGTAATAGTGATTGCAGTTATACTTCTAGTTAGGTACCTAGTTATATATTTAATGATCTCTCTCTTCTCTTGTTTGTTCTTAAGACATCTGCACTCGGAGCTACGCTAAGGCGACGCGTTTGATTTTATATGGTCGCGTAGGATACCGTACCGTACGCGTCGCATCGCTAGTCGCTGCCATACAAAAACAAACTCGAGTCGCAGTCGAGTCGCCTTTGCGTTGCCTCACGTGCGAAAGGCCTACAAGTTGTAAATTAATCTTAAAGTATCTGGTACAAAAATACTAAGTAGACTAAAATTAATACTATAAATACTAATTGTTAAACTTGCTGCTGGTATTTTTAAGTTTAATTATGTAAAGTTAAGAATCAAGTTAAGTTTACAAAAAAGGCTTAATGTAAAATATTAGGAATTGTATCCGTGTAAGTGAATCGTTTCTATTAACCGCTCATTAAAATCTTGATGTGTTTGAAAGTAATGTTTAGATGAATGTATCATTAAAATTATATGGTTGAATTTAAATTTGTTTAAACAAAATATATACTTAAAATCGTAGACATGTAAGTAAAATAAGGAAATTGGTATAATCAAATAATAATTGTATTTTATGTTGTTATTCATTAGTACTTTACAGTTTTATTTTAAATTTTGTTATTAAAAGTGGTGGCATTATCTTCCCTAATAAATGTTTAAATTGGTTATCGTATTTTATTTACTTACTCAAATTGATTTCATTCGAATTATAAATTGGGTAGGTAGATAATGAAAAACACAACAATCTATAAATAATAATATAATTTTAATATCATGGTCACATTATTTAAAGCAGTTGTCCTTATCTTACATTAGATTAGAATCAATTTGTAGAAAAATTCAACACTTGTTGAAGTTAAAAAAATAGTAATATAATACTATTCTAGTACCCTTTTCCATACTTTTAGATGCCGACCCATTTTTTATTTAATAAAACTTCGTACACAATATCACATTTTACCTACCTAATCAACACAAGATATGCACGTTTTCCAACCTGCAGTTAATCCAAGTAAGTATTGAAAAGAATGTAAACAAACGGACTTATATGAACACGCAATACTCCCAAATATAAAAATAATCTCAGCGCTTGCAGCTACCATACAATTGGTGATTTTCAATGTGCCGGGCAGATGTGACAACTTATCCAGTCAAGGCAAGTTCGTTAAGTTTACCTACTCTGCTTTACTATACTGCCCTAACTATTAATGTTTTTTTTTTGGAAAATCGAATTTTAAAATATATTTTTGTAGTCAAAACTGAAATCCCAAATGAATTATTTTCCAACAAGTAGTCTTACAAAGCTAACAGTGGCTCCCACACTAGGCCCAGCCTTTCTTAGTCTTCATGACTTAAAATAAAATAAAATAAGCTAGCTTAAAGAAACCACAGTTGCACAAAAATTAAACAATGTAGCTATAAATATTTTATAGATTTGAAGATAAGTAAGATTTTTATTGATATTATTAAAATAACGTATTTTAAAAATAGGTAAATACATGCATATAATAATAAAATAGTAACATATAACTCAATATAACATATAACTATAATGGAATAAATTATTCCTATTTCGGTATCATCGTTATCTTGTTTGTGAAGCCAGCTGGATATTTTTTGTTTCGCTTGTCGTAAATATTTCTTTCATAATTTCTTTACTGCACACAAACAACAAATATAATTAGTAATAAGTAAATAACATATAAATGCTTCTCTGTGGACAACTTTACGACACATGTTTTAGAGGTTTTATTGTTCATGAATGAGTGCAAGAAAATCTCTACGTATCACCTTAAGTTTGGTTTAGCATTTCTTGAAAAAGAAGTATGACGGAAAAGTATTGCGGAACGTAGTAATAAAAACCTTTTTTGGAAGCTTTTACTTTTGTAGCTGACTATACCTGAATTATATTCATAAGCTGTAGCTGGATTCTGTATCTCCTGATATCTAACCGATACCCTTGAAATACATTGTGATAGTGACTGAAGTTGTATAGGAATGTTGAAAATTCAAGACGACAATTTCAAAACGATAGGAATAGATTGCGGCACAGAATCAGCCTATTTGTAAAACTGGCCCGCATTTTTTTAATTCTCTAAGTGTTTTCAAATACGGACGCATCAACTGTAATAATATGAATATGGTTGAATGGATCGTAGTTTTCTGGATTTTCCGGGAAATCCTCTGGCATATGGTGGTTTTGCATTCGTTGTGACATAGTAGACTCCTCGAGCCCTGGAAATACAATCAATTACTTAATATCATCTCATTATTATCAAAGTCATTAGGAGGATTTCCATCGTTTTGGAATCTGGTAACGATACACAGTGCAGGCCCAAGACAGGTCAACCTGACCCGCGCGCGCCACATTAATTTGTTGCAACAGTTCAGCAGTCACTGTAAGATAAGATAAGATAAGATTTAGCTCGCGCAGTAGAGTAGTTTTTGAACCTTTCATCGTTTGTCTATGAACGGATTGGAACTGTCACTTTTGACAGAACGAGAAAACGAGTTTCTAACATGTTGAATTTGCCGCGATGCATGCGAGAGGCTTTTTGAGTTCTCTTCGAATTGTGGCGGGAATTTGGGAAGAAATCCGTCTTCCAAACGCGAGATTTTGCTAGCCGAGATTCGCCTCCGCGACCGGTCTTGAACTCGGTATTGAACAATATTTCGTGTAAAGCCAAAGAGTTTCACACGCCCTGTGATTTTACTAGACGTGCAAGCCTAGTGAAAATGCTCCATAAGAGACCTTTCATAAGAGAAATTTATTGGTACCTAGCTCATTGCTGAAATCCATGAGTAACGACGCTCCTCGTAATTATAACAAATCGTATTACCTACTCGACTTGCTATATTGGTGAAATTGCATGCTACATCACAAAACAGACTTCAAAATATCTTCTAACAGGGTTAGTGGTAAATCGACCTACATCCGTTGGAAGATGCTAGCTAGCATGGGTCGAATCTTATTATTGTTACTATGAAGCGATTACATATCATTATACCTAAACCCAAAAATTACCCAAAAATTACCGTTTTCGCGTTTTGGGTAGTATATATATAAAAGTAACATTTGTTGTACCAATTTTCCTTTTGTAGGTGTATCAGAAAAGTTTTTTTGCTGGTTTAGGTTAAAATAGAGTAAATTTAATATTTAAAAATAAAAAAAAGAACCGACTACTACAAAAAACGGATAACACAGGACATGTAAGGAAAACATAATATTACATGTTTACTTAATGGTTTGACTTTATAGCAGTGTCACCAAAAATAAATAGTAGAACTACAATATAAAAAAACGTCCCGTTCACTACCTATTCAAAAAGATCTAATAAAATGTATATTTTCTTGGAAAATTTAAGGCGATAAAGAAGATCAGGTAGCGGACTCAAACATGAGCGGTACTTTAAATAAAGGGTTAAGATGTTGTAAATAAGTGACGAAACACCTGAGTATTGCTATTCCATGGCATGACATGACCTGTCTATACCTAATACAATGTCTTGTTCAATTGTACATTTGGCCACCACTTTGTTCTTGGAATAAAATTGTCAATAAAGACTATTGTTTGGGCGCCCATGAGAGAACGACGGAAAACTTTTTTTAAAACTGCGGGTAACAAATGAACTTAAAAACAAAGGTCATTATTGGGAAAAGTGCATGACATAACCGCTGATAAAAAATGGGTTAATCAATAAAAATATTGCAAAAATAAACTAAAGTAATTTCGACACTTGCTCTGTGCTTAACGTCCATACCTTCCTCCCTGAGCTAACATTTTCTTTCATCGCGACTTGGCTTGTATTGTAGACTTGAATCTTCTCCTGAACTGTGACCTGCCTGTGTAACTCCGAATTTTACTTGCTTGTGATTTGGATTATGAGATTTTGGTTCACGTGCATATGTCGTCGACGTAGAGGAAGAAATGTAAAGATATTTCCAAGAGGACCCTACGACATCTACTGTTGTTGCTCAACAACTTGGCATCTCACAATGGAAAGTATGGTGCACCATGCAAACTGCTAGAAACTTCACTTATCACTATACTCCAGTTCTTGTGATTGAAGAAGGTGATCCCATTAGACGTATGGATTTCTATACCTTTATGTTAAATGCAGATGCCGAAGATACTGACTTTTTTAAAAGAATTTGATGGACTCTAAATTTGATATAGATATATTACTCACTATTCGGCTCCTAAAGAACTAGGCAAACTAAATAGGAAGAGAGTGGAAATATCCCTTCGAACGAAAATTTTGTGTGAAGATCTGGATGGGAATAATTAATAACAATTTATTTGTTCCTTGGCTCAAAATTTGAATGGTGAAGCTAACCAGACATTTTAGAAATAAGATGATTTACCACTCGCATTGATAAGAGACATGGTTTCAACATGATGACTGTCCAGCTCACTATAGCGGCGACTTTTACTTTAGCGGCTTCCGGGATTGGTTGAATGAAAATTATCCAGACACATGGATGGATCGGGAGAGGAGTTCAACTACCATGGCCTGCAAGGTGTCCAAACATAACCCTAATGGATTATTACTTATGAGGACACATGAAGAGTATCGTGTACCAAGATAAACTATATCCTGTCACAAATTTCGAAGCAAATAATTATTGACGCACCTGAACAAATTAAAAGGCAAACTCACCCCCAGAGTGGTCAAAAGTGAATTAAAAAGTAGATCAAGAAATTGTATTAGGAACAGCGGAGGTCTTGTTGAAAATTAAATGTAAATACAACACTCTTACCTCGAGCCTATTTTATAGATAATGCACATTTTGTCTTTATGATAGCTTTTAATAAAAAAATACTTGTTTATTTATTATCTGAGCATAATCAATGTTTATGTTTGTGATTGTTATGTAATTAAGTAAAAATAAGTAAGTTATACAAATATTTTGTTCTTACTCGCTTGTTTTGTCACTTACAACATCTTAATTAATCCTTTGTTTATAGCACCGCTCATCTTAGAGTTCGCAGCCTTTTCTTATCTTTTCTTTTCCCAAGCTTAATAAAAAATTTTTTGACTATCTATCTGAATCTAGAGAAGTGGAGAAATTTTTGGTAGTTATTGTTTGCAAAAATAGATACCATGTTTTTTTTTTTGGTGACACTGCTATAAAGACGAAATATTAACGTCCGTTTTCAATAACTTAACTATTTTACATTTGTAAGTGACAAAAAAAACGAGTAAAAACAAAAGATTTGCATATCACTAGTGTTACATTTGACAGCTGCGCTGTAGAACTTATGTCAAATTTGACACTATTTGATTTGAAAACGGACGTAAGTAAATATGTAATAAATAGTTTTCCTCGTAAGCTATGTTTTTTTTTTAATTAAATTTATTATTAATTAAGAATAATCATAAAAACATAGCTGACTCACCAATAAAGGGAGAATTGGTACGAAATATGTGTAAAAGTTAAGTCACAATGGTTAGTTTTTGAGCCATGCTAGCTCTCTCCCAACTTATATTTAGGTTCAGTTATCAGTAACCCTGTATATCATACATACTTGTGTGTAACATGTTCTCCCATAAGCACATAGTCTGTGTCCTTCGGCTCGCACCACCCTATCAGGTACGAGAACAGACTAGGGCACGGGCCGGCCCAGAACCCTTCCCGACTGTTGATGGACTCTATGAAGTACGGGGTGACCTTCGTGTGGTCGCAGGAGAGGGTCTCTGAAAATAATAAGGATACGGGGGTCAACACGTGGAATCATTATAAAACAGTCAAGTGCGTGTAGGACTCGCGCAAGAAGGGTTCCCTACCACCGTACTACAGTGGTCAAGAGTAGTGGCAAAAAATGACGATTGCTAAATATATGTAAATATATACAGTAATAACGAGATTTGATTGATTGATTCGTACAATGCTCTAGGGAGGGTGTGGAGTCAATAGTTTGGATTTAATAAATGGCTAAACGTGTACAAAAAAATAGTTTCCATTTACAGATTTAAAATGCGCTCGTGACATCACAGTAGGTAGTAAAAAATTGACACGCTCGGTCCTCATACATTTATCCGTCCCTTCAGTCTATATGTCTCTGAGTAAAACTAATACTTATCGGTTATCGAATTTCTATTTAGTACTATGTAAAACCGTACTGTAAACACTGTACTTTGCACAAATGTCCCTCAAGCCAAATAAGGAGTAGAGACATGACCTAACATGGAGTCCTAAAATGGTCCCGAATCAAAGAGTTATCTATGTATAATGTCCCGAATTATGCAACAATTACTGCCATCTGCCTGTCAAGCTAAATAGACTGACAGTGTCGCCCTCTACATATATCTGACGAAAACGCGGGAATGCCGCTGCTTATACATGGAGTACAGCAGAGCAGGGAATGAAACATACTTCACTGTCCAATACATGGCGATGCGTAGAGATGGCGCTAGTAGTTATAACGTCACAGTAATGACATTAACCTCGAGAGCGGGAGTGCAGAGCCTGCACCGGTAGCAACTAGTATATTATCTGTGGGTAGCATGCCGATCCCGCGCCCCGCGTGATGTGTTGACGCGGGAACGTGAGGGACAGAGCTATGCCACAGAAAACTTAATAGTACTACGTATGTACAGAAAGATCACTGCGCAAACAAACTTAAATAGATAGCTACTATCGCGACAATAAAGCGCAATCTAGCTCGCACCTGCGCTACGTACAACAATCGCTAAGCACCTACAGAATCGGATGCCCCGCCCGTGCAGGCTAGATTGCGCCGCATCAATACGCCTGAGAGCGTCTTTTACTCTGACATCACAAGTTTGTCCTGTAAACTCCTGTCTCGCTTGATCACGGTAGGGTTACCTACGTGCGATATGTGTTTGTGAATTTTAGTCCACTCTGTGTAAGAGAGGTGTTATATTAGTACTTATTCAGGCTATTGGTAAATTCTAAGGCTAGGTAGGTACCTACGTTTTTACTTGAGACCCCCCTGGCTATGCGTTATATAAATCTCTGTCCCTGACTGACCTTTGTATAAAGCTGTCCTTATGCGATGTAACATGCTCGCGCGAAGATTTGGCAAGTGCTCTGAGGACGTTAAAATCACACTCTTCAAGGCCTATTATTAGTGTTTTTACACCTGTCAGCTATGTATCACTTACTCCAAACGATCTTATAACGCCCTCAGAGTACAATACAACAATGCCTTGCGTAGCATAAGTCGGGCATGTCCGCTAATGCCAGGGTTATTAATCTGTAGCTCTGCTGAGATCCAGGATTGCAGTATTCTGGGAAGTCCAAATTCCAAATTCCAAATATCTTTATTACTGTAGATATTTACATATACTTAGCAATTGTCATTTTTTGCTACTTCTCTACATTGGACCACTGTGGGAGAAGGAGGGCGTGGAAACTCCCACAGATTGATTTTTAGATCTCTTTTAAATGGTTCGGAAAATGTTGTAAGTTTCTTGCGTACATAAATTATATTTTCGAAAATAAATTGACTAGCTACAGTTAGTATGTCAATTTCTTTAAAAAACTCTTTTAAAGAGTCTGTGCGTTTTAAATTATAAATTGTTCGAATAGCTCATTTCTGAAAAATAAAATAGTTTGAATATCCGTTGCTTTCCCCTACAACAAGAAACTATGACACTAAAAGTCAAAGTCAAAGTACTTTATTACTGTAGTTTTTTGCCTCTTCTCTACATTGGACCACTGTGGGAGAAGAAGGGCGTAGAAACTCCCACAGATTGATTTTTAGATCTCTTTTAAAAATTGCTTGTGCTTAACCAATACAAATATTAGAATATCATTATCATAATTAATAAGCAGGAATAAATAATGACAAAATTATTAACAGCAAGGTCTGTGTTTAGCTAGATTAATCCCACACCGTCCCGTCATTTAAGTAATCTTCAACATTGTAATATCCTTTTTTCGACAAAGTCGCTTAAACATGTTTTTAAAATTGCTCAAATGGCAAATTCAAGATCTCCCTTAGATGTTCCAATAATGTTATGCTTACTAGGGATAATAGTCAATCATTTATCAGAAGAAAAACTGCATCTCTGGGCCTCCGGCACCAAGAGAGAAATAAGAAATAAGGCTTGTTACTGACATTGTTATTAGTTATTAATTTATTATACTACTTATGAGATACTATTTATTACATAGTAAGGACTTTTTATGGACAGAAATAAACAATTTTGTTATTATTATAACCTCGATCGTCCTCGAGTCTTCGACCTTTTGTGCGGTCAACAGTCGGATTTTGACAGACGCTATCCACCCTTTCGGAGTTCATTTTCAACGTGTTAAAGATCTGGCGCCCTATTCCAGAAGACAATTACGATTCATTGACAATACGGTTTTTGACAAGGTAGTCCAATAAATCTAGAAACGTGCCTCAAGATGAACCTATACCAACAAAAACGTATGACAATATCAGAATTGTATATTTCCAGCAGTTGTATTTTATAAACAATTTTTTTGTTAAAAAGACAGCATTTGACTATGACGTCACATGCAAGTATTTCATAGAACTCGTGAACAAAATTACCGTTTTGACAGCTGCTAAAAACTATATATTATATTTTGACTAGTGCAGTCAAATACCGTATTACGCGTCGACGACAGCTAACTTTAGGTATCCATTATCTGACTTTTTTGTAATATACATTATAAGCCATTACCTTCATCCATAAGCCAAATTATGCATGCCTAAAGTAGACCGCCCCGCCGTCGTCGTCGCGTCATCGTGATAGCGGAATTGAGCCCCAGATTCTGACGTGCCGGTTGTATGGCCGTGTCATCGAGAGGTTAAAGTCACCATAATCACCATTTCAACACACGGTTTTAAATTATTCAAAACACGACGAGGTTATGCCGTGCTGTGTGATAAAGGCTCATATAAATGTCATGCATGATTTAATACGAGAGGCTCCTAATTTTGACCACAAAATATTGGATGACGCGATGTGTCACTACTGGGTCAAACTTTGAACATCGGTTAGTGATGTTATGTCGGTATCTGTGGTTGTACAAACTAAATCCTGCGTTTCTGCGGTCTAGTGTGACTATTTGCTAAGGGAAATAGTAAACTGCGCATCAAAAACACTGATTTTTAGGGTTCTGTACCCGAAGGGTTCCAAACGGGACCCTATTACTAAGACTCCGCTGTCCGTCCGTCCGTCCGTCCGTCTGTCACCAGGCTGTATCTCAAGAACCTAGCTAGCTAGAGAGTTGAAATTTTCACAGATTATGTATTAATGTTGCCGCTATAACAACAAATACTAAAAAACAGGATAAAAGAAATATTTAAGGGGGCTCCCATACAACAATTCTTTCAATACCACATACAAACTTATGGATGCACCTGGTTACGTACATGGAGTGTGAAAGTAACCGCACCAATAACTTTGTAAACAATATTTTGCTGTGTAAAATCCAAACTATTCACTCCACACCATCGCTTCCATTGAACGGTGGTACGGAACCCTTCGTGCGCGATTTAGACTCGCACTTGATCGGTTTTTTTACAGTAAATATCAGGGCAAAATGCTTCGGTAGCTTAGGTGAAGGGTAGGGCCTATAGTCATCTCATTTGAATTTGTTGTATGAAGTTCTGTGGGGGTGAGCGAAGGAAGCCCCCTTTATCATTCTTGGTTGAACATGCAAGAAGAACAAAAAATACTTAAAACATAAACTTGAGTACACACAAAATATTTAAAACATAAAAAAATGTTTTTGCTGATCTTTTTTTGCTGTGCAAATCAGTATTTTTGGGTTGCGATTAAATACTAGGCATTTTTTAAGGCTCCGATACACTAGGGATAACATGTCGCTGCAACTTTGCACAGTGACCCGAAACATGCCCCGCGTATGTGTATGTGAGACTAAATTATCTACTGAGATAATTCCGACAACTACAGAAATGTATGGAATCTTCTTCCACAGTATCCAACTAATATTATGAAATAATATTGTGTGTTTGTGCCTCAATCACGCTAAAACGGCTAAACGGATTTGAGTGAAGTTTAGCACAGATATAGTTTATGAGCTAGATTAAAATCAGGATACCACCAGAAAGAGGGTAACGTTATCTCGGTCAATGGTAATTCCTAGGATCACGCAGATGTTGCGGGCATCAGCTAGAAATTTCATATTTCTTCTGAGAAATGATAAACTTACTAAATATAGTGTCATGCGCACACCCAGGCTGGCTCGACCCGCCGTTCACGTAGAAGTCGGCGTGCCCATTGGGCCCCCACTGGCCCAAAATACCCGCGCCCGTGTGGAAGACGTCCACGAAGAGCGCGTCAGTGTGGTCCAGGTCACGTGACCTGTTGTTGCCCATGTAGAACAGGATTGTTGGGTCGAGGCCTGCAGAGTGGAATGATGACTTGTAACAGATATAATGATCACCAGAATATTTTTTTCCTACCCAAAATGCGTAAATGATCACCAAAAGTTGCGGAAAATATCAGGGCAAAATACAGCGGTAGCTTAGGTGAAGGGTAAAGGGAGTGAGCGAAGCGAAGCCCCCTTAATCCTTCGTGTTAGGTTGAACATGTAAGAACAACAAAAAATACTTAAAACATAAACTTACGTATACAAAACATAAACAAAAGTTTGGTGATCATTTATCCAAACACAGTTTAGTGGTCGTTTACTGATTCTGACGGTCGTTAGAATTTATTGGTAGTAAAATAGGTGCGTTTTTGGTGATCGTTTAAACATAAGCCCTTGTAAAAGTCAAAGTCAACGTCAAAGTCAAAGTACTTTGTTACTGTAGATATTTACATACTTAGCAAACGTCATTTTTTGCCTTTACTCTACATTGGACACCTGTGGGAGAAGAAGGGCGTAGAAACTCCCACAGATTGATTTTTAGATCTCTTTTAAAAATAGTAAAATACAGGAGACACAGGAAGTTTGCGACTAAAAACGAAAAAAACCCATAAAGCTTCGTCGTCCGATAATATAAGCCTTTGCGAACTCGTGGGAAATCTACTATTTCACTTCTCATGCTCGAAAAGTCCTTTGTGCTGGATGTAGGCTGCAAAAAATCGCATTTTAGGCACAGTGCATAAAGTGTTGTCGTCATCTAGACCACAGATTAATAATCTAGACTAAGACAATTGAGCCATTCAGCCTGACAGACGAGGTAACTTCATTAAATAAATTTGTTATTTTAATACATTTACTTGTATTTATTTGCATTCTATGTTGCATAGTAATAAAATAAAAAAATAAACTAAAAACTAATAAAAACAAGTGTAATAAAAAATAAAATAAAAAGAAAAACAAGTATGACTCGGGCAGTATCGCGTACAACCTAAGCTAATAATTAAAATACAGTGGCGGGAAAGGGACTTGTTTTTGACTTTTATTTAGTTGTTATATTTGCAAAACTTTTTGTTTTAGGAAAGTTAATTGTTAATATTATCGTCAAGTGAAGAGGAAATAGGAAAAATAAATAAATAATAAAGTAATAAATAAACATAAAAATAATAATAAAATATTTAAATAGGTATATAAATATATTAATATGCTTACGCCTAACACACTAATGGAAACAGAAGCAAAAGGAGTTTTGAACAGACATTGCCGCCTAAATCCAAGCAAATTTATCTTAAAACTTATGAAAATTTCATGCTATGGAGAAGCGGCAAAAAAGGCAATATGAATTGAAACCTTCTAAGAATGTTCTCAGAAGGTATTTTTTACATTATCACTGTTTCATTTTCTCGCAATCGAAGTGAAAAGCAGGGTGCATAACTCGGTCATAAACCCCGTTTTACCCTCGACTTTACTTGCCTGCGGCTCGGGTGGATATCAACGTCTCGGGTGAAAGTGCGTGTTTTATGCCCTTGTTGGACAATCTACTGTTTTCTGGAAATAAATGTTTTATAGCTGACAGACATACGAAAGCATTTTTGCCAAAGCTGAAGCGTAGACGCTTCGCGGGCTACGCGCTCGCTCGATCAAATTATATTTACCGTCACGCCGTTGATTCTATGGGGCGGCAGAGTAGCGGATCCATTGGGCTAGGAGGCTCAAGCCTCAAGCTCAAAATTATTAAAGTTCTCACGTGACAAAACAAAATACAACACACGGTTTTATTACAATTAAACGTTTTAGGAAGCATTATTCTACCTACATATACCTAAGGTTTAATTATAAATGTAGCCTATTAATATCCCCACCGAGGGGCACAGGCCTTTACCCGGATAGTAAGATTAAGCCATACTCCACCGAGCTGGCTGAGTGCGGGTTGATGGAGGGGTTTTTACGACCACTACCACATAGCGGTTGTAGCCGGGGCCTACAACTTACGTGTCATCCGAAACACTGTACATTCGAGAATGTACATAAGATAAATTAATTATCTCATGGTCAGGCATCGATCCTGCATCTCCTGTGTGAGAAACAAGCGAGACCATTAGACCACGGAGCTCCAAGGTTCAAATGCTGGGTCAAGCCCCCCAAATGACAATCCTGGATCCTCCACCAGAGTTGCCGCGGCTATCAGTAGCCAGAAGTGCATGGGTAGCGAGAGGAACGTCAATGAATGAATTTTGATTGCCCCTCAGAGAGAATGAGTCAATTTATCTTATTATGAGTTACAGAATCATAAAACCAGTGCTAAAAGATCACACAAGAGGTTTTGAATATGGCTACACGTTACTGATGGTTCTTCCTTTATAATAACAAACTTAGTTATCTATCTCAAATGTTGCAAGCTAAATTATTTCCTCTTATTCCTCTTATTTCACGGAGTTGATTTTTACACATATATATGATGGTTGCAGGATTCTTATTTTACCGTATAAGCCCAATATATAGAGAATCCTAAAATGATTCAGCTTACATTCATTTCTACAAAATATTGTTTGTTTGGCATTGTTTGGTATCGCCAAACATAAGTTTGCGAGCTCGATAGTGACAATTTTTGGTGGACCAAAAACCTCGAAAATTTCGGTCTTATTCCAGTTTCTCGCTCATAACTCGAATAACATCAAACACACTTATTATTTTTAATGGTTTTTGACTTTCACATTAATTAACAATGTGAAGTTTTGAATGTCATATAATGTAAGATCAATACAATGCACTTTAAGAGCACAATGGTTCCAACACAATCAAGATGGCTTTTCATTAGAGAAATCGGTAAGTGTTCATTGTTTGAAGTGTGGTAACCGCGACACATTCGTTTCTTAACTATCGCAATACGATACTACATCCCTACTGAATTTTCCAGAATATCGTCCAGGTCCAAAAGATATTCGGGCCATACCCGTTCAGGGCTTTTTACCAACTTGATTTTCTACTGCTGTATCCAATTCCATCAAGGCCATTCCTGCTGTGTCATCGGTTAGAGTGATCCCTGCTGCATTTTACCAGAATACCGTCCAGGTACAAACGTTTTAATAGTGAAAAACGGCAAATAGTGTAGAAAAAACTGTGTTGTTATTTTTAATAGTTTTCGAGTTAAGAGCGAAAAAATGGAATTATTCCAAAAAAATTAGAGGTTTTTGTGCCACAATAAGCTGTCCCCCCAACTTTGAGGTCGCAAACTTATGTTTGGCGTACCCATACGATACCAAAATGAAAAATATTTTGTATAGATTAATGTAAGCTGAAAACCCCTAAGTATTGGGCTTTATAGGAAGACAAAGTAGTAATTATGGGACAGAAATCTCACCTGTTATCCGTCCCAGCTTGCCCTGAACCAAATGGTTGGCAACCAAGCCGAGGATGTGAGCACCGACACTGTACCCTATTGTGTGCACCTGTGAAGTATAATAAGTGTTATATCATTGGTATATAATGTAAGGGCCGGGCCACAAGATGCGGTGCGGCGCCACCGCCGCCGCCGCTGCGGGGCGTGGGAGCTGTATGGGCGTACCCCCCTCCTCCACCCGCTCCGCCTTGTTTAGTGCAGTGCAGTGTGCGTAGTGGTGGTCATAACGGCTATATTTTGATAGAATGCTACATGGAATATGCTATATTTTATAGCATGCTATTTAAGAGGGTATGTTATAAGTTATAACTTATAACGAACGCGTCGAATGCGAAGGCGGCGCTTTGTTACAATCTGGCGCTAGATTAATAGTTTGCTAAATGATTATAACATTAAATTATATTGCTATAATCTATTATATATATATATATATATATATATATATATATATATATATGTTACGGCTAAAGCTAGGTGTGAAATTAAACTTAAGTTTAGCCGGCTAGTCTCAAGGTTAATTTCGAGCCTCGGCTAATGTCCGAAATAATGTTCATTGCGATAAATGATTTCAACATTAGTCGGCTAAACTGCAGTTTAACCTCGACGCTGTTGAGGCTAAAGATGGGTGAGAAAATATGGTAGACAGTAGCCGGCTAAACTTAAGTTTATTTTTCAGTATACCTAGGCTCATGTTGAAAAATTACTTGAAAAATTACCTATACTTCATCTGGAATAAATGATGATAATGATTCGGTAGCCGTAAACACTGCGGTAGCTTAGGTGAAGGATATCCTTTATCCTTCGTGTTAGGTTGAACATGTAAGAACAACAAAAAATACTTATACTCATCTTATTATAGTTTTCCCCTTCACCTAAGCTACCGCAGTGTTTTGTCCTGATATTAGAAATAGCTTTCTCATCTGAATAAAATTACCACGCCCCGCTCCCCATAGTCGCACGAATACTTCGTTTTCAACATTAGCTAACTAAGGTCCAACATTAACCTAAACGCATCGGCTAATGTGCAGTCTAGCCGATTAAAGATGACATCCGTCATCACAAACGTACATGACTCCGGACATTAGCCGAGGATCGAAATTAATTTTAAGACTAGCCAGCTACACTTAAGTTTAGTTTCACACCTAGCTTTAGCCGTAACATATATAGAAACAAAACTATGAAAATGCTATGTGTTAAAACACATAATTGGTCACTGTACTATTAATTTACAAACACAACTGTAACTGTCTAAAACACATCGTTCGTACACCACACGAGAGAGAGAAGATTACACGAGAGTCAAAATTTACGAGATACGTTCGATCTAGTACGAGGGATCCCGCAGGGTGGTATCCTTTCTCCTCTCCTCTTCTCAGTATTCATAAACTCCATATCTGACGTTCTTACTTCTTCTTATCATCTCTACGCAGATGACCTCTAAATATATCGGCACTTCTCTCCGTGTGATGTGAATCTGACTGTAGAGGCGTTGAATGCTGACCTCGACAAAATCAGGAAATGGGCTATTTCATATGGGCTGCAAGTCAACCCGGGAAAATCTCAAGCCATGATTATGGGTACACGGCACTCGCTTAACTTATTACAGAATTCGCCCGACGATCCTGTATTGTATGATGGTACCATAATTACTTACAGTGAGAAAGCTAAGAATCTTGGGGTTATATTTGACAACTTGCTGTCCTGGTCGCCCTATGTTTGTGAGGTCAGCAGACGAGTCTTTGCGTCATTTCACTCCCTCCGAAGATTGCAGTACTTTCTGCCACGGCAGACTAAAATCACTCTTGCTCAGTCCCTTCTTACTACCTTTAATAGACTATGCGGATGTTTGTTGGGTCAGCGCGAACAAAGAACAACTGAACAAACTCGAACGACTTCAAAATCTCGGGATTCGGTTTACCTACGGGTTGCGCAAGTATGACCATGTCTCCCAGTATCGCAAGGAGCTGGAGTGGATCCCGATCCGTCTTCGCCGTGACATGCACATTCTCTCCTATCTGTTCAATATTTTGCGAAATCCCCGATACCCCACATATCTACGCCAACGTTTTGACTTTCTTTTCCCCAGGGATAGCAATCCGAGATCCCACACGGTGTCTCTCCTTTCAACTCCTCGGCATAACACTTCCGCTTACGAACACTCGTTTTGGTTAAGAGCAATCCGACTGTTGAACGCACTTCCCTGCGCTATTAGGGAAAGTCCCTCAATTTTCACTTTTAAGAAAAGATTGAAAGTGCATTTCCTTTCTCTTCCGTAAAAAGTACCATATTTATGTAGGAATATGTATGATTTATTATAGTTTATGTATGTTCATGCTATATATTGTATTTTATGTAGCTGAAGTATATTTTTTATTTGGTATAGTTTATATATATTTTGAAAGTAATTTTCGTCCGTATGTATAGTGTTATTGCGAACTAGGACTTTCCTTTACAATTAACTCTCCTGTCCTGCCTAGGTTTGCTGGAAGAAATCTCTTTTTAGAGATAAGCTCGCCTTTGCTTATAACATTTCTTTTAATTGTCTGTAACTTTATATTATCTATGCAATAAATAATAAAAATAAAAAATTAAGATAGCGTGCGAAATCGCGCAACATTTAGCGCGGTTGCGAGCTACCGATCTACTTATCAATCAACAGTTAATCACGCGCTATGCTATTTTAAACTTAACGCCACAAAGTCCGCAGGCGCTAGTAGTAGCAGCGCGCATGGCGTCATTCCGTTTCGTTATAAACATAGCTTTATCTGAATCGACTTATAGCACGCGCTATTCATTACAAGTACATAGCTTGCTATTTTTAACGGCTATACGTTATATTAACCACCACTAAGTGTGCGGTGCGGCGCCGCACTGCATCGTGTAGCCCGGGCGTAAAGGTGGCAACATAAATGTGATGTAATTGTGTGAATGTAGTACTGATTGTGGGATGATATGATGATGACATAAGAACATTTTTTGTAGTAACACGGATACTATTGAACTCGGGTTTACCCCATTCCACATATAGCTAGGGTCAGGATTTTCTATAAAAAGCATCTGACCTCGTCCACCGTAAGGCGTATGACGTACCCTGAAAGAACAAAATCACCACTCCTTCTCGAAGGTCCCTAACAAATTTCATTAAAATATATTCAGAGGTCGGGAAATCACGTCTACCGACACGGATTGTTCCCATGGCCTCCAAAGTCCATTGTTTTCAAAAAATAAAACTTCATACATAGACACCCGTTGCCACCAAGAAAAAAATCTAGGTAACTATTAATTTCCCACCGCCTCCAAGGCTATCAAGCACAGTCACCTAAAACACTATCACTCTTTACACTGCACCTACTATAATAAGTGAGAATTGAATGTTTAGATGTTTGTGCCTCAATCAAGCTAATACCGCTGAACGGATTTGAATGAAATTTTTCCTACAGACAGTTTATGAGCTAGATGAATAAATAGGATACTTTTGGTCCGACTGCATCAGAAGGATGGTAATTTTTTCTCGGTTAATGATAATTCCTAGGTACACGCAGACGACATTGCGGGCATCAGATCGCAAATTATAAAAGTGGCGGTAGGTCAATCAATAGTTTGACAGAGTTAATTAGATCTGTATTCAAAGTGGCGCTGCCCAAACGAACAATTTAAGAACTACTCAGATAATACCACATTTATTTAAAATCGTAATTATTAAAAGGCAAACAGGGCGCCAACTTAAGTCATTGAAAACTGATGGATCAATAATAAAAAATGAGATGATTTCAATTTGTTTTATTACTTATCTACCTCTTGTCTTGATATAAATAGGTACTCTAATTAAAACAATTATTAAAAAACACAGCTTGATAGCAAGGAGAACCTTCACATACCTATACCAAAAATAGATAAAGACATGCAGTTTAAAAATAATTATGTTAGATGGAACCTAAATTAATATTAGGTATACTTAGCGACAAGCAATATAAAATAATAGTGAATAATCTAATTTTTAATAATAATTACATGATTTATCACAGGTAAATAACCTTTTCTTGAATTTTATGTCGATCTTCGTTTGATGCGACTATTAGTATGCGTTCGTCTTTGTTATGATCAAGTAACAAGAAATTTTTAAAACATGCCGGGATTTTGACATCTTTCGTGTTAGTGAATTGAGTTTTCCTGACAACAAAGAGCTTTTCACACTTTTAAAACTGGGAAACATCTTGTAATAAGTTAACGGCCTTACTTATGAAAAAAATAATCACAGTTTAGCTTAAGCAGTGTTTTGTCCTTTTCACACGTCGACTAAATGTCAAATGTCAAAGCAAGACAAAGCACTGAATTAACTAAACAGTTAATTTACTTTTTTTTGCAGTGGGGACCCCACATAGATAAATTGGCTGGTAAATTAAGTTCTGCGGCTTACGCTGTTAGGAACATCAGACAAAGCACGGATGTGGCTACATCTAGGCTAGTATATTTTAGTTACTTTCATAGTGTGATGTCCTATGGTATCTTGTTGTGGGGGAAAGCAGCGGATATTCAAACTATTTTTATTTTACAGAAAAGAGCTATTCGAGCAATTTATAATTTAAAACGAATTAAGAGAGAGCTTTTTAAAGAAATTGAGATACTAACAGTAGCTAGTCAATTTATTTTCGAAAATATAATGTATGTACCTTACAACATTTTCCAAACTTAGCGACAGCTGTAATGTTAACCTAAGAAATAATCACAGACTATGTGCGCCCCGTTTTAGACTCGCCAAGGTTAGCAATTCTTTCAAGGGTCAGTGCATTCTCTACTACAATAAGATACCTCTGGAGATTTTGAAATTGCCATTTGAGCAATTTAAAAAGCATGTTAAAGCGACTTTGTCGAAAAAGGGATATTACAATGTTCAAGATTACTTAAATGACAGGACTGTATGGGGTTAATCTGGCTCAACACAGACCTTGCTGTTAATAATTTTGTAATTATTTATTCCTGCTTATTAATCGTAACAATTAAATTTTTCATATTTGTATTAGTTAAGCACAACCTATTTTTAAAAGAGATCTAAAAATAAATCTGTGGGAGTTTCTACGCCCTTCTTCTCCCACAGAGGTCCAATGTAGAGAAGAGGCAAAAAATGACGTTTGCTAAGTATATGTAAATATCTACAGTAATGAAGTACTTTGACTATTGACTATTGACTATAAGGCCGTATATTCTTTGTCAAGATATTTCTTCTTGGAATTTTTATGAGTCTTTGGTATTGGAGTATGGCCTTTGTTAACGTTTCCTAGGCAGTATTTCTTTAAATAATTTGTGATTGCAGCAGTATGATGTGGTGGTGAACATGTGTGACGATCTTCGGTCATAATTCTTACTCTTAATATTTTCACCCTCGCACTACAAGTCGTGTTTTGTGTGCACCGCCAGACTTGCGTTCCATCTTTTAATTTGTGGTGAAGAAAGGCATACACACACATGTATTATGTTATTCAACAACTGTTGTTTATTGATGTAGCTGGGTTTTATTCTAAGGATTTAATTTTAGAAATTGTTTTATTAAGAAATTTTAATATATATATGTGTGAGTGTTTGTGTGAATGTAACCTCGGCTGGCTGGCGCTTGATGGGATGTTTTTTGCTAGGACTTTTAGCTGACCGTGACTGTACATACAGTTAATCTTCTGGAGGCGACGGGAATGAAACTACGATTTTAATGATAAATAAATCGACCTTCTAGAGGCAGTGGGAATCAATTTCTGGAGGCCTGGGTACAACACACACAAACACACCCACACACACACACACCATTTGTAGATCTACTGAAAGATTGTTACCTTCTCATGTACAATATTCGAGTAATTTACAAAATTAATGAGTTTGGACTCATAATATATACCTGTTCAGGTGGCACTGGCTTCGTTGGATGATACTGTAGATACTCTACCAGCTGAGCTATGCACATCCCCGCGAACCGGGGCGCCCATTCTATCTGGAAGTGTGGGTTATTTTGGTAAGGCTACATAGGCAAATCAAGAAAAGTCAGAGGTCACACAAAAGATCACAAAAAACACAACAAAACAAAAAAAAGGCCAAGTGCCTCGCGCACCGAGGGTTCCGCACAAATCGCATGTTTCTTCGTCAAGGAACTACAAATTTATGATTTTCACATAGTTTCCTTTACTTGTAGTATAAGACCTAGCTTCGTGCCAAATTTCATGATTCTAAGTCAACGGGATGTATCCTATAGGTTTTGATTCCCTTGCGAGTATCAAGCAAATTTCAGAAATTTTTTAACATATCTGGCGACATCGTTTGATTATTTTTTGTATAATTTTAACAGACCACAGTCCTGAGTAATCGGTATTGATTTAAACTTGATATGTTTACGCTTTGCTGAGAAAAAGGGTCTTGATAGACGGACCAACAGACGGACAGATGGACAGACCGACAAAGTGATCCTATAAGGGTTGCTTTTTTTCCTTTTAAGATGCGGAAACCTAAAAACTTAAAGCGTCACGCCATTTTCCACACAGGGTGGCGGAGGATCAGTTGCGACCATGTTTAGCCACAAAAATGTCAAGAAATAGGAAAGCAAGCAGTAAACCAATACTAAAGGCATTCGTTTTGAATTTGATATCAATTTCTGGCTATATTGCTTGTATGCATTTCATGACCAAGTCTACTGACCGTTAGGTCAGAAGACTTGATTTGTCGAATTGACGTCCAGTGAAAAACTCGTAAGTTTTCCACAATGTATGGTTGTTTTGAGTTACTTCAAAAGGGAGAAATACAAATTATTTATCTCCTACTTCTAGGACTGCTATTTTATGTATTAAACACCTACGAAAATAAGCAAGCAAGCAGTTTTATAAAGACAGTAGTCTATGTCTTGACGCATTTACTTTTCCATCTCACACTTTAAACATCTCCCATGATGACAAGACTAGAAAGACTAGAATTCATTGTCTTTCAATTCAAACGCTGACAAAAAGCTTATCAATGCACCAGCAGTGTGAAAATAACTGAAATATGCCTCATAATTATCTGTTTTTAGACTCGAGTCTTTTAATTTGTTTCCCATAGGAGATCTATACATTAGCTACAAGCTGACTGGTTGGCCATGACACAATACATTAACTATTTATTAAGTATCTACTCGTACGTACTATGTAGAGAGCTATTATAATAGTAGTTTATGTGACTGATACATAATGGAGGGCATTAATACTCGAGAGGCGAGTTTCATAATAATATCACTCGAGAGTTTTAATGCCTAATTATGTACAGTTACATACACTAGTTTATCTACACACATATCATAAGCTCTCTTTGATGTGTTCAGGAACCGCTTGTTTGACTGGCATTGTGGCATTGATCATTGTTCTGCAGTTGTTTAGCTTGTTCCGTAGTACCAACTTCACAGACAAACTAGAGCAGCACGCAGGCGGGCGTCGGCATTCGAAATTTGAATGTCATAATTTGACAATGTTTTGTACATTATGGTCATAATGTACAAATTTTCAGATAAGAAATGAGTTTTTACCAAATAGTTTTACATTATGCTGGTCATAACGTGCGGTTTTTAGACGCAGTAAAGAGGGTTTATGATACGTGTGTAGGTAAATTATGTTTTGTATGTTTTTTTATCATTGCCTCATCGATAGTAGATCTTTTCTGACCACATCAAAGGGTCATAGACAAATGTGGCAGCCTTGTTTTATTATCCCGATACCAAAACATATAATTTTAAAAGGTAGGTTTGGGCACTTTGACCTGCAATTTAAAAGGAGATAGATGCTTTCATCACCGGGACAACAAAACCATACGTATAATTTGCCAAGCCGTATATCAACACGTTTTAGTTTATTTAGATTATGAGCTATTCTTTCAAGGGTCAATGCATTCTTAACTACAACAGCATACCTCTGCAGATTTTTAAATCGCCATATGAGCAATTTAAAAACCATTTAGAAAACACTTTATCTAAAGAGGGATATCACAATATCCAAGATTACAAAAATGCCAAGAGTGGCTGATGTTGATCTAATTCAACACAGAACTCGCTTAATAACTTTGTAATAAGTTGGTTTGGAGTCAATTGTTTTTCTCCTTCACCAGACAATACATTCGTGTATTTGATTTTGATGGCAGTTTCCAGTGGCTGCCCATTCCATTCCGTTTACATAATCAGCACACATCCAAACAACATTTTATAATATGTATCTACTTATAACGTGCAAGTGCTCACCTGACTAAGACAAGGTTCTTTGACTAGACTCCCATAATCCGCTATAATGATGTTGTAGTTTCCCCTAATGAAATACGCCTTTCTCATGTCCGTGCTTGGAGACAGATTCCGTCCACCTCCGAATCCGTGCACTACTATCTTGGTCGGGTGTGCGGGGTTGAACTTTGAGCGGGATAGGGAGTCGTCATCTAGTGTGTTTAGGAGCTCGCCCAACTCTTGGGTTGATCTGGAAGGGAGACAATGGGTTCATAATTTAAAATAAAAACCGCTGAGATGGTTTTTACGGGCCGCGACCCGTCCACCCACCAGCTTCACCCACCAGTGGGTCCACGGGGAATTTCTTTTTCCCCGTGCACCCACTGCATTATGGCGGGAAAATATCGATATCAATTCAATCCGGTCGCCACGAGTGCACAAACTGGCCACTTCATTGTTTATGTTTACACTGATAAAATAATACTAGTCTGTCTGCTGTCACTTGTCTTTTACTGATTCATGTGTCCCATAGTACTATAATATACGCACTTCTATACCTCATAATGTATGTTCCGTGTTATCTTAGACCAAATATAATCTGGCTACTTGTCCTGGCTTAGCACAAGCATTGTGTATGGTAGCAACTCTTACAAAAGCATGGGAGCACAAACTTCACTGCTTATTTCACTGCCTTGGCTACGTAAGTCATTATCTGGCTACTTAGCGCCCATCACCCACCTGGTATATAAATAGAACTCCATATTTGGATGAGGGCAGCGGTACGGCGGTGGTATACATGACGTGGTGTTCAGCAGGTCCTTGATGGATTGTGCCTTCTTCTCTGGCTTCGGTCTTCGAAGCGGCCTCTGCGCTGTTACTAGTATACCTGCGAAGAGTATAATCAGACATACACCGTGTTACTCCAAAAAATAGAAAACATCGTTTAATTTCAAAAAAATGTCAAAACCGTGTTACCACAAAAAATATTAAACAGCGTTTAACCTCAAAACAAACGTCAAATCATATACACTTTGATTTGTTGATTTGAGCCCAAACATTTTTGTTTTTAAACAACTCTAGAACAGGCGTTGTTTTTTTTTGTAGTGAATTAGTGAGACCGATAAATCCTTTTCACTTAGATAGCGCAGCGGGTGAACGCATATTAATTTGAATTTGTAGGTGCTATCTTTACGTTATGGTGCCGTAACTGAATGCCATAATTATGAATATAACTAAATATTATTATTATCTTATTAATCAGCGTGCATAATTGTTGGCGCTTGGAAGAATCAGAGCGTAACTCTTCGAGTGAAATAGCCGTAGTATACAAAACACTAAGTCATATTATTATTAAAATATTGTGTGATATATGAAACTTACACACATTATATGCACGTTCAATCAGTGATGTAAAACATCATGTGTGACAAATCTTTCTGACCTGCGACTATAGGATAGCCCCTTGTCATGTAAATTCCAATCTTGCTATACAACCATTTTTTTTGATGCACTATGTTCCATTATATATAAAACTTCGGAATGGACGGGTTTGTTGCAATCAAATATACTGGATAGTGATTATGAAGGAAAAAGTGTTAATTTAGATTACTTACTATTTTTTTTTAAGAATGATAGTGATTTTTGGAGTACCTTTTTTAGTAATTTCAGTTTTCCACAAAGTTTGGTCCCCAAAAAGAATTAATTTATTAAGGCACATTATTCTTCACCTCATTAACTTTAATCATAAGTCCTACAATGGGTAACACGGTAATAAATTAATGTAGACCATTAATGTCCCCACAGCATAGGCTTTTCCCGATACGAGTAAGATTGAGCCATACTCCATCACGCTGGCTCAGTGCGGTTTGATGGATGGGTTTTACGATAAATACCGCTAAGTAGCGATAGTAGCCGGGACCTACAGCTTCACGTGTCATCCGATACACGGAACGTCCGATAATTTATTTAAGATAAATTTAGTATCCCATTGGTACGGTCAGCATCAGATATATGTGAGCAGGTTAGTTACTCAAAAAGATATACACATCTTAAAAAATCAGAAATATCTACACAGCCAACGTGTTAAAATTATGTCAACATCCAAGTAAACTCTGAGGGTGTTGACATTATTTTGACACTTTGGCTGTGTAGATATTTGTGATTTTTTAAGCTGTGTTGATCTTTTTGACTAGCTAACCTGCTCACATATATCTGATGCTGACTGTACATGGTCAGCAGCGGATTCGAACATGCATGAAACTAGCTAGAGTCTTTTCAAGACCATGGAGCTCTAAGGGACAATTACAATAATAACGTATTCTTTATGGCCATTTTTTTCATTTAACAGAAATAGAGGAAAGGAGGAAGTGAGGTAAACCACGGAAAACCTACATGGACCAAGTGAAGAAGAAGATAAATGTAGTGTCGGATCAGAACGGCAAGGGGAGGGCAGGGTGTAGAAGTGCATGGAAGGAACTCCACCGACAAGAGCGAAATAATGAAACAGAAACAGAAATAATATGTACAAGGGAAAACAATGTTCATAACTACAACAAAAACAGATTACAGCATCACATTTTTGAAGTGTCCTCCTCGTTGTTGAAGGCACAATTCTGAACGAAACACAATTTGCTGCGTAGATCTTCTGTTCATTTGGTTGTTTCGGATGGCGTTAGCGCAACTTAAACCCGATTTATAAGATCCGCTTCCGGGTTGATGGGCGTGGTGTAAGCCCGTTGCATCAGCGTGCCCATCAAAAATAATATAAAGGCGTCATATCGGGCGAACGAGCAGGCCATCCTACCGGCCCTCGCCGGCCAAACCAGCGATTGGAAATTGTTGTTCCACATATGTCCTCAAAGCCGTGGAGTTGTGGGCAGGGCAGCCGTCTATTTGTAATAGATCTCACGAATTAAGCCGATCGGTACCTCATCCATTAATAGCGGCAACTTGTCCTGATCGCTGAACACCAGAAATCGTTGGCCCGTCAAATCATTGGTAGTATTATAGGACCAATCAGCATGATGTCTATTAGCCCCATCCACACTTTTAGAGAAAAGCTCACTTAAAAATGAGGGGCATCTCTTCAGTTTCGTATTTTTCTCCATAAGGCACTGGCTACGTTAGTTTCAGCGGTATGTGATGCTGTCTCTCTTAAATGTAGCCTCGTCCATTCGCAATATGATTCATAATTCTTTATTGCACACAAATATTTAAAAAAGTTACAGAACAAGAAAATGCATGTACAAAGGCGGGCTTATCTCTAAAAAGACATTTCTTTCAGCAAACCAAGGCATTATAAGAATTGGTATTATAAAAGGGTAGGCAGTGAACAATAAATACTTTTAATAAAATGCCTATTAATAAGTTCAATACCTATAAAATACAGATAGGAAATACAAAATTATTACCGACATATACTACATAAACTTTACATATAACAATATAAATACAATAACTTTTACGAAAGAGAGAGGTAGTGCTCTTTGAAACGTTTCTTAAAAGAGAAAAGAGTGGGGCATTCTCTTATAGTGCAAGGAAGTGCGTTCCAGAGTCGGACCGCACGCAAGAAAGAGTATTTATACGCAGCGTTGTTATGCCGCGGAGTGGCTAAAAGTGACGCAGTGTGAGATCTCCGGGGCCGAGCTCCCGAAAAAAGATACTCAAAACGATCTCGAAGGTAGTTGGGGCAGCTCGGATTTTTCAAGATATTGAACAGATAATGAAGAATGTGGGAGTCTCGACCATGATTTTAATAAAATCATGGTCGGCGGTGGTCCTCCTTTGGACCCTTGCGGACACGCCGCATCTCGGTACATTGTTCATGTCCTCGTGGAGATGTTGCTCCCATTGATGCTGATGGGTGCATCATCTCCAGGGATACAGACCCTCAGTCCTCAAAATTCGCCAGTAAATTTTCTGGGAGACGCCACTTTGCAGAGCCAAACGTCTAGTGCTGGTGGCACATAAAGACATCTTAAGATGGCGTCATCCACGGATACGTCGATTATGATGCGTGGTTCTCGATGATCACGATTTGATTTCATAGAAGACTCCATGACCAAGTCCAGTCATGAACTTCTTCATCTTCTATGAACTTCTTGAAATTCCGCGCGGTTGGTACGAGGTGTCGTCGTCGGTCGGGGAAAGCAACTAAGTATGCGATTCGAGCGCCTCTTGACCTTCCACGTACCACTCCATAATAATGGATGTTGACTATTACAGCCGGAGAGAATTCGCTTAAACTTGAGCAGTAGAAAAACGCAAAAAGCATTCAAGGCAACTGACCAAATTTTTATGCATAATTTGATGAAAAATTAACTGAAAGAAAAAAATAAAAGAAAAATCACTTGTTTCTCGTATTTGTAGCAAAGGGGTTGGTTGGATTTGGTCTACAAACTTAAAATTAATGAACTCTTTATTATTAAAATTGTGTTTCGCTCAGCATTGTGCCTTCAACAACGAGAAAGACACTGAAAATTTATGCATTAAGATTAATGATCTAACAAATGTTATTGTTGTAGTTATGTAGATTGATTTACCTTGTACATAGAGAGGCGGGTTCGAATCCAGTGCTGACCATGTACCCATGAGATAATCAATTTATCTTAAATAAATTATCGGACGTTCCGTGTATTGGATGACACGCTAAGCTGTAGGTAGCGGCTACTATCGCTACTTGGCAACAATTATCGCACAACCCGTCTATCAACCCGCACTGATCCAGCGTGATAGAGAATGGCTCAATCTTACTCGTACCCAGGCAAGGCCCATGCATCTCGGTTGGTTAAATTCATTTATTACCTTTTACTCCACTGTGTATATTATTAGGGCTTATGATTAATTTTAGTGCTGAAAAAATAAAATACGTAAACTTAATATCAAAAAAGATGTTTAGTTAGAAACATAATTTTGGTGTCTTTTGAAACCCTGATTGATATGTGTACTTTATAAAGACTCACACTTAGTTTACCAAGCTTCACAGCATCTGGTAAGTTGTAACAGGATGCTATATACAGCAACAGAAAGGTGTATCCATATTTGAGGGGGTTGCCACCGTTATAGACAACTTTCACTATGAAACCGATCTGATCTGAGCAACTTTAATTTTCAAACCTCTATACAGTTTGGGCCGGGCGACCAGCTGTTTCGTATGGAGAATTGAAAAATAAAGTTGCTCTGATCAAATTTCTCAGAATGATGACCCTGACTACCACCTGAAATATGACTAAACTGTTCCGTTAAAGCCCGCATAAGTGAGTTTAATTTTAAATGCCACTTAGTAAAAATACCCTTTTGTATGATACCAGTTCTTGGGTCACACAAGTTGATTGGACATTCAAGGTGATAAAAATCATTGCGTATGCGCATTGCGTGAGTTTCATACTTTTTCTATGTTGGTTGTGTAAAAGAAGATGCCTCAAATAGATTTAACAACAGTTTAACTATAATGCGGTAACAAGAAGCAAGTCAAGTCAGAATGTCTTTATTACTGTAGATATCTACATATATTTGCTAAGGCAAATTGTCATTTTTTGCCTTTTCTTTACATTGGACTACTGTTGGGAGAAGCATGGCGAAGAAACTACCACATATTGAAATTTAGATGTACAAATATTAAAATATTAATTAATATATGGCCTTACTAATAAAAGAAGTTGTTCGTTGTGTAACTTATACAGTGTTTTGTCTTGCTTTGACATTTGACGTTTACTAGACATTTGAAAAGGACAAAATACTGTATAAGTTAAACAGTGAATAACTTTTTTTATTAGTAATGCCGATAATTAATAAGAAGGAATAAATAATTACAAAAATATTAACAGCGAGTTCTGTGTTGAATTAGATTTTAGCGTTGTGACAACATAAGATTTGAATAACCCCGTTAGGTCATACAAATCGTCTGTCGTGGATTTGACATCTGGGTTGCGTCTTTGTCTCAAAACTGTCTCAAGACCTTTTAGAGTTTCATTATATCCAGGTTTTATGAAATCGCGAAGTCAACATTTTCGCCATATGCAAATACAAACACATATACTACCTCGTGGCTCCTATGGTATATGCAAGCAAAAACCGGATTTGTGTACTTTATACTTATACTTTTCAACCAACTTCAAAACGAGGAGGTTCTCGATTCGACTGTGTTTTTTGCATGTTTGTTACGCGATTATTCCGTCTTTTATATATCGATTTTGATGATTCTTGTTTTTATTAGTACTACAGAGGTTTACATATGAGTTTTATCTAAATTGATCTAGCGCTTTGTGAAAAAATTAACAAAATAAAAAATATATACAAAGATTTTGGTTCCTGGTTCCGTGCAGCAAAAGTTTTCATGAGGACTTTTTATTCAAGATAAAAAGCAATGACATGATAAATAATTCACCAAGTTAAACAATAGTTATTATGTTACTTGTAAATACATTTTAAAATACTTTGTACAAAACTTAAATATCCAAAAACACACACACACACACAAACACACACACAAACACACTAAGAAAATAAAGCGCCCCGGACCATATCAGATGCAAAGGTCCCCATCACGCTGGCGGCGTTTCCGCGCTGCACTGCGAGGGAGATCCTCTGCATAAGATAGGACCCGGAGCGGCGGTCATAGCCACGATCCCTCAGGCGGCGCCCTATTTCCCTACTGAATGCCTTGCCCTGCACTCTCCAGACCCCGGTGATTTCTATGGCAAGCGGGACGAATATATACTGGCCCAAAAGCACAGAGTACTTTTGGGTCTTCATCCTCGCTGCCTCTTCCGCTGCGGCCCCCGGGGTGGACACGGTCGATGCCAGGTGGGAGGGAGCGAATGTGCAGACACGTCGCATCCCAAAGCAATGACCGTCCCCTCTCCCACGGGATCATGGTCAGGCCATCCGGGCGTTTCCCATCGGACTTTTTATGTACATATATGTTATAGACTTCATTCGCGTCCCGACCGAGATGGAGGGAATAGGGCTTGCACTTGAAGTCGGGTTTTTGAGGTTTTTAACTTGGTGAAATATTATTTCTGAATAGTCAAAGCAAAAAATGCGAAGTGACACCTCGACCCGAATGGCCGATTCGGCAGTGACCCTGCCTACGAAGCCAAGGGTCCCGGGTTCGAGTCCCGGTGGGGGCAAATATTTGTTTGATGAGAACGGATGTTTGTACCCTAGTCATGGTTGTTTATCTATCTAAGCATAATATTTAGCTATATAAGTATGTGTATCGTTGTCTAATACCCAAGATACAGGGAATCCTAGTTTGGGGCTAGATCAATGTGTGTAAATAGTGTCCCAGGTATTATTATTATTATTATACTGCTCAAACGTTACTAGAATCAAATGCTCATATGCTTGGTAACAAGCTGTACTGGTAAACACGGATTTTCTCACTTTTGCAGATATCGATATACTACAATGTTGTCAAGAAAAACTGTCATATTGTTTCGTAAGAGCGCGAGTCACGGACAGCCGTACTTTATATAATGTTGCGTAGTTCATGTGTGAATGTGTTGAGATCGTAATAAACAAAACTGGTAGACTTGAGAAAGTCTGAATTACGAATGGTGCTCTCAAAGTTATACCAGCTCTTGATGTCAAGAGGTATCTTTGTTATAAATTAAAGGAAAATTCCCTTTGACAGGAAAACCTCAAAGAAACACACAATTATAAATAAATCCGGCCGTTGATATGTAACATTTGTGAACACAACGTTACAATATCGAATAACATGAATAACACACAACCAACACACACACACAAACACACACACACACACATACACACATACATACACAAGATAGCTAAAGTTATGCCTGATAAATAAGTACCTCGATATAACATAAATAATAAAATACATAAAAATATTGGTATAAGTACATGCATATAATGATTCCACTGTTTTTAAATTAAAACTCTATTTTAACTAAGATATTTATCAAATAATAATAATATAATGAATAATAATATAAGAATACATGCAATATCATATAATAATTTAATAAGTATAGTAAATAATATAATATAATAAGAAAAGAATATTTATCAAACACAAACGTTAGATGTAAGTTAGTTATTAAGACATTGTAGAGCCCTTACAGGGTTCATTGTTGGATATAGTTTTGTTAAAGTATACCACAATGACGCAATAAATATATGAGTATGAGTATGAGTATGAATGTTCGAGCGCTGGATATTCTATTCAATTCTAATATAAATAAGAAATTGAAAATTGTCGTCTTAGTCGGCTCTGAGGACATGCGCAGGAGACGATGTTGCAAATAAACACATTACATTTTAGGTAGGTACCTGTACAGTCTCAGGACGATAAGAACTTTGTGTTGTATAACACTGTTTAACCTAATTAACTTAAGTGTAGATGCATCGAGTCATTGTAGCCGCCATAGCGGTTACTTTCACTGAATGTTTAAGACCTGAGTACAATAGAATCGAGAACTTTCCATGATGTCAATGGCGTTGCTGCAATTTTGAACTAATCGTTTAAACTTCACAACGAGCCATGTCGTGCCGGCAAGACATTTTCCCGGTATTGGTTTTGAATTTTATTATGGCATGGGGTTTGAAATCGGAATGCCTCAAAATTGGATTGGCACGTTGAGAGGTCAATCAACAGCTCCATTTTAGGTTTCCTTAGAGAAACAAGGAACCCAAGGAATACGTAGTTTCGTCAAGTCTGTCCGTCCGTCCGTATGTCAAAGCAACTTTATGCAGAAACTATTAAGTCTACACAGTTGAAACTTGGTAAGTAAGATTTATTCTGTGAACCGCTTTACGACTTTTATACATAAAATTAAAAATTAAAATAATTAAAGGGAGCTCTCATACATGGAACTGAAAACAAAAAATATTTTTTTCATTAAGGGGTGTCTTTAAAAATAATAATAATACTAATAATAATAATAATAATACCTTGGACACCATTTACACACATGGCGTTGATGTTCTTGAAACCATTTTTCCTCACAGTAAATCGTTCAAAGGACTCTAACTTTTAAAGTAAGAAAGTGAAAAATCTACAAAAAATATATGCTGTGTATCTCTATACACACTTTCAACGGAAATCAGTTTGAAGAAAATAAAATGAGCAGTTTTTAAGATATAAAACATTAATTAAAAACCGCAAAGACAACTTTGTCATTCATACAAACACTATGAAATGAAATGAAATATGAATGAACCAATTGTCTACAGGTTATATCAGAAAGGTGATTTTTTAGGGTTCCGTACCCGAAGGGTTCCAAACGGGACCCTATTACTAAGACTTCGCTGTCCGTCCGTCCGTCCGTTCGTCCGTCTGTCACCAGGCTGTATCTCAAGAACCTAGCTAGCTAGAGAGTTGAAATTTTCACAGATTATGTATTTCTGTTGCCGCTATAACAGCAAATACTAAAAAACAGGATAAAATAAATATTTAAGGGGGCTCCCATACAACAATACCACATACAAACTTATGGATGCACCTGGTTACGTACATGGAGTGTGAAAGTAACCGCACCAATAACTTTGTAAACAATATTTTGCAGTGTAAAATCCAAACTATTCACTCCACACCATCGCTTCCATTGAACGGTGGTACGGAACCCTTCGTGCGCGATTTAGACTCGCACTTGACCGGTTTTTTATTGAGATTATATTCCTAAACTACATAATCCCGTAGTTGGTTGAGTAGCCAACATTATATTTCGCATGAATTTTCAAAACGATCTGATTAGTTTGTTAGTTAGAGTTGCTTTTATGAACAAGTAAAAATGTTGTAAATTGTGTGAAATATTGTATGGTTATAATATATTTACGAGCCTAACTTCCTATACATATACCCCTACTTCAGATTATGTATTTCTTAGTTCTACAATACTTTACATATTTGATTACCTTAGTAATCTGCTCGTAGCGAACTTACAAATAATCTTATTGCAGTAAAAGAAAAAGTTAAGCTCTGTCACCGTAAAATTTATAAGGCAGTTTACCTTGATGCAAAAGTAAAGTGCTCTAACTTGTTACTCTGGACTAGCTCAATAGCCTAATAGTGTTTTTAACCTACCTTAGCCATGTTAAGAAAAGCACTTTGAAGGAAAAGTTTCCTATATACCTGCTGCGATGGGCTAGCCCCCTATCACATGCTAAGTGGAGTAATGAATCACTTGATGCGTAAGTGTTCGTGTTATGTGAGCTACGTAGAACACGGAATCACGCCTGAGTGGTGTCAAACGACATACTTATCACAATGAAGCATGTCGACGCCTTAGCACATATAGCGCCTATGACTATTTTAAGTACAAAATGTTTTATTTTATTTTACTTTAATAATAAACAAAAAACGGCCAAGCGCGAGTCGGACTCGCGGACGAAGGGTTCCATACCACCGTACAATGGTGTGGAGTGAATAGTTTATATTTTATATAGCAAAATGTTGTTTACAAAGTTATTGGTCTTTCTCACTCCAAGTACGTAACCAGGTGCATTCATAAGTTTGTATGTGGTATTGAAAGAATTGTTGTATGGGAGCCCCTTAAATATTAATTTTATTCTGTTTTTAAAATCTGCTGTTGATTGTACGACAAATCAAAATAAATCATTAATAATTATTGAGAAAACTAACTCTTTAATTTTCGAACAAATAAATTAACAAATTACACTTCACTGTTGCAAAGTGCAACTTGATGGCATACCAACTGACGCTATTATTTAGATGGCGAGAGTCACTTTGAGTGTCACTTAAATTTTAAGTTGATAGATCCTATAGAGTAGAGGCTTCTTTGATAATGAATATCTAAAATCTGGAACAAGTGTCCTTTAAAATTTGTTGTAGCTGTGCCGCCGGATTTCACATTCATTAGGTGTGACTCATACTGTTTGGCTGGACGCACACGGCCGGAATGCCTTTCTGAATTCAGAATCTGAATCCAGAATCGGAAGTCCAAAACACGGCCTCACACTTACTTTAAAAATCAGTAGGCTTACGATGGTATCCTCAAATTTGAAAAATTCTATCAGAACCACAAAGTAACGAAACTGTGTCTCTGAGATCAGAACCCCTTTGAAATTGCCATTTGAGCAATTTAAAAACCATGTTAAAGCGACTTTGTCGAAAATGGGATATTACAATGTTCAAGATTACTTAAATGAGGGGACTGTATGGGGTTAATCTGGCTCAACGCAGACCTTGCTGTTAATAATTTTGTAATTATTTATTACTGCTTATTAATTATGATATGATATTATAATAATCGTATTAGTTAAGCACAAGCAATTTTTAAAAGAGATCTAAAAATCAATCTGTGGTAGTTTCTACGCCTTTCTTCTCCCACAGTGGTCCAATTTAGAGAAGTGGCAAAAAATGACGATTTCTAAGTATATGTAAATATCTACAGTAATAAAGACATTTGGAATTTGCAATTTGGAATTTGACAGACAGACTAATCAAAGATAACATTTTTTTATTTTATTTAAACGTTTAAAATAATCGTGTTCTGATGGTTGATTTGAGATAGAAATTCCTAGATGTCCCTCAGGGTTCATACCAGTTCATCACTCTACATAACAGAGTAATGCAAGCTGGTTAGGCGCTATCCTAGTAAAATTTCCTTAGAGGCTCCGTGGTACAAGTGAATGATTGCATAATAGAAACAAACTGAATTTAGAAGTTCTATTTAGCAGAATATTGTCGCATATACGTAGTACAAATGTGACCGCAATTTAAGCTCCCTGAAGATATCAAAACTTTATCTGGAATTATTTTTTAATAAACTTATTAAATACCTGATAGTAATGACTCCATATGACTAACGTGAATGTTACATTTATAAAAGTTGACTTAAAATTATCCAATGAATATTATGATGTTATAAAATTCCACAATAGGACAAATAAATGTATACCGTGTTACCAAAAAAATATTAAACAGCGTTTAACCTCAAAACAAACGTCAAGTCCCATACATTTTTGTTTTTAAACAAGTGTTGAACGGTAGTTTATTTGTTTGTGGTAAGGCCAATAATATTTAGGATTTTATCATTCAAATGATGGTGTGCTATTTTTTTGGACTTTGTGACTGTAGAGATTATATTTGACTACCTTGTAAGTTATCTTAAATTTTGTTTCGTATATGTCTTTATTGCACTGTTTTTTTATCAAGTAAATCACTTAACTTTTTTCAAATCTTGTATCTTGCTCATTGTAATTTAATTAGCTGCTATACCAAATTGGTAAATTTGCACTGATATTTTACTACCTTTATTATAATACCTATATAAACTTGTATGCAATGAATATAATAAATAAATAAACGTATGGCAATGAATATAATAAATAAATAAACGTGATAGATAAGGCTTACAATTGATCAGTGTCCCATATATTCTGTCAGATCGTTCTGAGAATTTCACAATCTGAAAAAATCTGAATGTGGGTAGAATATATAGCAATTTGTGTGAATTTCCGTGCGTTCTAAAATCCGGTTCTGAATTCAGAAAGGCATTCCGGCCATATGAGGCCAACCTTACTATTTCACCAGACCGGCTATGAGTCTTACCCCCGTCATGCAAGAGGATGATATGCCTCTGCCATCCTGAACGGGAACGGGCGTGCTACGTTTTATTTAATCTAAGAAGGCTTGTGGTATTAATAATAATACCTTGGACACTATTTACACACATTGATCTAGCCCCAAACTAGGATTCCCTGTATCTTGGGTACTAGACAATGATACAGATACTTATACACATAAATATTATACTTAGATAGATAAACAACCATGACTAGGGTACAAACATCCGTTCTTATCAAACAAATATTTGGCTCCACCGGGACTCGAACCCGGGACCCTTGGCTTCGTAGGCAGGGTCACTGCCGATTAGGCCATTCGGGTCGTTGAATCTCCTAATCTCTCTCTAATCTCTAATCTATAACATTTCGCAACAACAACCAAGGGCGTCGTAACAACAAGGATCTACGGACGATGAGACACGGTATGGTTCGTATGTCATGCGTCATAGAGCCTAAGTGTGGTGATTGCGACTGTTTCTACGAAACTACTCAAATTGTGGGATATTGAGACATTTTGTCGGCATATCTTACACATATTTTATGTTGATTTGAAGGCTTTTCGAATAATTATCATATTTGCTTGAGCGAAGCCTTTTAAAATTTCATCATTCATCGTGAATCTGTTTTTGGAGATATAACCTAATAAATATAGTGTTTGGTAATTTAACAAATAAATTTTTCATCTGTTATGTATCAATCAATCCGAAAAGTTGAAATTACTCTGAGTTTCTCCTCAGATTAACTTTTTAATACAATTAAATAGTAGGTACACACCAGTATAGTTACCTCACTGATTTTGTTACCGGTAAAAAAAGTACCCACTTCCTGACTCTCCATTACGTTTTTCAACATCTTTTTAACTTGGTCACCTCAACATTTACGAGTTTAATTTGTTATACATATGCATTATGTATGTAGATATGTACAGTACAGGCAATAAGGCAACCGGTTTAATATGATACTTACCTTACTGGACTAAAATAAGCACCGGGGGGAATCCAAAGAGAGAGGTCCGGGTTTAAATCTCGGCCATGACATAGCTGAAGAGGAAATTAGGATGCACTTATTTTACGTGCAAGTAAGTATTTATTTAACTGAATTATTATTGCAATATAAATTACAATGAAAATAAATCAATGTTCAGCATCCGCCAACTGCTTTGTCAAAAACTTAAATATGTAAAAACATACACACACACACAAACACACTAAGAAAATAAAGCGCCCTGGACCATATCAGAGGCAAAGGTCCCCATCACGCTGGCGGCGTTTCCGCGCTGCACTGCGAGGGAGATCCTCTGCATAAGATAGGACCTGGAGCGGCGGTCATAGCCACGATCCCTCAGGCGGCGCCCTATTTCCCTACTGAATGCCTTGCCCTGCACTCCCCAGACCCCGGTGGTTTCTATGGCAAGCGGGACGAATATATACGGGCCCAAAAGCACAGAGTACTTTTGGGTCTTCATCCTCGCTGCCTCTTCCGCTGCGGCCCCCGGGGTGGACACGGTCGATGCCAGGTGGGAGGGGGCGGATGTGCAGACACACATCGCATCCCAAAGCAATGAGCGCCCCCTCTCCCACGGGATCATGGTCAGGCCATCCGGGCGTTTCCGATCAGTACCACACAGCCCCGCGGGCTCCAATACCCAAGATTTATTGGCTGTTACAAGGATGCACTTACATACGCATCAAGAAATATTTTCCAGTGGAGACAACAGAATAATGAAAGGTAAGAAAATGAAGAAACCTTTATATCTGCATAGCTCGACGACCCGAATGGCCGAGTCGGCCTGCCTACGAATCCAAGGGTCCCGGGTTCGAGTCTCGGTGGGGGCAAATATTTGTATGATGAGAACGGATGTTTGTACCCTAGTCATGGCTGTTTATCTATCTAAGTATAATATTTATCTATATAAGTATGTGTATCGTTGTCTAGTACCCAAGATACAGGGAATCCTAGTTTGGGGCTAGATCAATGTGTGTGAATTAGTGTCCAAGGTATTATTATTATTATTATATTTTTATGAATTTTTCATTTCACTCTTGTAATAAAGAGGTTCTGATACACGGGCTTACGCCAAGTGCTTATCTACTAAAGATCACGGTCCTTGCCCATGAATTTTCGTACAATTCTACATGTATTTAGTATTGTTGCTTTTTGAAGAAGTATGTGTGTGGATCTGGGTATATTTAGTGTTTTGAGACTAGTGTGTAATGTGTATGGGATATATATTATTATTATTATTATTATAGCTGCGGCGATGGGCCCCAAACCCAAAATGGAGTATTGGCTGGCTTGACGTAGGCACAGTTGCCACCGCGGGAAAAAGTTGTGACTATGTAGAAATGTAGGGGAGAAAGTGGTAATGTGGCCCCTGCTGGTATAACGTGTGCATCCTAGAGCTCCACGGAAAGTTCATTGATTCCCACACGCTCGAGGACATTTATTTAAAATGTGTTCCCACCAGCTCCATGTGAGATAGTTGGTTCGTCAAGTCAATAAAGGCTTTCATAGAAAAATAATGTATGTATTTGTTTGTTTGAAAAAATCATTAATTGGTGTACTTTGACAAATAAACTATTACATTTCAACTTAACAATGCCGAAGGCGGTTGGCCGTATCGTAACTCCACACTGCATGTGTCTAAATATAATTGGTTTGAATAACAAAAATAGCGTATTGAATGAGTATAAGTATTACAACTTATATAAATTAAGTTTAGCTGTGGTTATTTATTAAACATATTTAGATGTGGTAATTTTATAAACTAACACTTCAATATCACACCCACAAACTACTTACGCTGCTGCATTTTGGTAAGTGATTCCATATTTATTTTATATTTTTTTCTCCATTTTTACCCACCAACGGATGGAACTCATTTGCATTTAAGGGCTTTCAGAGCAGGTTCTTAGATATTTTTTACGGTTGAAGACCAGAAGAGGGCGCTGCAGCAGCCAGGATGGTTGACGCTTGAGGGCTTCTCAGCAACAATTTAGCTGTTTTCATAGACTTAAGGTTTTAAATGTTTAATTTATAATTGTTCTAGCTTTACCCGAACGATCCCGTTAATAATATTCAATACATACAGAAAGTTTCCTTTATGTTATTCTAATAAATTTGCGCTAAACGTCTCAATACCGCTCATTTGTTTTTTTTTTGTTCATTTGATTGAGTAACTAACAATCAAACTCACCAACCTTAAACGCAAAAAAGCCAATTATTAGATGAATACTAACATTTATCATAAGATAAGGCATAATAATTGACTTCAAAATGAAAATATCAGTTACAGCTTATCTCTACCACCACTATTACAATTCTAATTTTGCAATAAAATACAGTATAAGACAAAACATAGTACAATACGATTAAAATCAGTTAACGATTCGGCTAACCTCGGAAATTGTCGTGAATTCCTCGTCTCTCACATAGAGTTATCAATTTACAGATATGACCTTTAATTATATTACTCGTTGTCTTATTGAATACAATTTATATCGAAATAAGAAATATAATTGACTATTTTGACAGTCTGCCTTCTTAGTGTCAATAAAACAGGGTGACGTATATGATACATTTATGTTTATGAACGCTAATTTCATTCGTGAAAATATTCGATTCTATAAAAAAATATCAAAATTAACTTACAAATGTTATGTATCATGGTTATAGATGTATAGATGTTATAAATGTTATATTAATGTTCAAATTCATGTCGCTTCTGCATAATACTTTTTTTAGGTCTACCTGTTAGTAATGTCATCTTGGCAGGTGCTATTCATTGCGTTTATGGTACTTCAAATTGAATGCTACCTAAAAGAAATCGCGGTAATGTATTTCGTGTCATTTCCGTCTCCGGATTTAGGCGATGATATCCGAGAAAAGCTAACCGCCTTATTCATAAACGTCTAATAAACCTATTTTAACTATAATGCCGTTATAATTCGTTTGTCTTTCTATGTCACTTTGAAATTTGTATTTGTGAGAAAAGGACAAAGCACATTTTAACTATCATAGGTTTGATAAGTTTTATGAATAAGGAGGCAAATCTTTAACTGATTTTAATCGTACTGTACCTAAGTATAAGAATAATCTCACTATCCGGTGCCTATTTAAAAGTGTCCGGATAAAACGCAATAAAGTAAATTTTCATGTAAAACCTACGGGTTAAGACGATACAAAACAAAAATGGGGTTTATTTCAAATCCATTTACTCCACTTTAAAGTCATCTACAGATTTGATTTTTGGGTTAACGTTTATTGAGTATTTGATTAAGATTCTCACAAAAGGAAAACGCGATTGGATACAATTTTCTCGATAGAATTTAATTACGAAAATACCTCTAAATTGTTTTATTTTTTCCTGTAATTCTGAAATCCTAAATAATTTCAATGCGGAATTGCATTCAAAATGTAGGTATTATGTATTCGTAAATTCTCCCGAAAAATATTTTTGAAAAAGTAATGTGGTTTATTTTAAAACAATTTTTATGTGGTTTGGCGCCACGTTATCTTAGTTTGAGTCAAGCGCATTGTTTACGCTCTCTTTTTATCCTATGTGGTTTAATTAACGCTGTCACTTTCGTTTAGATTCGTATTCAGTGTGACCGTTTTTGGTATTTTCAGTACTAAACTAGTATATTTGAGGCACTGCAGAATAATATTAGTATAATTTTAGTACATTGCCAAATTTTAGTAGAATATTGGTAGAATTGAAACTTTTTTGGTATTTCTTTGGTACTTTTCAACTGGCAACACTAAAAACGAACAATTCACTCAACCTCATAGTTATTTATCTGTGGTCAAGCTGTATTTTTTTAATTGTCTGCCTGCCTTGTCTCTCATTGCGTTTTTCGTATGTACTATCCTTCTCTTTTAACATAGTGAGTGAATGGACGTTTGAGAAGCTTCCGGGTATTCCCCGATGGCGTGATGGCCGTGTGCATCGTTGGTATGTTAACTTGTGGGTTTGCTATGCTAGTTCGGTTTCAGTTCGTAGCGGGATTTTTTTTCTAAAGATGAAGCGCAGATACGAGCAGAAATACAGGGCAGACTGGGAACAAAACCCTGAATTCTCTGCTTGGTTGAGTAAAGATAAAAACAGTGAGAACGCTTTATGTAAAGCTTGTGGAGTGACGTTTTCAAGTAGAATTGCAACAATAAAGTCTCATGCCGAGTCGGAAAAACATCGAAAGAAAACTATACATTACAGTGGACAGTCGAAGGTAAATAAGTTAACTGAGAAAGTAATTTATTACATAACCCCTCGTCTGTGACAGTGGTCGTTTTGGGCAGATAATTGAAATGTAATTGTTATAAAAGTACCCACTGACGAAAGGATAAGGAAGGTTGCACACACGGTCATACACCGCCGCCGCCCCGTCCCGCCGGCCCCGCCGCGCGCCGCCGTGTGCATTCTGCAACCTCCCTATCCCTTAGTCTGCATTTACCCTACTTATTTTTCCTTTCTCTTATTTATTTTTCTGTTTCAGATTGATAAAATATTTCAAAGCAAAGGACCAGTTTCCCAGCAGATAAGAAAAGCGGAGCTCCTCTTTTGCGCTGCTCTAGCCGAACATAATATTTCGTTTCGCGCCATGGATCATCTAAGCGAATTATTTGGTAAAATGTTTCATGATTCAGAAATCGCAAAAGGTTTTTCCAGTAAACGTACTAAATCAGCACAATTAACTTATGATGTAATGGCACCAGCATTTGAAAAGCAATTATTGACAGACATAAAAAAAACTTCAGAATTGTCAGGTAATGGTCCAGTATTTTCCTTGATCATAGATGAAAGCACAGACATAACGACGGAAAAACTACTTGCCGTAGCGGTTAAATTTTATTGCGTCAATGATGATAAACTCAAAACTAAATTTTTATGTTCTGTCAAGCTTTCAGGCGAAACAGCGGATGATATTTTTGATGCACTGTGTAAAAAATTAATTGATTTAAATCTAAATATCAAAGATATCATAGGTTTTGCAGCTGATACAACGAATGTAATGTTTGGTAGAAATAATAGTGTTGTTTCAAAAATTAAAAATGTTAATCCGAAATGCATTTTCGTAAAATGTGTGTGCCATTCTTGTGCTTTAGCTGTAAGTTACGCATGTAAAAAACTTCCTAGAGCCCTAGATCAAGTTGTCAAAGAAACACATAATTATTTTGGCCACAGTTCGAAACGTCAAAGACAATTTGTAGAGTTTCAAGAATTTACAGGCTCAGAACAGCATAACATTTTACGCCACTACGAGATACGTTGGTTATCTCTACATGCATGTGTCAACCGCATAGTAGAGCAATGGGATGCACTAAGGTTATACTTTCAGCAAGAGCATTTGGTTGAGCACAATCACTCGGCATTGTTTTTACATGAAAGTTTTGAAAATAAGCAAATAAAGCTGTATTTTCTATTCTTAGATTACATTTTACCGGTTGTGAACAAACTAAATGTAATTTACCAAGGAAATTCATGTGCTGTTCACACTATTTATAGAGATATGTCTGATATGTTTAAAACTATACTTAGCTGTTACATGAAAAGTAGCTATGTCCGAGCTACGAGTATTGAAGACGTTGACCCAAGCAGTACAGTGAATTTCGTAGAATTAAATGACTTGTATTTGGGCGTTCAAGTTTCCAAAGAAATTATGCTGCTACGAAATCAATCACATCAGGTTGCAGTTATCAAAGATTTCCTACAAAGGTGCCAAAGTTTTTTGATTGAATTATGTACTCAACTAAAATGCAGACTGCCAATAAATGAAAGGATATTTTTCGAAATCCGTTTCATGGATCCACAAATTGCTGTATACGAAAACTTTTTCTCCATTCTAAATGTTACAGAAAAGTTCCCTAACATTGTTACAAGTGATACCCAAAAACAATTAATTGACGAAGAATATCGTCAAATTAAATATGATCAAGAAGTACAAAATTTGATGTGTGGTACTAGTACCAGTGCACTTAATTGTGAACAGTTTTGGAGTAAGTTAGGCAATATTGTTGACAGTCTGAAAAATCCTAAATATAACAATTTGATAAATTTTGTTAAATGTATAATGTGTTTGCCTATTTCTAATGCTCACTGTGAACGAATTTTTTCCCAAGTGAATATGGTCAAAACGAAATACAGAAATAGGTTTTTATCTGATCATATTTCTTCCATATTACACGTGAAACAAGGTTTGACTGATGGCTGTATCTCATTTGAACCCTCGACCGAGATGCTTAAATGTAACAAATTAAGCAATACTGATTATACTATTGATTTATGATAAATATATGTGTGTTTTATTTAGAATATTTCTCAAAATAGCCTATGAAAATGTTAGTATAATTTTGGTATAATTGATTTTTCCTCTTAGTATTTTTTAGTACTGGCAGCACATTTTGTTGGTATGTTTCTAAATTTCAAAACGGTCACACTGTTCGTATTCCCACCCAGTTAGCCCGTGACCTCTGTCCGAGATAGTCCTGTGTCGGTAATCGGTACTCGAATTCAGTGTCCGTAAGCCTGACATGGATCCTGGTACTTATGAGCTGGCGAAATCAACGTTTTTGAAAAACCTAGAAAAAACAGAGGAAGAACGGAATGATATAGAACAAAGGACAATATTGCAAAGTGACAGTGGGGAATGGCTAGAACTACGGCGAAATCTATTAACTGCCTCAAACTTTGGCAGAGTAGTAAAAAAAGTAAAAACTAATCGTTGTGCTAATATAGTACAAAGCATGCTGTACAGGTCAAACATTGACCATGTGGCCTCCATAGACCATGGAAGGAAACATGAGAAAATGGCCTTACAGGAATTATCTGGGCTAATAAATCAAGAAATAAAAGGTTGTGGGCTGTTTATCGACGAAACCTACTCATTTCTTGGTGCAACGCCAGATGGCATCACAGAAGAAATTCTGATAGAAATTAAATGTCCCATAGCACCATTCAAAATAGGAATTGAAGCTGCAATTCAAGAAGGGAAAATGCATTTCTGGCGTTGTAATAAAAAAACAGGACAGGTCGAAGTCAATGAAAAATCTGACTGGTATATACAAGCCCAAGTGCAAATGCACATATGTAAAAGAGACAAATGCTTGTTGGCAGTTTGGTATGGCAAAAACAAAATAAAACATATACAATTTGCAAGACGACAAGTTTTGGAAAGATAAAATGGAGCCAAAGTTATTGTCTTTTTATTTTGACTGCCTCTTACCAGAACTGGTGGATCCACGGTATACAAGAAATCAGACGATCCGTGATCCAGAATACGTAATCAAAAAAACTAATGGCAATGTTCCGAGCAAAGAGAATAAATCATGCAACGCAAATGTTTCAGATGAACAATTTAATGAAGACGAGAGAACTGTTACTGTAGTCCCAGAAAAAAGTAGGATTGTTATAGATTTTAGTGACTTTTAAATAAATTATATTATATAAATTATAATTATGATAAACGCTGTTTTTTATTTGAAAGAAAAATTCATAGCAAAATTAAATTTGTCAGATATTCTCTTAACCCTTCCCTTGCTTCATCCCTCAAATTCGTATCTAGGGCCTCATAGGTGTCGCAGATCGCGATTTTCGAGCCTCTAAATCACTACAACTACTAAATTATAAGAAACAAGCGATATATATTTGTAATATAGGCCAGGATTGGTTCAGTAGTGTAGGTGGTATACAAGAATTTATTCTGAGAATAGGGAAATTTACCGTACAAAAGTATACTTGTTTATATTTTTGCTCTTTTGCAAAATGCCCCATCAGAAGCGTGTCATAAAATATAAACATTTTATAACAACATATATAGCTCGAGAGTTTTATATTATCATTACTAAATAAAGCAAAAAACTAAATAAAGTTTGCTAATAATAATTAAGTTTAATTAGCGGGAATACTAACCTAAACCTATTATATTTTTGGCGACTCCATGCCTCCTCTATTCTAAAGCTTTGAAACACCGCCGGCCTGCCGCGCCGCTTTGCCGGCTCGCTGTCCGCTTGCGATGTATTCATCGGGGGGCGCTCCCCGCGTTCTTGGTTAAACCACGCCCCTCGAGCTTTGATTTATTATTTACATATCACCTTAACGTACACACCTCCACCACCTCTTTTCTTTAAATAGTTATCTTTCTGAAGGAGAATCGAGCAAGTGCACAAGTTTCACTTATAAAAGATCAAGCTAACCCAACTATCAGAAGTTTTCGAGCTGCCATATTAAGGCCTTTGAGGCTTTGACTCATCCTTATGACAACTACCACCGAGCAGTAATAGTAACGGCAGCAATAGTATTATTTTAAAAACATCATAAATAATTCAGCCATTAAGACGTGTCATCACTAGGTACAATGCCTATCATCTCTGGGGTAGTCGTCTATACCTCGAAAAACCCGTGTCCTTTGTTGTTTTTACAGAATACATATGTTTTCGTTGTTCTGAGGTTATTTTATTCATTCCAAAGTAAGGCGTGCATAGGGCAATGGGTAAGGCACACTGTTACATACTTTGATTTTTAAGTTTAGTATTTTTATAAGTGGCCTCAAAAATAAAGTAGGGGCCACATTACCACCTTCTTCTCTAATCGACTGGTCGATTAAGTACAAAGCCAAATAATTTGCCGCTTAAATTATTTGCAAATATTGCAGAGCCTTGAACCACTAAGGATATTAATTGATTGAAGAATATTTTTAATTTATTCTACAAACGTGTATTTTCCTAAAATTTAACCGGCAGAAATATTAAATATGGATTTTTTTACTAACCTTCGTGTTGTTTTTAGTGTTCCTGCTTCCTACAAAGAGCAACAGATTTTATTTTTTTAACAAATTTAATAAATATTACTTTTGAATGAGGTCGATAAAAAATCCTCCTCCTCCTTGAGCCAGAAAGGATTTGATTTGATAACGAAGGCCACTCCGATGAATGATGAGGAATTTAATAAAGGCAGGTAAATATAATGAAATTTCTACATTTTCACATTCTTTAGCTAACAATGTTGTAAGGCCCTAACGAGGTAAGCAGACCGGATTAGGACTAGCTAGAGTAAATTCTGGGTAAAATGATTATTCCGAAGCCTATTAACAAACGACCCAGGCCTTTATGAAGAACAAACCAAACTTTTGATTTTCATCTTGCTCACGTTGTAGAAACACACTATGCCGAAGATACGCGACCGAAGTGCGGCATTACTATAACAATAATAATAATACCTTGGACACTATTTACACACATTGGTCTAGCCCCAAACTAGGATTCCCTGTATCTTGGGTACTAGACAACGATACACATACTTATATAGATAAATTTAAAATAAATTAGATAGATAAACAACCATGACTAGGGTACAAACATCCGTTCTCATCAAACAAATAATAGCCCCCACCGGGGGACTCGAACCCGGGAACCTTTCGCTTCGTAGGCAGGGTCACTGCCAACTCGGCCATTCGGGTCGCCAGAATGATAGTGATTACGCCTGCAATGCTATTGGAATTACTGACGACACATAATGCCGAATTAACTTTGCGTTATAGCGTACAGCAAACTTCGGCCGGGCGTCAATTCAGCGGCAACTTATTCTGTAGAGCACACATTATACGCGACCGAAGTTCGCTTCGATTGGCGAGACCTCTACCGAACGAGACACACACAAAGTTGCGCAACTGAATTTCTGCCGCGTAAGTTCGGCACTTCGGTGTCATATCAGCCGAATACGTCGGAACGTAACATCAGCCGCGGAATCATGCCGAACTACGGTCGTGTATCTTCGGCACAGTGTGTTTAGACATTTAGGGACTTACCACAAAAAAAACATTGCCGTTAAACACTTAACACTTGTTTAAAACCAGAAATATTTTGGATTTGACGTTTGTTTTGAGGTTTAACGCTGTTTAATATTTTGCGTGGTAAAACGTTTACTTGGCTATTTAAAATGTCATCGGGTGCCTCTTCGTCTATACATGAATAGGTAAAATCGAATATTCCATTGGAAGTAATGGAAAAATTTGACATACCTAGTTCCATAGAGTGTCAAAATATTTCGTTTTTTTTTGCCAAACTAGAAAATTTATAGGTACCCAGTATCAAATGATATACCTATAGGAATTGAAAAAAAGATGCAAGTTTTTTTTTTGTACAATTTGGAGTAACCAGTGACGAACGAAGTTTCCATGAGTGTTTATTGAGATAGATAGTATAGTTGCATTTCATTTTGATTGCGCTAAATGCCTGCTGCTGGCAGATTAACTATAAAGAAACGTTTGCTTTTCGTAGGATGTGAACTCCAATACCATGGCATAAGGTTCAAAATCGCGATGTATCATAACAACAAATATGGCAGCGAATGTTTAAAATAAAATGTTAAAATCTCCATTTTGTCGTGTCACGTCGTGTCGTTTTTGGTAACTATCGACATATAGATGACCTAAAAATGGCCATTAAACTTGCGTGAGGTAGACGTACGTGGTGATAAATGGTATTACAGTGTAGTTTCCAATAACTTATTGGAAACATTTAAATAACTTTGTAGTATTCCTAAATTGTTTGTTCGGAAACTGACCACCTACTTTACCTTATTTTTGTCACATGTCATGTGAGTTTTATATCAGTAATTTTATGTGAGTAATATACAGTTGAATGGGTGGATAAAATACGATTTTCCAGATTAAAGTATTAACTACCAGCATTTATTTCCGTGTAAATGCAAAATTTAGTAGGCATAGACGACACACAAAACGTGACACAAATCTGTAAGTAAACAAACAACGCGCTATAGTTTTCTCATGCAAATTCTGCGTGCGCGCCGGTTACACGAATGAGATAACAACACGGAGTGAAAGAGTCGAGATGAAGCGCGGTTATGCAAGGCGAATGTCGGCCGGCTATAGCGGAGGTAGAGACACCTCTTCACATTTACTGCTATAATTAGTATTATTAAAACAGCCTCCTAAGGCCTACGACCAACATATTGTTGACTCGCGTTTCGACTTCGCGAAGTACGGCCGGCAGTGACCGCTCACGGCTAACTAGGGGGCAGCGCGGCGATTGTTTGCATGTATGGAAACATGGAAATTGTGATTTCATTGATTAATCAATTTTATTTTAACTATTTACAATTATTTTGATATTGTTGATGTGAATTTATTGAAATTGCTATTATGTGATATTTGTAATTTAATAGAATTTTCATTTCTAACTGGATTTTTCTTATATGAAATGTCCTTATTGTTTGTGTCGCTTTGGTTCGGTGTCATGGCACAAATACTTGATAAATAATTAAATGACAGCTGGCCCTAGGGTAGGCGTTATGCGTAACCTACCGTAAATGTAGTATGAAAGTAGCCTCACCAATTACTCTGTAAACTACATTTTACAATCCAACCAATCTCAAATCCACCTATTGACTACAAACAAACCTATTGACTTTTCACAAAAATTACAGTAGACGCTACTGTAAGCCGTTTGCGTAACCCATACATGGAGTATAAAAGTAGCCTCACCAATTACTCTGTCAACTACATTTTGCAATCCAACCAATCTAATATACAACCTATTGAATTTTCACTCAAATAGCCCATGAAACTCGCACAACTGAGACAAATCCAAAGACACCTCATTTATTAAAATCTATCAATATGTTTGGGCTGTAGTGCATGCTAACGAAATGGTCAAACATACATAAACATACGCTCAGAAAACCCTCCTTGTGCATTCGGGTAAAAAGGAACAAATTTAGCAGTAAATGACCGACGATTTTTTTTTATATACAGTTTTCCTACACACTATTTGACGTTAATGTGCTTCGATGTTCTGCCGTTTGTAAAAAATGAGTAAGGCTGCATTCCTATCTATCAATAGTTTTCTGAAAGAATAACCTCGATTGTGATAACTAAGCTTCGTCTTTGTACAAGATCGGTTCGTCTTCGATTTATTGATCATTTATTGAATACGCTTCCTACTCAGTTCCCGTCATTATTTTATATTGAAACATTTAAATACAAATACAGGCACAATCATTGCTTCTGACCACACACTACGATACCCTGTGTAGTGGGAACCAGATACAGCGACGTCATTTACATACCAACATACAATATCTGGGGGTTTCCCCCTCCCCAGCCGGGATTAGAACTCGAAACCTTTCGCACCGCCACACGAACCACCACGCCACAGAGGTCATCAACACATACCTATGGCTCAATAGTAAAATATCATCATAAGTGGCGATCGACGATGCAATCAAAAACATAATATTTCACTTCACTCAATCTTGAAATTTTACATGTATAATTGCCGATTTCATCAACGATTCCTATCTTTTAGGGGACACTTTATTTCTTTCAGGGGCCACCTAGCGGTTGTTTAAATTTTCCCTAAGTGTAAGAGACATCTAGGCTCCTTGGGGACCCCCTAAATATAAGAGTCCGGCCACCGAAACAATCGCTAGACAGCTACGAAAAAGAGCTAAGTGTCCCTTAACTGTTCATGGTTCCCACAAGACAGTGTATGTGACAAGAAGTGCATATATGCAAGATAATGCATGAACCTATATTTTTTTCTTCTATGTTTAAATCTTCACGTCTTTTCCCATGTTTTGGCAGAGGCAAAGATGCGCCTTTACGTGAATCACGAACTGAGTGACTGTACCTCCATTATATTCTTATTGCCGGTGTAAGTTTCTTCGGAAATAGATTCGTATTTGCAACCACGCGGAAGTTAGTATTACATAGTTCAAAGGTGAAATAACTGTTGCTTGATAATAATATATAATAGTAATGATGATATATGAGAATAATTCTAATATCAATGATATATATGTAGTCATTTTTACTTTATTCCTGATTCCTGTATGTTGAATTATTACGAATTGATTGAATGGCAACTGTTACAATAAGGCCTATATATATTTAAAATGACGCAACGAGACAACATGACCAAATTTAAGAATGCCATGCAGAATTACTTTGCTGTAAATGTGCTTCTATATATGATCGTCATTAACATCTAAAGCCATGGGAAGTGTTACTTTATTTAGTATTGTAATCTTATTGACTTAACTACATTTAACAGTGATATGACTACACCAATCTATCATGAAATTGGAAATTGCCTTTATTTTTTTGGAAATATTTTTTATTGTATTGTTTTGTATTTTTGTTTCTGCGTTTTAGTTTTAAGTATGATTCAAATATTATGATGTAAATAATGGTGCATTAATAAATAAAATAGAATTGGCTTATATTTAAAGTATTTATGATATTAGTTTTGAAATGCAAACGAAAAAAAAGTTGAATTAACATTATTTATTTAAGTTATTTAGCATTATATATATTAACCTTAAACTTAAGTTCAAGGAGGAAAATTAATATCGGTATTTAATTTACTGATCGTCCTGTGACCTACAAATATAATTTACCACACATATTTAGTGGATCTGAACTTCAATTATATGTTTAAGTTCCAAGAGTATTGAGGTTAGTAGAACCATTTGAATTACAGAGTGCAACATACCAGCTCTCTTAAAGTACCTATGATATTATGGAATAACCATAACGGTACAATTTGGAAATATTTTCTTGTATTTGTATATGTATCTATGATTATGAATTTAATGTATACGTAGTAGGTAGGTAACTAACTTGTGTGTTATCCATTGCATGCTATCTTTGTTTTTGCATCACCGAATAAATAATATAAGGAAGTGTTTATCGGTATCTTTGCTGTTTTTAATTAACTTACGCGAAAAAGTTGTGTAACTAAGTACTTAAATAATTGTTAACCATTTACAGGTATTAAAACAATACATAACGAGGTATCCGAATCTTAATGGGCATTGTCTAAATACCTGGTTACTTAATAGGTGACATTCGGCCCAAAGATTTATGCCTTAGCGTAGGTACTTACTTGAAATTTCCAATGCTATAATTCCAATGAACAACAACCACTTTGTACCAGCTGCCATTTCCGTAAGTTAACTTAAAAGCATTGAAAACACAGCCACAAACATAATATTTATTTACAACGCCATGCCCGTAACAAGTATAAAAATATATAGAAACGGTAAAGGGATTTGATTGAAGAATCCTATGCCTCTTTGTAAGGACTACGAAAAAAAAAAACCGCGGATTTTTGACGTTTCGTCTGCCAACGAGGCGCGTTCAGAAACGTGCACCACGCGCTTATGGCATACGAAGACTGAAGAAGGCGAAAGTGGTTGTGGCGGGGCGGTATGGTGACCCTCGCATCAGCTTCCTTTCTTGCAAATTATCAAAAGATTGCCAATTCGACAGCTACAGCCACATAATTATACTAAACAAGCCTTAAACATAACCTACAATTTAGTTAATGTCCGTCTTTACCTCGCGCTGGCTGAGAAATATTTTGTGTTGTTCTAGCAATTCTAGACTTACGCAAATTCAAAATCGCGACCCGTCAAAAAATCGCAGTCAATTGAGTGGGCGGCTTTGTTAAATTGGCGTCAGGTTATGGTGGCCATTTTCTAGCATGCATGTATTCTAATACTAGAAAAAGGCCATCACAACCTGACGCGAACATTTATTATAGTACTACCATGTACTACTATTTGATTTAGGACGTGACATTGATGGATACCATTATGGTAAAGTATGCTAATCATTGCAACAAAGGTTAGGTGCAAAAAGACCTCCTAATTGCGAAATCGCAAGCTTATTTTAAAGAATAACCTATAATTACATGCGCCAAATAAACATGGAAAGAAGTGGAAGCGAGGAAAATACAACCAGCTTAAGTACTTACCTATTTTACTAAGAAGCCAGTAGACTGCTTTGGACAGATTGTTAAGTTCACGTAACACCATTTTGCGCAATGGCATAAGAATGGAATACCCATATCCGTTTGTTTGAGGCGACCAGTTTGAGAACGTGATTCGAGGATAAAATCATGTTAGTACCAGAATTTCTTAAAATATTTACTTGCCAAGAGGATTGAGCAAAATCGACCCCAATCGTGTTACTCCAAAACGTCAAATCCCATACATTTTTGTTTTTAAACAGTGTTGAACAGGAGTTTATTTCCGCACCTCAAAAGGAAAAATAGAACGCGTAATCATACCAAGTTGAAATTAATATCTATTGCTCAAAGGGATTAAAACCTATAGGGTATTACTCAAGTCTTTAAAAATCTAAAAAAATCAAGCTCTGGGTCAACGCAATCAAAAGATTTGGTCGTTTATGCCTTGAATTTGCTGAATTTGCGTGACGGATTTTCGCAAAGGAATCAAAACCTATAGGGTAATCCGAAAACTGTAAGTTTGCAGTTTGTGACGAAAAAAATGTCATTTGTACGGAACACTTGGCCGTTTTATTATTTTTTATTATCCTTGATAAAATAACGTGAATAAAACTAATCAAGCGACCACGTAAACTTACTATTTACAGTCTTATCAGACTAGTCTTGCGGCTCGGGGGAGAGCTCCAGCCCTGTAATGGCACCTATATCCGGCTTTGCTCCCGCTTGGTTCCGCTGGCGTAGTTGCAGCCAAAGAATTTCATTTGTCTGAAGTTAGGTTACAAAACACGTCACGTGATCTTTCAAATTCACTTGACCATGCCAAAATTAACCTCAAAAGAGTTTAGCACGCCAAATTAAAAGAAGTAACAGATAGACAACCTCCAACTACACCAGCGTCATCTGCAATGACCTTTCGAGGGAAGCAACTATAATTTTCCTTATTTTTTAAATATATTTTTTCTTCTACTGGCTGGCTACCCGAGCGGGAAGCGCTACACTAGACGCAAAGGTGTTGAGTGTATATTTCTCACATCACTGGACTCATAAACATTTCACAACTCTTCAAGTCGGCGCGGCGGCGGCGCGGCGTCTCGTACGCAACATAACAAATGAGACTCAATCAGTACGGAGCTAGACATTTTGCAACACGACGATTTGACGGCGTCATGTTCAGGATGTTAGGAAAGAGAATGCAGCCAAGTCAATTACAGCGGAAAGGCCGTTCCTGGGCAAATTGAACCCACGAATTCCTTATTTTTTACAATCGGTAAATAATCTTGATTCACACAATTTTTGTCACCAATTCGAACAACATCCTCTAACGTCTAATACAAAGTCAATTAAAAGAAAACAAAACTTGCTGACCGCTTGCAAAGTACTAGGAGGAGCACATGTCTCCATATGAGTTTGATGAATACAAAACAATAATAAAAAGCAAAATGAGACAGCGATGATCTTTTATTTCGGCATTTTACACAGTCAAATAAATTTAAAAAGTACCAGGATCGCATATCTCCTCAGGAGGATTTAACTCAAAAATTTATATTATCGTTGTACAAATTAGGAATTGCATGAATTAGTAATTGTACCAAATAGTAAGGTATATGTATTAAACGAACTAAAACTTCAGTAACGTTGTTCAAATTAGGAATTGTACGAATGGCCCAGGAACGGGAAAGTCATAGTATTTTTTTTCCAATACATACATTTCATATCATTTTGCATTATATGGAGGGTAAACACCCGCAAAACTCGCGGTTTCGAACCACATGCCATGGTAATAAAATTCAAAACCTTTAAAGTCGAATATGACTTACCAGCAAGACATGGGTCGGTGTGAGGCGCTGCGCAGACAGAAGAAGACGTAAGATACGTTTGATCTTCGCCTCGTTCGCAAACAGAACGCGGCGAAGATCAAACAAACGTACCTTACGTCTTGTGCCTTACGCCGTCTTCTGTCTGCGTAGCGCCTGAAGTTAATATCGCTATAGTTAGATTAACATAAATTTAGTTACAATGAGATGGAGTCGATAAATAAAATTAAAATAACTTGTTCAGTACAAGTGATGAACCTGTCGACCATTTTATCTAAATATATATTTATTAATCGATCAGACCTGATTTAAATACAGGTGGGCTTTAATCAGCTGATCACATTGAGGGGAATTATGGTATTACATTATTGTTCATTTTCCCCTTTCCCCTAGAAATGTATAGTCGCAAAGGCTTTTTTTCTCCAATAGTTACCTGTAATCGGCTGACCTGGTCAATGTCCTGGGACCAGTTTATTTTTTTCATCTGCGTACATATTTTCTTTTGGGTATGTTTTTAGTTGATTTTAATAATAAATAAATTCATATAACGTAACTCATATTTATCAAAATCAATAAAATTAAATAAAAACAACACATTAAACAGTGAAATTAAATACAATAAGATGCAATAACATAAATTAGCCAAACGCTTCGTCATAACTAAAATAAAAAACAAAATAAACATCTATAAAAATAAACCGCCCCAAGCATACGTCGAACGGCTGGTTGGAATGGTAGCTCTACTAGTTTTGGTAGGTTCTACAACCGACCAGTAAGCAATGACAGTGTGTCATTTGCTGAAGCAATTATTAATATTAATATATATCAAGAATGATTATTTTGATAGCAAACTTGTCATAATTTTCGTTGGCAATTTGAATTAGTTTAGTTTCTAAACAGTTAGTTTAACTAAACGTGTGTAATATTTTTTGACACTACCTACTATAGTACAATAAACAAAATATTCTGATTCTACAACTAGACTTTAAACATCTACACGAGTTTTCTCATCATAGAGGACGATACAACAACGAGCATCATTGAATAATCAAACGAACTTACCTGTAAGTGATGTTCCATTGATATTATGCTCGTTGTTGTATCGTCCGAAGATGATGAGTCCCACCCCTCCCATCGATCTAAGACCTCAGTCGACCCCGTTGAGGAGTTTAGAATCAGCCTAGACTAAGACGAACTTCAAACTAAATGACGCGTTCCGATTTGATATGTTAGGATGCGATCTAATAATTTTTGTTTTTTATAAACTTATGTGGCACGGAAGCTAGCATCGAGACGATACTACACCAGTTTTCTCATCATCTTCGGACGATACAACAACGAGCATAATATCAATCGAACATCACTTACAGGTAAGTTCGTTTGATTATTCAAATATCCTTGATGATGGCCCTACTCTGCGAGCCCCACACCCCTGTGGTCTCGACGGCCAAAGTAACAAACAGATAACTTCCCATTAGCTGAGCGTATTTAATGCACTTCTGCCGCGCTACCGACTCATCAGCAGCACCCGGAGTTACCATAGTTGAGCTGATGCGGGATGGTCCGAAAGGCTCACACAAGTCGCATCCCACAAAAGGCAACGACCTCTCCCCCGCGGTTTTAACGTGAGAACGTCCGGACGTTTCCCGTCGCTGCCTGCGGAGGTTCTGGAACCGTCGGAATATTAGCAGAGATTAGCGCCCTCCGGACAATGACCTTAATTGAGTGATGGAAAAGTGATGGCTAAGTTATTCACAATTATGGGTAATATCATTCCCCAAAATATGCTCAGCTAATCAAAAGTAAATAACATAAATTAATATAAACATTTATATACAGGCACATACATTGCTTCTGGCATCACCTAGAATACCCTTTACCGTGGAAACCAGAAACAGCCACATCACACACATGTAAACATCCAAGACCTGGCGATTTTTCTTCTTTATCCCAGCCGGGGATCGAACCCGGTACCTCTCGCATGGTAGGCAGAGCCACAACCACTGCGCCACAGAGGTCGTCGAATATTGTTACGAAATGGTAATAATATGTTTATATGTATTTTGGCGCATACTTTATACGTCAAGTACTAGAGAGATTTATAAATTTGTATCTATTTATGTTCGTGTTACATTATTATTATTATTATTGGTAAGTAGTTTATTATTTTTATTATAGTAGTTTATGTGACTGCTACATAATGGAGGGCATTAATACTCGAGAGTGGGTTTATGAAATGGGTTTATGGGTTTATGGGTTTACTGGGCATTAATCACTCGAGAGTTTAATGCCTAATTATGTACAGTTACATACACTAGTTTATCTTCACACATATCATAAGCTCTCTTTGATGTGTTCAGGAACCGCATGTTTGACCGGCATTGAGGCTCTGCAGTTGCTTAGCTTGTTCTGTAGTACCAACTTCACAGACAAACTAGGGGTGGCACGTGGGCGGCACGCAGGCGGGCGTTGGCATTCGAAATCATAATAAGAAATGAGTTTTTACCAAGTAGTTTAACGATATGCTGGTCGTAACGTGCGGTTTTTGTACGCAGTAAAGAGGGTTTATGATACGTGTGTAGATAAACATATTTAATGTTGTGCACATAGATCTACTGAGTTTCATTTTATCCTCTCTATTATAGGTTTGCTGGAAGTAATCTCTTGTTAGAGATAAGTTCACATTGGCACATATTTTTTCATTTATCTTTATTTGTATTAACTGTTTCTGTGCAATAAAGTATACTGAAGTATTAATTAAGTGTGTTTCCTTAGACACATCAGCGCCAATATTTTCAAGTTGATCGTAACTGACTGATATGGAACATGGATGGCATATTAAATATTTCCTAGCTACTTATCTAAGGTCTAACAAAATCTGCTCAACGAAATCAAATATAAACACAGCCGTGTTACCACAAAAAATATTAAACAGCGTTTAACCTCAAAACAAACGTCAAATCCCATATATTTGACAAGTGTTGAACATTAGTAGATTTTTTTGTAGTAAGCCCCGTGTTTATATTTGTTTTATCCTTAAGGCTCATTCACACGGGATCCGTCATTGACGAAACGTCATGTGGTGAATGGACGTTCACATTGCAAACGGAATATTTTTTAAAAGAAAAGAAAAAAAGGATCGCTTCGTTGTACGTCTGTCTGTCAAGACTCTTTTTCTCAGGAACGAATAGAAATATCAAGTTTAAATCAATATCAAGTACTCAAATCTGTGGTCTCTAGGAGCTGTGAAAAAATCAAACATCGAGGATAACGAAATGAAAAGATACGGCCGCTTGTGTAACAATTTTGCCGAGTTTGCTTGATACTAGCATTACTGGGTACTTCCCGTTGACCTAGAATCATGACATTTGGTACGAAGCAAGTGAACCACTCCACACATTCGACAGGCAACTAGTGAGTCATACATTACTATTATTCCGTGGTCCATATGGTCTTCAAGCAGCTGATGCAGGCGATTGGTCGGCGGGCAAAGGTCGCGCGGACGGCGGCTGGGCAAGCTACGCGCCGCGCCTAGTCCCGCGCCCCCAGCCTCTGCTGGCTGTTTCTCCACGACCTCGACGATCCACCCAAAGCACATTGCTGGCCATCTTCGTCGTCGTTTCCAATGCCGTTACTACCTAAGTAACTAGTGGCCCTGTGGGCAGTAGACTCCGCTAACAGGGGAGACTGTGAACCAATTTATAGGTACTTACATTTTAGATTCAATCAAAATCAAGTAGTAAAGTTGCCGCTGCACCAATAACTTTGTATACTACATTTTGCGATTTAAAATACAATCTATTGATTTTTCACGAAAATATTTATAGTCTATTTCTCTCAATCTCATGGTTTTTATAGATCCTATTTACAAATCCGTCTCCTACTTCGAGGAGTCCAAACTTGGTATGTTTAGAAAATATTTCTTGGATTTTTAGAAAACAGGCGGCCGAAAGGTAATGTTGTAGTATATTTTAGAACCGGCTTATAAAACCCTTTAATTTGATACCCCAAACGATAGGTTCCAGAAAAAAAAAATAACTATACAAAAAATTAATGACGTCATAACTTCCCCTCCCATACCATAATTATGTCAGGAAAAAAAGCTATTTGTGCGGAACCCTCGGTACGCGAGTCCTACTCACACTTGGCCGCTTTTTTTCACGATTCGTCAAAATATCTGGATATATGTATGTTACAATGGGCACGTGATTTCAAAAGTCGATACCTATGATAATTTATAACGTATGGGAATATTTTGCGAGTCGTGGTTCGTGTGAACACGGGAATTCAAAAATCATTACCGCAGTTAAAAAAAACACGAATCGTCGTCGAGTGAATGAGCCCCGATAGTGGCAAGCGAATTAAGTAGATAATATAAAGCGTTTTAGTGAATGCCACTGTGGTTGCAATCTGCCACATACAGAATTGTGGCAGATTCCTTAGCATTTCGATTTCCTGGTTTCCATTTCCAACATGATTCCAAATTACAATAATATAAAAACGTATTTAGCCTAGAGAGGTTAAGTTCCAAGCTTTCTTCTAGATGTAGTAGATAGTACGGATTGTTAACCTGAAATAAGGTCATATCCGGAAGAAAGCTTAAAACTTGGCTTTAATATTATATGCTTCAACATTGAAAGAGGGAAACTAGAAAATATTTTTTTCCTCCCTTCCCCCTTTTCAGTTTTTTTTTAAATTTATTGAAAACAGCTAAATCTTTTTTTTTTCATAAGATACAAACAACAATAATAAATCTAAAAATACTAGTTAAAATTCCAAAATAATCAAAATCACAATCAATAAGTAAGATAGAGTAAAACAAAACAAATTAAAACAATCAAGAAAATAAACCGCCCCACGACATGCCCGGCCCACAGGTGCCCTTTACGCTGGCAGCATTTCCAGGCTGCACAGCGAGTGAGATACTCTGGACCAGGAATGCCCCAGAGCGGAAGTCAAATCCCCGGTCCCTCAAACGTGGCCCCATGTCCTTGATGAATACCAACCCTGCGATCCCCCCACCACCGTGGTCTCAACGGGCAAATGAACGAACGAACTAAATCTATGGTCTGATGATTTATTTGACGGACTTGTTGAAAGATAGAGAGATTGAACAAATTTTTATTAGTGTTGGAGTAAATAATATTTTGTCGATAAAATATCGTTGTTTACCCCCATGATTGTGTTGTGGATGTCTCTTTTCTCTGACAAACTGTGTCTAAGGCGAGTACTACTTAATTTAGTAGAGCAATAATCAAGCCAAAAACATTTATTTGCTTATGCAAAGAGTTTGAGGTTTGCTTATGAATCTGAGTATTTATTGAGTAGTTTCATGAAATATTCAACTCAAACGGACCAGATCGTTTAAAGATCAACGTTTGACGATGTGGCCGTGCACGTTCGGCCATATCGTCAAACGTTAATAATGCAGTCAATTGATCATTTCATGGAATGGCCAATTTGCCAACCATTTCATGATCTGGCCGTTTGATGAAACATGTATTTTTAAAAGCATTTTTATTCAGTACTACCTTATTGTTTTCGCGATATACAAGTCGAACTAACACTTAAACTATTGGAGCCTTTGCTGCGCTCGCCCCGTTTAGTCTTCACTAAGCTACCGCAGTGTTTTGCCCTAAGATTTATTAGTTCAGTGAAAGTTCTAATTCAAGCATGGTTTGCCATTTCATGAATTACATTTACCGGCCGCCGCCTTCATCGTGATTATCAACAACAAATCGACATCAGCGCATTCTAATGGTGGTTAATGTAATTAACTTGGTGTTTAACCACATCATGAAATAGTCATGCCTTTTGCTGTTCATATCATCAATCGCTGAACTTTCATTGATCTGGTCAGGACCTTTCATGATATGATCAGTTTCAAGTGTCCATATCATGAAATTGTCGTATTTCGAGAAATTGTCAATCACATAATGATATGGTCTATTCTACGATATGGTTAAAACAGATATTTATAGCACTGTGCGTTTTAAGTGTCAAATAAGTACGTCGAATTAAATAACAGACCATAGGAGAAAACCGTCAAAGGATAACATGTTCTTAATAGAATTATCTACAAAACATAGAATAGATTTTAGAATATGCTGATCCCACCAAAAACATTTTCATGTAAAATGTTACTAAGAATAAATTTTACACAGTGCGAGCCTCAGTGGTCTCGCCACTGAGGCTCGCACTGTGTAAAAATTATCAGATCTCATGTAGATCCAAGCTTCTAACTCTTCAAGTCCTAAGTTTACAAACACTGCACCTTTGTCAAAATATGTGGCTTGGCCATTTCGCTACCGTCACATCAAATTTGAAAACATTCTTAGCCCAATGTTCGGGTACACATGAGGCATTTTGATTTAAAGCGTGGGATGGTTTGTATTATTATTTATAACAAGGATCAATTTTCAGACCTCTAGCAGCAAAAACTTACATCCCCTAGTTTATGGGGTAGGGGGTAAAATTCCAAGTTTTAGATTTTTTGTTATTTCTGAACTAATTAACGAAGCACATAAGCGCTGTAATATTATTTGTATGATCATGTTCTAATATCCTGAAACGTATCCCCTACTTAAAGGGGTTGAGGGATGTTTTAAGCCTGAAACAAGCATTTTCTTTTTTGTAATATAATATTATAAGATAACTTAATAAATAATTTTCAGATCTCTATGTCTAGCATGAAATTCTGTTTGTATGAGAAAACGAATACAAAATTCTATCCCCTAATTTAAAGGGTGGGGGGTGATTTACTTAAAATCCTGAAACACGTATTTCATCATTTGTAACAAGGAGTCCCTATATAATTTTTTACACCTCTAGCAACAAAATTTGAGGAAGTCTCATACAAACTTTCATCCCCTAGTTAAAAGGGATGGTGGGTAAAAATTCCAAGTTTTAGATTATTAGAGGCAGACAAAAATGACGCTTGCGCAGTCTCTTCTTCTTCCCCTAATTGATTAAACTGATGTCTGCGGGCAATCGCTAACGACTGGCATCTGAACAAACTCGAGGGACTTCAAAACCTCGGGATTTGGTTTGTTTTCGGACTGCGGAAGTTTGACCACGTCTCAGAGTATCGCAGGGAGTTGAAATGGCTCTTGATTTGCCTGCGACGGGATTCCCACATCCTCTTGCCTCTTCAATATTTTATTTAATCCTCGATGTCCTGGCTTCTTACGGGATCGATTCGTTATTGTATCTTCGGATAGGCCACGGAGATTTCACACCTATAACTCCGCAACATAACACTGCCACTAAAGAAAATGGGTACAGACTACAAGCTATCAGTCTCTGGAACAAACTCCCCAGCGCCATCAGAGACAGTCCGTCAATTTAAATTTTTAAAAGCCGTTTGAAAGAACACTATCTTTCTCTTCCATGCTAAGTATGAGAATGTATTTGTATCTATTTATGTATATGTTACATATTTATACACAGCATTATTTTAGTCTCATGTTTGTATATATATCACCTATGTTGAGCACATAGGTCGACCTGTAGTTTCTTTTTTCCCCTCTCCATTCTAGGTTTGCTGGAAGAAATCTCTTGTTAGAGAAAAGCTTGCCTTTGTACATGTTTTTCCTTCTTATATTTTTGTATTCACTGTTTTTGTGCAATAAAGTATATTGAGTTTGGAGACAACAATTCGTACTACAATGGATAGGCACGATAAGAAAAAGAAATCGCTACTAATCTTGAGATAAACTAGTAAAACTTTAGAAAACGTAGACCCTAGTATCCGTCAATACATTTTACCAATAAACATAGTTCTTCAGTTGTTACAATGATTCAATTCAGAGGGGTATGATGAGTTAAGGGGGAACTTATGGGATAGGGAAAGGTACGCAAAAATATACACAATTGTATTTCAATCTGAATTTATTTAGTCTCCATTCTCTAGAATGCTGGAAATCTGGTTGTAATAATCGACCCCATCGTTCCCGTCCAGAGGCCAGCTATTCGACTCCATAGACCTGGCTAATCTGGTTTCGTCTTGCGGATTGGATGTACCATTCTTGTTGGACCCCCGGGCGTATGGCGACTTCGAGTTGGTACGGAAGAACCACAACCCTTCGGATCTGGAAATAGGGTAGAGATTTGTTACTACAGATTTTTGGACCCTGATTTAGCGGACCATTATGTAGACCGATATTTATACGGCCCGAAACGATTCTGTACCACTCCCGGGCATGTCGAGATATCACGCGAGCGCATTGAAATAAACATATATTTCGGTACATCACGTACCGGGAAAACCAATACCAAACCAGAAAAAGCCCTAAAAGTGTAGAGCAATGCGCGCCTTTGGTGGCATTTTTATTATTAAAACAAATCACGTCGGTGAGATAGATGTGACATGTAAATGTGAGGTGTAATTTACGTGCCAGCATTGTATAAAATCGGTAGACTGTAAAAGTTGACAGGACTTTTAGCACAATAATAGTTCGAAGGCTTTTTATGGCATAAATCACCATAACTACTACTGGTGGTTGTTCAAAAGACCTGTTAGAATCACACGGACCGCACCGTCTATGTGGCGGACGCGGGAACGGAAAGGAAGCCGATTCAGTGAAAGTAATTGTGGAAGTGTTTCGGTGAATGCCTTTGAAAGTAGAGTAGCTAGGTAACAGAACTGATAAAGGTTTACTGCTGGCATGGTTTTCTGGAAGAAATCTCGTCTTAGCTAAGCTCGCCTTTGTACATGTTCATATTTTCCGTTTCATTCGGCTCTATCATATTGATTTGAGCAATAAAGTTTAAAGTACAAGTACGATATTGGACCTTACGATACCGCCTTAGGCCCTGTTTTACAATGTCCACATAAACCCTGTGACAGAGAAATCTTAATGTTTGTACGTTGAATCATTATTTATCAGTGACTAGGGCAAATTCTTTCTTCGGCGTCAGACTTTGCTTTAATGTTTCCACAGAAGTTTCGTGTTTCGGATGACACGTTAAGCTGTAGGTCCAGGCAACGATCGCTACTTGGCAGTAGTAGTCGAAAAAAACCCTCCACCAGCCAGCCTAAGCCAGCGTGGTGAAGTATGGCTCAACCTTACTCGTATCCGGGTAAAGGCCTGTGTCCCCACCGAGTATTCTGGTACTAAAGCTTACTCGTGACTCAACTCAATTCAACTTTCTTAATTACCGATTTCTTGGCTATGCTACATCTATACACACATTCAAATTTTAAAAGTCTTTGACGTAATATTCACTTGCTATACAAACACAGCCTATGGTTTTACGTGTATTATTAGCTTATCATTTAATGAACAGAAAACTTAATGTTCGTGACAAAAAATAATACATTTCTCTATCTAAGAATGAAGAACTATAACTATTATTGTTGTGTGTGTGCTCGCGGATGCATTTCGTCTAGCATTAGGATCTGTAATCACTATTATAATACTATATCTATCATCAAGTCTTTACACCCGTATCTTCCTTCTCCTTCACGCAATATGGATCGAATACAGCGCATAAATTATATACCGACATAAAATTTTAAAAAAGTATAGTGTCGATCCTATAAAACATTTACTAGCATTCTGATCCAAAATTCTATTGGTATTTTATTCATACAAAATAATCGGGCACGCAATGTTTTTGTTGCCCTTTGAAGTCAGATTTATCGAAAAGTCGTATCGTTTTTTGAAATTTATAATTACACACATTTCTTTGTAAAATAATACTCTATCGATCTGCACAGAAATCGGCTGCACAAATAATGATTTTTCGACAGTTAGTATGCCAAAATGTTACATGCCCTTTGGGATGCTATAAATTGCTGCTCTAATGAACCATTTCTTTTTTAAATACCTTATCATAATTGTTTGTACAATCACGAAGCAAGCCATAAGTGTTACTTCAATGTCTAATACCGATTTTAGGAACCTTAACTGATCCGCAAAATACCATGACCGTCTTAAAATTCTCTTGGTTTTAGATGGTTTTAGATAAACAAACCAAAATAGGACGTATTGGAATAGAAATGGTTGTCATGGTGATGTTTATGTTTTGAACTTAATAGAATCGCTTTAAATGTTATGGTAACCCCCGGAGGAAATATATGACCGTATGGAATTTGCACTGCTGCATGTATGATATTATTAGATGCATTCTCTTAGCGGCATTACCATGAAGCCTTCTACTTAGACGATAACAGTCACTATTTTACATCTCGCTCCATGTTTTTATATACGTCGCAGCGGGATGTTGTTGGGTTTTAAAAACACAGGCTAACCAAGTTGCTTATTATTATAATGGTTGAGCTGAGATGCAGGCATCCCGACTAAGTAGGCACTTACGAAACGGATGTAGCGTATTCACAAAGATGTCTTAGATAGGCACCGTCACAAATAAACAATCACAGAGACTCCTGTTGGCCATATGTCAAGAAAAGACTGACAGTGTAAGCTATAGGATTAAAAAACCAACACCTTACCCATAAGGCACGTATTCGCCATACAATATCTCGTCCGCTGAATCAGTCAGTTCACACCATCCGATCATGTAGACGATCCACGAATAACACTGGGTGGCGTAGAAGCCCACTTGAGTGGTGATCGATTCGGCGTAGTAGGCTGGGGCTCTGGCGTGGTCACATCCTGATTTTGCTATGGAGAGTATTGCATAGTGTTAGTGATTCTGCTATTGATAGTATTGCATAGTGTAAGTGGTAGATCCTTAATCTTTAGTCTAGGGTCTGGGGCAAATTAATGTATTCATCAGTTAACATTGGCCAGTGATTTATTGAGGTAAGCCTCTACCGTGGTCTACCGAGAGAAAAGAAGGAACCGTCATCGCTTTTTTGTGCTATTTCCTATCTATATTCTCTTTCCCCGACGCTCATTCCTATTGTTATTCAGATATTTCACAGAAAAACCCCAACAAAGCCAGGTAACTGAACAAATTAGGGGGGATATCTCTCAAACAAGTTAAATGCTGTGTACGTCAGAAGGTCAGGAATTCTGTCGGGTAATGTGAATCGGTGGCAGTGTTTTTGTACCTTGCGATAGTAGTGGAGTATTGGGAAAGCCAGGACACATTTCCTTTGTGTGAGGCTAGCTAGCATTTCCCTCCACCATATTGGGCAAGCTCCGGAGGACACTTTGGAGAAGGAGTTCTCCAAAGTGTCCTTTAAATTAAACCTACTAACTTACTCTGGTTCTCATTCGCCATACACCCAGGCTGCGTCATGCCCCCGTTCGCGTAGAAGTCTACATCACCGCTCGACTCCAGCTTGCCTTTCTCTAAAGCGTTGGTGTGGAGGACGTCGACAAACTGGGCGTCACCGGAATCGAGTTTGCGAGAATTGTTGGTACTTGCGAACAGGGGTAAAGCTGGGTCGAGGCCTGGAAGAAGAAAAAAAATACATTTACAATTTAATGCCCCATAAAAATCATTGTTCTTCTTAAACGACCTAAAAAAAGAGTGGTTCTTGTCGTTTTCTTTATAAATGTTTGTTACCTCGAAATTGGTAACATTTATGAACCGATTTTCAAAATATATATTTTTTTATTTAAAAGAGTAGACTTCCAGTTTGGCTCCACATTTTGAATATGGAAAATCGGTTTAGTAGTTTGGTTTCTAAATAAATAAAAATTGGAATTATGATGTTATCCATGTAAATAATATGCTTTCCTGTGGTGTTTATCATGAGATGAATACTGGCTATAACTACCGTATATTCGCTTCTGTCGTGTAATATGTGAAGAATGGACTGTCAGAAGACAAATTTCATAGCTCCGTTTTCGTATAGACGACATTCGTATTCCGAACGGGGAGGAAAAAAATGGACTGAAAGTAGTTTTTTTAGTTTTTAACTTGGTGAGTTAAAAACTTAATTAGTATCCATACTAAGTAGAGTAGAAATAAAAGTTTGCTTAGATAAGCTAGTTACACATTGGAGCGACTGACATTAATAATATAATCACTAGCTTCCTAACATAACTAGAATATACTAACAGCTGATATACTCCAGATATATAATGTGATTCTGAAATAATGCTTGGAGCGTTGATCCCAATGGAATAGTTCTAGAACGGAGCCAAAGAGACGGCAGACATAGTGTTCTTCCATCAGAGGAATGCCCATTAGTGGAATGCTAAAAAAAGGAAACAAAAAGTGGATTTCTTACCAGTAATCCTCGTCAACATTCCGCAAGTCATATAATCCCCAACAAACCCGGCTGTCTGTCCTCCCAAGCTAAACCCAATCACATGAAACCTGGGTAGGGCAAAACCATGTTTCCCGACGAGGGTGCAAATCAGCTGAGCGGTGCATTTGCCAACCAACTCAGTGTTGGCGGCTGCCTGAAAGTAACAGGGCTCTCTGGCTATGGGGTTGTAGTCGACGGATATGATGTTGTAGTCGTAGAGCTCCATGTAAGCTGAAAAAGAGATGGTTTCTTCGTAAAGCGTTGTTACGCCCGGTCACATTAAACGACATTAACTGAGAGAGCGAGTCATATAACCTCGCTGAGGGGTATCAGAATATAATTAATAATTATTTTCTATTTTTATTTCAGTGATTTTTAAATCGTACCAAAAATGAAATTAGGTTAAACAAGTTAGCGGGTGAGTGTTGCGAAAAACTCCCGTTTTTGGCTTTCTCTTCTTCCTTCTTTGTGCCCGAAAAACCCTAGGACTCACCTCAGAGGGATAAGAGGTTTTAATATGTTTGTCTCCTAAATAGTCAAAAAGAAGTTCCGTAGTCAAACTTTCCGCTTTCAAATTTTTCATCCAGACCCCCTTGTGAGCACTCGTTTACTAAGCTTGCAAATAAACTTTGCTTGCATTTTAGTAAAACAGGATTTGATAAATACCTGGTCTTATCTCAGTGTTGGGTGAATAGTCCTTATGACCAGTGTAGCCGTGTACCAAGATCTTAACCGGTGCATCCTTGACCCATGGCGCTGTTTTTATCGAGTCGTCATCCATTGCGAAGATCTGGTGAGGGCTGTCACGATTCTCTCTGGAAAAGAATAATGCAAAAATTTCTACTAGTATATAGTTATAGGATGGATCCCTTTGCAGATGTGTCTCTACCACCCCGTAAGGTAAAAGTCGTGACTCTCTAGTGGCAAAGGGTATATACGTAATATAAGTAAGTGGGACCTCACTCTGACATTAGTTTTGAAATGAAGTAATGAATTCAACGAGCCAGTATAAAGAGGAAAATGTAACTTCAAATTGACAAGACAATGAATGAATAAACGACGGGTTGTCAGAACTACGAGATGTACCGTACCTGCTGTGTACAAACTGAGTACCAGTTTCCATTTAAATTTTTATCATTATTCAAGCATGCATTTTAGTCATTTTGGAGGAAGCAAGTAGAAGCACTTTTTAAAGTTACGTGACATACGGAGAAATTGTCATACGTCGAGATTATCCCCACCTTTTACGTAACATTTTAAACTGAACCAGTTTGGCATACATTTAATCAGTGGTTGAAAAATAGGCCTGTTTTCTATATTACATGTTGTCTAGTAACTCGAATCCTTTTTGACTTTGTACTGATTAAATAAATCAATGAATTTTGCCGTGAACGCTTTGGGCAACGAGTTAGGTTGCAAGTGTTATTGAAATAAGTAATTTTAGGTCAAACTTACTTACCTAGTATACAACCAGTAAGTAATATTCTCATTGGGACACTCCAACGGTGGTTGAACGCACTCTGACGTAGGATCTGCTGAGCTACCTGAATGTCAAAGGAAAATCAATGTGCTCAGAAAGCTTATTGTTAGAAATCTTCTTTTACACCAGGGTCTGCAAAATAAGCTCGTCTTTCAATGATATGGCAGCGTTGATAAAAACAAGTATTTTTACGTGGACATGAATTATCAGTATTTTTTTTATTCTACGATTACCCAGCTCATTCAAAATACTGACTTTAATTGCTACAGTATCAAAGAAATGGATGTACTTAGCCATTTTATTACCATAATAGTCAAATTAAATTGACTGATACGTAATATATGTCAAGTCTATGAGACGGAACGCATTACACCGATAACGCATTACACTGAACAATTATTTTACATGCTTTGTACGCTCTTTTGTTTTTGCTTGCTAATTCGGAACGAATGAAGATAAGCATGAGACCTCATACTGTACTGTGCAAGGAAGATATGCAAGAAAAGAGAGCACATACATTGTGTAACATACATACAAGTGTAGCGATATGTAGAAAGTTGTACAGTTAACGCCAAATTTATTTGGCTCTAAGCGAGCTGTCACCTTTCTTTCTCTGATGCCACCTTACCCTATACGAAAAAGGGAGGTCACTTCTTTAGGACTACTTGTCAAAAGTCATAGGCTTTGATTATTGGTTCCAGGTTTTCCTTCAACTTGTTACAGCATCTGTCCATTGCCCCTGTAACCTATGATGGAACCATAATAACATATGGTACTAAGGCCAAAGATCTAGAAGTTTCTTCGATAACCAAATTACCTGGTCAGCGCATGTCAGCGAGGTCAGTGGGCGTGTCTTTGCCACTTTTACTCCCTCAGGCGACTTCAAAACTTCCTGCCTTATCAGACAAAAGTCACACTTGCCCCGTACTCCCCTCCTTCCGCTGATCGACTACGCTGACGACTGCTAGCTCAGCGCGAATGAAAAGAAATTGAACAAACTCGAGCGACTTCAAAACCTCGGTATTTGGTTTGTCTTCGGCCTAAGCAATATGACCACGTCCCGGAGTGTCGCAGAGAGTTGAATTAGCTTCCTAACCGTCTTCGTCGGGATTCTCACATCCTCATCTACCTCTGCAACATCTTATTTAAAGGATTAAACCATCCATGTAGCGAGGACGCTACCCTGGCTTCTTACGAGATCGTTTTGAATTTCTGTCTTCGGATAGGCCACGGAGATCTCACGCTCGGTCACTGCTTATAACTCCGCAACACAACACAGCCGCATATGAACATGGGTTCAGACTACGAGCTAAGAGGCTCTGGAACAAACTTCCTAGCGCCAACAGAGACAGCCTGTCACTTTATATTTTTAAAAATCACATAAAATATCACTATCCTTCTCTTCCATAATAGACTTTTGTAAAGTTTATTGTATTGATGTATATTCTGTATTATAATTTTAATTAAGAGTATTGATATTATGTATTTATGTAAATATTGCTAAGTACCTAGTATATTATTTTTATTATTTAACGTTATGCATATAGGTGTAGCTGTTCTTTAATGTATTCTGTCCTTCCTACTTTTGCTGGAAGAAATCTGTTTTTAAAGATAAGCCTTTGTGCATGTAGTTTCCATTTTGATCTATCTGTATGTTGTACAATAAAGATTAAAGTCAAGTAAAGCTTGCTCAGAACCAAATAAATTTGGCACAGATTGTGGAATTGTCACCGCCTTCGCATATGACTTTTATTTCCTAGCCTCGTAGAATTATTTTCAAATATAAGAATTTCAATTATTTTCAATTATATACAGGTACCAGATATTTTTTTGTACAACGAATGCCCAATTATCATGATGGCCTGCCCAATATTACAATTATTATTTCTTCTATTTATTATATATTATTTTTGCTAAATATTTAAGTATTATTCATTTTGTAATTCCCAAAAGTCCAAGTAAGTATTTAAAAGTCTATATATATATATACATTGCAAGATATTCAGTCGATGTCAGAGCGGACTGGCAAATCTGAAGCGAGGAAGGGAAATTTATTTATTTTCTTCTCTTCCTCGCTTCCGTTCTCTCATTTTCTAACGAAGAGAAGAGACAAAAAAAATACGTATATTTCTGTAAAGATCGATATTATTATACAACTTTTGACTTTGACTTTCAAACAGTCATTGACAGTATGACTTTGAATGACCGTCAAACTTTAAGTTATCGATTTTGTATCCTGGCCGAAGCATTCCATAGCTTTAATATGTATACAACAGCTTTGCATTCCTATACTCCGAATAATAACATGCGATTCCGAGAATTATGTACAGAGCATTTACAGTTAGGGTTTGTTCTGATTACGGCTGACAGTGAGCGTGTATTAGACAGAGCAGAGAACTAAGCGCGAAATTTACCACGAAGCACGCGAAGTTTAAGCGAAGTGTAATCGACAGTCCAAACTCCGTTCCTTGTTTTGCTGGAAAGGGAAAGTAAGATTGACTGACGCATATCCACAAGTCTCTCTCTCTCGCAGAGATTCGTGGATGCAGTTGAGGAGACATTTACCCGTATATGGGTACGTCATACCAGTGCTGATTCATGAATGACCTATTTCTTATATCATTAATATCATAAATTTATATATACTTAGAGGTATTTCATAAAATTCACTCATTAAAAAGGAAATTGGCAAATAATTTTAATTTTATTAATTTCTCCGCCTGTTTGATTATGAGAATAAAGAGTTTTTTTATATATTTATCTTATACATCTTATACATAGCTCAGTAGCTAAGTATTTCTGACATCAATGAAGTACATCAGTGAAGCTGGAGCTGGTGTTGCGCACCAGCTCCAGCTTCACTGATGTACTTAGCTCTTCCAGCGTGTAATTTTAAATGAGGCATCGCAATTTTGAACCTTAATGCCATGGTGATAAAATTCAAAACCTATATAACGAGTTTTCTTCCGTAGGCCATACGCCATACGAATTCATTTGAAGGGATAATAAGGATATTGTCCCTTACTTCTAATATCAGATTAAAATCGACGACAAAAACCAGCAAAAACCTCTTTGATGTACCAACTTATACTGTGTTTTAAATATGAAATTTAGGTTTGTTTTGGCCATAGAGAAAGTAAGTTTAAGCAAAGGGCTTCTTGAATCTGAGGTTTTGGCGTACTCCGCTATCTTAGTGACAGAATGTACGAAGACGATAATTAACATACTGCTCGGGCGCGCTAAGAAGGCACCTGACTCTAATGAGTAATGACGTTTGGGCAAATTACAGTATGTACAGTACAGTATTACATATTACTAATTCGAAATTCGATGTACATAATCGATATAAGGTTTTATCACTGTCACTCACTGTCAGTCAGTTTAGCGTCTTACACCAAGGTGCATTCAGCAGAACACATCGATTATGGAACGTTCTAACGATGATAGAAAACATCGTGACGAAATATTTAATCTCCATAGCTGCAACGATGGGCTAGCCACCTGTCACACAAAAATGGAATATAATAAATGGCTAAACGTGTAAAAAGAAAACAATTTCCATTTACAGCTTTAAAATGCGCTCCTGACGTCACAGTAGGCCGTAAAAAAATGACAGGCTTGGTTCTCGTACATTTATCCGGGCTTGCGTTGTCTACTCTATATATATCTGTGAGAAAACCTAATATCGATAATCGAATTTCGATTCAGCAATATGTAAAACCGTACTGTATACACTGTATACACAAACGTCACTAGAGCCAGGTGCCAACTTAGCTCGCCCGAGTAGAAATGCGCGAATTAAGATGGGAAGACTGGTTAACTTTATAAAAATGATTTATTAAACGAACAGAGTAACGTCTAAGATTATACTAATACAATATTTGCTTATTCTAAGTTGATAATCGTATTTATAATAAAATAATGAAAACTAAGCATTGACGTCATGACCTAATTTGGGGTAGCGCTGATAAATGACAATTGTAGTGGTTGGTCTACCTTAACTCCTCCCCCCTTAAGATCGAAATTATCTGAAGCCGACAGAGTTGGTTTCGGAGAATTTCGTCCTATACAATTTGTATATATCCTGAATTTAAACAATACAAAAACAACAAATAAAAACATAAAAACATACAATAAAATAATCCAAACACTGATATTTTTCACAACATAGATAAAATCGTCCGAAATAGTTTCACTAACACTGAATTTAGCACTGGTAATAACGTCTTTGATGTCGCTGAAGTCCACGTTTTGTAGGTCCAGTTGCTTTTCCTCTTGTCTGATGGGATGTCGCAGCTCTGGTATTTGTACGAACGGTAGCTGCATACTGGTCAAGGTGTTTGTTGGTGTTGAAATGGATACCTCTCCGACTTCGGTGTTACAGTGGCTCCTTGGTTGTAGAAAGAAGGTCCCTTGTACAGTTTGTCTGTACACTTCTTCGTTGCAGTGTTCTGTAATTATCAATTCATTTTCAGAGTATATCAGCCAGAAGTTTTCGGTGATCCCTTGTATTTTCTCCTTCTCTAAGTGTATGATGTGTTGATGACACCTGGTGCAGTTCTCCTTTAGCATCATGATCTGTTCTATGCAGGTTTCTGTAGAGTATGGTACGACGTCATCGCTCGAGCACAGGAACTTGTTGTCCTCGATCTCGTCGCATAGGTTTACTATGGGCCTGTATTTCAACCTATTCACCATAAGGTAAGGGTGTTCAGGGATAATGGTAGTGGTTTTCAGGGTTTTGGGATTAAAGACAAGGATAGGAATAATTTTATAATATGTATACGTGTTTGCTTCTATCAATGGAACTTCTAATACGAAAACTAATCTATTATTATTAATATAAGATTTAAGAATAATACTATGTTCTATTTTAACTAAATTCGCCTTATTTACTGGGTAAATTAAATGAGCATGTTTCTCTACTTCTAAAAGTATGTGGATAAGTTCTGTGGTATTAATTATAGACTGGTGTAGAACATGTAATTTGCTGAAAGCTATGGCTGTCTCAGTTTCCTGAATGAAGTCGTAAATAGTGTGAAAGTTATTCGAAATTTGAAACAGGCTATTCATAAGAGATAAAACATTATCTTTTTTAGATTCTCTTTCTAAAAATGATTCTATTTCTACAGTTTTATTACTCAAAATGTTAACGTTCATGTTGATCTTTTGCGATATATTAGCGAATTTATCTAGGGCATTTACCATTAATGACACTTTGCGTTCTACTGAATGTTCTGCATTTTTAAGATGGCTTATCTCTAAATCATAACGTACTGCATCTGTTTCATCTAAATTTCCTGAAATAGACTTAACTAATGAACCTAAAGGGCTAAATAATGCACGTTTAAATCTAGAAAAGGGTAAAATCAGAATTATCTTATCTCTTATTATCGATTCTAATGATTCTATTTGTCTATATAAACTACCTAGTTAATTTCTAAATTCGCTATCATTTGAAATTGTTACATTTAATTGATTATACTGTTGAAAATTTGCATCAACTTGGCTTAACAATAATTCTAAATCTAATGTCTTAAAAATGGTCCACGACTTAATCCTCATCACTGCCGTCCCAAGTTAGATCGGAGCTATTCCCGGATTTGTCTCCAGACTTTGAAGTTCCAGGCTGTGGATCGAGCCGATCAGTACCAGAAGTACCTGGCTTAACCTTTGGAGGACAATTAACATTCTTAATTGCCACTCTTTTCTTTCTTTTCTTTAATTCTACTGGGATTATATTCCTATTCGGTTTACCTATTACTTTAGCCTTTTCATAACGCGGCAAGTCTTTCGCTTTTCGCGTCCTAGTATTTTTCATGAATATATCGTCACCTTCTTTGATTGCAGGTGGTTCTTCTCCACCTCTCTTTTCCCTGACTTTAATTTTATCTTCATGAAGCTTCTCTGTGACATATTCATATAAAACCTTCAACCTTTTTCTATGATCTTGTAATAATTTTTGCATGAGATTTCTTTCTCTATCAATATCAAACACATTGCTAGAATCTGTATTGCCGAAAACTATTTCAAATGGTGTGAAGTTAGTAGCAGAGTGAATGGAGTTATTATACGCCATGATTGCGTAAGTCATAACGGAGGCTGCATCCATGTCACTTTTCTCGTATTTCGCTAAACGATAGATTTCGATAATCGTTGAGTGGAATTGCTCGACTAGTGCCATTGAGCTGGGACTATTTGGAGTACCTATATGCAGCTCAATTTTATACAACTTCAAAAGTTCTTTGATTAACTCATTATTAAATTCAGTACCTGAGTCACAATTAATTTTCCTGGCTAATCCGTACATGCTGAAATATTTTACTAAAGGCCTGTCCTAACTTACTAAAAGCATCCACTACCGTTAGATAGTATTTACTATCAATGTACAATAAGTCCATGAAGACTTCCTGAAATGGTGAGCTTTGACTCTGTGTCAACTGTATACATGGTTTTATGGGTTTCCTTTCATATTTCATTCTTTTACACTGTTCGCATGAATTTATAATAGCTGTAACGGTTTCCTTCATATTTTGCCACCAGTAGTGACGTTTTAATTTCATTAGAGTTTCATTAATTCCCCTGTGACACGTTTTCCCTTCATGATATTCTAATATGACCTCTCGTTGGTCCTGTTCAGAATCGGTTAAGTTAACTGTACGTTCCGTACATTCAGTCAACTTCAGTGTTCCCTTCTTATAGAGTCTTGTTATTACAGTTGAAAAAGTTTTCCTGTAATCTGGGTTCTCAAAATAAATAAAGTATTTGTATTTCGTGTCTATATATTATTTAAGAAAATCCTTTGTTAATTTTTCATTGTTAATCGGCATGAATACTTCAAGTATACGTTATTTCTAATTAGATATATCGTTAACGTATAGTTTATCTTTGAACCATGTCTGAACCAAAATCTGTTTTGGTTTACAGTCTATCGCTTCTTTCAAAATAGGTATCCCTTCATGTTCCCTATTTGATATTGAATTTGCTGTAGCGCCGTCGTCTGAATCTGAAATTTCTATCAGTTCAGGTGACTGCTCGCATTCTGAATCTGAAAGTTATATTGCTTCAGATGGCTGTCCACCTTTGGATTCTGAAATTTCCATCATCTCCGGTTGTGGCCTGTGATTCTTCTGCAAATTCTTATTTAATTCTTCTAACTCTCTCCTAACCTCAAGTACACGATCTTCGTTTTCATCTACGTTCGCTATTATAGAATCTAGATCATCATCTATGGCATTAATCTTCACTCGAGAAAGGGCGTCAGCATTCGTGTTTTGCTGTCCTTTCTTATACTTGATCTCAAAATCATATTCTTCTAACCTTAAACGCCAACGTGTGAGCTTGCTATTCGGTTCTTTCAGTGAGTACAGCCATGCCAATGGTCTGTGATCTGTGTAGATTGTAAACTTTTTACCATAGAGGTAGGGCCTAAAGTGCTTTACAGCCCATATTACGGCTAAAAGCTCCTTCTCTATCGTGCTATACCTACTCTCAGTATCGCTTAAAGTTCTACTATCATAGGCTACGGGTTTGTCTGACCCGATTGTTCCCTGTGATAAAACGGCACCTATGGCAAAATTGGATGCGTCGGTGGTTAACACAAATGGTTTGTCGAAGTCGGGAAACTGAAGAAGGGGTGCATTGGTTAGCAGCTTCTTGCATGTTTCAAAACTGTTCACGTATTCCTCATTCAATACTATCTTTTTCCCTTTCTTTAAACAAGCCGTAAGGGGTCTTGTGATTTTTGCAAAATCCTTTATAAACTTTCTATAATATCCTATTAATCCTAGGAAACTTTTAATGTCAGTTGTTGTCTGGGGGATTGGGTTCTTTAAAACAGCGTCTATCTTATCATTATTTGGCTTAAGGCCCTCACTGGTTATTGTATGTCCTAAATACAATACTTCCTTCCTAAGGAAATCCGATTTGTCTAACTGAATTTTCAGATTAGTTTGACGAAATCTTTCAAAGACAGCTTTTAATTTCTCCACATGTTCTGGTAAGCTTTTTGAAAATATGATGACATCATCAAGATATACAAGACAGTGTATTCCTTGCAACCCTCTGAGCACATTGTCCATTGCTCTTGGGAAGGTTGCAGGTGCAGTTTTCAAACCGAACGGCATTCTGTGAAATTCAAAATGCCCAAACGGGGTGCTAAAAGCTGTTTTTGATTTATCATCTGGTTCTACCTCTATCTGATGATACCCACTGGCAAGATCGAGCGTAGTGAAGTACATACTCTTGCCTGGCATATCAAAAAGATCATTAATATTTGGCAAAGGGTATTTGTCGTCAGTCGTTATCTCATTCAGTCGTCTATAGTCAACGACCATTCTCCATTTTCGTTCACCCGAGGCATTAATTTTTTTTGGCACGAGGTGAACCAGGGCACTCCACGGTGAGTGTGATTCCTGAATAATGTTATCGCGTAACATTTTACCAACTTGTTTCTTAATTTCCTGAGTCTGAACAGGAGGTAACCTATGTGCTTTTAAGTTAATGGGGTCTTCGTTCTTAGTTCTAATACTATGCTTCACTTGGTTGCTGAAGGATAACGGTATATCCTCGCAATAAAATATATCCCTATATTCCCTACATATACTACCTATTGTCATTCTTTCTTCCTCATTCATGTGGTCTAGTCTAAGTTTATTAAGATTATTTTCTAATAATTCATCAACATCTTGTTGAACTCCTGACCGTTTCAGGTGAGTTGAATTTACGTTATGCGATTCTTGATGAAACAACTCTTTATTGAATAGGGCCGTAACCGTTAATTTGTGAAGCAATTCAGTTGTATTCTGAATTACAGTCGTCGCGAAGCCGTTAGTGCATTTCACTATAGCGGCTGGCATTCGAACTCCGTTGCTGAATTGGGTATAATTTAGAATACCTTCTCCGTGCAACAAGTTCACTGGCAACTTGACTCTCATCTCAAACCGAGGAGGTAGGTTATACATCTCTCTCGTGGGTGGTGAGTAAATTATTGGTATTTTTGTATAATCTGTAAAGAGTGTTTGAGACTTCATATCAATTTTCGCGTTCAGTTGTTTCAACAAGTCACTACCTATCAGACCATCATACCTTTCATCCACAGAATAAATATAAAATTTATGCTTTTGATTTGTGTTAAAAATGTTGGGCAAGTTGATATAAACTACCTCATTGTGCCTGCTTGAGGCATGTGTACTAATCACTTCAAACGATTCGTTTTGTTTTGAATTTGCGTAGTATTCGTTAGCAACCTTTGGGCTAAGAAAAGACCGAGTACTACCCGTATCTATCATGAAAACGGCGTTAAGTTCCGGTACACGAATATGCGGCAAATTCAAACGCTTACTACAATTTAGTTTTATTTTCTCTCTATCATCGAGGCATCTACGTGAAAATTTTCCGCTGGATCACAATAAGGGACAGAATTTTGACCGTCACATACTTGTGAGTTGCACGGTTGAGAATTATAGTAATCATTCTCGGTGTAATTAACGCGCGTTGAACTAGCCGTTCGCATTGTAACATCGGTGTTCGAACCCGATGCGATGGGCTGTTGTGCGTCATAGCCCATGCGGTACCTATTGTCCACGGTAGCGGCGGCGGGGTGCTGACGATGCGCTTGCGCTTGCACTGGCGGTGACTTACTTACGCGAGGCCCGTGTTGCATATTATTTTCACTAAATCTATTTATAGCATTATCTTACTGCTGTCGATTATTTCTGAATTGAAATGAATTACTTTGTCCGTTTGATGCGTTGTTGGGTGCAGATGCACTTGGTAGCCTTTGCGTGTTCTCAAATCTTGGAGGATTGTTATTATTAGTCTGGTTTCGATTTGCGCTGACTTTCGGGTTCTTGGCATCGTACACCGTCTGAAAGTTTTGCTCCTCTAATACAATCTTCAAAGCTTCCTCTAAAATTGTGACATTTCGAAAACGCACCAACCTAACTAAATAAGCCGGTAAATTGTACAGGAAAACATTCAGTGACGTGTTATCATAGATGTGGTGTTTGGCTACACGTAAATTTGCGTCCGCAACTGTTTCATTTATTTTTGAAAACAGACTACTCCACAAATTGAATTCTGTGATAAAAATCAACGTAACTTTCACTTCTATTTCGCTTTAAGAACTCTAATTCCATTGCCAAACACTCTTCGGACCTTGGATCACCGAAGTGTTGGCTTAGGAGTTGTTTTAATTCATCCCATGTTTGGATTAATTCCCTTTCTCCTACTAAATTAGCAGCTTCCCCAGCAAGTCGACTGGTAATCACTTGAAATAGGTATTCATTTTGTAAGTTCCCCCCTTGAAAACTTTGTAAAATATATTCACATTTCTTAATAAATAGTGGTAGTACTCTGGTTTCTCCATTGAACACTGGTATGATTTTAACCATTTCCACGGGAACCCTAGTTATATCTTCCATTTTGACGGTTTAAAAAAAAAACTGCCGATAATTAACTATACCTAATGATTTACTTACTTACTACGAAACTTTATTCAAGAAGAAATTAATTCTCGAACAAAGTTACTATCCACACGATAATGTCAAGGCGTTTACTAATCCCTAACAACACGTATAAATATTATAACAGGGTATCGGAAGTGAAGAGAATAGGAATGGTGAATAGGTGTACTCACAGTCCCGTAGCTCCCATGTCCTTCCGGAATATTGCTAGTCTCCAAGTGTCCTCTGCCTCTGGTCCAGTCCTTGTCGGGTCCTTGTTCCTGGTCCGTCGCTGCTTGGCTGCTTGGCTCCACAGGAACTTGACTCGGCTTCTTAATAAATTTATTTGTTCGAGGGTCTCAACTAAACCGTAGAAACGGATGGTGGATGTACGTACGGTAACGGCAAACCAACTGTTGAGATCCTGTCCGCAGCGCCAATTAAGATGGGAAGACTGGTTAACTTTATAAAAATGATTTACTAAACGAACAGAGTAACGTCTAAAATTATACTAATACAATATTGGCTTATTCTAAGTTGATATTAGTATTTATAATAAAATAATGAAAACTAAGCATTGACGTCATGACCTAATTTGGGGTAGCGCTGATAAATGACAATTGTAGTGGTTGGTCTACCTTAACTCGCGCGTTATTTTTCCATGAATGGAAACGCCACAAAATGTAAAAGGACATTCGACCGCTTACTAGAAGAAAAATGAGAACAGAGCCTTAGGATCTTACCACAAAAAAAAAACTCCTGTTTACATTTTGTGTCAACAATTTGACGTTTGTTTTGAGGTTAAACTATGTGTAAGATTTTTTGTAGTAAAACGGTTGGAGTTTAGTCCGGTGTTTACGTTCTTCACAAAATAAAAGGCCCGGTGGCCCAAACTTAATTCAACCTTATGACGTCGTTGTCACCGGGCCTTTTATTTTGTAAAGACTCTAGAGCAGGCTTCAATTGTTTTCGGAAATAAGCTCTAGCCTTTTTTTTCATGTAGCCAATTTAATGTTCCACAGCTGGGCAAAATAAAGACCTTTAAATCCAAACGTCCCTGTTCTGTGCCACCTCCAGCCATTCTCTCTTACCTCACTGCATTATAATATTTTTATGATTTAGACGTGCTTTTCTTAGGCTTGTAATTTTAAATAAAATTAATATTTGAATGCTTCTGTTCGGCAATAAGCCCCCATGTCTTGGATGTTTATACCATTGCTATGTCGCTGTTGCTGGTTCCCACGACACAATGTATACTAGTGTGGGGCCAGAAGCAATGTATAATCGAAGCCTTCTCCCAAGACCGGACTAAACTCTAGATGTAAACACACTGTACCGAGTTATACGTGATGTGACTGCATTGCAAATAAAAATACAACTACAAGACGTAACAAAAAGATTAAGAAAAGTTATACAGCGTCATTAGTGACTATATTCTAAATAACTTTCTTGGTTGATCTATCAGTATATATCCGATTTGATCAGAGCAATATTACTTTGAAGTTTCCAAATAATCGGTTCGGTAGCCACTACCAGGTCACAACATGGAAATATAAAGTTTCTCTGATCAAATGATACTAGCCATGATGAAGGGACATCCTATAGGTGTAGGTATTTGTACCAACATATAAATACAATAGGTACATTGTAAATATATCTGTGCATATGTTTATGTAGTACGGTTTATGTTGTTGGTACCCCTGAGAGGAATTTGTACACAAGTTTTCAGCCCGGAAAATCATGTGGCTCTCGATAAATTTGCGAAATTCTGGCACTTGCTACCTTTTTATCGAGAAAACTACCTTAAGGAATCGTTATTAGGGTATATTTTGCTGCAAATTGAGTCCAACCAGAGCTCTCTTGGACCATTGTTTGCGGAGGTACATCCTGACAAAGATGAGCAATTTTATCCAAAAAGTAACTATTGTCTCTGTAAGCTTACGACCTCGCGAGCGACACGAAATATGCATTTTATTCATCATTTTCTACCCCCTCATATTTACCCCCGACTTTTGAAGTTTATCGGATGATCAAGTGGAATTATTATAAAAATAAACAACCAGAGCTCTCTAGGTCCATTGTTTTAGGAGATGCAGTAAATCAGTAATAATTACTTACTCTCACAATCCAGTTTCCTTTCATATCTGGGTTTGCTGGTAGAAATCTCTTTTATATATATATATCTTTGTATGTCACTGTATGTTTGTTTTTGTGCAATAAAGTATTCATTCATTCATTTATTCATTCATCAGAGATTAGCTATATTTCCAAAAAAATAAAAGTATCGTTAAGGCCTCAGCACCCTTTCATGCATTTATTTGCAAGCCACCAGTCTGAGGGGCGAGCCCTGCGCATACTGCGACGGGCATAAGTCGCAGTCGCATCACTTTTGGTCTTTCACAGTCATTTTTGTCGACCCGTAGGGACTCATCAAGATCTTTTCGCCAGCGTTTCCTACTTACAAGAAAAATTCTGGTGAGGTCTATCCAGTGGTTATTTCTTTTGAGGACGTTGCACCACTTCATCATGCCTTGCCATAAAAGTGTGCTGTCACATCCACTGATGGCATGCAGGAGAGAAGGAATGACTGACTGACTCAATGACTCACTGACAGATTGATATTGCAACACACAGCCTATACCGGTGATACTAGAGTTATGAAACTATGTCCCCTGTACATTCCTTTTATAGCGTAGGTTAGCACTAAGGGATTTGTCGAAATTAATCTAAGTCTGGGAAATTGGGCGTTATAAAGCTGGAATTTTGCAGGGATGAAGTTAATAGGTATGAGACGGCAACTAAGCAACAGATAATTCATATTTCCCCCCCGGTAAGGGAGAGATGTGGGGGGAGGGTAAACTTTAGTTGGACATAAAAAAACTACTTGACTTAAGGAGCTGTATTTTGGCAGGTAGGTATTTTATGGATATGAGGCATCGTCAGTTCAGTAAAGTTTTTATAGAAATTTGCCTCTACAAGGGAAAAGGGGTAGTTATGCCAGTTAGTGCATGAATTTTGCAGTTTTTCGAGCACTACGGGAGTAGAATAAGGATTTTAGGTTTGCAAACTTGGGGATAATTACTCTCAGGGGTACTTACAACATATTGAAAAATCATAGATACGTGCGCGTTGGTGACGTAGATTTTTGTGTTGATTTAAACTGTCCCAGTGAACAAAATGATAATTAAAATAATAATTACTTACTCGCAAGAATCAATAAGACTATAGGTACAAATATAACCGCCATGATGAATCAGGATATTTCTTCTATTTACCGGGTAATAAAAAACGAATTTGAAAGTCAGTATTTATATAAAAAATTGTGACACGCCTCACCGAGTCCCTTCTTACTCTAATCTAAGGTTCTCGAGTAACTAATGTAATTTTTCAGAACAATAGTGCAATGGAGTAGTACTGAAGGCGAATGCTAGAATTTTGTTATTAATTGAAAATTTACTGAAGAATGACAATTAAAAATGAATAATCATCATGAATGATCGTACAAAATGGAAATTATTTTTATTACATTAACTACTTATTGACCGGTTCCACCAATTTCATAATACATCAATTAATCACCTAGCTATTCTTCTTCTTCAGGTAGGTCAGGAACGCGTGATTACAAAAGCCTGTTGATTTCGGCCAGGTACTCGGGCTTTTAAAGTAGACACATCAATCCCCAGAGTGACTGGGCCAGTCAAGAGGCCGAAACCAACAGGCAATTACAGTCGGCGTTTTATAATACTGCCACTACAAAACCCTGAGAGGCAGGCCAGTACACGGTGGAGTGGGAGTTTTATTAAAGCAAAAAAAAATACGAATAATACTGCAGATTTATAAATGTAATGTTAGACGTAAACTCAAGCTCACCAAAATTAAGAATTAAACCTTGACTGGAAATAATGCGACAAGCGTAGTTACATTTCGCTAACAATCGTCACACATCTTTCTTTCCGTTGCAAAACTATTGCTCACGCCTCACACAATATTGACGTACTAAGCGCTGCTGGCTAGTTTGCATCAGACTGACGAATAAATCGCTGCAGCGCTAATTCGAACGCGTTGTAGGTGCCGCACATTGATTGAAGCACGTAAGTACTCACGAAGTCTCCACCGACTAAGAAATTATGCACGGTTTGCCGCACATGATAAGGGTACCTGCGCTGCTCTATTTGCAAGTTATACTACGATCTTCAGTGTGACAACGTAACTTCGAAAAGAACGTAACTTGATTACTGCCCAAAACAAAACTTCTTGGAAGTGTCACAAGAATGACTGCAACCCAAGAATTGACAATACGCCTGCTCAGCCAGAGTCCATTTTACCACCCACATCGGAGCAGCATCCCAATGTAACGCGACGCGAGCCGCGCAAGTTGATTACGAGTGAAAGCAACACTTACGAATATAACTATAGACTCCATGAGCGACCTATCGAAATCATCCCTTTTCGACAGTAATATGAGTTTACCCCAAACATCGTTTACGTGTAGCCAAAATATTGTGTTAAGTGAAGAGATAAACAAACTAAAAAAATACTTAACAATTGCACAGAATGAAATAGAAAACTTAAGTCTAGAAAACCGCAAGCTAAAATCTGACCTTGAAAAATCGCAAAAAAACTATTGAGACGTATAAAGTTTTTAATTCTTTGACACTTTATCAACGCCTATGTCAGCACGACGCAGAAAAAAGCCAAAGAAGGCACTCACTCAAGACAACAATAGCGTAATTGATCTAAATGTGGATACAATGAACGAAGAGCAGACATATGGAAAATATGGAAGATCAACACCTCGACAAACAGTTCAACATGTATAAGGACAAGAACCGGGACATTAATGGACATGAAGAAATCACAAACATCGGACGTGAAAATAAGACAAAATCAGTTCAACAGACCATAGAATACACACATGAGTTAAAAGTCGACACATAAAAAAAGAAAGAATCTACATGCACAGATGCAAAAGCTAAAGTCATTATCATTGGAGACCAACAAGCTCGAGGACTTCAAAAAGCACTGTAAATATTACTGGGCTCTCAATACTTTGTAACATGCTTTTTTAAATTGGCTGCGAAAGTGCGCGACCTTATATATGTAGAGAAAAGTGAGATTTCTGCCTTAAACAACGAAGACTATGTTATTATATTAGGAGGAGTGAATGAGGTCAATCCTTTTGAATTTAAAACTCATGCAGCAATTTGGTTACACTCTATTGAAAATGTATGTAGTATGTGAGATTCCTTATAACAAAAACTTGAGGGAAAATAAATTTAATTACGAATTGAAACTGATCTGTAACAAATTTCAGAATATCTCATTTCTTGAATTGAATTACACAAGGTATATTCCAGAACGAAACCATTTTACAAAACAGTTGAGCAGATTTATTTTAAGAAAAATATTGCAAATTGACTATACCATAAAGATAAATAAATATACCGAACAACTTAATCCACAGAAAGGACACAAAGAAAGAGACAGACAGAAACAACATTAAATATCAAAATAATTCTGACAGTAAAATTTAACTAAACTTAACGAAAACAATCAATGTTCCTACAATATAAACAATGAAATATTAATAAATAGTAACAATAATAATAAAACTGACATGAATCCCAATGACAACAATAATGTTTTTTTTTCGTATACACTAAAATAAATATCCTGTTTGATTAAAAAAGCGGATTTACTCAATGTTAATTTGGATGAACTTTACAAAAACCATAAACATATTGATGTAATATGCGTTACAGAGCATAAGATGGTTAAAACTGACGAGTATTAATTGAGTATACCTAACTTTGTTTTAGCTACTCAATACGCAAGAAAAAATAGAAATGGAGGGTCTTGCATCCTTGTAAAGAGAAATTATAAATAAAAAGATATAATTAAATCCAAAAACTAAATATTCCAAACCTTATTGAATGCTGCTCAATTGAGCTTATCCAGCACAAAATTATTGTTATATGTATGTATAGAGTACCTCCAAAAACAAATAAGAGAAGAAAATTAGAAATATTTTTAACTAAACTCGAAGCAATACTACAACTGTTTTGCTATAAACATGTAAAGGTTATTATATTGACTTGCTTAATAACAACGTTGCGAAAAGAAATTTGAGGACATGTTATGTAATTATAATTTAAAGAGTCAATTTAATGAGCCTACTCGCTTAAACAGTCGCACATGTATCGACAATTTCTTGCATAACGTGCAATTGCATTGGGTGAAATTTTAGAGTTAGCACTATCTGACCACACAGCGCAAATATTTACGTTACTCGTTAAAAAAACATGCTCTTTGACACACTATTTTATTATCCGACGTGATGATGAAAACATGCAAGCTTTTAGGGCCCACCTTGGTCAGTTTAGTTTTAGTGATGTTTACAACAGCACCAAACCCAATGAAGCGTTTAATCATTTCCATGACATTTTCACGCTTCTGTACTCACTATGTTTCCCTGTGAATAGAATTTAGGTAAATATAACAAGAATACTAAATGGATATCAAAAGGCATAAAATAATATTGAAAAGGAAAAAGAAACTCCTGTGGGATTATCGATTGAATCCAAGCCCTAATAACAATCAAATATTTAAACAGTACTCCAAACGTCTAAAGAGAGTAATTTATTTGACACAAAAAGCACAAAATGATTATAACATCAAAACATCGACCAACAAAAGCCAAGCTGTTTAGAAAATTATTAACAGGACTAAGAATCACATACCTAAAGACAGTATTAGTCACATACAAATAAATCGAGACTTGATAACAAACCCCACAGAAATAGCACAAGCTTTTAATAGTCATTTTACCGACCAAGTCAAACCACTTTCTGACATGAATGCTATATGAATCCAGCTTTGACATATAATCAATCAATTCAATTAAATAATTCTTATAAATCTATGTTTATGTCACCGATAACTCCTGCTGACATCTATAGATTAACGTTACCACTGAAGGACACAAATAGTACAGGAAACGATGAGGTTTTAACTAAAAATATTAAATATGTGATTGATATCATCTGCCCGATATTGTGCTACATGATAAATATCTGCCCCGAACATGGTATTTTTCCAGAATGCTTAAAAACGTCAATCATCAGACCAATCTTCAAAAAAGATTACAAGGAAGATATTAATTGTTACAGACCAGTAGCTCTTATTCCAATATTTTAATTTTTATCCCAATAATAAAAAACGTAGATCGCGGCAAAAGAGTGACATCAATATATATATAGATCTAACAAAGGCATTCGACTACGTTGATCACAAAATCTTATCGCAAAAACTAAATACTTACGGAATTTGAGGGAATGTTCTTAACCTACTAGAATCGTATTTGAGTAACCGTACACAATTCAAACAAATAAATAAAACTTGTCCTAAGACAAAAACAGATCAAGTGTATTCTTCTGACATTAAGAAAATTAAATATGGTGTTCCACAGTGATCCGTATTAGGACCTTTGCTATTTATTATATACTTAAATGACATCCCGAAAACTATAAATCATCCAATAGTTCTGTTTGCTTATGTAAGCACGGTGACATTTATCGGTAATAATTTAATTAACTTAGGTACAAATGAAAATAACAATAACAATAATTTGTCATGTTTAATTGAATGGCTGACAGAAAACAATCTAATAATTAATCTGGAAAAAACTAAATTAATGAAATATAATTTAGGACATGGACAGCAATATGCATTGAATGTTAATTACTTAAATAAGCAAATTAAAATCTACCAAAACAACAAGGTTCTTAGTCATGGAAGACACAGATTGAACATTTGCAAAAAAAGCTAAATAAACATGCTTACGCAATATATGCTTACAAAAATTGTAAGCCCTGACGTTATACCTCTTTCATATCATGGTTTTGTAGAATCTGCCTTACGCTACGGTATCATCTTCTGGGGAAATTAAACGGGCAAGGAGACTATTATTAAAGCGCAAAAAAAATGTTTGAGGTCTATGTGCAAACTGATCCCAACTGTTAGTTGTTAACCCTACTTCAGGAGTCTTAAAATTCTCACAATGCCATCCATATATATTTACGAACCCTTGGTATTTGTCAAGAGTAATGCGCACCTTTTTCAAAATGGAACATCACAAGTCCACATATTATAATAAATGTATATTTTACAAGTCCAATAGAATATATAATAAACTTCAGCAGTCTGTAAAAGACATACAAAACATACACACATTCAAAAAGAAAATAAAGGGTCTTCACAAAGAAAGCCGATTACGGTGTAAACGAATACCTCCTTGATATTTTATGAAAGTTGTTGATAATTATGAATTAATCTGAATTCTATGCTTATTTCTAATGTTTATAATGCCAATTATTCATAATATTAATAATGTTTATATTCATAATCCCTCCCATGGCAGAACATAGAGAACTATCAAAATGTTATTAATTAAGATCAGTTTATTACCTATGTTCTTGAATAAATAATTCTTTATCTTTATCTTTACATTTTATCAGATAGGCACAAATGTTATATTTGCTACAATCAAAATAAACCTTGACCTTGCTACGTCAAAGTAATTACTGGTCAACATAAAAAAGGAACCAGCAAACACGTGCTACTAATAACATTTAAGAAGAAATTAGTAATAAACAGCGTGCTGTCTCTGTCACTTGCCACCCCGTGGGGGAAAATGGCGAGACGCTATTTTTGTTTTAAATTATAACTTAGGTAGGTATACATATGCTTAAATTTAAAAAACTAAACAATGATGTAGGAACTACAACTTGCCCATGCTTCGCAGGTCAACTATATCTCTCTGTGCTGTGAGAATTAGGGTGGCCCAACCTAAACCCAAAACATAACATGTATTTTAGAGCATTTTAGCTATCTAGTTATAAATAAGAGTCGTGACGTGAAGAAGTGACAAAACAAACAGTAGACTGACAACCATCTGACAACAATGACTGACCCTCTCGTCGATCGCATGATTCGCGAGACCACTATATCGCGCGTATGGTATTTCATATCTGCAGAACGTTTCCGAACGAGTTGAATCAATAACATCCTTATCGCGACTGTTTAAGAGTTTTAACATCTCCAAATCAACTCTTGCTTAGTGCAATACATTTTGCGTAACGCTCTGGGTTTTAGAGTAAACATACCTGCACTACAATTCTCTTTTAGAGACAACGACACGCTGGCGGAATCACTCTGGCTTTTGTATTTGGAGTAAACCGATTGTTCTTCTCTAATAGCCTGTTGGTAAAAAAAGCCTGAGTGGCTGGGCCAAGTACCTGGCCTAAATCAACATGCTTTTGTAATCACGCATCAGGTACTGTTTTCTATCATAGGTCTGAGTATTTTTCGCAACGACACCCTTAGCTATTGCTAAATTAAATACTGTCTTATAGAAAACAGGCGTGAAACTATACGCCACTTTTCAAAGTCTCTATAGCACCATTGTTCTAATTTATGTATCTTCAAAATTGCTAAAAAAACTCGCTTCGGCGGCATGTTTTTCTGTAGATAAACACATATTCTGGTAAGAAAAGCCATTTTCCTTTGACAAATGTGTAATGGCAATGATGAAGATTGTCTGGTGAAATGAAATGAAATAAACACACTGTTGATTGTTTATCTTTATTTTATTACACATTTAAAATACAATAATAAATCAGTCAGTTCCTTTGAACAAGTATTTAAGGCATTTGGCACGATGTTCACAAAAATTATGTATACTATGTGTATGGCTCTACATTATTACAAAACAATTAAATATCCGTCGTAGCATGATACTAAGGCACCAATTTATTCCTGCAATTATATTTTAGATTTATATAATTTAAACACGAAATTTGAGAAGAAAATAAAGATAAATTGTTGCCAAATTTTCGTATCGAATCAATTAGCAATGTTCTACAAAATAAAAATCAAGAACAAATAAAATAAACAAAAGCTTGTTAATGTTGAATATCTACAGATACCATTATATACAATGAGGTTTGAATGTGTCTCATAATCATAATCTAAAGTAATTAAGTAGTAGTTACAATAAAATAAGAAATTGATCTTACAAAAAAAAAACAAGATATGGCAAGAGGTTGAAGAGCGAATCTTGATACAAGATCGCGACAACATTTTGTACAAAAACTTACAAACTAAACTTTATACAAATTCATTTATAAAAGTCTTTATGGATTAAACGTACTCTTCCGAAGGCTTTGGCGTTCCATTCGGGAGCCGAAGAGAGGAAGACATTCTGCCATTCACCGAATCTGGTAACTCAGCTATATCTTTGAAGACACCTATCATGCTTTCAAAATTTGGCCCCCAATTTAGTAAGTAATCCCAACCGAGAGTGGCGGGCGCTGGAGAGCCATTAGCTTGCCTATACAAAGCGGACCCCACATGTGGAGCCAAGTCGTCATCCGATGCGACCAGTGTACTCAGCGACCCGCGGAAGGACGAGTCGAAGCTTTCATAAGGTGGTGGCAAAATTGGCGTCTTAGAACTGCTGCCGGCACTCATGTTATTTCTCCTCAGAATTTCCGGCTTATCAGCACTCAGACTGTTATTATCATACTCTATTTCTGAGCAGGTGAAGCTGTCATTGCCGCTTTCATCGTCGGAGCCGGTGGAACTTCTGTTGTCAGCTTGTGGTGAATGATGTCTGTGTGACAGGTGGTGTCCGACTCCGCCACCTCTCGGTGCTTCACTGGAGCTCGACACCGCGTCAAGAGTGGACACTAGGCTAGATGTTCTTTGTCTCGCATTCATTCTTTCTACTTCCTCTGCCGTGAGACCCACAGCTCCAGATCCGACTGAAACTACTGGAGGAACTTGTGGCGGCACACCGGGAGTTTTTCTACCAGCTGAAGAGCTCTGACCGCTTAGTTGAGACATGACTGGACTATTCAAACTTCTCTCACTATTACTGTGTAAGGCATCTTTTCCAACACCACCTGAACTTGACGTTGTAGCAAGTAATGCACTCTGTAAAGGCTTACCAGATATATCATGCAATGTGAGTATTCTGGGTTGCTGACTTAGCTCACTACTTGGTGACAATCGTGCTAACGGTGTGGTCTGATGTTGCCTTGGCTGTGATGGTGGTTGTGAAGCTTGAGGCATGACTCTAGGTGGGTACCCTGAAGAATGATGAGGCGAATGTCTATGTGGAGGTGTCTGGTGTTTATGGTGATAGCCAGCAATAGGTGGAGGAGTGGCCTTGTATTTCCTCATACCGCCGTCCCGGTATCCTTTGTAATGATAAACTATGTCAATATCAGATGGTGCTATTGAGCTGGCGTTCTCTAAGTCATAATGCTCTGGACCTTCCGAGTTCATATCCATCCCACCGGGGTGGTCGTGAGTATGATGAGACTGGTTCGTGGATGGCGGTGGCGGTGGATGATGTTCGTCTCTCATTGCTGGACTTTTCCCAATCACCTCACGTTCAATAATGTCTGGACGTTGGGGCCTCGGTGGCTCTATACCCATGATATCACGGTCTTTGTATTTCTTTGACAACAATTCCGGGCCCACAATGTGACCAACATTCCTCATGATATCAGCATTGTCTGACATGTAACTATTTAGGTTAGTCTCGTTTCCGTGCATTCCTCTGCCCATTAAACCATCATTTGTACCGGCTATGAGATTCGGGGCATTCAACATAGCTGGCCCACCGTTTTGTTTTGAGTGTATAACATTAGATTTTCCAGAGGGCAAATCTCCTTTTTCTTTCTTTTGTTTTCGGAGACGGAAGACGATAAACGAAACTAAAATGGCAACAATAAGGATTATGAAGAATACTATAACAAGAGTGATTCCAATGCTGAGTGGATCAGTAGTTGGGACTGGACCGACGCCAAATGCCGTATGACAGCCAGCAATAATCTTGCCTCTTGGGGTGACTTCACTGAAGATGGACCCGTTTCCACTAAAAGGCTGCAGTTCGTTGTTGATAGTTAAATTAGAGAGACAACCTTCGAAGTTATGGTAGTTGTTTGAGGGGAACCACTCATTTCTAACACCACCAAGAGACAAAACTGTCAAGTAGGGGTCCAGAAAGTCATGAACGCCAGCAGAGTCCAATTCTTCACCAAGATTTTTGCCATCAACCAAAAGCCGTATGCTTCTTCCGAATGAATGCAGTGTTATATTATGCCAGTTACCATCAGCCACATCATCTTGATCAACAGTCATGTTTACAATCGTATTCTGCTTTGAAGTGTAACTAACACGGCCACTAATCAACTCAATCAGAGTATAATACTTATCAGTTGCCGCATAGAAAATAATACCATCCTTTCTGTTGGTCCTGAAGAAGAATGACAACAACTTCGGTGGGTCCATGACCTTAGAATTACCCTTGAACTTGCCCTTCCTCTCCCATGATGTAGTGCCACCGTAGAAATTTTCCAGCAGCTGCATCCTTCTATGTTTTACGGAGATTGAATATTGTATTAGCCCGTTCTCGGTGACAGATATAGCCTTTAGTGATTGTGAGCAGTCTGGTGAGATGACGTCGCCCTCGCACTTGCAATAGTTGTTTTTCCACCTATCCTGACATGTTCCTGTGCCACAGATGTTCTTTTTGTAGCAAGCACCGCTTTCAGATCTACCGCAAGAGGATTCCACTCCACGGGACGATATTGGGTTGGTGAGGTTTAGGATACGGCCGTTGATGGTGATGCTGTGAATGCATCCGACGAAGTCGTCTGAGTGGATTTGTCCTGGACGTTCCAGCACTGGATCAGCTTTGTAGAGTCCGCCGATGAGTAGAGGCTCGTTGTTGAAGTTCAGGGTGCTGGAAAGATGATAAATAAAATTTTATTATAGTGACTTCAGAACCTTCAAACGGTGTGTGTAACAGTGGAGCAATATTGACAACGCTGTTTAACTGATTTAACAATTTTTCTAACTGATTCTTATCCTTAATTGGTGCATATTGCGTTGAAGCTTGCCTGCAACCCTGTGACTTTTTCATAATACGACATATGTTGTATCTATGAATGTATTCACTGATGAAACATAAAAATTTCGAATACGCACCCAGCTTGACCAGTGTCATCCGCATAGCAGGAGTGATCCCCGGGCTTGCACTCCATACATACATCGCCATGGTCAGTACATGATGTGGCGCTGAGGGATATCACTCTTCCGTTCCTCGTAGCTGTCAGCTTGTACCAACCACCATCGGCCAGGTTCTTATCAGTATGAGTTATCGTCACAGAGGTAATAGACGTCCTCGCACCCCCAAATGAAAATACCGGCTTTCCTCCAAGCAGCTCAATAGAGATAAAGTCCGATCTTCCACCAGTCTGGGATCCATAGTTATACAACAATAAGGAGTCAGGCTTCTTAGTGGCAAATATCAACGTGATGTCATTAGTTGAAGCATCGAGCGCAGGAAATTTCATGTATGAGAGCTCATTGAATCCGAAGGTGGAACTCTCACAATGCTTGCCATATCGACCATCAATGCAGCTGCACTTGTATCCAGGTTTCAGACTGATGCAAATACCGTCGTTCATGCAGGGATTTGGTCTGCACGAGTCTACTAAAGACTCGCATTGGTTTCCGCGATATCCAGGTCGGCATAAGCAGAAGAAGGAGTTTCTATCGGAGCTTTCTTTACATGAGCCTCCGTTTTTACAAGGGTTACTACTGCAGACGTCACCTCTTTCGAGTTCACACGTTTTGCCTTCCCGGCGAGTTGGGCATGTACAGACAAAGTCATGCCCCTGCTTTTTACACTGTCCACCAAATTGGCACGGGTTCGGCGAACATGGATCCTGACGCTTCTCACAATTATTGCCTATAAATCCATCGCTGCATTGACAAACGTAGTCATGGCTGACTAAAGGAGACGACAAAATCAATGTTGGACTTTCAGTTATCTTCGTCTCTTCCAGCACCTTCATTGAATCAGTACAAAAACCATCATTGTCACATTTATGGGAAGAGCAGGGGAGATAAGAAATTATTATCGGACTTTTCAGTAGTCTCCTCATTTCAAATTCTTTGCTTTTGATATATGTCTCCGTTTCTTCTCTCTTCCAGATCCTGTGTTCTTGTTTAGTAGCAATAGTCAAGTCGAGGCCTCCATCAAACTCTTTAATACTATACAAGTAAACATTTTCATTGCTGCTGAGACCGTTTTTTAAGAACTCTAGTAGACTGCGGTAGTACTGTGTGAGAAAATCTGATGCAGACATGTTCATCACTCGTACTGTGATTGACTGTTCTACAGTGGTGTTGTCAAATGAGAAAAACTCTACGCTGATCGATGATGTGACATCTCTGTGGATTCCATCATTGCCTGAGACAGAAAATGAGTAACCTTGGCCAGGTCGGATGGCAGTTGTGTACAAATCACAGCCTTTTCGAATATTTAGTAAAGATATAGTATATTCTGAAGTTGAGCCCTTGAGAATATTACATTTATAATCGCCGATGATGTCTGGGTCATTGGGTCTCACATCAGCAATTTTACCAGTTGGCACTTTGTTGTTGAAAGCATATACAAGAACGTGGACAGATCGTGGTGTAGGAGGGTTGTCGTTCCTATCCAAAACATTGATGAGGATTGTGTAATTTGACCTCATGACTGGCGATCCACTATCTTCGATCTGTATCTTGACTTCTAGGTTTGGTGTCAACTCTCTGTCGATTTTCTTTGTAGTCAATAATACACCGGTGTGTTTTTGAACTTTAACAAATGTTTGATGTTTTCCTCCAATAATGGCATATGAAAATGGCGCTCCATTTGGAGGCAGATCAGGGTCACTAGCTGATAATGTAACGATGCTTGTATTGGGTGGTTCGTTTTCGTAAACAGTGCCTTGAAAGTTAGCAACATCAAAGTCTGGGCCATTATCGTTAATATCAGTTAGTGTTACTTTGACAGTAGCGGTGCCTGTTTGAGGTGGACTTCCAGTATCAATAGCTCCAATTATGAGAGAATAGGTCGGTGAAGTTTCTCTATCCAAATGACGTGCTACTTCAAGTTCTCCTGTTTGCGGGTCGATTTTAAAGTCTTGGTTCATATTTCCACCTATGATGGAGTAGCTGAATTGATTGTTCTGAGGACGGACATCTTTATCTACAGCTTGTACTTTTATGACTTCTTCTCCAATTCTTGCTCCTTCTGAGATAGTAGCCTCATAATTGTTTCGCAAGAATTCTGGTGGATCGTTGCCATCTTGAATGGAAATTATCACTTGGGCTTCGTCTGTATCATTGCCGCGGATACCACCAGAATTTTTTGCCAATACAGTTAGAACTACTCGGTTCTGTGTCTCTCGGTCCAAGTACCTAGCTACTCTGATGACGCCTGTTTGTGAATTTATACTAAAACCTTTATCATTACTTGAACCAACAAATAGGTAATACACAACACCATCTTCACCACTGTCTTGGTCTGTGGCTTGAATTACACCGACGTTTGTACCGACTTCTGCAGACTCCGATACATCAAAGTGAAAGACTGGCTGTATGAACTTTGGATAGTACTCATTAACGCCTGTGATATGCACAATAACTTCTGTTGTGTTTCGCATTACTGAATTTGGGTTTTCAGCCAAAATCATCAATTTATAAGTAGTTTTCTCCTCATAGTCAAATATTTCTTTAGAAAATATTTCACCAGTGTCTATATTAATGCGAAATAGTGAGGTCATCCGATCCTTTATGTGGTATTTTACAATGGCGTTCTTTGGTGAATCGATATCGATTGCAATTACTTTGAAAATATTACTATTAACTGGAGAGTTCTCCGGCAAGTAAGCAATGTATGATGATTGGTTGAACTTCGGTGCATTATCATTTATGTCTGTTAGTAACACTGTCAATGTTGCTGTTGTTTCTCTTGATTTAAGCCCAAGGTCTTTTGCAGAAATGTTTAACCTATACTCTTGGATAGTGTCGAAGTCAAGACCTCGAACAATTCTAACGGTGCCAGAAATAGCATCTATCTTGAACTCTTTTCCTTCATTTCCGGCTGATATTGCATATCTTACTATTCCATTGGGCCCATCATCTTCATCTGTTGCTTTTACTGACAATATAGAGGATCCCATAGGTTCATTCTCTGGGACTATGACTTGGTAGCTTAAAACAGTGAACTTGGGCGTGTGACGGTTTTCTCCAGTACCAACAAATGTCAGTTTAGTTTCATCTGATTGCGGAGGGACTCCTCTATCGACAGCTTTTATCTTGAGATCATAGTACCTTCCTAATGTGTAGAACGGTTTTGTTACTACTATCCATCCAGTAATTTTTTCAATTGCAAAGTATGATGAGCCATTACCGCCCGATATAGTGTACTCTATTTCAGCGTTTATTCCGAAATCCATGCTATCTTCTGCTACTACTTTTACAACTCTTTCCCCTGGTGTGGCATCCTCAGGAACTGGTACAAAACGTTCATGATTTTTAAATACTGGAGCGTTATTGTTAGCATCAACGACGTTTATTGTCACCAGACATTCCGATGACATGGGTGGCTTACCATTGTCAGTAGCCAAAACAATAACAGAATACATATTTTCTGGCGACGAGTCAACAGAAGTACGTTTGTAGTTCATCATAGATTTGCTGACAATTTCACCGGTAGCTGGATCGATCGCAAACAGATCAGATGGTTGTTGAAGAGAGTAGGATATGATCGAATTTGGTCCTTGTTTATCTCTATCAGTAGCTATCACTTGTCCGACGTAACTATTTTTCTTTTGAAGTTCAGGAAAATTGTAACTATAGTAGGAGTACTCAAATTCAGGTGCGTTATCGTTTTGATCCTGTATGGTTATAGTTAGTGGTGTTTCCGATCTCCAAGATCCATCGATCGCAGCTACCTTTAGAAGATACTCATCTTGCTGTTCCCTGTCCAATGTTCCAGCAACCGTTACATTACCACTGATGGAATCAATTACAAATTTTTGTCCAGGATTGTATACAAAGCTGTATGTTGCATTGGCATTTGGTCCTTCATCTTGATCTGAACTTGTAACTTTAATAACAAAAGATCCAACTTCAGCATTTTCAGTCACATTCACGCTAAATAATCTCGTGAAACGTGGTGGATGATCATTTTTGTCTAGAACTGTTACCAAAACAGTCGATGTTCCAGTTAACTGAGGTATCCCATGATCGACAGCTTCAACCACCAGTTCATAGAAAGGTTTCGTTTCTCGATCCAGCTCGATGTTTGTAGATATTTCTCCAGACTCAGGATCGATACTAAATGTGTCATCATAAGCATCCACCAGTCTGAATGATACAGCTCCATTTTCATTGGAATCGGCATCATGAGCATTTATTTTAATAACAGTTATAAGAGGTGTTTCCTCTTCAGGAACAGTAGCATTATATAAAGTATTTTCGATCACAGGAGCATTGTCATTCGCATCAGTTACTTTAATTTCTATTTCTATAAATGACTTTAGAGGTGGATTATCGGAATCAGTCCAGACTTCAAACCAAACCTCGTATAGTGGCATTGTTTCATAATCCAAGCCTTTGCCAGTTATGTATACTTCTCCATTCATTGGTTCAATTCTAAGTGCATCACCCACATTACCCCCAGCTACTGCATATTGCAGATGCCCAGTCGATTCTTTCTTAGGCGAAGTTGCAGATAGTTTTGTTACCAACACACCTTCTGGAGTACTCTCTGAGAAATGGAACGTCAATTTGTTGGTCATTGTAAACTTCGGAAAATTATCTGACGATTCTGGTGTGAGTATCAATTCTGTTGAATTTTGTCGTGGTATTAAACCAGAATCTGTTGCTGTAATTATAAGGTTGAAAGTAGAACCTTTGCTTTTCGAGCGATATAACAGGTTTTCTTTGGCTTTTATTACTCCAGTTTCACTGTTTATATCGAAAAGATTATGGTGTTCACCTTTGAGATTGTAAACAATCTTCTTATTGGAACCAATGTCATTATCTGTTGCTTTTGCGCCGAAGACAAAATCGCCAATCATAGTTCTTTCTGATATGTAAGTTCTGTAAACGGGTTTGAGGAACATGGGTGTATTATCATTTTCGTCTTCTACGATTATCGTGAGGTTGGCTGTGGCTGTTCGTGGGTCTGTAGTAGAAGAGTCTTGTGCCATGAGTATCAAATAATAAATGTCACACTCTTCTCTATCCAGAGTAGCATTTGTTGAGATGATACCAGTTGTCGAACCAATATGGAATCTCTCCGATTTATCACCAAGTAGGCTATATCTGATTTTAGCATTATTTCCAACGTCTTTATCCGTAGCTCTAGGATTTAATATAGTTGAGCCAGGTGGTAAATTTTCTTTCACTGTGGTTTTGTAGCTTTGTCTTTCAAATTCAGGACTATTGTCGTTAACGTCTTGAACTATGATCTTCACTGTACCGGAGCCAGTTAGCGGCGGTGAGCCTGAAACAGTTAAACGAGGCAAAATTATATATTTCACAACCCACAACAATTGAACGACCAAGGAATATAAAGTATTTACAAACCTGTATCCATCGCCACAAGAGCTAAAACATATTCTTCCTGAATCTCTCTATCCAGAGTTCGCAATAGTGATATCTGTCCAGTCGATGCGTTTATCTTGAAAAGATCAGCATTTCCTTCCTTTATGAAATAACGCACTTGATTGTTGAATGGAGGTGAATCAGCATCATAAGCCTGTATTGTTATTATATAGCCGCCGTTAGGAGGAATAACGTTTTCCATTACGTATGCTAAGTACGGTGAATCAAGGAACGTGGGTGGATTATCATTTATATCTTGAATTGAAATAGATAGCTCGGCTGTATCGAATCTAACATCGTTTTCTGCGCAATCTTCAGCTCTTACTGTGAGTATATACCGAGACTTCCTCTCGAAATTGAGGTTTTTAGCAACTCGTACAACACCAGTGTCTTCGCTTATACTGAAGTCTCTATTCTCATCACCTGAAGCTATCGAATATCTTACTCGACCGTTAGCACCTTCGTCTATGTCTGTTGCTGACACCTGCAAAATTAGTAAAATGTTAGGTTTGTTTTACCAAACTCTAAATTAAAATATAAACGCTTCTAAGACATGTTGTTTATGTTTTTTTACCTGCAAAACACTAGCTCCGATACTAGCGTTCTCTGGCACAGAAGCGCTATACTGTTTTGGGTCAAACACTGGACTATTGTCGTTTTCATCCAAGATGTTTATCATTATACTTGTTTCAGTTACCCTTGGTGGATCACCCCTGTCCCTGGCTGAAACACTTATTGTATAGCTTGATTTCAGTTCCCTGTCAAGTTTACCCGTAGCTCGCAGAATTCCATCGACGTTTCCAAGTGAGAAGAAACCATTGATCTCAGGGTCTGGTACCATAAAGTATTCGACATAGCCATTTCTTCCTTCGTCTTTGTCTGTAGCTTTGATTGTCATAATTGCTGTGTTCAACGGGATATTCTCAGAGATTGATATTACGTTTGGAGTGATGAACTCTGGGGCCATATCATTGACGTCTTTTAATTGTATGGTAACCTGAAATTTAAAGAAAACATACAATGAAAGAGTGATAGTGATAATATTAATATTAATTAATGCAACTGTAATTTTAAATTAAGTTGTCTTTATCAGGCAAATGCAGGCAGCATTGTAGAAAAGAAAAATATGCACTTTATGTGTTTTCGGTACATATACTATGCCATATTGTTACAACGCACCAATGCTGTTTGAATTCTTACACAACTCAACAACTCCTATACTGTACGGATAAACAAAAAAATGTTACGGCGATGATAATCCTACTCTGCCGAAATACAGTTTTTAAACTAGCGCGAAGGGAAGTTTTGCTATAAGACTTTTACTATCCGCTGATAGAAATATGTATATGAGTAGGTATAAGTATGAGAACAAAGTAACATTACAAGTGTCTTCTGTTTGCCTTATTTTTAGTAATAGTTACCTAGAAAGTTGTCTAGAAAATCAATACTGTTAGTCATGGAAAGTAAGTTAACTGTAAAAATTAACATTTATTTTCTCGGCGAATAAATATTTGATTTGATTTGATACTAAGCAAGTCACAGGAATTGTCAACAAATTAATAGTAAAAAGTACTTGTGTGAATAGTCTATCATAATATTGCTGCTAGAAATGCACCTAATATGCTCTGAGGTCAAAATTTATACACACGGTAGCCTCTAAAGCAAATGGTACTCAAACTTGACTGATCAGAGGTAATATTTGTGTAGAGAAGTGATCAGAAAAATAAATAGGAATTAAGTTGCGACGTCTCATCAGGGTCACATTGTATGGAGGCATTGCTTGAACCAACAATAGCTTATAACGAAGCAACCGCGGTAACTGCTGCCAGAGTCAACACTTCATATGAGTTCTTTTGTACCAATGTTTTGACTTCTGCGCTATACCGGTTCCAATCTCAATTAATATGTTTTCATCGTTAGTTTAGATGACTCTTATACCACTTAATTAATTTTGGTGATTTATTATTACTATGAGCAGTGATTTTGAATGATATAGTCACAATAGATTTAGGTTATTATAAAATATTTTTATTGTATGTCAAATTCGTGGTCTCAACTTACATACCTATACTGTCTAGCTTATTTTTATTAGTTTATCCTGAAATAAAATAATAAAAACTACTGACGGACTGGTCCACTATACAATTTTCCTTTCACATCTAGTGTGTCAAACAGGGATGATCGGTAGAGAATTTGTGTGCTTAGTATGTGCATACGAATCGTCATAATCATTCAGCAGTACCGTACTAAAAGTCACACCTAGTGGTAAAAGCAAACATCTCACGGTAAAGTTTAAAGAGGTTCGGTTATCGAGAGCAAGCTTTTGAAATTATTGAATGTTCAAACTGGAGGTACTTAATCATTTAGGGTAACCTTTAAGGTTAACCATGGGTTGCTTGTCTTTCCGACTCTAAGCGTGCCGTGTAATTGTTAATCATAAATGCTTAGTATCTTTTATCTACACACGTATCATAAACCCTCTTTACTGCGTTCAAAAACCGCACTTTACGATCAGCATTATGTTAAACTACTTGGTAAAAACTCGTTTCGTATCTGGAAAACTACACATTATGGTCATTATGTGTAGTTTTTCTACATATAATGACATTCAAATTTCGAACGTCGACGCCCGCCTGCATGCCGCCTCTAGTTTGTCTGTGAAGTTGGTACTAACATTCAAATTTCGAACGCCGACGCCCGAAGTTGGTGCTACAGAACAAGCTAAACAACTGCAGAGCCACAATGCCGGTCAAACATGCGGTTCCTGAACACATCAAAGAGAGCTTATGATATGTGTGTAGATAAACTAGTGTATGTAACTGTACATAATTAGGCATTATGTAGCAGTCACATAAACTACTATTAGAGAGCATACCGGATAAGTCTTTGGAAAAGCTTAGAATGCTGAATAAATTACGTCAGCCTCTTCATTAATGACAGTCATAATAAACACGATGAGATAAATGGCTATACAACTCACCTGCACTGTAGAAGACAACTGGGGCTCCGGAGGCTTGGCCATGTCCCTGGCAGTAACTATTAGGTTATAGGTCGCCAAGGTTTCTCTGTCCAGCTTTTTCCCAGTATAGATGGTGCCATTCTCCACAATCTGAAAGTCATGGGCGTCATCTCCTGACGTGATGCTGTAGGTCAGCTTTCCGTTTAGACCTGAAATATTATTTACTCAAAATTTATGTAATACTCGATTTACGCTATGGCATATTTGTTGGAAATAGAAGAATACCAAAGGGTTGGATTTGAATAGCATCCCAAGAACCTTACGACTATTTATCTTTATCAATGTTTGGTTTACACTATCCCACTCACTTCGAAAACTTATGCGATGTGATATTCCGTCTCACTCACCAGAATCCAAATCAGTAGCGCTGATAGTGACAACAGACGTTCCAATAGCTACATCCTCTAAGATCTCATTGGAGAAGCTCATTGGGTCAAAGACTGGAGCATTGTCGTTCAAATCTATCACGTTGACGTAGACTGTGACCGTGCCAGACAAGGAAGGGTGGCCGTTGTCCTGGGCTTGTGCAACAAGGATGTAGTGCTGCACCTGGAGATGTAGAAGGATTTTATTTATCAACAAATCATTGTCAAAAGTGCGAACTTTCTATTTAACAGGTTATTATAAACAGCCTCCTCCTGATATGCTCTGATGAAATCCCAATTCATCTTTTTCATTTTATGTATGCTGCACTTAGGAAGGAGTAAGTAACATTTAAATAGCTTCACCCACTGCAGGTGTTTGGGACAAATGAAAAATTTAATGACAACGACTTTTAGCATGCAAAGTTCACAGCTATCCTCGTATAACTTCAATCTTCAGGCTATCTTATTACGATTACTTATTACAATCATCCTGTAAGAGTTACCTAAAAGGAATGGAATGACAAGGACAAAACCTACACTTGATCTTATCTAAAGCCTATTTAAAGGTATAAATAACACTCAAGGTAGAAAAGAGTATGGTACAATACAAAGCACGTATTGCGAATGCCGACACTCGCTGGACACCCACACACTTTTAGATAAATGATATGCTCGTGTAAGGGCTTCGCTTATACTTTGTGTTTCGTTGTTCCTATAAAGTGTCACACTTGTGACAACTATTACGCATTTAAAATATAATTACAAACAAATCCTTACAAACCCTGATGTCATACAAAGTACATTGTAGTCTTCTTCAATATTTCCCAGAATATCTAAAACCGCCGTCGTCGGTCGTTAAAAATGTTAGCGAATTATTTGAAGTTGTAGCAGAAAACAAAATTAAATAGAACTTTTTTTTTTGTCAAGTGAAATACATCTCTGCCCTAACGAAAACTCGTAAGGTTGTGTACTAGTTTGCATTGGTGTAGAGCTGTATTGCACCCATTAACCAAGAAATTGTTGTCCGATAAAATTTTGTTTTCTAGTAATCGCTCCCTGAATCAAAAAAACTGTGTCAATATTGATATGGCATGGAACGAAAATTGCGCACATAGAATTCTCGCTTGCCTCATTTTAGTAAGTTTGGCCAGCTTAGTGAAAGGAATGAGTTCTTTAATAAGACACATTTATCGGTAAGATTAGTTGGTCTTTGAATGTAAACTCCCCAGATATTCGTTCTGGAATCTTTCTTAAATCCGTTTGTAGGAGATGTTGGGTGGATAAGGCTTTAGCTTTTCTTTGCTGGTAAACAGTTTGACAAATTGCTAGTGATAAAGGAGCTGAAATATGCACTTGTGTTTATGTTTCTTCCTCTGGCTGACGAGGTCTCATGTTCTAGAATAATTTTTGTTCGAAAGGTGTCACGCCCGGTTGTTTCCTTTTGTACCCACAATGTGTATTAACACTTCGAATTCCCTTCCATTTTATTTGCACGTCTGACGCCTACGACTGGACTATCTTATCTCAGGCTTTGGCTAAGAAGGCGTTGTGGTCCCACATATAAACTAATTGACGTTGTATTCAATGCCTTTTTGATATGGGACTTACCTACGTACTATTTTGTTCGATATATCCATAAGCACTTACAATTGCTCCAAACACTAGTCTTGGTGCCTATTGGTCGAAGGTTTTTTGGAGGCAGATATCAATTTCGACTAGGGTAATACTTAGTTCGCTTAAAATGTGCTTTATCTGCATCCAAAACTGAACAACTGAGTTCCTTCACTGATTTAATTTATGTTTAGAACCTTTTAAAAAATGAATACCCAGTACAATCACGAGGCCATGAGCATTTAACATAAAACGAAACATGAAACAGGTTAAAATGGTTTTCATGAATCACTGATCCCAGAATTATACCGCGCAATCGCTAAAGCATCTCTCACATCTTGTAACTACACACCTACGGGCATTTAAGGCTTTTGATGTACACGTTTCATTATCTACCATAAAGCATTCATACGCACAATATAACGACAGACCAGAACATAATTACCGAACATTATCACTCGGCGGCGGTAACATTCGCCGAGCACAGTCGGCATTCGCATTTTCCATATAATAGGACATCGGAGAATCTGCGCTATGACGTGGTGCCTCATGCGCGAGGCAAGATGGCTGCCCGAAAAAGGAAAAAGTCCGGCCGGAATCCCGCGCCGGGATGTTTTGCTGACGGTAGCTTTGTTCGACATTGTTTGGACCTTAATTTCTGTAGCGGGCAAATGCCAAACGAATATGATGCGGGGGCAGGAAAAAAGAATCGCCGGTCGGAATTAGCACGCTCTCTCTAGCGAAGTTACGGGGAACTGGCGGGCGGTCGGCGCAGGAATTGTTTTTACTAATTAGCAGAAGCTGGGGTTTGATGAGGCGCGGACGGACGGTTGTCGAATGTCGCCCTTACTGCCTTGGTTCATTGACTGTCGAATTTGATGGAATGGCAAGGCCTTTGGAGGTCCCACGATCTTGGAAATGCATTTTGAATAATACCTAATAATATAATACCTTGGACACTATTTACACACATTGATCTAGCCCCAAACTAGGATTCCCTGTATCTTGGGTACTAGACACATACGTATATAGATAAATATTATACATAGATAGATAAACAACCATGACTAGGGTACAAACATCTGTTCTCATCAAACAAGTATTTGCCCCCAACGGGACTCGAACCCGGGACCCTTGGCTTCGTAGGCACTGCCGACTCGGCCACACGGGTCGTCATCTTCTTAGTCAAGTTACTCTCCTAGGCCTACACTTTTGGGGAATGTGCATCTTTCGTATGTTCTGTGGGCGTTTTTTGGCAACTCGGTCTCGAGCCCTCTTGGATCTCTAAAATAATCTGGATGACAGATAGATTGGACTATGTTTGACAGTCTTTTAATATCCCCTGAATATCTAAATAATCATTTAATGACGCACTCATATTACTTATCATCAATATTGATTTCAAATTACGTGATTAAATAAGACGGCACATGGTGGAAAGTTTTTGTAGACTACTTACCTAACTTTTGTAGTACCAATGTAAGTAAATCAATACCGACAAAAAAGTAGGTGTCTAAGTAGATATAAAATGTAGGTGCTTTCTAAAGGACAGTTAAGAAAATAGCAATTTATGATGGCTATTAGTTAATTGGCCGTAGAAAAGGAAATATCTAAGCTGGTTAGCGGACATCAACCCTTTTAACTATACGACTGAGAATCTTTCTAGCATCTAGAAATAATTTATAATAAAATAACTGCCCATCATGTGCATTCCAGGTTAATAATGGACATGCAAAATACACTAAGCGCAAGTTTGTTTGTAACTTGAGGGTAAAAGGCCCTGTACCAAGGCCAGAATATGTTATTTTTTCATTGTCTCTCGTTTACGCGCATGCTCCCGATTCGGGCCCTAAGGGCTCTCTATTTAATGGACCCTATACAATGGTCAAATACCCTTCATGTGAGTGGATCTTTACGTATATATGCCATAGAGTACAGTAAACGACAGAGCCATATCTCTGTCAGATATAATGGCTTCTATAAATTTGCAGGTTGTTTGTTTTGTTTTACGCACATTCGTAGGCGCAATATTTTTTAGCTTTATCACTTGCAATCCAATAGTTAACCCATAGGCTTTTTATATCACGTGCTTAACTACTTACCCACGATCATCAGAATAGGCAACGGATATATGGTAGATGAGCGGAATATTTCCTAAGTTATTCCAAAAATGGTCGACGGTAAACGACACCCACGTCTTCCGCGAACGCTGAACCCGAGCCCTTGAACGATGGGCTGCACTAAATTTTATATAATTTTCCAAGTCTATACTTTTTTATGGACCGTCCACCTTGCATAAAAACCCGCTTGGAGGCAACTCCGGCCTTCGCCGCGAACCTCGCCGCGACTTACCTACAACATGCAATATCTTACACGCCAAGTAATAAATTTCACTTATTCTCGTCTTATTTTGAAGCCCAAACGGCATGCGGGTGACTCGAATTATGTTTTATATGAGCTGTAATCATCCCGTTGTCCTTCTACTGTCATGTATTAAATTAATAAAATAGTCTGTCTATAGGGATATTAAGGTTTCTCGCGTGGCATCGTGGTTGTGGTTTCATTATGGCGTCAAATCTACGTATGGCTCAATTAAATAATGGTAATGCCAGAGATATTATTGTAAAAATGCTTTCCATATAACTCAGGTCGCACCTGACTAGATTCGAAATCGTTTGAGAGGAATTGACTTATGTTTGTCAATTTATTTCAACACTCAAAGACGGACGAAAATTTAGTTTAGTTACTTAATATAAATTGTTTCCGGACTTGACGAGTTTGTCTCTTCAAATTGTATGATCCTTTCAATGCTCATAAGAGTAACAAAATTATATCAATACCTATTTTAAATTCTTCTTTGATAGTATTGTAAGAACCACTGAAGCTGATCTAAGCTTATCCGACAGAGTCTTATCTACATCAATTGTATTACGGAGATATTTGAGAGTTCTTTCTAAAGCTTTTATATCACATTTGATGTTTTTTTTCATTAAAAGCTTTTTGTTATAAAAGAAACTGTAAATATTCTGGCGTCGTTATGTGAACCTGCAGCTCTCGCTACCCTTTTCTTGGGATTACACGCGTGAGTATTTATTTAAAAATATTTTATGCGGAATATGCTTGATTGCTTCTAGCTGGATGCTGTAAATAGCTCCTGCTTTGCCAAGTCTTATATCATTACGATATATTTAAGCATTCAGAACAAGTGTCACCTATAAAGCATTAAATATAATTAACAACCGTCCCATGTAAACATACAATAAATATTATACAAAACTATCAGATGAAAGGGCCAATTGGACATGGAGCTTTAAGCTCACAACCCGTACGGAATGCTGTGACATTAAACATATGCGTTATCTCACGATCGTTTTAACTTTAATTAATCGCTTCTTACTAATCTACATAAATATTATGAAGAAAATAAGGAAAATCATGCTCCGACCTTAACAAAAAATAATTCGTTGTAGAGATATTAATGCTCTGGTCTGTTAAGGCTAAGCCATGGTGGGATTTGTGTTGTACTTCTTGGGTTTGTTAGGAGAATTATAAATATATATTTTTTTACTAGAGGTGAAAGGTTGTGAAAGAAGAACTTCCATATGCACTACCTAATAAATTTCATTCTTTATTTTAATCTTCTAGATTTCTATAACGTAGATAAGGGAATGTAATTTTATGACTTTTGTTGATTCCTAAGAGGTCTGACGGCATTAAGAAACTCCTGCACAAGTTAAGTTACAGTAACTTCATATTAAAAATTAAGAAAAACCCCCGACACAATAAAACCCTGAATGTCGAAAATTTGGTTTACTTATTTCCTGGTTAGGCTGATAACTTTTGAATCACATAACCAATAAGATGAAATATAGCTGAGAACAATCGCAGTGAAGTCTACTTACAAGCAATAAAAATATAACGCATTAAAATACATGCCATAGACAGAGACAAATGGTGCTTCAAACTTATAACATCCCTATTTTGTGGCGTCCGGGGTTAAAAACTTATAAGTAGCAAAATCAAACAGTGCCCCACAATAACTAAAACCATCCGCTAAATCACAGAGAATCACGAAACAAACAGACAGGTGTTGTCAAGCGAACAAAATGATTTCTGACATTAAAATTATACACCACATATAGTTATTATTATGCGGGCTACTTCAAAACATCGGTTACAGGTACTAGACCAACTTAACAGGTCGTTGAACCGACAAGATTTGTGTTGAGATAATTCTTTCGACCACGCGGCGTGGTCTAAGTTGCGAGCGCACCGACATTTTAATAAGATCGTTTACAAGGCTATGTCGGGAGGGAGGGTACGTATTATATTATAATACTGAAAGTTCACATAACCTGCTATTGAAATCCCAACGCCTAAAACATCGAAATTCAAAAAACCCGAAGCCCGAAATCCCGAAACTCAAAATGCCGATGTCCAAATGACCGAAAGTATGAAATCCAGAAAGTACGTAATCCCAATAGTACTAAAGTTTAAGTATTTTTTGTTGTTCTTACATGTTCAACCTAATAAGAAGGAAAAAGGGGGCTTCGCTTCGCTCACCCCTTTTAGCCTTCACCTAAGTTACCGCAATGTTTTCCCTGACATCAAAAATAATGATTTGCACAGCAAATATCAGGGAAAACACTGCGGTACCTTAGATGAAGGGTAAAGGGCCCCTTTTATCCTTCGTATTAGGTTGATCATGTAAGAACAACAAAAATACTTAAAATTTAGTAGTATCGGGATTTCCTCCTTTCGGGTAAACAGACATTCGGCTATTTAATTTTCGGGATTCCGTACATAGGTCTTATGAATTATTTTCTACTTCGCTGTTATTTATTATAATACGTACCCGTCAGGGATAGGAAATTGTAGTTTATGAAACAAATACTTATGAAGTGTAGAAGGTCTATGATCTTTGTAAGGATTTGCATCAGTATTCGACCGCAATGTTATGAAAATAAATACTTTAATAGACATGTCTAACTTACACAAATAAACTCCCGTTTTAAAACAAAAATGTATGGAACTTGACGTTTGTTTTGAGGTTAACCTCTCAAAAACCTGGTGTAGTTGGGACGGGTCGCAATTACGAACCTTATGCCATGGTAATACAATTTAAAACCTATAACGGAAAAGTGGTATTCAAGAGGTAAAACACCGTTTAATATTTTTTGTAGCAAGTGTCACGGCTTAAAGCACACCACGTTTAGACCACTATAAGAGAAGAAGGGAGAAGAACATTACGTTCATATAATGTAAAACAAATATCCCTCTTTCTTCGACAACTTTGGACCACGGCAACTGCTAGTTCGCTAGAACCCGACAATATTCAACCGGGTTGAGTCGACATCAAGTGTTGTGTGCTCATCTCACCTCCAGTGAGACTCTGAGAATACTGCCCCCGACTACGGCCTAAAGAATCTTGGCGCATAACTACCTACAGTGAGAAACGATTTTATTTAAGTTAAAATGTGGCGATGAGATTACCCTCTGTAACGGACTTTTGAATTACTAACTATATCTCTGCCATCACGAATGGAAAAGACATGGTGAATGTTATTGTTTCTCGTCCTTGGTTCGAGTCCTAGACCAAGATCACATAGCAGTCATCAAATAACAGTTTCAAAGCAAAATGGCTGCGAATTGAGCACGTGCCAACGTCGGACTAATTGACACGACGAAGCCATATGACGGTTTCATTCCCAAAAAGACGCAAAAGGACAAATTCCCGAAAGGACATATTCCCAAAAAGACACATTCCCAAAAGAGAGATTCCCAAAGATACTTCTGATATCTGCTATAAGGGCTCTTATGCTTATCATTGAGAAGTACGCTCAATTTATGGTAAGTCTATAAATTTCAGCTACAACTCAGAATAGAATATAATTTATTTATATATATAAATAAATTATATATATATATATATATATATATATATATAAATAAATTATATACGTAGATACCCTAGGTTAGAGCCCAGTGAGTTACGTTGCTGAATTCCTTAAATGAAGGAAAATATGTGTTTTTTCTATAGAAGTACATAAAGTAGGCTTAAAGCCGAGAAAAGAGAGCGCAAATTCTGCACCTTCCGCCTGTGCGATTGCTAAAGCGTATACATTGGGACAAGGCGTCTTGCTAAAAATGTGTGCCCAAAAAGTTTAAGTCAAATCGCAGGAGCTATGTGAACCGACGAAATACATCACCAGCCTAGATGCGCGTGCGTCGTAAACTAGGCAAAGTAAACGAACGAGCGGCTGTAAACTTATCACTTTCAGTATCCACGCTCTTCCTGGTTGTCTATCACTTGGCTTTTTGAACCGTTTACGTCAGGAATAAATTCCTAATCCTATTGTGGCTCGGACAGGGATGAAATTTTATTACGGCTATTAGGGAATGCGGATCGTTCGGCCTTTTGTGAGGATGCTAGACGGATGTTGGATGTTTTGTTTATAGTGGTTCAAATTGAAACCTGGATGTAGAACAGCGGAAATTCACACGCAGGAAAGTCTTGGGTGATATACATGAACATTTACGTACAGGCACATATATTGGTTCTGGTCCCACACTAGGATACCCTGTTTCGTGGGAAACAGAAACAGCGACGTCACACGATTTTTCTTTCCGTCATCTCCAGCCGGGGATCGAACCCGAGACCTCTCGCATGGTAGGCAGAGCAACAGAGGTCGTCTATACTTAAAGTACCGAATATATAGATATTTGTTTTTCTTCTTCTCTGGTGGCTAATTCCTATCGGAGTTGACTTTCATTATGGCAATATTTTCTATTAATATATGTTGTTTGTATGTTTGCAGAATATCACGAGACTAGCAAATGTATTCAATGAAGGCTTATGTTTAAACGATTACCAAAAACGCACCTATTTTACTACCAATAAATTCGAAATGACTGCCAGAATGGATAAATGTCCACCAAATTGTGTTTGGATAAATGATCACCAAACTTCTTTTACGTTTTGTGTACTTAAGTTTATGTTTTAAGTATTTTTTGTTGGTCTTACATGTTCAACCTAACACGAAGGATAAAGGGGGCTTCGCTTCGCTCACCCACTTTACCCTTCACCTAATCTACCACAGTATTTTGCCCTGATATTTTTTGCAACTTTTGGTGTTCATTTATCCATTTTGGGTAGGCAAAAAATATTTTGGTGATCATTATATTTGTTGCCTTCAATGAATATTCAATGAATATCAAAGGGCAGTAGAAGGGAGATGGACCGATTTCATTAAGGCAGCCATTTTGAGGCTGGGTACAACTGAAATAATTTTGACGCCATTGGTTCAAGTTAGCTTTGCGAGTTCGCACAGTGTGACGTGTTGCAGGGTACCTGTTCTGTGGTCGTAAGGATGCGTAAAATAGACTTTTATTCGGTTACAAGAATTCAGGAAGGCATTTAAAGTCCATTAACTCACACGTAAAAATACACGTCAGGCGCTAACAGTGTGAAAGAATTTGCATAACAACAACATTGAATAAATAATCCGCCGATTCGGTGTCTCGATAACTGTTTTAATTGCTCGAATCGAATGAGGTAAACAATTATTTTTTGCACTTCGTGTATTAATGTAGTAGTTACAACCTGTGTTATACATTCTGAAAATATTTTACAGTGTCACAGTGTGAAAGTTTAGGGGGTACAATATAGTTCTGTACTAGGGCACTAACTCGTCCTATAATTTACTCTATGACTCGTACTTCATAAACCAAGCTAAATGTAAACATGACTGTAATGTGGGTATGACATATTTCTTCGACTTTGAAAGGGTGATTTTGAAGATTCTTTGGAGATTTTGAAATTGCCATTTGAGCAATTTAAAAAACATTTTAAAGCAACTTTGTCAAAAAAGGGATATTACAATGTTTAAGCTCACCTAAATAGCGGGACTGTTTCCACTTGCGGAATTAATTTCCCTTTGAGAAATTAAAAAACCATGTTAAAGAAACTTTGTCAAAAAAGGGATATGACAATGTTTAAGACTACCTAAATGACGGGACTGTATTCACTTTCTGAATGAATTGCCATTTGAGCAATTTAAGAATCATGTTAAAGCAACTTTGTCAAAAAAGGGATATGACAATGTTTAAGATTACCTAAATGACGGCACTGTATCCACTTGCTGAATGTGTGCTTGTTTTGCTGAAAGTAGTAATACCGTATTAAATTTGTTTACAGGAGTGGTTATTCTAACTCAATACAGAACTTGATGTTCATAATTTTGTAATTATTCATTCCTGCTTATTAATGATAATAATTAATATTGTAATATTTGTTTAAGTTAAACACAACAAATTTTCTATAGAGAAGAGGCAAAAAATTACGTTTGCTAAGTATATGTATTTACATATGCATTTAGTATCAGTCACATAAACTACTCGTACTATTAAGAAACAAAACGCCTTGTGTCTGTATAGACACTTCAAATACGTATGTATTTGAACAAAACTATGCCTGTGCCAGCCTTGTAGGGAAACCACCTCAGGCCCTAGCCCATATGAGATTGAGAGTGCCATGTAAACTGCAAATGTCCTTTACTCACGCGATTCTGTTATTTATTGCCACTAAAAATAATCGAAAGTTAGTTTTAAATCAATCAGACAACCATCATGAAGGTTCGAGGAATAGTGAATTCCGTTTAATGTATATGGTATGTTTGGATATATAACGCTTTTATAGCGTTTTAAAGTAATCAGAGTTATAATAGATAGGTAAATTTATCCTTTCCAGGGTTCCTGCGATCGCCCACTGTAGTGTTATATAGAGGACGATTCCAGGTACTTCAGAATTAATTTATCAAATCTTTGCTCTTAACTATAACAAAAAGCTAGTAATATGCCATATCTGTTCACTGAAGATCGCTTTTTATATGTAAGGTACACTAGAAGGTTTCCTAATAGGTCGTATATCATCGCTAGTGTAGGTGTTGTGTTTGTGCATGATATTCAGTGATTTGTGTGAAGACAACCATCTCTAGCCTGAATCCAAAGGAGACGGAGATTTCGGGGAATTTTTTTGCTTTTTATGAAGATTGCATCTGTTTCATGGAATTGATCGATAATCTACACAAACGTGATTCAATATATTCGCGATTCGTCACAAATTGAACAGCATTTCACCACATTCGTCATTGGACACAGTCAATATTTTTGCCCGAGCCTATTTGTGATGTAACACCACCAAATTGAAAAGAATGACGTTATCTAACACGCGCTTTCTCAGGTGGGGTGGTACACCACATCCAATTTAGTCACAATAATAAGTCTTTTCTCAGATAGGGTGGCATATTCACATCTTGATATTGTTATGTATTGTTATCGTGATACTGTAGAGTATCGATGAATACGTGTTTAATAAGCTAACATTATTATCCTGTTAGGCTAACATATTTTATTGAAATAAGGTGGATGTCAACAGAAATTATTTTAACATTATGAACCGCACTACGGAAATAGAACAAATGCTTTTTATTTTATTTGTCCAATTTGTATTGAATCGGCCATTTTTATTGCTTAATCCACTTTTAAGGTCTTAAGGACGTGTTCGTTTTACGATGATTTTAATTATATCCAGTTTCATATTCATATACGTGAACGAACTGTGAAGTCATTCTATTAAACTTCTCTATAAATTGTTTTTGATGACCATTGCTATAACTCAGCTTTTGTCTTTTTATTTTTGTAGTGAAGTCGGATTTAAAAGTGACAACGTATTTTAAGTTCAAGATTTCTTCAGCACCAGGACAAACATGTAGTTAAAGAGTATATTCTCATCGGCAGTTCTTAGTTTTGTATCGAGATCAGCAGGCGGCTAACGTATCATGTTCTTGCATCTATTTCCTTAAAAACCATGCCAGTTCCGCTCCAGAGTACAATAAAAAACGCAAAACATCCTTTATTTTTTAAATTATCTACGTGTAATTCGTTATTTTTAGGGTTCCGTACGCGAAGGGTGCCAATCGGGATCCTATTACTAAGCCTCCGCTGTCCGTCCGTCCGTCTGTCCATCTGTCACCGGTCTCTACCGGATCAACCGAGATAGGTAGAGAGCTGAAATTTTCACAGAGGGTGTATTTATTTATAATTATTGGTATAGCCATTTTCTTACCCATTTTTTTTTTATTTGTTTATTGGTTAAAACTGAATTCTCCCGATGTTATTGGAAAAGATCTTTAATTGCACTTATTGATTTTGTTTGTTTTGCTTAGTTATTTGTAATTATACGATGAATAATCGCTCATTCGAATTATAACAAATCATATGAAGTTTTTTATTATTATCATATTTGATTTTATATCTGTAAATAAGTTACTCAATTTGTAACCACTTCCGGTTTCAATGAGCAAAGAGTTTCGTTAGCCTGAGGACATAGTTGACTGAGACATACGGCATCAAATGTAGTCGTACCTAGTATTTAATATTTCATTATTAAAAATAATAAAGGTATAACTACTCGATCAAGACTGTCGTTTTACGTTTTTTCCGTGTACAGTACGGAACCCTGCGTGTGCGGGTCCGACGTCCTACTCCCACTTGATCGGTTTTATTTCTTGCAGTGGCAACACAAATACACATGCTGGGAAATTTTCACTATATTCAAATGAACGGCAATAGAGAGTATTGCCGTTCATATGCTAGAGCCCGCTGACGGTCAGACATACGGACAGACGGACGGAAAGCGGAGACTTAGTAATAGGGTTCCGTTTGGCACCCTTTGTATACGGAACCCTGAGAAGCATTATATACAATTTATTATATTAACGGGTTAAACCCCCTTTACATGGAATAAAGTAAGATTGAGTAATACTCCACCACTCTAGCTCGGCCGCAATCAAACCGACTGTCTGAAGTTTTCAAGTAGCCTGCTATAAGGGCCTCTGACCTAGTTTCACGACCTTCCTTGTAGCAACTGTACCCAGAGTCTGCAGCGAGTTATCTGAAACTTAAAGATTTCGGCACTCACCTCTTCGTAATCCAACCTAGCCGTCAACGTAAACACCCCAGTGTGCGGGTTCAGCGAGAAGACGTCGTTTGCCCAGTCCGAGATCAACGTATATGTCAGCTGTGCGTTTGCGCCAGAGTCCAGGTCCAGCGCGTAGACGGTCCCGACAGTGGAGCCACGGGGAGCGTTCTCTGAGATGTCGAATGAGTAGGCGGTCTCGGTGAACATCGGTGGGTTGTCGTTGGTGTCTGTGACCTGTGAAAAATAGATATTCCTCATCATCATCAGCAGCTCGTCTCCACCTACTGCTGGGTATAGCGTCCCCAACGGTTGTGCCAAATTATCCGGTCCTGTGCCATTCTAATCCAGGTTTTCCAAGACGTTATTCCCAGAAGCGAGGTACTTCCAAGTTTCTTCACAAAAACACTATTATACCGACATTCGTCGGTCGTTTCTAATTTGCCCCTTAACTGAGTTTTCTTAAAATATTATGTTTATTATAATTTTAATCACTGTAATATAACTAGATAGTTTCTACTAATCTGCAGTATTGTAAAAACATACCTGAATGACCACATTAACATCGGTAAACTGCACGCCATCGTCAGCCCTAACTACTATCTGGTACTCCGCCACCGTTTCCCTATCCAGCGGGTCCTTGAGCGTGAGAGCCCCAGTGTGGGGATCGAGCGTGAAGGGTGTGGGGCCGGTGGACTGGATACTGTAGCTGATGCTGCCGATGGTGTCAGGGTCGTCTGCGGAGACGGTAGCGATGAGCTGGCCTGGTGCCAGGTCTTCTGATGCGGAGTAGGCGGGCGGGATGTGACGGAATTCTGGTGGGCTGTCGTTCTTATCCAGGATGACCACTTCGACCTGCGGAGGAGAAGCTTGCGTTTATTTTTGTACAAAAAAATAAAGCATTGTTTTCATATATATTAGTAGCCAGACATCTGTGCCCCCCTCTCCCTCGTATGGGAACGCTAAGTACTGAATATATCCATATTTTTATATAAATGCGCTTATATAATCTATTTCTTAGAATTCTAGAAGAATCAAATAAATAAATCATCCAAATGGGGAGCAGTAGTTTACAAAGTATATGGCTAATCGACTGCCTCAGCAATGTACAAAGACTTCTCACAAGCCAATTATCATTTAAATATTAATTCATAAATGCGTCACTATTTAGTTAGTAGGATTAGTAGGATATAATTAAATAATTGACAGTTTCGAGATTGGCCAAAAATGTCTATGTTCCTCTATCTGCTCTCGTCTATAGGTCGCATTTTTCAATTTTATTTGACGAAAATTGGCACACAATTTACTTGATTTATTTAAATTGGTCGATCGCGATTTTTGATTGGGGAGAAAAGAGGGGAACTTTTCTGTAGCGTTATTCATCGACGGATTTCAATAACATTTAATAGGTACAATAAGGACTTCTTTCTATACAAGACGTTGCGAAAAAAAATCCAAAAAGGGGGAGTATAGGCGGAAGGCCTTCGGGGTATTTTGGACCACTGTAACTATGTTGTAGGCAAAGCCAGACACCTGAATTTTCTGTCACTAATAGGCCACAATTTAAATAGGCAAATCCCCAAAATTCGGTAAAACTAAACCAATAGATTGGAAACGACAGCTATTTAATTTTCCGTCATTTTGTCACTGACTCAAGTTCTCTCTTCAAGCGATCTCATCATCGATCATCAAAATTCTTTCTAATGGTTATAAGGGCTTCCGAGGTCTATTGTTCTCACGGAACCACTAGTTAATAGTTGTTAGTTTATTTTCTATTATTCCGTGATTTTTGCCGACATCAGTCAGAGCTATAGGTGGATTTTATAATAACGAAACGATAAAAGTTACGGTCAAAAACAATGCTTCCAAAAAGCTCGCTAGGTGGCGTGAGAGCATCGGCGTCAGAATCCTGCGTTCCGAAATTATGAAACCGTGTTAGCGGCTTAGCGCAAGCTTAGGACTTTACACAATTCGGACCACATTAATTTGTACTCTATGGTTTTTAAAACTGTTTCACCCAGACGTCGTTTCGTTGGTCACTGTCGCCCGTACGTTTTGATTTTCTTTGGATTTCTGCGTCCAACTGCCTACCCATTTTATACTTATTCAAATACGCCTTTGCAGCATTTGAATACTCGTAGGCTATCGACATGTAAAGCAGTACCTACCTCTGTGATGAATACGGATTGAAAATGCTAAGAAGATGCCAAAGGTTTAATTTTATTCTCTAACTTTCTACTCTCAGAAAATTCATTAACTACTACCAAAGTTAATGATGTGGTTGCCTACCTATTTGTTTTTTTCCCGCTTCCAAAATGAGATACATCAACTTTGTATTCCAAACAATACCATTTTGGTGAACAATCAAAGCAAATCCCCACATAAAGTATTTAAACAAGCTCCGGCTTCGCGCAAAACCATTGCGAGACGACTGATGATTTATTTATAAGGCGAGCACAAAAATCAGGCAGTTTAACACAGTGCAAGAACACGGGGCAAATTAATAATTCTAAAAATGCAGGCGACTGGCGGCTACATCGACAAATATCGGGCTCGCCGGCCGGCGGAATGACAAAATGTAGCCAACCCACGGGGATTTTATTTAATACGGCTACTCCAAAAAACAAGACGCATTTTTCTACATGAAAATCTGGCCTTAATGAAATGAGATAACGTTTCGGTTGATTAAAATACGGTTTTTGCAAACGCATATTATTTATTGTATTGCAGATTACATCAGAACAGTGACTTTAGGAGAACATAAGAATTACCGGGTTTTTTAATTGTCAACTGGCGCGTTCGGCGGCGGAGGACGGATGTATCGCCAGTCGTGATCACGGACGCTACCAAATTAATGCTTTGGTTTTGTTGCTCGAGCACGAGATCCGAGAGATGAATTGCATTATTTGATGATTTTGGTGTCTCAAAAAAGATCGTATTGGAAGAAGATCGAGGAATAACTCCCGCGCAGTTTCAGCGGAACGGACAGTCGCGGTTTAACTATCAGCGCGACGCTTAGTGCATTCATCAATATGATTAATGAATGAAAGTCAGTTATTTTCGGCGGTAATTAGATTTTTTGTTACGCGCCGCATTTCTGGATACGATTTTTTCGCTGTTCCTTTTATGTTTTTGGCGAGTTTTTGTTCGGCGTATGACCAAAAGATTGATTATGCCTGAATGCAATCACCTGCGAACTTGACATGCGGTGCTCCGTAATGTGGCAACCAACACGTGACTTATTGACCTTTTTGGACATTCTCAAAGGATTTGTGTCAATTATTTCTTTGAAGCACATCCAGTTATTCTTCGTCGATGGTAGGTAATAGATACGATTTATGAAGTTAGCGGCGACTGAGCATTACAAAAGTAGACGGACGGACGTTTACAAAAAGGCATTCGAAATGAACTCGACGAGTCAACAAAGGGATCTCTCGGGCAATGAAGTCGGAGAGGCAGTATAGTAAAGGCTGGCTTGGACCATTTCGTCATTGCGCTGTGGCACGATTTGGGCCACAATGATTCGAGCCGTCACAGATAAGAAGCGTTCGATTGTACAGAGTTCTCTGCCCTCGGGAAGAGTTGGGCATTTGTTATGATGACTCAATCTTTTCTTTGTCCACCTCTCCGCCTTCTCTACAACCGACCTAGCGTCCGGAAGGGCTCACGACGCGCGACGCCCACGAAACTCTTTCAACTCATAGTAGCATCAATTAATACCAATTGTAAACTGAAATGTGTTAATTAAATTGGCCGGTCACAAAGCGTGAAAGCCTGAGAATTCATCGGATTAACGGTTGTAGAAATATTGTTGTTTAGCTGCGTTTATAATTTTCCCAATTGACATATTGATTGGGTAAAATCACCCGGTTCACGTGAATAGGATGTTAATAAAAATAAATTCTTGTTCTAATGCAATGAACATTCATTCGATAAAAAATAACATGGCGTCCATTCCACATACAAAGTAATTCAAACCGGGCGCGGCGCGGGCGCAGCGTATCATAAACAAAAATCTAACCCGGGCAGGCGCCCAATGAGACATCCGTATAAAATATCTGGCCAAAAAACAAATAAAAACCATTAAGAGATTTATGAACCGAGAGCTTAAGCTCAGCTATGTCTACTAGCCGCCCCCCTACTGCCGAGGTTTGAAGTTACCGGTAAAGGCAAGAGAAATGACAGCATGTCTTTTTAGGAGGTACAACGATTAATCAACTTTGGATAATAGATTACGTATCGTTTGTAATAATAAATAATGTAATGGACGATAGCTTGTTTGTTACCATAAACAAAATAAGCTTGGCTTGATACATTTTCCATTTATGATTCCGCCTAATCTCAGCGGAACCAACAATATAGAATATGTAATGAGGCCGATAAGGCAATTGGTAATTACCACACACCGAATTTTAATGCTTAACATTCGATCCCAAAAATAACAATTCAATTGCAACCCTTCAAATACAAATTAATTGCCAACCTGTGTAAAACATAAGTTAGATTTTTACAGCTCTAAGTCGAATTTCTGACCAAGATGTATTTTCAGCTTAGTTTCGAAGAGCTCCATGCATGATTATACGACTTATTTTGTTGATTGCATTCCGTGATGTGTAACTGTTTTCTTTTTCCATAATAAGCCATGATGATGAAATATCTAGCTAAGCTGTCAAATGGATTTGAAGATTTCGCTATGAATGCTACCAATAGTGCCTCGTGACTACGAAGTATAGTACAACGTACGAAATTAAAGGCAGTTGTACTTAAGCCACCATTATTCCTGATGTATTCAGTCGACATATCTGATGTTTCCCGCTTGCACCATACAACCAGCACTTTTTCCAACGATACACAATTAGTTAACGTTTAAACAGTGATTAAATAAATACCTTCTCGTTGACATGAATATGGACAAACTGATAAGAATCTTTCGAATATCGAATCCATGTCATTCATTACGCACAGGGTAGATTAGAATCAAAGATTTAGATTTCAATTTATTACTGTGTGCGGTAGCGTGGTTGTCGTTATACGAAAGATAGGATATGTCACATGCTCTTTGATGGCTACATGAGACTTTGCTTAAAAACACTGGAAACATAAAAAAAAATACTCAACATTTCTTACTCATCAAAACTGAGCATTACAAATTGCCATATCGAAATCGTATTTAAAATCAGATATTATTAATCATGAATAAAATGCCTGATATTTCTTGACCTGACCAACACAAACAGGGTGAACGACCTTCCTACATAAATTCAGAAATAGACATAGAGAAATAACCGAGCTTATTTTCGATGCGAACACTATTCACTACACCCGTAGGTCTCACAGCAATAATATCTAGTTATTGGCAGAAAACAACATAAAAATTTAACTTGGTAGGCGTGGAAGACATCAGTGAGGGAAATTATTTAAATCTCAACTTTAATTTTGAACGATAACTCAACACCACCGCAACATCTAGCAAAGTTCTGAACAAAGTCTCCGCTAATTTTAGTGATTTACTTTAGCCATATATCAGGCTGATGGTAGTTGGTATAGGCAAGGGCTGATAGGGACAAATCGGTGTCATTTATCAGTTACAATTGGCGTTTATTTGTTTTTGAACGGTTCATTCTAAACTATCAGTTTTCTGTAATATTTCCTATCACACTCTTCCTACAGTTAGCTGTAATTTTTCATGGAATTATGGTTGACCTGGCTTTAACATCGGAGAACAGGTATTCCTATTATGTTGTTTATCATTATATAACTTGATATGCAAGCTACCCGACACTGAGTCACTGGTCATTGATTATTTCATAATTCATATCTTTATAGTGGCCACTGTCTTGCTCTTTTTCACGCAAAATTACTCGTAGGTAATGAATGAGCACAAAGATACAAAACGTTATGGCGTCAAAGAAAATTCTACACTGATTCTCAGCGATCAATCCCAAGCTAAGGAAGTAGACCCTGTCACTGTTGACCGAGACAACATAAAACACGACCCTTTCAAACTTCACACCGTCACAACAAAGCAAACCTGATACTGAGTGTGGCGATGCGGCGGCGGCCATCTTGAATTTATCCATCGTCCTAGTATCCCGGGCTGTTTTCCTGATGACGATTTTTTTATGTGTGCTTAGCGTAGTCATCTGCAATGACCGTGCTTTGACATCGCGAGAAAATCGAAATTTACTATGACTCAAATTGTCGACAATCGCCTTCATCATCCTTTGTCATTAATTGGCACGTATGTTTTCGACAAGTATTTGGGACCAAAGTCTGCTAGCTTACAACTTACAATTAGTTTGTAACCTGGATTGAAAAACTAGCTCCGCATTTCTCAGGCATCACATCCAGTATCCAGCTGATCTCGTCGCGGCCACACAGCACACATTCACTGTTGTCCCGAGCTCGTCGGCAGTAATTTCGCTCACATCAATCATACTCGTCGTTTGGCCGAACCTCTCCGTTCCTTTTATTGCCTCATGCACCGCGGCTTTTTATAATTTCGTTGCACGTTAGCCTGTCTAACGCATTCTTGGACGGATGAACTTTTACACTGGGACGGTGATTAAAAAAATTACCACGCTAATACGTTGAGGAAGAAATCTGGGATGTGTCAGTTTCGTATTCCTTTGACGGGGTGACTTTTGATAAGCTTACATAATATTACGAAGTTTAGGTACAACTTAAGAAAAGTTTCAGCATGGAACATAGTGATCTCAAATGTTTTTTTAGTCTTCGTAGTCAATACATGCGACGCGATCAGCTGTTCGGATTATAAGACCCATGTACATTGCTGATTTTAAGACCCTAAGATAGTGCTGGCGGTAGCTTCAGTTTGAAACACTCTTTTATAACTAAATATGTTTGGTGCAGGACTATCATTTATTCCATAGGTCTAAAGTTGGCATAATAGAAGCCCTATACCTACCAAGTGTTAATTGGAAATAAAACGGAAGCAAACAAAAACACAAAGCGTCACGCCTTTCCCCTTGTGGAGTGGCAGAGGCACTGGGAGAGTGCCCAGGTTTAGCCGGTAAGTAAACAAATTGCACTTCTTCCACGTCGCGTCCTGGCCCAGCCTTGGATATGGTGGCATCGTTTAGGGGCTAGCCTCTATGTTTAGAGCGGTTCGTGACCGCGCGCGCTCGCGCCGCTATCCCCGTAGGGCCCCGACAATTACCCGGCAAAGATTAGAGAGGGCTGCAGCTGTCTCTGGGAGGACTAGGTGGGTGCAGTTCCAAAGGTGTCAAAACTAACGAACTCTTGCCTGTCTTCACAGAGATTTTAAATCACGTTTTCATACATTTTGAATAATCCTTAAGATTTAACCTATTGAAAAACATTATATATACAACGGAATCCAACACATTACCAAATATTCTATAAAATTAAACTTGTCCCTTGTCTGTTTGCCATATGTTCCATTTTCAAGTGGTCCAAATATCGAATCGTCGCCATCACCGATTCGCCAAAATCTAATTTTGCCGAAGATATCCAAATCTAACGATTGTTGTACCTTAACAACGACTCATCCAAAGCTTAATTGAGGGATCAGGGTCAGGATATGATGATGTCATATGATGTTGGAATAAGGCCAGCTTCCAGTTTCGGCCCGTAACCTCTGCCCAGCACTCTATGCTCGCATGTTATGCGCCCAGTACCCGCCCACTCGGCCTATCTGCCGCATCCCCAGCAAATATATGTTAAATATGCAAGCAGGCACCCCGGATAAAGTGCAACGATAAGCGGGCACTCAATTTGCATCGCTCCAAGCGGATCGATCGGAGACCTATGTTTACCAAAAATGCCGAAAACTCGACGCTTTTCGGAATTTTGGTGTCATCCGGCGATGTTAGAATGGGTATGGGATTTGAGAAAGTAGCGGATTGTCCATTTGGATGACGTGAACGATTAAGGCTTCACAGTTGGCCATGGTCAATGTGGTATAAAACGCTCAATTTGTTCATGAATCAACAACGACAAATCATACAGTAAACTCCTTAGTTCATGGATATGTCGCAGTTAGTTGGTTAAATCAAAGAACTCTCTAGACCGTTCTAAAATCCGTCAGACAAGTGAGTGAACGAAAACTTTAACGAGTAGTATAAACGTTCCTAGGCAACAAGAAATATACAATATACATATTTTTTGTGCTTAAGTTTATTTTTTAAGTATTTTTTGTTGTTCTTATATGTTCAACCTAACACAAAGGATAAAGGGGGCTTCGCTTCGCTCACCCCCTTTGCTGTTGCCGTGACGCCATCTTGTTTTCCAACACGCTGGCTTTCGGTAAGGTAAATCAAAATGCTAGTGACTTGGTTAAACGTCGGTATTTAATTAACGGTCTAGAGAGTTAGTTAAGTGTCTGATTTAACCAACCAACTGCGACATATATAGCACAATATAAACCCTGTACGTGGCGACGCTTGTAACATAAGTTCCAATGCCGGTGCAATCCAAAGAAGATTTTACGTTTAAACAACCTTTTGCCAAAGAGACATTATTAACTCCTTACAAGATAAAATATGAAGTGTCTTGTCACTCGGGAAAATAAAATATGAGAGTCACTAACCGACGTTTTACGATCTTTGTCACTAGCGAATGGGCCATAGTGTTTACACATCGATATTTCAATTATCGAACTTGGCACTGGGTTTCTGTTCATATCCAGTCGGCGAAACGTAAGACTTATTAGGTATGCAAGCATTTATTTATTCCTATTTTGACTTATAACAATTTACTCCTGTGTACCTGTCAAGAGACTTTTCGTTCTCAAATGTCAATCGCATAATATTCTAAGCATCGACAGCTCGTGATATTGGCAATTGCATTTTGTCAAGAGTGGCTGATTTTGTAATAATGACCTAATACGATGATTTGGTCAATATTGATAAGACGATATGACGGTCACAAACAAGAGTTTGATTCCCGGACTGGAAGAAAAAAAACATGCCTTATCCTTAAATGTTTATAAAAAAAAAAAAAAACCATAAGAAACACATAGGTAACATTTGGAGAATGTCAAATCTTAAACTAACACATGTATAAGTTACAGGGAAATATAGAACTCAATTTGAATTCCGTCACCTCAATGTTTTAGATGCTGGAGGCAAAGAGGCGACTAGAAACCTCCAGCTTTATACGTTTTTTTTTATATGTTTACGAACTCGCTGTTTCTGGGTCCCAGGGTACACAGGGTATCCTAGTGCGGACTGCGGACCCAGAAGCAATGTACACACGTATGTGCCTGTATACCTATACAGGGTGTAGCAAAAAAGCCTTTCTGTTACAGCCTGTATAAAATTAAGTTAGTTTGTGGTGAGGTAAAAATTTACATGTTCGTGCTATATGATACCGATATCCAGAAACAACAGTTATTAGCTCACGCGGCAGATTACTGACTTTGGGAAGCGCACGCGAATCTCGACAATTTCCACCTAAATTCGCTGCCTGGGGCCACAGCAAAAGCTTGATCGATAGCGTAATTTCGTAATACACACGTATCAAATATGTTTTGGGTGTATGCAAGTTCTTTTTAAATAATTTAAATACGGGTTGATGCAACCTGCTTGCGTGCTTTGGTATTTTTATTGATAAATAATTCACGGCAGTGGTTTTGCTAAGTACAATGTAACGGGATGCTTGCCCCTGGGTGGAGTAAGAATTGTGATTTTGTAATGATTTCGCTTTGGCTTACATACTTATCAAGGTCTGATTTTCTCACATAGATCATATCCAGACGTGCATTTTTATAACAGTTAGCTTAACATGTCTTAAACGTTAATGCCGTATCCAATGTGACAGCACTAAAAAAGAGTAGCCAAGTGTTTCGGCGCCACTTAGCGTAAAGTCAATAAATGTGCGCTACGCTAACTCAGTACACGAATGTCTCGTTAGCGCAATGTCTCAGATTTTTTTCTCGGAATCAGAGGAGCATTAGCCTAAAATACAACTTTGTAGCATATTGCAAATAATATATGTATTTACTCAGACTTAAACAGACTCCTAGTTTATTGATACGTGTGCAAGAAATACAACTGATGTGAGAGATGTGAGAGTGCAGTGGTTCAACAAAAAGGTGCTCTTACGATTTTCATTTGAAATCTCTTGTGATAATCCGACCTGAACAAACAAGCAAATCTCAAGAAAGGTGGCCAAATATGCCGTGATTGCATGCTTGGCTTGGAGGATGACCAGTTTTCTGTACCAGCTTATGCAAGTATAGGTACTGTAGGGTCTTGTGCACTACCTACCACGGCCTATACTTGAATTTGTTAGCCCTACCGATTAGGTATATTAGGTAAAGACTTTTATATATGAATTTGATCTTTTATTTTTGAATATATGGTTACAAACTGTATAAAAGGGATCCACAACTGGCTCGATAGCCGTTACGCTAATCCCTATAATCCTCACTATATATAATTTAGCTCAGTCGCTGGCCGAAGCCTACGGTGAAGTGTGTCACATTGACTTCTCACATCCAAGCCTCTTTCTTTTTAAAACTACAAAATAAGTAACAGTGTCAAAGTGAGCACCCACTCTAAAGAGGCCCGTATACAATATAATCGCATAAACAAATATCTAACCTTACAGTACACACAATAAGGTGGGTGGCACAATCCAATGAAAACAACAAATTTTTCACAACAGAGCCATAAGTCTAGTGGTGAAAGCAGGAACCGCCAACAGTAAGCCCTTTAGAGCTAACCCTTTAGAACAGATCGCAGCGCAAATAAACGAGTCAAATCGTGGGCACGAGTCAAAATCACGAGGCGGGAATTTTTCAACGTCACCGCGAATCGAGATCAGTTTACTCTCATATCGTTACTTACTTATTTAATTTATTTTTAATCGATTGCTGAATTAATTCGATATGGAAAATAATAATAATAATAATAATTCTTTATTGCACAGAAAACATAATGGAAAAAATATAACGAACAATATGCAAAGATGAGCTTATTTCTAAAAAGAAATTTCTTACAGCTAACCTGTGAGGAAAGGAAAAAATATTTATAGAGAGGTAGTCCTAGTGTACAATTAAGAGTTAAAAGAAAGAAATAAAGTCAATATACTATCAGATAAAACACAATACATCCTACACATACTATAAAATAAATTAATAGAATACAATAAATACATAGATACACATACATACTATAAGATACCTACTATTCGGAAGAGAGGAGATGCTGTTTAATGTTTTTCTTGAAAGTGACCAAGGATTTGCAATCCCTAATAGCGCAAGGAAGTGCATTCCACAAACGTATTGCCCTTAACCTAAGCGAGTGCTCGTAAGCAACAGTGTTGTGCTGAGGAATTGACAAATATTAAACTGCACATCAATAATACTGATTTGCCCAGCAAATATACTGATTTTCACAACAAATATCAGGGCAAAATACTGCGGAAGCTTAGGCGTATTAGTTTGAACAATAAAAATACTCAAAACATAAAAAGTATTTTTGCTGATCCTTTTTTGCTGTGATTATCGGTATTTTTGCTGTGCGATTAAATTCTAGCCATTCGATATTAACTCAGTGCCGACAAGGGCAATTTCCATTCGTTACTCCTGCAAACTGATGTTTAAACATAATAATTATAATAATAATACCTAGGACACTATTTACACACATTGATCTAGCCCCAAACTAGGATTCCCTGTATCTTGGGTACTAGACAATGATACACATACTTATATAGATAAATATTATACTTAGATAAACAACCATGACTAGGCTACAAACTCCGTTCTCATCAAACAAATTATTTGCCCCCACCGGGACTCGAATCCGGGACCCTAGGCTTTGTAGGCAGGGTCACTGCCGACTCGGCCATTCGGGTCGTTCGACGATAGATAGTAAACAACGATAGATAGTTGCAAAAAACATAATCTGTCGAAGGAATTATATCACGATTTTTCTTCTTAACTTTTTTTACTAACTTACATATTTATCTTAGCTTTAGATCAAAGTATCGGCATCCTAGATCTCCGCCCACGTGTCTATTCAGGGGTCAGGGCTGTAAACGTTTTACTGGTATTACAATGTTGCTATCTGAAAATAGCGTGCTAAATCATCCGGTGCTACTCCTAAGATTATGAGGACATAATCATATCTAAACTGTGATGTAATGTTATGTGCAACTGGCTTCTATGCAGTTGGCACTTTTCAGTCTTACAAACGTACCGTATTTATCCGTAAAGCTGTATCTATCCTACAACAAATGATCATCGCCCTCGGGAAAGTACTGCACCCATTTTCGAGCAGATGTTTCGCTAATATTAATGATCTTAATTCCAAAATGATCGTACGGGAGGCCACTGGAACAGCAAGCGGCAAATACAAAGCGCTTAACGAACCAGCCCAAATGAGCATATCATTTATTACCTTATAGATTGTATTTATCCGTATTGTTAACTTGTTAGTTAGCGAAAGTTGCAGCGTGATATACTGATTTCAATTAGCCGATTGTACTTTTTAAATGGTATTTGGATTTATCAGTAATTAAAGGCTGGCTAATTATTTAATTGTTATTATGGTTGGGTGATAGCTCCGTGATCTAGCAGGTTTCACGCTCGCTTCTCATGCAGGAGATGCAGGTTCGATTCCTGACCACGAACCAATGAGATAAATAATTTATCTTAGGTACATTCTCGGACGTTCAGTGTTTCGGATGACACGTTAAGCTGTAGGTCCCGGCTACTACCGCTATGTGGTAATGGTCGTAAAAACCCTCCACCAACAGCCAGCGCCAGCCTGAGCCAGCGTGGTGGAGTATGGCTTAATCTTACTAGTATCCGGGTAAAGGAGTGTGCTCCTCGGTGGGGACATCAAAGGGCTACATTTATTATTATTATATATAGTTGGGTTAGAAATTGGTTTGGATATTTGTATCAATGATAGTTTTGAAATTGCTAAACGTGGGCACAACTGTGCCTCTGCCACCCAGTATGGGAAAAGAAGTGACGCTAAGTTTGTTTGTGTTGTTTGTTAGTTTGTTTTTTCGCTGTTTGTAGTTTAGTTGTGTATATTTTATGACATAACTATTATTTTGGTCAAACGGAAAGCTATGTTAATATCTTTCCCCCACATTTAGCATGTTAATGGTTCCACTTGCTTCCTTTTAATCAGACATGTAGTTCACTGCCCAGGCAGCGCCAATACTCGTATAAAGCGTATAAAAATAGTTTTGTGGTAATGCAATAAGCTCGATTGGTAACAATAGCAATCAGACTAGCAGTAGAAAACAATTATAATTGTCGGTAATTCCAAACTAGCATTCGATAGGCAGTTTATTACTAATACCACACAATACCTACCTTAACGACCGGATAAAACCAGATTCAGATGCAGGTTCATTTGTTTGCCTGAATGTGGTTACAATGGCCGGTGAAAATTTATAAGTGGAACAACAACATTAAACCAAATATTGGCTCGCAAAAGGTTTAAATTGTATATTTATGTATAACTTGTAGTGATAGAAACATGGATGGAGAGAGACTATAAGATTGGAAAATAATATTGGACAATATAGTATAATGATATTTTTCATTAAACGAAACATAATATAAATAGGTACCAAAGTAAATTTTTACAATGTCATATAAATTGTATTTCAAAGTAATTGCTTTTCGCAAAATATTCATCCAAAGTAGGGAATGCTTCTGTAGTGAGCCAAGTATATCATTTTGTAACGAAAGATTGTATAGATAGAATGAGCCTTTGGGTACACTATTGAGTACTTTTGGGTACACTTTAATCTGTGTTGCTGTAGAAACTGTCCCGGGCTCTGTCCGTCTGTCTGTCTGTAATCAAATCTTGCAAGGTAAATTTGACCCTCTTTCGGTTTTCCAACTGCATGGAGCTGGAAATTCGATAGCATTGCACTATTTTCATGACATGGAGCTGATCTGATAATGGAGCAGGAAGGTGGTCATCTGAACTCTAACGACGCAACACCGTCATGCTTGGGCTCGTTTGTCTTGATAAGTAATTTGGTCCTAGGTGATATCCAGGGTCTGATGATGGATCCAGAAGGTGCTCATCTGTAATGAATCGATGCTACCCCATCGAGTTCGGGTTCGTTTGATTCGTCTTGACAAGTGAGATCTTTTATAACTAATATTTTTTTGTATATAAATCAACTTGTTTAAATTTTTAACCATCTTCAATAATGAGGGTACTCAATTCAGTTATATTTTTAATACTGAATTGAGTACCCTCTGTACCCTGATTAACAAAATATCTATAGAATGTTAATTCTATATATATTTTGTATACTTAAGAAGGTTCAAAATCGCGATGTCTCACGCGTAGGCGCGGTAGGTGAGTGGTTAAGAACGTCCTCGTTGAGCAAAGGTTTCGAATGAATAAAGAAGCTTAACTTAACTTATTTGAAGGAAAAATAGATTAGATATGAGCGAACGTCAAAATTTACGACCATGTTCATCGTCGTAAATCGAACCTGCTCACAAGAATTAATCATAATCAGTTGAGAAATGCAGCCTGTAGAGGAAAACATCCGGACACACATCCGGACATGCGAAATGATTTTTGCCCAATCCTGAAACGGAGACGCTTCCCTCGCTCGGTCAGTAACGCCTTCAGGAGGTTGTTGGGACTGCGGCGCTTCTGCAGTGCTTCAGCGATGTTTGCGGGCACGCGCACTAAAGATGGCTTCCACGCTATAATGAGAAAAAGACCTGCGCCATTGCTGGGCAGATTGCGCCCAGCGACAACTGCATCCTAAAGGCGTTTTTTCAGAGAGATGGGATAACCCATTCTCCAACCATTGGGTAAAAATCACAATTTAATTTGGCTTGTGTTTAAACGATTACCAAAAAAATATAAAATTTACTACCAATAAATTCAAAAAGACTGCCCAAATTAGTAAATGATCACCACATTGTGTTTGGATAAATGATCACCAAACTTCTTTTTATGTTTTGTGTAGGTACTTAAGTTTATGTTTTTAGTATTTTTTGTTGTTCTTACATGTTCAACCTAACACGAAGGATAAAGGGGGGCTTCGCTTCGCTCACCCCCCTGATACCCATTTTGGGTAGGGAAAATTTTTTTGGTGATCATCATATTTGTTGCCATTTAATTTTAATTCTGTAATATTTGTATGTAAAGTACAAATCAATTAATTTGTTCACTCGGCCCAAGGACTTCTCTCACCATTTAATCACTTAACTAAAACTTTCATGAAACGCACAATACATTTTTATGGCTCGCGTGTCGGTAAAGCAGCTCGATTAGTGGTGGTTGAGATTTTGTACACAGCCATATTAAAACATAGTTCTTAACAGCTCACACTGTTCACATTTTTCTGCGGGATTGGAATCCAAAGATGGGCACTTCACGGTACCACCTATCGTGAGTTTCTATTACCATCTTTACAAACCAACGGTATAAACCACTAGCCTAAAACCTCTTTGTTAACAATTTACATTAGTACCATCCGCGTCCGATGCGGCAACAAGATATCAATATCAGATAACCCGCAAATTCTACAATCCAAAGGCAATTTCATCCAAGTCATCGCTCCTTAGATCCACTTGCACCGTTACCATCGTTACATTCCAAATGATGAAATCGGACCAAAGCCAAGGGGAGGTCATGCTCGTGGTAAATAAGAAGGATCGGCTTCTGTCAGCCCGTATGTAAAAGTGTGTGACGCTTGTATGTGTGTTTTGGTTTTGTTTGTAAACAAGTTCACTTCTATGGAGCTTATTGCTCTTAACACTAAATGAAACATGAGAAGGTAACGCAGCAAACTTCATTTGAAAAGGGAAATATTAAACTGCACATCAAAAATACTGATTTTCTTAGCAAATATCAGGGCAAAAGGCTGCGGTAGCTTAGGTGAAGGGTGAAGGGGATGAGCGAAGCGAAGCTTCATCCTTCGTGTTAGGTTGAACATGCAAGAAGAACAAAAAATACATAAAACATAAACTTGAGTCTACACATAAAATATTTAAAACATAAAAGTATTTTTGCTGTGCAAATCAGCATTTTTGATGAGCGACTAAATACTAGCCATTTGAAAACTCTAAAACGTGTTACTAACTTATATGTTTAGGTACAAAAACATATTTTTTAAGATTTTAGTTCCTTTTTTGCTAAAAAAAATTAGGCCATTGGTAAAAAATAAATAGATGAAGGTGGTAATTTGTTATCATACAAGAGTCCGCATTAATAAACCGCTTTTAGCTCTGAGAGCTATCTCGAGCGCGGGAAAATGACAGATTTTGTATAGCTAAACCGCCATTGTGATATAGCTGAGACCGCTCTCAGAGTTGAGAGCGGTTATTAATACGGGCCTAAGAATCTTCATCAACCGATAAGGGCACGCCTCGACCCTTCCGTACGAAGTATGCGAAAAGCTTTCAAAAGCTCTCGGTGACCGAATTCGGTCTGGCCGCGAGCTTTTCGATCTAACGATCGTACGATAATTAAGATCGGACTCGGTATTACCTGCGCCCGCGGCGACCCGACCGCGCGGTCACGACTCGCCGCTTGTAGGAGAGGCGTCCGTCCATGCTTACGTATAATTACTATATCAAATTATATCTATCACCGGAAGATAGTTAAAACCGTTAGTTGATAAACTAACGCGGTAGTTGATCAACTATCGACAGATAGTAAACCAGAACGACAGGGTTTAGAATTTACGTTTCTTTTGTTCTTACATGACAACCTAACAGAAAGACTATTCGGGGGCTTCGCTGCGCTCGCCCCCTCTAGTCTTCACCTAAACTAGCGCAGTGTTTGCCCTGGTATTTCGTTTGCAATTCAAGTTTAAACCAGTTTACTATTTAACGGTTTTAACCGTTAGTTGATCAACTAACGCGTGATATAGTAAGCAGTACACTACAGTTTACTATCTGTCGATAGTTGACCAACTTACAAGAAAAAAACGTTAGTTTATCAACTAACGGTTTTGACTATCTTACGGTGACATATCCAGGCCCATTTAACATCAATTTGAATCTAATCAACCAAAACAAAATTTCAGTTACGCCTTTTCCCATCTGGTGTGGCAGATGTTATCAGTACCACGTTTGTCCTTTCACTCCATCACCGTAAGAAGACCACGTTTTTTAGTTATTCAATAAATGTTCGTGACCGTAGGCTAGCCCATCGCTGATTCTAAGGAGACATTAATTCGTCATTCAATTCAATTCACGTGCCGTGCTTGCTCGCAATGACAAAAGATATGTAAAATCAACAGCAGATTATTTATGATCTCTCCTACTATCATAGGGTACGAGTTGGCAAGTCCGCTGGCCGGCTGCCATGCTTGAAACTTTACCCGTGTTTAGTTTTGTTAGGACAAAGATTTACAAGTTGGCGGGCGCAATTCTCGATCTCGCAGCTCTTTATTCTGGGTGGCGCTTTTAAAATTAAGATCCACTTGCAAGTTTAGCTATACTTAACTAGGAAATATGTCCAGGTTCAGCACGCTAAACTGGTTTAACGAATGGCGTGTTAGCGGACCTTAATATTGAAGAACCTGAAAAGTAATTAATAATAATATAATAATACCTTGGACACTATTTACAGACAATGATCTAGCCCCAAACTAGGATTCCCTGTATCTTGGGCACTAGACAACGATACACGTAATTATATAGATAAATATTATACTTAGATAGATAAACAACCAGGACTAGGGTACAAACATCCGTTCTCATCAAACAAATATTTCCCCCCCCCGGGACTCGAACCCGGGACCCTTGGCTTCGTAGGCAGGGTCGCTGCCGACTCGGCCATTCGGCTCGTCAAAATTGTATTGTAGCCCAGTAATGTCCTCACCAAGGGGCACGGGCTTTTGCCCGGATACAAGTGAGATTGAGCCATACTCCACCAAGCTGGCTCAGTGCGGGTTGATAGAGGGGTGTCGGGCTAATGGCCGACACGACTGTCAGAAGTTATCGAGCTACCTTTATACTTTTTAAACTTATTATTGCACAAAAACAGAAGATACAGATACATCAAAATGGAAACTAGGTGTACAAAAGCTAGCTTATCTCTAAAAAGAGATTTCTTCCAGCAAACCTAATATGGACAGAATACATGAAAGAACAGGTAGACCTATGTGCACAACGTTAAAATATTACCTATCTTAGGGCCAATAGCTTATTGAGTCATCCGAAACACGTAAGCGCCCGAGACAAATGCCACATAGAAACGGAAACCCATCCAGTACCCGTCTCGCCCAGATGTTGCTACCCGCACGATCGTTTCCGATGTGCGAATACCGATAAGCCACAGACGCTTCTATATAATTATAGTAGTTTGAAAAACTAAAAACAACCTTTCGATATCAAAAGGTCTACTATGATAAATCAAATGTGCCCAAACTCGATAGGTAAGAATTCCAAGGTCCCATCAACTACCCTCCGGCTCCATCTTCCTCCATCCTCAGGTGATGATGATGAGGACAATTCTAGAAGATATTAATAACACTTGTCCCAACGAATCTCATTTGCCCAGACTCGATGGGTTAACAAGTAAGCATCTTACGGTTTCCTCACCCAGCTCCATCATCAGACCAGCTCGATGGTATTATATTATTAGACACTTATAATGTTACATATAATGTTATTTGGTTCTCATACTTTTTGACAACCAGGTTAGCCTAGCGGGTAGTGTCCCTGCCTACGAAGCTGACGGTCCTGGGTTTAAATAAGTAGATAGTGGCGCGATTATTTATTTTTGAAATTCCGAAATTCCTTTGAAATTCAAATTACAGTCGGATTTAATGACAGCTCTTTTGAAATAATCGCCTTATGTGCTTCAACTTGAACTTTACAAATATTAGTTCAAAAATTCATTTGAATTGGATTGCGATAGATATTCCTAGATGTCAGAGATACATAATAGAGCTGCAGGCCTCCAAGAACATCTAGGTTTTATGGGCGATCAAACAGAAATTAGTTACCTAGTTAGTGGATAGTTCGACCAAGAGAGATAGTACTCTGTCGACCGAGTTCAAGTCCGTCATTTTTTTTTAACAAACAAATAATGCAATTATTACCAACAGGTAACAACCTAGGTCATAGAAAGCAGCGGTAATAATCCTCGAATCTAGATTTCATTTTACAGTTCAATGCCCTTAGTCAGGCTACTCCATGGGAACTAATAGACAAGCTAAAGAAACAAGAAACAATCCCTCAGAACTTTTCCCAAATGGAGTGTCCCACGACCACATTTTGCTAGTTATTGAACACGCCATTTTGGGTGACCGGTGGATAGCCCATCGCCGCAGCTACGGAGCTTTGAAAGTTTCCTCACGATGGTTTCCAGCACCATTAGAATATATCATATTCCTATAGTATCGTATTATGTCGTTCGCAGAGGTATACATACCGGATATAATACTCACAACGCATGGTCCATAACACATACGACAAGAATCATAAAAGATGTCTGCTCATTATAAAGCGTTGTCAAACAACAATAAAACTTAAATATTAATTTAATGGCTTGCCATAAAATACCTTCCATTCATTAACTTCTCATAAAGGAACATTCCCCAGTCTCCCTAGTGTTTTAAAGATTGACGTTTACAGGTATTGTTTTTCTGGATTTTAGGGACAGCCGTAGGCAGTAATTGCGTGCACTAATGGGACTATTTCCTCTCTAGGACGGTAAATTAGTTTCAGTGTGATATTACGAAACAATTAAACGTATAATAGCACTACATGAGTTTTACTCAGCAGTATAAATCATTACTATAACCTATACACATAACAAGGCAATAAAAACTCTCTGAAAGAAGACATGCAATGTTGATTAAAGTTCTAGATTGTGTGTGAGTTTTCAGGTCTGCGAACCCTCATCTCCATTTGGCTGGATCAACCGATCCGGTGAACTTTCTTGAATGTTGTTTGTAGCATATATATGGAAGCAAAGTATCATATGATGCCTGGGTGGGTGGTGGTATTACATAGTTGTGTCGCGTCTCGTAAACAATGGCATAACTCGTAAAAAGGATACCCACATAATAGTTCAAGTTCAAGTTCAAGTTCAAGTTCAACAATTTTTATTCATAATAGCATAAAAATTGAGACTTAATGAACGTCATAACATAATCAAGCAAGCGTAATAAAACATTAAGTAGGTGCCTAATTATTACATAATATATATTATGTAATAATTAGGCACCTTATGACCTTTGCATTTGCATTGCACCCTATATTTTATATATTCTTTATATTTTTGTATTTATGGATTGTACCACGCCGCGGTCTGGGGCGCTCGCGAGGTAACACTTGGCGCTGACTGAAAATCAGCGTTGAAGGCCTGGCCTTCAACATAATGCTGAGTCAGACGCCATTTATAATGACAGTGACACACCACGACTGTCATTTCATTTTATATCATGTGTCAATGCAACTATATATCTCTGTGTTTTGTTTCTTTGTTGTAATTGTAGTGTGTTCACTGTCTTTATAATAAATGTTTCTTTCTTTCTTTCTTTCTTTCTTTCTTTCTTTCTTTCTTTCTTTCTTTCTTTCTTTCTTTCTTTCTTTCTTTCTTTCTTTCTTTCTTTCTTTCTTTCTTTCTTTCTTTCTTTCTTTCTTTCTTTCAATGAACTGGTTTAATTCCAGATGTCGTTGTCTTGTAAAAATTCATTAATTTGGTCGTAGTCATTTGTGCACAAAGTGTGTTGTATACATTTTTTGAAGTTTTGTATTTCTTGCGGAATTTTATTGGAACATTGGAAAAGAAAGTTTGTTTATTTCTAGTTTGCATATTGTGGCGGCTTTCAGCGGTTTTAAAGTTACTGATGTTTTTCCTCACATACATTATGTTTGTTTCTTTGATGAAATCTCTCAGAGACTCTCTATTACCTAGCTAATAAATAAATCGGATCGCTCTCTTCTGCAAAATGAATATAGTCTCAATTTCAGCAGCCCGTCCCCATAATAGTATGCCATAGCACATAATGCTATGAAAATAACTAAAATATACAAGCCTAGCAGTTGCAACGTCAGTCAATTCCCTGATTCTTTTAACTGCATAGGCTGCGAAGCTGAGTCTATGTGCTAATTTTACAATATGGGTACCCCACTGTAGTTTGGCATGCGATGCCGAGATGTGATGTGATGCCGAGAAACACAGTTTTATCTTCTAGTTTTAGTTTGTCGAAGAACATCTTTAATTTCCCTCCTCATCCCAAGGGTAATTTATTTCACATGGTAAAAAGATTGAACAAGTAAATCACCGGATTAAACTGTAAATATCCCCCATTTAAATTTTATCGGAGCAAGCCGGTCATTAGCCTGATTCCCGAGCGAGAATCGAACCTAGGCCTTCGTGTTTCGACAACGATCTCAGTCCATTGTTTACCGACCAGCTTTCGATAAAATTCTGTTACACAGAGAAAGGAGGAACAAAATAGCGGTGAGTTTTTGTGTTTAATTAAAAACCGTTAAAAAGGCTTTATAGTATTGAGGAACACTCATTTGTTGCCGTAAAGGCCTCTCCCTCTTAAGTCCACACATTCCTGTGGGATTACCTCAACGTCTTTTGCTTCAGTCTAGGAACCTAAACTCTTGGTAATAAAGCCTATTATGGCGTTTTGGAATGAAAATGGATGCCATGGTGATGTCTTTATATTGAACTTAATCTGAATAGCATAAAGGTGCTGAAAACCTCCCTGGTCGGCGCCATCTCCCACCAACCCGGCAGAAACTAGGAAGGAACTCCCTTATACCAGTGGAATAAAAAAATTAGAAACCAGGTGGTCGTGATACTGAGTTTGTGGGTATCCGAATACCCCTGCCCTGCTACTCACTCGTCGAGGGGGTGAGTGGAGCGAAGCCCCCTTTATCCTACGTATTAGGTTGAACATGTAAGAACAACAAAACATACTTAAAACTTAAACTTAAGTACATAAAACATAAAAAGAAGTTTGGTGATCATTTATCCAAACACAATTTGGTGGTCGTTTACTAATTCTGGCGGTCGTTTCGAATTTATTTGTAGTATATATAATAATAATAATAATAATACCTTGGACACCTTTTTACACACATTGATCTAGCCCCAAACTAGGATTCCCTGTATCTTGGGTACTAGACAACGATATATATACTTATATAGAGAAATATTATACTTAGATAGATAAACAACCATGACTAGGGTACAAACATCCGTTCTTATCAAACAAACATTTGCCCCCACCGGGACTCGAACCCGGGACCCTTGGTTTCGTAGGCAGCGTCACTACCGACTCGGCCATTCGGGTCGGCACTATAGGTGCGTTTCTGGTGATCGTTTAAACATAAGCCATATCGAAGCCACATCGCTCCTCAGCGTCGCGATTAATTACGCGAGTAGAGAAGTGTGTGGCCAGACGGGCAACATCACGGCAGCGTGGAGCAGGACGAGGAGCAGCGCGAGGAGCATAGTGAGGCAGCTCCAAAGGAGTGAGGCATCACCCCAAAATGTTTATGTATTTGTTTTGAACTTAGCGTTACAATACAATTACAATATGTGTGCTAACATACCTTTGATAAACTAACATCATTTCACTCACAAAACAAACAAACGAAACTAAAACAAAATGTCATTTCACAGTGGTAGATATATTTCATAGAGGATTAACTACCTGTTGAAAATGTTCATGAACGAGACTTAACTTTTATTCGGACTCGATTGTAGTTTGATATCAAAAATACCCACACATATGTAAATATTAAAAAATATACATTACACAGAAGACCCTACGGAGCCACACAAATCTTCTATATAACCACAACATCTGACCTAAAAACCTATTGTCTTACAATATTCACAGTCAAATCACCGCTGAAGCAGCCAATCGACATAAACCGCATCCCGCCTGAAAATAATTACTCACGCCACAAGCCTGTCAATAGAGAATTGCAAATATGTGGAAACGGTTACTGTACTAGTAACAGAAGCTCTGGCCTTTCGGGTTCGCTTGGTACAGTCGCGATCACATCCAGTTACACCATTTCATAAAACTACTAGTAAAAAATTTACTGATCAAATTGACATAAAAACTGTAACTGTTGAAAGTGGAAATGTGGAGTGACGGAAAAGATGATAATGATAATAAATAAAAAATGTAGTAATGTTTTTACTAAGGGGCACAAAGGGGCCTTTTCACAATATCAAGTAGCATTGAGGCATAATCCACAACGCTTGCTCAGTGCGATCAAACATTATAAGGCAAATGAGGATGTTGGGTGTAGTGCACAAATGTCAAAAACACGGGAAAAAGCAATATCCGGTTGCCAGACTCGGATCTGAATTAATTCCCCACTTTCAAAAATAAAATAGGGTATAATATTGTACATTGAATGGTATTTCCTTATTCAGAATTTGCTGTTCAATACTCGGAGTTCCCCTCGCAGTACCTCTGGCAGTAGCCCGTCGATAGATTAATGAAGCCACTGCCCATATTAATTGTATGGCCTTTTCTGGACATCTAGCGTTCGTAATAAATATCGTACATTGTCGGCTGGGTGATCAGTGAAGTGAGTTTGAGAATAGGAAGTTAATGGTTTGAGATTTATTTATTTTAAGAGTTTTGTGATTATTTTTGTTAATTGTTGGTTTTTTAGGGTTCCGTACCCGAAGGGTTCCAAACGGGACCCAATTACTAAGACTCCGCTGTCCGTCCGTCCGTCCGTCCGTCCGTCCGTCTGTCACCAGGCTGTATCTCAAGAACCTAGCTAGCTAGAGAGTTGAAATTTTCACAGATTATGTATTTATGTTGCCGCTATAACAACAAATACTAAAAAACAGGATAAAATAAATATTTAAGGGGGCTCCCATACAACAATTCTTTCAATACCACATACAAACTTATGGATGCACCTGGTTACGTACATAGAGTGTGAAAGTAACCGCACCAATAACTTTGTAAACAATATTTTGCTGTGTAAAATCCAAACTATTCACTCCACACCATCGCTTCCATTGAACGGTGGTACGGAACCCTTCGTGCGCGATTTAGACTCGCACTTGACCGGTTTTTTTAATTCACTCTTTTCATTCCCCTCTTTTAGCAACTTTTTAGACTAGTGGTTCTGTGAGAACAGTAGACCTCGCGAGCCCTTCGACATACATACATACTTAATCATATTGTCACGATAGACGGAAAAAAGCTTTCATATAATGCGATACAAGTTTATTTTGCACAACAATTTAATGAAGAAAGTCCAATTTTAAATAGAATTTCAGGTGCTCGAATTTTCCAACTATACAGACATTTGAGCATAATAGGGGTTAAATAGGAGTATTGGCGATTACTCGCGTTTCCTTGCTCCTAGGAGGTCTACGGGTTCGTCTCGTGAAGGCGAGGAGAACTGCGTAGTCTGATTAGGTATAAATATTTGTGAAATAAAATAAAATCTGAATTCCGCTATAACGAATACGTATAGCAAGCCAAATCTTAATAATATTGAAGTAAGTAAGTAGATAACTTATAGATACCGCTGTAAATGTCACAATTTTGCTGAAATTGCTTGATATTCGCAAGGGAATCAAAAACGAAATTTGGCATGAAGCAAGATCATGAAGAAAAGAAAAAAAAATGTAAAAAAATGTCAATATGTTTACCTGTCATGCTGAACAACTGTCCACCAAGCTATATAAAAATACACACTTCTTACCTAAGTTAAGTTAAGATTTATAATTATTACTTTCATAATTTACTTCGTCATAAACAAGTCATTTGTAATTATTTTTCTGGTTGAGCCTAGTACCCACGACACAGGGAAACCTAGTGTGGGACCAGTGCAGCATGTATCTAGCATAATTGTTGCGTAAAATTAATATTTTCACTCTCATTTTCATTTTCATTCAGAAAATATCGTGAGCAAACCTTCATCTCACAAAGATGCGACAAAGGGCTTGGCTCCAATCACGCAAAGTGGAGTATTCTATTGATGAACGTATGTTTTCGCCACCTCGTTTGGCAAAAAGTGATGATGTTTGTTTATTTATACAAATATGTATAAAATTCACACGAGTTATAAGTAGAGATCGGTAGCAATACCCCCTTTTACATGAAGCCGTTAATCCCATAACGGACCCCAGAAAAATTCTCTGTAGTGCCAAATTAATGGTCCGCATTTTTATATCATAATAATAAATGTACGATATATAAAAGGAGATTACGCACCTCAGGGCTAAGCCAGTTCATTAGGGATCGTTCAATCATACTCATAAGGGGAAGTTGGTATAATTATTTCACAATAATATTGTTTTGTTTAATTGTTTTTAGCATTCAGGACTAATGGTTTAACAAACACTCACACACACAGGAAACATATTTTTACACACACTTAAAACACTTTTAGCTTCAGTGAGTGCCCGTTAAAATGTATGTAGGCACATAAGCACATATATTATGAGAAAATATAAGTAACAAGCGGCCAAATATAGGAACGAATTGGGCAGATTATCATAAGATACGCAATACCTATAAACATGTTCTTAAAAAGTTCTGACAGTCGGGTTGTCTACTAGCCCAACCTGAACTGGCGGGTTACCACCATTGAGTTACATTTATTCAATGGTTACCACAATCTTTTTTCGATTCAAGATAGGTTCAAAACAAGAACATCTCCATGGCAACCATTTCCATTCCAATTCGCCTTAATGGGCTTTATTTACCTAATACCAAGACTTGATGGTCACGGCAATTTTGCGGATCAAGTTAGGTTCCTAATCTGAATCGGCATAAGACGTTGTGGTAACCCCCTGGAGCTCAAATCCCGTTGAAGGCCTGTATCCCTCAGTGGGGACATTAGTTGGCTACATTTATTATATTTCATTTGCTAACCTTGAATCTGGTGGCAAGGAGCTTAAGTAAGCTTCGCCTTAAGAGGCCTCCATTCTTGTGCGAAATGTCAGTTACCGTTTCATTCAAACTCTTTTAATTTGTTGCCACATTGTAAGATCGTGTATTTGTTGAAGTCTGCTCTGTTCAACAATATTATTAGTACAGACAACAGCATAATATAGCGTTTTTCCATATGGGGTGACTGAAGTACATATGCATAGACAAGGACCATATACAAATTAAACATTGCCTGAATATTTGACAATTCGCAAATTGGCAATTGTAGCAGAAGGAACAGCATTCTAAACTGAACTTATCATAATTGAAATTTTAACCGTACGGACAGTAGAGTCGCAATTGTGCCAGTAATTAACAGTATTTTTGTCATTAAAAGGAGTGTGGCCTTTTGAAAACTTTACATTTGTCTGTGACCCTTGACTCTTAGATTGACGACATCTGTGGAGCTGCGATTGTAGCTGTGCCTACCAAGCTGGAGGTCCTGGGTTCAATCCCCGGCTGGGGACGAAGAAAATAAAAAAACAGGTTTTGTATTTTTAGATGTGTGTAACGTCACTGTTTCTGGTTCCAACGACACGTGCCTGATTTTAAATGTTTATTTGTTCAATAATTTATTCTTAAGACATACCACAAAGATTTATTTTAGTCACTGCGAGTAACCGTTTCATATACCTGCAACAAATAAAAACACAAATTAGGATAAATTAATTATAATATAATAATAATTCCTTGGACACTATTTACACACATAGATCTAGCCCCAAACTAAGATTCCCTGTATCTTGGGTACTAGACAACGATACAGATACTTATAAAGATAAATATTATACTTAGATAGATAAACAACCATGACTAGGGTACGAACATCCGTTCTCATCAAACAAATATTTGCCACCACCGGGACTCGAACCCTTAGATTCGTAGGCAGGGTCACTGCCGTCTCGGCCATTCGGGTTGTCAATTAATTTTTTATCCTTATATCTCAAACTGAAAGCGGCGAATAATCAAACATAGAATGTATCAACATAATCAAAGATTTTAGTAAACATTAATAGACAATCGGTGATCTAGACTTCAGCAGGTGTCTGCCGTCTAGCTCAAACAAAGTAGAGCTATCTATCGATCCCGCCTGACAGAGTGACATATATAATCGAGTTGGATTATAATCGCCGACAAGCCTCATTCCCAAGCGAATCACGTATTGAGGCGGCTCCAGTGAAACTTGAACTAATTGCATACATACAGCAAAAACTGGAGTGAAACTAAACTGTTCTCTAATTATATCTGTAATGAACCATGTCGAGAGATGAACTTGTGATAGGGTCTAATCGACAGGATTATCATTATAAATCAGTTGTGATAGTAATCAGCTACTATGGAGATTAGGAAGTTGCGTGTTTGCTAGAATTGGATAGGATTCGTTGGATGAGGCGTGAAAGAGGACGGCTATGATGAAGTGAAGAATTAGAGAAGATAATTGTTGAAAGTGGAACGACAGCGTTTGGTATTAGTTAAGTAGTCAATAGTCATGGTAAAGTATTTTAATCTTTGCCAAGTTTTGTCAAATTCCGGCAAGCACGAACTCGTTACCGATGCGTTTGCGTTGGCTTGTGTGATATTTGCTGGGACTTATGGCTCGCGGGTATTTAGTACTTTCGTCTTCACAAGCATGTACTTTTGTACATGTTTTGTTTTAATTTAGGTTATCTGTATGTCTGTTTTGTCTAGTACTTTAATTAGTTACTGACGTTCCCATGAAAATGAACTAAAATGGGTATTTTTTAAAACTTTCTGCTAAGGAGGAAGGAATTATATTTTGGTTCCTAATTCTTAAATATTACAAAAAGGGTATTATTTAATCGCACGTCAAAAATACTGATTTGCACAGCAAAAAAGGTTCAACAAAAGCACTTGAAATATTTTATGTGTACTTAAGTTTCTGCTATAATATGTTTTTGTTGTTCTTACATGTTCAACCTAACACGAAGAATAAAAGGGGCTTCGCTCACCCCCTTTACCCTTTACCTAAGCTTCCCCGGTGTTTCAACTGATATTTGCAGTGCACATCAGTATTATTGATATGCGGTTTAATATTTCCCTTAAGGAAAGGGAATAAGCCCAAGAACGGTAGAATCAAGTCTGAAGATCACGGTAAAGAAGCACTAAAGGCGAAAGCCCCATGCCTGGAAGCCGTCCACAAGTGATGTACAGATGCGTAGGCCCCGTTAGATTGATAGATGCAATAGGAAAGGGCTAAATTGCGCCCGCGCAAGGTAATTGCAAGAAACGTTAACTTGCTGCTCGCGAGTTCAACTGATATTGATTTATCCGTTTGGTAAACTAGCATTGCTGGGCGGGCCTCTGCCATCCAGATGGGAAAAAGTTTATCGTTGTACGTATTACTATAAAACAAAACTTTATAACCTCTCCGACACAACAAACCTTAAGTCTAAAATTTGGCTGACTCATTTTCTTGTTAAGCTGATTCCTTTCTAACCACTCATCCGATTTTAAAAAAACCTTGCTAAGAACCATTGCATGTTAGTATACTACCATTTACAGACCGTAATAAAATCCGTCTACCCGTTATAGCGCTAGGGTGCCACTGACAGATAAACAGACAGACAGACACACGCTCCAAACTTATAACACCCTTATTTTTCGTTGGGGTACAGGTAAGGGCCACTAACAATCTCTATTCTACCTCGGGAAATGAGAGCGTTAGTTATGACCAGTGATCGAAATAGGTAGAACTAACGAGTACCTAATGTTCGTGGAACGGAGGCGAAATGTGGAGACTTCCTTAGAACATTTTTTTTTTCAGGACTATTTGTCCGTGATTTGGGACACCGTTTAAATGCATTAAAATAGATACCGTAATGGTGCTAAGATTGTTTTTTATAAATAAATAATATCTACTATTAATTTACAGTAAAATATTTAAATTTGATTCTACTTTTTGTCTTTATTGCTTAATAAAAACCTTTAAAATTTCTAAAGATACCAGGCTAAGGCCTATAGCACCTTAACAGCATTTATTTGCATATATTTAAACGATGTTCCAAAACCGGGACACATCATCCCGAACAAAATATATCTCAGGAAGTTACTTTTCGTCTCTGTTCCATAAAATTTAGGTAGATTAGCTCTACCAATTCTGATCACTGATTATGACATTTAGTAGACACGTAGTCATATTTCAAGGGGTCAAATTTGGAGTCATTTCGGCGCCAAAAAAACGTACCTATGTGCAAAGGTAAGTGGGCACATAAATTTACCGCCAGAAAGAGGATTCGGTGAATTTAATACCAATTAAAGTGGAACGAATTATGTTGGATCGATGAATATTTTTGATTGATTTATGAGACACAAGCCTGTCGTTATTTTAGTGTGTACGTATGTATTAAATTAAGCTGGAGTTGTAACTAAAAGGCAATAATATTATAAAACATCCAGAGTAAAAGTTTTCAAGGCATCTAGCGTAATTACTTCATCTCGAACTTGTCTGTAATGTTCGCTCCATTACTCAGTTCTTCTAATGCATAACTACTTTAGTATCACCTAGTTAATTAGTGTTTAGAATTGATTTGGAGATGGGGAACGCGTACAATCCTACAGACTTAAGGTCATTGCAGACTTATACGACTCCGCTCCCACTCGGTAAAAACATACATAATAATAATACCTTTTACACTATTTACAAACATTGATCCCCAAACTAGGATTCCCTGTATCTTGGTTACTAGACAACGATATACATACTTATATAGATAAATATTATATTTAGATAGATAAACAAACATGACTAGAAATATTTGCCCCCACCGGGATCCGAACCCGGGACCCTGGCTTCGTAGGCAGGGTCACTGCCGACTCGGCCATTTGGGTCGTGCATACAAATATGGATTTTAGGTTGTGCTCTGCAGGTTTACCTTATATTGTTGACATAACTTAACAAAAAGCTCGCTGTGAGCAAGCTTGCCACAAACGTACCACTCGATAGTATATCTCCAGAGCACAAACTAAAATACTTACTTGAATGAATATTTTTTGCCAAGTGGGAGAGGGGTCGTATTAGCGAAAACTTTTATGGTCGAAAGCACAGACGCACAAAAAGCAGCTTAAACTGTGAAAACCTCATTTCCCGAGCTATGACGGTGATAGCATGACTTTGATTGAGTTTTCGTTAAACTCTGAGTTCTCGATTGTGAATCCAGGTCTTAGTCAAGTTATTCCGTATTTGTCACTAATTAGGCGTTGCATATGTTATACTGATTGTCACATCCGCACAAAGTGAAAGACAGTGCTACGAAATTTCCATGCCCACTTGGTAATAACAACTCATTAGTAACTACAAATCTAATAACCAGTCGGATCAGCGCTTCGTGACGTTATCTAGATATCTAGACATGCTTCATTAGAAAAGTGTTACAGGCCATGTTCAGATGACGATCTCTGTGGCTGAGTAGGTGAGGTGCTCATTGACAATTACGGTCTTAGGTTCGTGTCCCGGAGGAAGAGGTAAACTTACGGGGTACTTCGATCCCACGGCAAGATACATTTTTAAAGAAATTGACAACCTAAATGTAGCAAGTTCATTTATCTGCGAAAGTAATGCATGTTCGCAAGAACCTTTCAACTCTTCCCGAAATTGGCGAAAACTGTAAATTTAACCTAAGAAATAATCACAGACTAGCTGCACACCGGTTTAGACTAGCGAAAGTTAGCAATTCTTTCAAGGGTCAATGGATTCTACTACAAATACTATAATTGGATACCTCTGGAGATTTTGAAATTACCATATGAACAATTTACAACCATATAAACACCACTTTATATAGAAAGGGATATTACGATATTCAAGATTACATAAATAGCAAAAGGTATTAATTTAACTCAAAACAGAACGCGCTTAATAATTTCGTAATTATTAATTCCTGCATATTATTTATAATGTGTAATATTTGTACTAGTTAAATAATAGTGGATTGTTGCACCAAGCCCAAAGTAATGTATTATTGCCTCGAGTGCTTATTTGGAGCCCGAGTGTCAGCGAGGGCTCTAAAAGGCACGAGTGCAATATAAATTACTTAATCCGAGGTGCAAAGTCTGCTTTTCTTTCAACTCATGTAAGTAAAGTAGGTGAAAAATAAATCTGAAGAGAAATAAAAATATAAACTGTTTTTGTTTAGTTTTATTTTATTAAAATTAATGGACACATTATCAACATGATTAAAAGTAAGATTAATGCTTTTACCAGGAACATTTATGTTAGTTTGTTAAATTTGGGACTGAATATCAGATGATGTAGATGGGCCTGGTTGACTCGGCATTACACACTGGTTTTCCTCGGGCTCTCGAGAAATAGACGAGCGGAAATGGTGATGAAGAGCAGTTTAGGCTTATTGAATCTGTAATATGCGAAGTAATTTTAGTTTTATTTTCAATGGACTCTTCAATGTATCCCTCTGCTACTTGGTCCGATTTCCACCCGTCGTGACGTTTTAATGTAATCAATATTTGCGCCAGAGTCTGCACGTAGCGTCGCTGATGTTCGACGGAAGCAATGGCCCGTGAAGTGTTCTGGGTTTTGTAGATCAAGAAATGTAGCGATCCCTTTGGAAAAATTTCCAAATTAATTTCTACCTATGACTTGTTTTGAGCATTTACCATTCTTGTAATTTAGGAAGAATCGTGCTGTACTGATATCTGCCGGACGAAGAACTGGACATTTTTGAACCATAGTTATAAATTCGTCACAAATGATAACGACGCGATCTTTTTTAGTCAAGTTATAAATCAAGAATTTTCATTTTGAATTTTAAATTTGAATTATCGTCACGCCTTTTCCTTTACGGTGTAGCAGAGCCTACGTACCAGCCTAAGTAGTCATAAAATGTTCATTGATCTACATTCCAGTCTCAACATCATAATAACATCACACGAGTGTTTTAATGGCTAATTATGTACATTTACATACACTGCTTTATGTACACATATATTATAAGCTCTCTGTGATGTGTTCAGGAACTGCACATTACGACCGGCATTGCGGCATTGACATTTAATTTAGAATAGAACGTCATCTCGACTTTATTGGAATTGAGGCCAAATCAAACTGCTTCGTTTTCAAGAGATGTTCGAAATTTGAATATAATAAGAACATTGAATTCGATGTTATTATGAAGCAATGATAATATTTTCTGTATTGATATATATAAGTTCATCATCATCAATAATAAGAAATGTATTCTAACAAAACAGTTTGTCTTTAAGTTGGTCGTAATTTGCGGTTTTTGACCGGTTTATAAAGAGTTTAAGATATGTATGTAGATAAAGTATTAAAAAACTACTAGAAGTCCGTAAGGGATACTTCTGTTTGAAACAATATTATGATTGTAAATAAATAAATGTACCCCGTTAATGTCCCCAGTAAGATTGAGCCATACTAGATCAAGCTGGCTCAGTGCGAGCTGATGAAGCGGGTTTGTACGACTACTACTATTATGACGGATATTTATAATTGAACCACAAACATCCAAACTATCCAATAACTCTTTACAACGACGCAACGCAAACATCTCAAAAGAGCTAAAACATTATCGAAAGCAATGACATAATTTGTTCCAAGTGATTTCTTGAACACAATCACAAGACCTACCTTCTTACAACGAACCATAAAGAAAGTGGGACTCAGATAATTACACTCAGCTGTCTTGCAGTACGAGTAATGATCACACAATTACCAGTCTGGCAGCAAGATTAGGCCGCTTTCGCATACACTTGAACCTTAAATAGTCCACAAGTGGCTTATTGCTTGGACCTAACCAAAAAATTGCAAGTTTTCGGGGCTTCTCTTGTTGCAGCGTCGATTTTGAAAGCGTGAAACATTTGGAAATATTGAGATGGCGAAGTAGAATGAAAAGTTTAAAGTAATTGGTTTGAATAGGAACAGCTGTTGATTATGATGTCCCAAAACAACCTTAAAGTTTGAGCAGTATAATAATAATAATACCTTGGTCACTATTTACACACATTGATCTAGCCCCAAACTAGGATTCCCTGTATCTTGGGTACTAGACAACCTTTTTGTCCAGTTGATATTTGCTCTGAATTATGTCCACAAAGAGCTCCGTGGTCTAATGGGTTTCATGCTTGCTTATCACACAGGAGGTGCAGGTTCAAATCCTGACCATGTACGAGATAATTAATTTATCTTAACCCCTTAATGCATGGCCTTACCCGGAATGGATCACGATTTTCAACCTTATTGCTTAGTAATAAAGTTCAAATCCTATAAAACCATATATATGTTAAGGGGTTAAGTACATAATCGGACGCTCAGTGTTTCGGATGACACTTTAAGCTGTAGGTCCCGGCTACTATCGCTACGTGGTAGTGGTCGTAAAAACCCCTCCAACAAGGCTGGACCTCCTCGAAGAAACTCGGTGCTCTGAGGGGGATCTTCTCTTCCTTTTCCATCGAATTCTAAGCTCAGAGTTCACTGTCGAGTATAGTAACAGATTCTTAAGTTTCTTGATAACCTCTTTGAATCTCAGATGGGAACACTACAAAATACTTATGTAACTAACAAATTTTAGATTTATTTAATGTTATTTTTTTTTGTTAAAGTAATACTGTGAGCACTGTAACTTTGTTAATTATTTTCAAGCTGACTTAATCATAAGATGTATGGCTTATAAAATAACTAAGATTTCAAAAAAAAAAAACCTGCACCAAGCCAGCGTGGTGGAGGTTGGCTTAATCTTACTTTCATAATTCTTTATTGCACACACACATAATAAATTTAAAAGGTTACATTAGGAGAAATCATATGTACAAAGGCGAGCTTATCTCTAAAAAGAGATTTCTTCCAGCAAACCAAGGCATGAAAGCGAAATGTATCATGAAAGGGTAGGCAGTGTACAATATCTAATATCTAATCTATACTAAAATACATATATAATATAAAATACGGAAAATAAAATACTTACATACCAGACTACTAAATACGATACATACATATAGTTTATATATTATAATGATATACATACTATATATAACTCTCACGAAAGAGAAAGGAAGTGCTCTTTTACCCGGTTTTTGAAAGAGACAAGAGAGGGACAGTCTCTTATAGTGCTAGGTAGTGCGTTCCACAGTCGAACCGCCTGCAGCCTGAATGAATGCTGATATGCCGAGGTGCTATGCCTTGGAGTGGCTAAGAGTGAGACCGTGTGTGATCTCCGGTGCCGATCTCCTGAAAAGAGATACTCAAAGCGGTCTCGAAGGTAGCTGGGATAGCGCGGATTTTTCAATATATTGAAAAGATAAGAGAGAATATGAGTGTCTCGGCGACGACGAATTGGAAGCCAACCCAACTCTTTGCGATATTGAGAAACATGGTCGAATTTGCGCAACCCGAAGATAAACCGAATCCCAAGATTCTGAAGTCGTTCGAGTTTGTTCAGTAAATCTTCGTTCGCGCTCGCCCAACAGACATCGGCGTAGTCGATTAGTGGCAGGAGAAGGGACTGAGCAAGGGTGATTTTGGTCTGCCGTGGCAAGAAGTACTGCAAACGCCTGAGGGAGTGAAAAGACGCAAAGACCCGTCTGCTGACCTCGCTGACATGTGGAGACCAAGACAGCAGGTTGTCAAAAATAACCCCAAGGTTTTTCGCCTGATCTGTATACTCTATTGTGATGCCATTGTATGACACGGGAACGATAAGTTTTTGTATCAAGGAAAGCGTGTGCCTGGTTCCTAAAAGCATGGCTTGTGATTTGGTCGGGTTTACCAACAGCCCGTATGATAAGGCCCAGTCTTTCACATTCTCGAGGTCAGCATTCAGTGCCTCCACGGTTGAAGCTACATCGCAGGGGCAAAAGTGGCGATAAATTTGGAGATCATCTGCGTAAAGATGATACGAAGAAGAGATAACGTCGGAGATAGAGTTGATGAAGACTGAAAATAGAAGAGGAGAGAGAATACCACCTTAAGGCACTCCTGAGGAAAGATCACACCATTGAGTTTCGGTCTCTTCAGATTTAATGCGTTGCTGACGACCTCTCAGGTATGAGTGGAACCAGTTAGCAGCATGGACGGAGACATTCAGAGAGCTCAATATAGCGACCAGGATGTCAAAATCGACACAGTTAAAGGCATTGCTGAAGTCAAGCAGGGGTAGGACCGTGACCAACTTCTGATCCATGGCTAGCTGTATGTCATCGCTGACTTTTAAGAGTGCTGTGGTAGTACTATGGCCTGGTCTGAACCCAGATTGGAAAGGATTGAGAAGTTTGTTTGATGAAAGGTAGGAGGAGAGTTGGGAGTGGACTATGGATTCAAGGACTTTGGAGAGAATGGGTAGGATAGATATGGGCCTATAATCTTTGAAGGAGGAGGGATTGGATTTTTTTGGCAGTGGGATAACGAGTGCTTTCTTCCACGGACTAGGAAAGGAGCTCACCGATAGAGAAAAGTTGATGATGTGGGTAATTGGAGGAAGCAACTCCTCAAGGACGCTGTGGATCATCTGATAGCTGACGTTGTCGCCACCAGCAGCTTTCGATGTGATAGCTAGCACTGCCTTTCTAACTGCACCGATTCCGACAAGCTTAAAGTTAAACGGTGAGTTGCGGACTGCAGCCCTCGACCGTAGACAATGAAGGGTTGCCTCCTTAGTGGTAGGGTCCATCACGACGGGAGGAGAAGAAAAAAACTGGTTGAGACCGTTGAGATCGACATTACCTGAAGTAGATTCCTGGGACTTGCCAACACCAATGGTTTTAAGGAACTTCCATACCTGAGCTGGAGTGTAAATCTCTATACGCTCATGGATGTGGCGTCGCTTGGCATCGCGGCACATGCGGTTGCACAGGTTACGGAGGCGTTTAAAAGATAGGAGATTGTCGTTGGTCGGGTCCCTCTTATATCGCCCTTTTGCACGGTTTCTTTTTGCCATTAAACGCTTGATGGTGTCGGTAAGCCACGGGGCAGGAAGATGTTTGACCCTGACTTTTTTCATTGGTGCGTGCTTGTCGAAAAGCCCAAGGACAATTGAGTTGAACTTCAGGATTTTGTCATCAACGGTCTCACAAGTCATGACAGGGTTCCAATCAACAGATGAGGCATCGGATTTAAGGGAGTCGAGGTCCACACCTTTGAAGCTCCGAATATCCAGAAATTTGGCTTTGCGCTTAGTGGGCCTAACTTTGTATGAAAGATAAACCAGGTCGTGGTAAGAGAAGGGAGCGGTAAGCTGACCATGAGAAACCACCTTGGCTGTGTTGGAGAGGATCATGAGATCGAGTAGGGAGGGAGTACAATGTGGTTGAAAGTGAGTAGCGCCGACGGGAAGAATATGTAAGTTAACGGAATTTACAATCGATTCAAGTTTGGTAGAGCGGGCGTTATTTTTAAGAAGACAAGTGTTAAAATCCCCGAGGATGAGAGTGTCACTATAGAGAGGGGTCAAGTCATATAGTAGCTTTTCAAAAGATTCAAAGTAATCGATGCGGAGTGAGGGGCTATAATATACACTCAGAAGAATATTGAATAGAATATTACTTGTATCCGGGTAAAGGCCTGTGCCCGTCGGTGGGAACATCAATGAGCTACATTTATTATGTCCGTAAATGTACACGGCACTCTTCTGTTACACTAAGGTGCTTACTGTGAGTCGCAGCAAGCATCTTAGGTCTGCGTTCTTAACTACCCGATATGTTTGGTCGCACTATCTGACGATAATCTTGACGACCCGAATGGCCGAGTCGGCAGTGACCCTGCCTTCGAAACCAAGGGTACCGGGTTCGAGTCCCGGTGGGGGCAAATATTTGTTTGATGAGAACGGATGTTTGTACCCTAGTCATGTTTGTTTATCTATCTACGTATGGTATTTATCTATATAAGTATGTGTATCGTTGTCTATAGACAACGTACTATAGTACCCAAGATACAGGGAATCCTAGTTTGGGGCTAGATCAATGTGTGTAAATGGTGTTAAAAAAAAAAATAACATTGCTATGTCTTGATTAAACCATGTCTACTGATTAAGTATTTTCTCATCGAATTACTAGTAACTTGAATTAGTCTATTAAGATGTGTTATAAGTTTTAATTGTCAGTAAACTAAGCAGATAAAACTTATTAATGTGCCCAGTTTTTCCAAAATAAATTAAAATCTTAGTGTCACGAGACAGGACGAAAGCTTAAGAGCGGAATAAACATTAATATCGAGTTATGTTGACATCCCAAAAAAAAAGAGAGAGTTTCTAGTATTACACAGCTGTGCTTCTGCTAGCCCCTTTTAAAAAGTCCTACCATATGTATGTACGTAAGTATTACACTTTTCCTAATGTCATATTGTTGCAAAATTTTGGTTTAATCTAAATTTTATGTGGCGCCGAGTGGTGTGGGCTTAAAATCCTGTCATTACAGAACCCGAATGAGATTTCACTTTGATAAATCCATACTTATTGCACAATCCAGTACCTAGTTTGTCACATCTACAGCTAGGTACGGTGATATATCGCCGCTTGCTTCCATATTCTGTAGTCGTTTGTCAGTCGGGTTTCGGAATAATTTGTTATTCTAATGTAATGTCACGTGGGTAACGTGCTGTGTTGACAGGCGGTTGATAGGTTGACAGGACCGACCGCCGAGTGTTGAGGGCTAGCGCAGGTTGTGTAAGCTTCAGGGATCATGCTGCGATGGCGAAAATGGGAACGAGCGGATGATAGTATTGAAAATAGTCCTCATCCCCATAGAAAATTACGAGGTATTACTAATATATACTAATTACTTATACGGTAAGCCTCGACTTCTACCCAAATTGAGATCGTCAGAAACCAGATAAAAATATTACATATTATTGCGACACAAATGGCCGAGTCGGCATTGACCCTGCCTACGATGCGAAGGGTCCTGCGTTCGAGTCCCGGTGGGGGCAAATATTTGTTTGATAAGAACGAATCTATCTAAGTATATAATATTTATCTATATAAGTATGTGTATCGTTGTCTAGTACCCAAGATACAGGGAATCCTAGTTTGGGGGTAGATCAATGTGTGTAAATAGTGTCCAAGGTATTATTATTATTACTATCAGAAACATTTTTTTTTGCAGCGAATTATGGGACAGACTTTAATAATAGACAAGACAGAAAAGCTGGAATCAAAAACGGAACGCAATATTCTAAAACCAGGTATCTTTCTTAAAATCTTACCGCCTAAATGGTCCATTCACTAACATATCACATTTCACTTTGACCCGAACATAAATCAGTTGTCAAACAAGTATAGTAACTTAACATTATGTATAATTACAAGTGAACTGACCAACTGCTAATTACAAAGCCAAGAAACGTCACAGATTGCTCACAATAATATATTACCTGGCGTGTAATAATATTGAAAGATAAGATCTTATACACGATGTTTTAAAAAACCATAGTATTTGAAAACATAAACTTGTTAGGCCCATCTTGTAATTTTAACCAAAAAGACAACAATATAGTAATGATTTGTTAATAATATTTTATCTACACACGTATCATAAACCCTTTTTACTGCGTTCAAGAACCGCACGTTACGATCAGCATTATGTTAAACTACTTGGTAAAAACTCGTTTAGTATCTGGAAAACTAATAATGGTCATTATGTGTAGTTTTTCTACATATAATGACATTCAAATTTCGAACGCCGACGCCCACGCGCGTGCCGTCCCTAGTTTGTCTGTGAAGTTGGTACTGACATTCAAATTTCGAACGCCGACGCCCGCCTGCGTGAAGTTGGTACTAAAGAACAAGCTAAACAATTACAGAACCACAATGCCGGTCAAACATGCGGTTCTTGAACACATCAAAGAGAGCTTATGATATGTGTGTAGATAAACTAGTGTATGTAACTGTACATAATTAGGCATTAAAACTCTCGAGTGATATTATTATGAAACTCGCCTCTCTCGAGTTTTAATGCCCTCCATTATGCAGCAGTCACATAAACTACTATTATCGATTTATTTTAATAAAGGATAGATATAATCCTCTGGCGGGTGACCGTAACGAGCTGTTGGATGATAAGGCAGCCCAGCAGTTGGATGATAAGGGCTCATAATGTGATGATGATTTTCCCCTTTTGCATAATAATCTAGATCAATTAAAAATATTTCAGATCATACTCGTATAATGAAACAAGCTTTTCTTTTGTGTGTTCGTCTTATCACAAAAATAACTGCAAGGCAGTTCGATGCATCAACTTCAACCTCTACAAAACTGCAGTTTACGGTACTCTTATTATCGCCAAATCAATACTTCAGATGACAAAATACCACAAGAACATTTTATTTACGAAACGATCATTTGGAAAGGACATACCGTACTACTGCATACATTGTATTGTACATAGGCTCGGATAAGAATCTTCGACAGCAGCGTCATTCACCTTTGGATGGAATACTCTTATACGCCGTGATAAATAACCTCTATAGTCCCGTCCAAAGTTTGATAAAGGTCCCAAATGTCTTCACCACAATCTTAAATATGTCATAGCGTCACGCCTTTTCCCATACGAGGTTGCAGAGGCAAAATTGTGCTCAAGTTTAACCAGTTAACCAATACGCCATTAGGCAAGCCCAACACGTGATTTTAATAATTCCACCATCAGTTGGGAATCTGGGGAACCTAGATACCTGAAAAAGGGCTATGTGGAGATACAGAATAGTGGAATTAATCTCATAAATCAATTGAATATACACGGCTTTCAGCAATATAACTACCTTAGAAACTCATGCAATAATACACTTGACCTCGTAAACTAAATACCATGTCCTCTGGAAAAAGTATAAGAACCCCTTGGATTATGATTCCTTCAGCCTACTAAGAAAACGCCAGAAAACTATACAGGATGAATGTCATGCAACTTACATACAACGCTCACAACAAAATATTAAAAATAATCCTAAACTGCTGTGGTCTTATATTAAATCAAAACGGCAAAATAGTTCTAACTACCCTAAAATAATGAAATATAACAATGAGGAATTAAAATCAGAAGCCGAAATCTGTTCTGCATTTAGCACTTTCTTCGAACGAATGTTCATAAAACCATCAGAGTCATACGATCAGGTCATCAGTAAGGCAGATAACGGTATTGAGTTGCTGCACTCCATAGTGGTTACAGAGGAGCAAATATTTAATATACTACAAACAATTGATATATCTAAGGGCCCCGGCAGTGATAAGATTCCATCTGTTTTTGTTCGCAACTGTGCCAAAACCCTAGCATTACCTTTGTCCATACTTTTTAACCGCTCGTTCAACCATGGTATTTATCCAACGGCGTGGAAGATAGCACATATCATACCTATACATAAAAAAGGGACTAAAGCTAACATAGAACATTACAGACCCATCTCTATATTAAACGTTTTTGGCAAAATTATGGAAAAGGTCGCACATGAACATCTTTATCCTGTTATTTCAATAAACATACCGACCGAACAGCACGGTTTCTTCAAAGGGCGCTCTACTGTGACAAACTTAGCTATTTTTACTGGTGATGTGCTTACTGGCATGGACAAGGGAGGGCAGGTAGATGTGATCTACACGGATTTCGAGAAAGCATTCGACCGTGTAGATCATTTCAAATTAATGCGTAAATTGTGTGAGCTAGGCATAAGGGGGGATCTGCTCAGATGGCTGGAGTCATACATAAAAAACAGAAGTCAAACAGTCGTCGTGGCAGGACACCGTTCCGAGTTCATCGCTATCCCATCAGGAGTGCCACAGGGATCACTGCTGGGACCGCTCCTTTACATTGCCTTCCTATACGATATAAGCAGTTGTTTTATCCACTCAAAGTTTCTTTTATACGCCGATGACAAAAAAGTGTACAAAAAGATAAATTCAACTTCCGATTGTGCACTTCTACAGAAAGATCTTTGTAGGCTAGGTGTCTATTATACGGCAAATAGGATAAGTGTTAATCTCACTAAATGCAATCACCTGAGCTTTACCAGAAAGACTAAGCCAATATTTTACAATTACCAAATTAATAACAGGCCAATCGAGAAAGTTAAATCAATAAGAGATCTAGGAGTTTTACTCGATTCAAAGCTCACATTCTCTCAACATATAGACGCTGCTACAGACAAGGCCTATAAGAACCTGGGTTTTGTACTTCGAACGAGCCAGGCATTCACTGACCCACTGTGTATAAAGGTTCTCTACTACTCGTACGTGCGCAGTGTTCTAGAATACTGTAGCCCTATCTGGCGACCCCAATATATATGCCACATTGAGTCAATGAATCATTACAACGCAAATTCATTAAACATCTTAATTACCGCACTGGCTACCACTCTCCTTTGAAGAACTACAATACTTCGTTGGAAAAGCACAAACTGCAAACACTCGAGGACAGGAGGCGTCTCCTGGACATGCTATTTCTTCATGACCTGTGTAGTGGAAGACTGAACTGTCCTGAATTAATCTCCTCAGCACTTCGGTTAAATGTTCCGAATAAAAGAACCAGGCACACTCCTCTCTTCCATGTCCCCCTATCTCGGTCTAACTATGCACAAAACTCAGTCATGAATAGGTGTCATTTAAATTACAACAAGCTTTCCAAAGATAAGGACCTAGACATTTTTAACACCTCTAAACAGGTTTTTAAGAAAAATATTATTTGAATTATTAAAACAAACAGATACATTGATGATGTATCTGCCGTGTCATACGAAAGCCTACTCACCTATACTCACCCTGCTTAGTGGAAATTCAATAGACACAGTCCCGATCCCAAGACTATCGTCGTCGTAGGGCTAAGCAGACACAGGTACAACTACACTCACACCACTACACAACACATGCAACCTACACTACTTACACAACCGGCACACCACATCTCAACTTGAATTATATAAATTAAATTTTTAAAACTAAATCAACACTAGTTACATATATGTATAACTAGTTTTGATTATAATTTCTATATATAAGTATAATCGCCAAGTACGTTTGTCTTATAATATTTAAACAAAAAAATGTAAATCCGTTATTGGCTAATGTTAAGATTATTTTTCTTGCCTTACATAATTGTATTAGCTGTGGATTTTTTAAGATCAATAAATAATAAAATAATAAATAAATAAACACGTCATTTATGGATACTTTGACGACCCGAATGGCCGAGTCGGAAGTAACCCTGCCTACGAAGCTAAGGTTCCCGGGTTCGAGTCCCGTTGGGGGCAAATATTTGTTTGATGAGAACTGATGTTTGTTCCGTAGTCATGGTTGTTTATATATCTAAATATAGTATTTAACTATATAAGTATGTGTATCGTTGTCTAGTACCCAAGATACAGGGAATCCTTGTTTGGGGCTAGATCAATGTGAGTAAATTGTGTCCAAGGTATTATTATTATTATTATTTCTTATGCCCAATCCTGCAAATGTATATGGCAATACATTTGCAGGATTGGGCATTTAACGAATGATGTCTGTCTAATCAATCACTGTAATACTTAGCCTGATAATTTTCCGTTATTGTTAATTGTGTATAGGTATATTTACATGGGTGTAGTGATTGAAAAAGTACCTCAAGAATCATAAAACCAGCTTTCTCTGAACAGACCAACAGGCTCATGGGAAAATGTCTGATATCGACCGTGTGGTTGGTAGCACAGATAAGGCTAGACATATGTCTAGTTAGTGTAAGATAGACACGTGTCAATGGTAATAACTTTACTATAACAAGCATACTAACATTTGTAACACTTTCTGCGTGGAAAGTGTCGAAATGGGTGTACGAGCTGGTACTATAATCTGCCAATGATTGAAGGCTACTTAATCCCGCATGCAAAATCGCCAACTTAAAATTTGACGAAGACTCAAAGTCATACTGTCACTGTCTCTCGCTCGGGATCTGACAGCGCCAGTAGCATATTTAAGCGGCACTTTATAAATAAATAAAAATAATTAAGAAGACCTATTGGATTACAATTTATAGATTGATAATATTTAACGAGAAGGTTTCTAATGCTACGAAGCCGGATTTCAAACAGCTACAAATTATTACTTAGTGTGCAATATCTAGTAATATGATCAGCTTACTCCATAATGTGTAGGTAGGAATCATTACTCTTGATTTTTTTTAATAGATGTTACCAGCACATCTGTTTCTGTAACCTGAAATGGAATTAGGACAAAAGTATCATACAAAATGACCAAATATTTCTCCTCTCGTCTCTTATCATCAGACCTACGCAAAGAGTCTTTTTAGGATCCGTCTATGCTATGTTTAACGCGATAATTTTCTGCTAATATTAATTACTAGCTGATGCCCGCAGCTTCATCTATCGTGTTCCTAGGAATTATCATTAACCGGGATAACGTTACCCTCCTTCTGGTGCAGTCGGATAAAAAGTATTATATATATTAATCTAGTTTATAAACTACCTCTGTGCCAAATTTCATTCAAATACGTTCAGCCGTTTTAGCGTGATTGAGGCACAAACACACAAACATCCATACATCTAAAAATCCAAACATCCTAACATCGCTACTTTCACATTTATAATATTAGTTAGATAAAGTCATCAAAGACGACTCTTACATATGTAATTACTGATAGACATAAGGTAGAGGCGTCTTAGGTCTTAGAACCTATACTCATCATGAGGCACGGAACCATTGCCACTTTACTTGGGCGATTACCACAAAACCGGCAAACCAAGCTCGACCACGATATCACAAGACGTCTCGAAATCGACAATTGACAAACCAGATTATGGTCTGGCATGAATGAGGATACAGTAGTATCAAGGTCTGACTTCGTTAATTAAACCTAGAACTTAGACCATGACGGCTCATCAGCAATTAACAAACAAGTCAGACCATAAATTGTCACCGGATAGTCCAGAAAAATAGTTCCACTCTATGTATTGGTATTACGGTTGACTGTTCTTTGGATAGGGTGTATAGTAATGTGGTGGGTAATCGATAGTGCTGACCTGGAACTAGAGAAACTCTGTAGACATTACGCGTCCGAGATTTATGCATAAAACTCGTATTGACTTTAAAGGATTTCCTTCGTTAGTGCACTTTTAAGTCCGCGTTGAAGTGCTGGTAATTCGTAATTTATTATAAGTATTTACAATATGAACCATTGCTGAGTTAACGGCGCAAAGTAACATAAAGTAGGTCTTTTCTAGGGACATTAATCTGTGAGTATAATTTATGTGTGAAAATGCTTTTGTAGCTCACTCGGGGGTCCTGTAAGAAGACTAGATCAGGGGGATTCCTGTGATATTAAATGCAAGTTCATTACTGCGACAAAGATACCTCATTTCTTAGGGCTAGTTAACATTGACAGAATGTACATGTTCGATTGTGTAGGTCACTGCAGAAAATATATTGTAGAGCTAACACCGAATTAAATTTATTGCATCAGCCAACCAAGAGAAGTGCTAGTTTAGAATGCCTGTCTGATACTGGCATATTGAATATGCTTGCACCCTATAAAATTGCACGCGTGACACCACCATTTTGAATTAACCCATTTCCTTGACGGAAACGCACGAAATTCGACTGAAATATGAAACGATCATTGCTCAACAAAACCAATAGAGACACTAACACATACGTTCACCACAGTGAAGAAAGAGACAATCATGTTGTCGCAGGTCGTGACTTACGTCTCCCCTAACTAGCATAACTGCAAATGCAATATTGACATTCATCTGCATGTTTGCTATGACTATAGAAGGCCCCGGATTTCATTCCTTTCTTTGTGAGAGTGTAGTGTTTCGGCCATAAAATTCAGTTTTTGTTGCGGCGGCGCGGCTAGATCTCCCGTCGGGAGATATGTTGATTTACGTTTAACGCGCGTGACCTCTCGGTATACGATCATAGGTCTCGATAGTGGATGAAACGATTCTGCTTGCGCGGGCGCAGTCGAAGATATCGTCGGATCGTTCTCGTGCGCGGTTATCTCGGGAAATATTTCGCGGTCTGCAGCTAGGGGGGAGATGCAAAGATTTCTTTATGTTTTCACACGATTCGTTTAGGGTTTTGGCTGGTAATAGATTTGATAGCGGCTTTAGACGATTTGTTGCCTGAGCACGATTGTTTACTAGCGGAGGGCTTAGATTCCTCTACTCTTACAAATAAAACTTAAAATATTACCGCTACATAAAACAAATTTATAAAAAAATGTTATGTCTTATTACCGTATACCGATCGAAAACCCCTATATAAAGACGGCTAAACGAATTTACTATTGTAATCTAATTTAATTTAAAACACCATTATTCACTCCTCTTAACAAACCATTGATATTTCAAACACTTTACTTCGTTCCTATTTCAAGATCTTTAGGATCGAATTTCCACTACTTAGTAAAAACCTGTCTGCTAGACATATCACATTACTGGCAATTCGCTACCGCGAATTAGAGCATAATAAACTGCACAAACTATCCTGCAAAGTTTTACTTGACGCCGTACACCAATATAAGCCATTGTATCTGTGACCTTAATACCTAACAACCAACTTCGTGTATGCATAACATTTAATCAATTAAAGTGCATTCGGCTTAAATCCGAGCGGTGCCTGTTTCAATTAACTAAGGACAAAACAATGTGTCATTGTATGGAAATATTGATCTCATTACATTACTTACTGTTAGGTCTATTTGTAAGGAATGACCTTTTCACCTTGTACGAGCTTGTAGGAGCGACGTCTGTAAAGGCTACAGGAGGATCTTTGGACGTCTGTGCAACTGTAATCTTAGTTTCTAATGTGATAGGATGGAGTTACGATTGGGGGTCTGCTATCTTTGTAAGCTATTACGAATTCATAGAAAGGATACATAGGAGTCAGTAGCAACAACATTTTCTATCTGAAAATCTTTACTGTACAGACACATGTATGTGTCATCTTCCGCAGAAACAACGGTGGACTTTTTGAGTTCAAATAAAGGCAGTTTTATGACATTTTTTTCAATAATTCAAAAGAACCCAGCAGGTGATCACTTGCAATGTTTGGCTTCCCGTGAATTTACATAAAAATGAAAAGTGTAACTGCGTGCGCAGGCATAATTTATCATACAGAACCGTAATCGCTCTGTTTTAAACAAATGGTGGTATATATGTTGCTTGGTTACGAAAAAAATATTATGCGTCACATTAACGAGGTTTCAACATGCAGACCAGGATCCACAACCCAGAATTAATGTTAGAACGACAACCAAAATTATGCTGTTGCTGTTTCATTTGGGAAATAACAGCACCAGCAAAATTAAGTTGCCCTTAACTCGAGTGACGGTTTCTGCATTCAGCCATTATCGTTTCCTTTACAAGCCTTGGTATCAAACAGAATACAGAATGAATACCATCTATTGATACGTCTCAACTTAACCCATGGAGATTTAACCAGGCAGTTGTAAAAATAAAGGAATAACTCAGAAAGCGTTTGATTACGAAGACAACTCGTTGCAATCGAGTTGTAAAAACAGTTCACGCTCTTCCAGTACACTCAAGAACATAAAACTTAGAAAAAAACTGTTTTATTTTCAATTTATTGGCGTAATCCTGCGCTGGAGAGAACTATCTGCAGCATACCCTTGAGTCCTGACGAATGGACTTACCCAAAAATTTATCTCTGATTTACAGGTCACGCCAATATCGATTTTTCCCATATGGAGTGTCAGAATAACTTATTTGCATCGCCAACAAACCAGAATTTCGCTTTTTGTTTATTAGATTTTCCTTGACAGCGTTGGAGATTTGAATTCAATCAATCAATATAATTTTATTTCAGGTGGTCGAACCCTTAGAAACTGGAGAAAGGAACATTGAATATTAATTATGAGCTTATTAAGCTCATTGAGTCTTTCTCTCAGGTCCAAACATAAAACCATACTGGGCTGCTTAAAATATCTCGCCTTGGACTCCTGTTGTATCTGCCACTCGCTAACTAAGCTGAAGACGTATGTTAATGAAGAGAGCTCTTATCGTGCTTTATTTTCTTGGATAAACGTTAATGTGTTTCGTTGATAGCGGAATTCGAGTTTTTAAGTAGAAGCCTCCGATGCGTCGATTCAGCGGATAGGATTTACGTTTGCAATGTTATTTATCGCGCTCTTACCTTTGGGTTAGGTTATAAATGATGCAGGCGGTAAACGCAACATTGTGAGAAATTTCCGATAACTGGGAATATTCTTACGTTGTTCGTATTAACGTCAACGTTTAAAATAATTTATGTTACTCTGCTTTGAAATATTGATTATTAAAAAGTCACCGGCTTCATCAATCAGGTTCTGATACTACTAGTAACGTAGTATCAGAGTGATTGATGAAACTGGAATCAGATTCTGATACCACAATACTTTTAGTATCAGAATCTGATTGATAGAGCTCAGGCTGGTGACTTTTTCCATATAAAAATATATAAAAATAAAAACACAAAGCATAGTAACGAATATTATTTATTTATGTTGTAAGTAGTAATAAAAACAAACAAACCATCACGCCTTTTCCCTAACATTGCATTTTATATAAGCAATTTATTATGTAAGTAAATTGTATATTTAGTTTGTTGATTCTCAGACAATAACCAAATTCTTCCCAGGAATTCCGGTTTCGAGGAATGATGCAAACTAAGCTCGAACAAAGTTAAACACAGTGCGCTGGACAAAGTCGTAAAATACTATTCACTCAGAGGCATAATCAAAACTCGAAGAAACATTCAATCAATCGGTCAATCACAATAAAGGAAAATTCTTCCGGCACTGCGACTTCCTGATTTAGTTGCAGTGGAATCGATTTCATGTCAAATCGCTTTGTTTTGTTTTGTATTTCGGTCTATCAAAAAAATACAATGTGGCAACGTCCTGAGAGATCTTTGTAAGAACACACATTAATTCTGGCCCCACACTAGGACACCCTGTGTCGTGGGAACCAGAAACAGCGACGTCACACACATATAAACATCCAAGACCTGGGGAATTTTCTTGCATGTTAGGCAGAACATATCATGGCATGTCTTCATCGTCGTATGATGGAGACGGATGATACGATTTGGCCGATAGCAAGAATTGTATCAAGTTAATGCCCAAAAATAAATTATAAATATATAATTACATTAAAAACACATTAAAAAAACCGCCTGTAAAATAATGGACGAACATAAAAAAATATAAATTCTGTAATATGCTGTTGCTGTCCCCAGTAAAAATTAAATAAATATAAATAAAAACGTTAAATGCTCGGGTTGAACGATGAAAGATTTTTTCAATTCAATAATTTCTTGAACTTGTGCCTCTGCCACAGGAGCGTGAATCAGGGCGATCGATTGTGCAACCCACCACCCAACTAGTCAGAGAACGTGTAACCAGTCGGGGGACAATTGAGCGATTTGTCAACCGACGCGTTGGGCAACCGGTCAGCCCGAGAGTCTGGGACCCGCTCCACGTATGCGGACGAGAACTTATACGATAAATATGTATATTTCTATTTTGATACGAAGTCCTGGGGGTTTACCACAATCTTTTTCCGATTCAAATTAGGTTCAAAAACTAGTACACCACCATGGTAACCACATTCCTTCCAATTCGCCATATTTACCTAATACCAAGTCTTGTTTTAAGACGTCACGGTAATTTTGCGGATCAAATTAGGTTCCTAATCTGAATCGGCATAAGTCGTTGTGGTAACCCCTGGTTGAGATGAATTCCACTTTAATTTACCTTATAAACTCAAGATACAGCATAGCGCTATACCTCATTATCATGAGGAGTGGTAGATTCGCAGCTACTAGTAATTAGCTCATCGCCACTCTTGTGATATGACCAATTTTTTGTTTCTCTATTTCGAAGCATTTCTCCAAAAAGTTGTACCGAGAATTAATTATACGTAAGATTTTTTCTAATTTTTCATAAACATAATGAGATAGAAAAGCGCATAAGCTTTGACAGTTCCCTTTCATCTCCAACTTTCACTTTAATGTGGCTTGCAACAATGTTGAAAGCTTTCCTAAAGGCGCAGCTTTATTTAAATGAGACAGTAATTGAAGACCTTTGAACGTATACCTAAGTGGTATTTACTTCGGGATCTTTATTCGTATATACTTATTTAGATATATACATATCCTGTTTCTTTCATTCAGGACTTCTCAGTACCCGTTGAGTATGTCCAGCGATGTTGATTGGCTAACATACCTGAAACAAAAAAATATTATGTCAAAATAACTAAACTAAACTAAGTAGAATCTTACATCTATTTGGCTTTGTGTTTGTATTATTCACATCACCAGAATGACGTAATTGGGTGATAACAACGGCATGTGTTTAAACGATTACCAAAAACGCACCTATTTTACTACCAATAAATTCGAAATGACTGCCAAAATGGATAAAAGTCCACCAAATTGTGTTTGGATAAATGATCACCAAACTTTTTTTATGTTTTAAGTATTTTTGTTGTTCTTACATGTTCAACCTAACACGAAGGATAAAAGGGGCTTCGCTTTGCTCACCCCCTTTACCCTTCACCTAAGCTACCGCAGTATTTTGTCCTGATATTTTTTGCAACTTTTGGTGTTCATTTAAAAATTTTGGGTGGGAAAAAAATATTTTGGTTATCATTATATTTGTTGCCACAACTGTAAATCTTACAGATCAACTAATTGTTTGACAATTGATAGGTTTTACTCTCTCAGTCCACTTTCCTCTCCTATCTGGGTTTGCTGGTAGAAATCTCTTTAATAGAGATAAGCGCGCCTCTTGTAAATATATTTTTCTTTGTGTTGTCTCTGTATGTTTGTTTTTGTGCAAAAAAGTATTCAATAATAATGATTCTTTTCCCATCGGCCTCGAACGCTTTCATAGTAAAGACTTCAACGCGGTGCCTGGATTTATAGCGCCTCTTTTTAATATCGAATTTACATAATTAGCAATAGAACTCATCTAGATAATCATATAGATCATAGTATAAATAAAGATAAACTCCGTATATATGGTCAATGCTTCTGCAACACACCGCAAATATAATTTGTCGCTGTCGTTGAGACTCGAAAACCGCATTACCGTCAGGCAAAGGCGTGAAAGCGCCACAGAGCTGCCACCTAGTGGCGATAAGATCATCATTAAGACCAACACTAGAGCTGGTAATGCACATCTAATCACGTGACGCTCTCAAATATCCCACAGCAGCGCGTGGGCAGTAGCGAAAGCTAAGAATCGTGGACCAGAAGCTCTAAAAGTTTGAATTTTGTGGCGTTGATTTATTGTATCGCAGATGAAAATAGAAAAATCGATTATACATGATTTTTCTATTTTTTGTTTTTGTGTGATAAAGTATAAAGTGAAGTATAGTGAATAGATCAATAATGATGTACATTATTGCCCAAATGACGAAATATGTGTGCAGGCCTTAAATTGTTGTCATAGGTCTTTTTAGCCTTTACTTAGTACCTTTAGTCTGATCAGCTGATAACAACCTTACGATATAGAATGCTGCACATATTGAAACGGGAATCATAATGATAAGATGACAAATCTAGTTATAAAATGTAAATTAAACACATATAATCCAAAAAAATATTTGACCGCCATTTGGTTAAATTAGGAATTTAATCAACAGCCTGGGATGTTAACTAAAGGTCTGGTGTTTAATCAAGTGGCTAAAGCTCCGTCGGGCATGTGGTTGAACGAAACATTCCACGAGTTGTCACAAGAAAAAAAAGCCATGGCTCACAGTAAAATCTTAGACATAAACAGTAATACCTTAAAATAGGGTTGTTTTTAGTCCGTATACCACACGAGCTGATGCCCGCTCAATTTGTGGGGACCCGGACATGACTCCTGGGAATGGGTAATTCCATTTTCTTCCCACCAACAGAAAAAAAAAGTCACAAGAAAAAATGGATTTGTTGTCTTATGTTTATACATTACATACTAGTTACAATATAATTCTTTAGTCTATAAAACAAAAGATTTAACTAGGTACCCTATCGCTTGTCCCCCGACCTCCGCAGGCTTGCTATTAGCATGGAAGGACCGGGTACACTTTGAGAGTCTCCCGGCATCAGAGCGAGCCAAGATATATCAGCGCGCGACACAATGGACGCTCGGCGCGCTCCGTACACGCTTTTCGGATATTTATTTGATAGATTCCGTGTGGGACGGTATCCAGAGAGGGAAATATCGAGTTGGTGGACTGAGATATGGCGGCTTAATACTTCGCTTGTTTATCTAGGAATCTTTAAGATGGAAGGACACAAGCATTTTGCGTGTCTGGGTTCGAGATTGTGCTCTTTTTGGTTTTCATTTTTTTATTTACACATTGCTCACTAGGATACCCTGTGTAGTGGTCACCAGGAGCAGCGACGACACACACATATTAACATCCAAGAACTGTTTTTTTCTTTACCCGGGGATCGAACCCGGGTCCTCCCGCATGGTAACGAGATCTACAACCGCTGCGCCACAGAGGTTGTCGTATTTGTGACATATGATGAGCTAGAGCTGACTGCGAGACTTATTTGCCTACGCGTATGCTCGTGTGCTCGAAGTATACTGAAATATTCGTACAATGTGATCTTGGAAACTTTTTGAGTGACTGGTTCTGGTGGTGGTCGTGGTTCTGGTTACTTTAAGAAGTTGGGTTTTGTCAAATGTATTTGTGACATATGATGAGCTAGAGCTGACTGCGAGAGTTATTTGCCTACGCGTATGCTCGTGTGCTCGAAGTATACTGAAATATTCGTACAATGTGATCTTGGAAACTTTTTGAGTGATTGTTTCTGGTGGTGGTCGTGGTTCTGGTTACTTTAAGAAGTTGGGTTTTGTCAAATGTATTTGTGACATATGATGAGCTAGAGCTGACTGCGAGAGTTATTTGCCTACGCGTATGCTCGTGTGCTCGAAGTATACTGAAATATTCGTACAATGTGATCTTGGAAACTTTTTGAGTGATTGTTTCTGGTGGTGGTCGTGGTTCTGGTTACTTTAAGAAGTTGGGTTTTGTCAAATGTATTTGTGACATATGATGAGCTAGAGCTGACTGCGAGAGTTATTTACCTACGCGTATGCTCGTGTGCTCGAAGTATACTGAAATATTCGTACAATGTGATCTTGGAACCTTTTTGAGTGACTGGTTCTGGTGGTGGTCGTGGTTCTGGTTTCTTTAAGAAGTTGGGTTTTGTCAAATGTATTTGTGACATATGATGAGCTAGAGCTGACTGCGAGAGTTATTACCGCTGCGCCACAGAGGTTGTCGTATTTGTGACATATGATGAGCTAGAGCTGACTGCGAGACTTATTTGCCTACGCGTATGCTCGTGTGCTCGAAGTATACTGAAATATTCGTACAATGTGATCTTGGAAACTTTTTGAGTGACTGGTTCTGGTGGTGGTCGTGGTTCTGGTTACTTTAAGAAGTTGGGTTTTGTCAAATGTATTTGTGACATATGATGAGCTAGAGCTGACTGCGAGAGTTATTTGCCTACGCGTATGCTCGTGTACTCGAAGTTTACTGAAATATTCGTACAATGTGATCTTGGAAACTTTTTGAGTGACTGGTTCTGGTGGTAGTCGTGGTTCTGGTTACTTTAAGAAGTTAAGTTTAGTCAAATGTCAAGCTTAAAGCTTCCACGTAAAGGATATCCTTCCCAAATCCCGAAAAAGTATATGTTATAAAAAAAATATTTTCCTTCAATGTGTAGGTTTGAAAAAATTGTGTTGTGAATGGGAATTATACGAAAATATATTAAACTAAATACTTCGATGTTTTTTGCGTAAAACTTGCGTTTTTATAGAATTAAAAAAATGATATGTTTTTGCGTAAAAAATAGTAATATCTCAGTGGTTTTTGAAAAATACATAAAAAGCAGACTGAAGTAATACCCATGTAGCATGGTGAGCAGTTGTAAACTTTATTTTAACATAGTAGTGTCTAAAATTTCAACCACTGCGTATTAACCCTTTACTGCATACTACTCCATATAAGGCTCCATAGGTTTTGAGCGAAACTTCTATACGTTTTAGCCACTAGTAGGAATACGAAGTGGTGGAGGAAGATTGTTCCAGCATTTAGTTGCCTGATAGCGAAAACTTCCCTTCAAAAGCTCTAGTTTTGTGATAAGGTGTTGAGAGTATAAAACTGTTAATATTCCTTGAATTAGAACTATTTCCATGACAGTTATTCATGGGGGTATGACGGTTCTTTCTTTTTAATCAGTGATAAAACTAAGGGGGCAAAATGAAGATTTCTACGGGTTTCCATATAAAGTAAACCTTTATTATTTAGCATAGGCGTTATATGACTAAGTGATGGAACTTTATAGCAAAACCTGATGCAAGCGTAAGGTAAGATACGTTTTTACGTGGATAATAAACGTACAACGACATCTCAGTAGTTTACCAATACCAAGCAATAAGTTTGAAAGTCGCCGCAATCGCAAAATCAATTTTGGGTCAGGCCATGCATTAAGAAAAAAAAAAGTGTGGCCAATAAAATGCATCGAAGGTTCTAAGGGCATCATGAGCAAGCACTAAACTTATTAATCTAGATTTACATACAGCACAAAAATGTCAAGCGTCGAGACGCTTGGTTGCTCGTAACTTACGAGCAACTTACGATTACTTACGAGATACTTACGAGTCGTAAGTATCTCGTAAGTAATCGTACACCCAAATTAAGAAGTAGGAATGTTCTTAAGAAAACGTTTCTTTATTTCTGTTTAGAATGTTGCAAGGTGAGCGTTGCTATCGGTACACGCCGATCAGAATCTGGTGTCCCGAACCGTTCGGGCGCTGTCGGAAATGGCACGGTACAGTCGGCAGAGCAAGTTTATGAGCCCACTTTGTCAACAGCGCCATCTGGCGATAAAGTACGAGTTTTGAGTGTAGGGAATCTGAGGCTGAATCTGTTCCGCTTTGAGTTAGTTATGAGGATGTATTATATGTAAGTGCGCGATAAGAGAGGTTTATTCGAGGATAAGGTTTTGGGTTTTGCACAAAACTTGAACCAATCTCTAAGAAGACATCTCTATTCGAGCATTGAAGCAAATTCAAATTGGAGTACCCTAATTTCATGTAATTTGATGGCTAAACATGGAGGCAATGAATATCTGTTTATTTGTTTTTGTCACAAAACTTCATAACGAACGCGAGTTTACAAAGGGAAATATTAAACTTTACATCAAAAATACTGATTTGCACAGCAAATATCAGGGCAAAATGCTGTGGTAGCTTAGTTAAAGGGTAAAGGGGGTGAGCGAAGCGAAGGCCCCTTTATCCTTCGTGTTAGGTTGAACATGCAAGAACAACAAAATACTTAAAACATAAACTTGAGGACACATAAATTATTTAAAACATAAAAAGAGATTTTGCTGATCCTTTTTTGCTGTGCAAATCAGTATTTTTGATGTGCGATTAAATACTAGCCGTTTAAAAATAAATTTATGCGTTCTTCAGTCAAGTAAATTCTAATAATATCCTCTATTTTGCGGGATTTAAGCAAAATAAACCAGAATTAGAGTTTTTATTATTATTATAGTCTGTTTAATCTGTTTTCCCTGCAACAGTACTAGACAGACCACAACTCGCCTCTCAGTAGGTCGACATCAGATACTCGATTCGCGGTCTAAAGTATTTGCACCGTTCAATGCCAACAGTCGAAGATGCATGTGTGTCACTGAGAAAGTATGGAAATGAGACACCCGGGTGTCACATTCCATACAATCAGTGGGGTTCGATCGGCGATGAGCTGGCCTCCTGTCACGCAGAAGGGCGTCTTGAGTTTCGGTGCGTGGGCGCAACTCTATGTCTCTGCCACGTGGGACAGGAAAGAGAGCAGAAACACTTCTACTTATAGGTATTCAAGGGTTACAGAAAAAAGAGCAATTTTTTATTCTAAACTGTTTTACTGCGAGACAGGTTTGTTCAGAGCAATTTTAATGTTATGTTGAAGCAAATGTAATGATTTATTAATATTGAGCTACCGCAGCATTTTGCCCTGATATTTGCTGTGCCAATCAGTATTTTTGATGAGCAGTTTAATATTTCCCTTAAAAAAATAAACACTTTCAAGACCGAGTTCAAGTAGAATTATATTTATTGAGTCAAATTTGGATAGAGTAGGTTATTGTAGCTAAATTTGAATTGGGCTATAGGTTAGGTTAGAACTTATAAGAAGAAAAACCGGAGCGTAGCGAAGCTGGGCGGAGCGAACCGTATGCAAATAAAAATTACATTAATGATAAAAAATAATGTTAACTCAATCGGTTTCAATAAGTACAATAATAAATCGGAAAAATAATTATCTACTAAAGAGTAGTCTTAAAACAGTTTAGCTATAGAAGAGGCGTCACATTCCTGAAACCCTACCCTTGTCTGGTGCTTACGGCGGGTCTATTTTATTCCGCTCGGCTTATAACGGTCTCGCCCACTCTGTTGTCACGTGACGCGGCGGTCCGTCGCACGCGCAACACATCGGGCAATTTACGAGACATCTCTTACTTTATTGGATAGGACCATTCTCATAAATCTGGAACCCACCAGAGTGCGAATTGCTTTCTTTATTTTTTGGATTAAATTGTTGAGTCTATGTTCGCAGGGTTATTGTTGTAGCTCAATTGAAGGTACATGTTAAGTTAAGTTATAAAAGTTAAGCTGAGTCAGTACTAAATTAATTTTTAGCTCAATTGAAGGTACATGTTAAGTTAAGTTATAAAAGTTAAGCTGAGTCAGTACTAAATTAATTTTTAAATGTTATTTACCTTTCAAAGTCCCACTCTATTGAAAACATTTCGTATAATTGCAATTTGTGCACGAATCATCGACAACAGATATAAACGGCTGATAGCGAACCAATCTACGGAACATCTGACCCCGGCATTAAAGGCTTGGCTAAAAAAGGAAAATATCTAATCAAATAGAAACAAACAGCTTTAGAATCCGATGATATCTAGGTACCTGGTACGAGTCTTCGCTGAATGCCTAACGGGCAACTCGGAGCCTGGTCTCGGCCTGGCAGCGGCTGACGGTCCATGGTCTAAGCTGTCCGTCATTCCCCGCGATTATAGCTCCAAGATAACTGTTTATGGTAGATTGACGGCGAACAAATTTAATGTTCGTGCGTTTACGGAATTGATTTTAGTGTTATTATTATTGAAATTGTGCAGCGTTTAGGGGTTATTATTTTGAGGTGTAACTTTGTCTGTTTCTTGAAGACAGTAAACTAGGAAGATAATTGATAAGTCATTCTATATCAACGTAGTTTGCTTAGATGTACAGTTGCAATATTCCACGATTGGGCTCATAGTGTTAGAGAAGTGGTAAACTGTAAAGAAATATCCTTATACATGCCTTATATTTTGGGAACGAAATGTACCATTATCAGCAGTTGTGGAAGACCACTGTAAGGGTTCTTTTTCCATGCAGCCCAACACTTAAAAGTCATAAAACAAGTGCTTTTTGAAATTAGGCAAAAAGTTCAACATAAGCAAGGGTTTACCGCCACATTCTAGCTGCAAGGGAAATAAGTTTTGAAGTGGGCTTCCACTTCTGCTACTGATAGTGTTTAGGTACTTTATTGCGAACAATCTCTTGTTTGAAGACTAGAGTTGTTTTATTTTTTTTATTTATTGGCTTTAATCTTAACAGAGTTTATTTTATGCGGTATCAATAAAATTACATTGTAGTTTGGTTGTGATACCGTGTCTCAACCTTTGATACATAATAATTTTAGGTACGAAGCGAGTAACTAGTTGGTAATGTAGGTGCCAAGTAGTCGATCGCGGAGGTACGAACATTTTGAGGATAAACCTTATTGATTAGGATACTGAAATCGAAATTACCTGATAGGTATCTTTTAACTCATACGCAATAACATGATCTCGAAGATACAATCCTTAAAAGCAAACAGTTAACTCTTATTTACGGTCCCATAAGAACAAATAAGTGGGATTTCTTTACGCTGGTAATTCATTTAAGAACACCAATGAATTAAACATGTTTACTGCGACATTCGATCACATATAACCATTTCAATATCTGTATTAAGCGGCCGAGCCGGCAATAAAGCGAAAAAATATAACACATGTAAAATAGTAAAACAAAATTTATGACATGAAGGCATTCAATATACACAGCACACGCAAAGAAGCTGTCAGGTTATAAAAAAAGTTAACAGTCTCTGGCGAATGAATTAAAAGTGTTGCGTATCAACCTTATATTAGTAGGTAGGTGTGTTTAAATAATTCAGATGTTTTCACAACGTGTCGATATCATGGAATGTAAGATATGTAGAAATATGTTGTTCAAAATTGCGGTTCCTTTCACACAAAGAAGGTATTGGAATATTTGTGACGACGCTGTGGATATAGGACATTTTATTGTATTTGTTATTATATTCCGGACAATATATGACATTGATGCCTTGACGGTTTCGGGTACAGGCAGTTTATAGGTAGGCATTTTTGGACGAGTTCCCTATGTGTCTTCAAAAGTCATTTGATCGATTTTCATTTCACCGAACACCATTAATCGATTGCTCAGTTGAACAAAGCCTTAATTAGCCTATGTAACTTAAAAAAGAAAAAAAAATTTGTCGATGTTCATTAAAACGACCGAACGTTTCATCGAAAAACTACTTGCCGATATCTTGTTTCATCGAAACGATGAGACCTGTGGGATGCAGAGTGGCTTATGACGTTATTTTTCCATAACGTCATCAGCCACTCTGCCTCCCACTGATGGGCACTAGGAAAGCATATATTTATTTTAGCCCATCACATACAGCAAAAAACCGGTGTCTACTAGTTTGTCTGCGTCACAGCACTTCAAAGTATATGTAGGAGAGCTCCCTTAAGGGATTTGATTAAATCCCGGGAAATAATTAAATAACGAAATGATGTTGACATAACAGATCTAGGGACTTAACCAAATCTTTGAACTAAATCTAGTGAATTGGGCAAATCCCTAAACGATTTTAGTGAAATTTCAAAAATACATGTTAGTTCTTATTTTTTGCCCGGCCCTCTTCTTCACTGCGCCTAATTTATACTATAATTTAGAGCCAAATTAGTTGCTATAGGTCTTTATCTGTCCAAATACTAAGTTTCTGTTAGATCACAACTTTATATACTACCTGGAGCCGAGCTAAGCGGAGCGGAGCGGGGCGACCCCATGTAGTTTCACAGAACCCTATTGGTGCTTTTTTGGCATTTATTTTTGACCAGCAGTTACATAGGCAGTTTCAGGATTTGATCTTACCCCTAGACTTGTTTAGGGATATGTTAAAATCGTTTCATTATTTTATAATTTCCCGGGATTTCATGAAATCCCTTAGGGATTTGGCGGAGTCCCTGATTTTGTCATATCCCTGCAACATATTAGATGCTTCTTAGTTTCCATAAGTAGGACGCGGAGTGGCTGATCATGTTATGCTTACAATCCTATCGTTTCGAAACGAGACATCGGCAACTCGGCTTACACTAAAATATTGCATCGCTTAAATGAGCATCGGCAAGTGGATTTTCGATAAAACGTAACATCAGTTAATTATGGCTTCGTAGAAACAAGGCATTTTCCAACTGAGAAATCGATCAAATTTTTCCGATAAAATGAAAATCGATCAAATTACTTTCGAAGTTACATAGTAAGCTGCACTTAGTTTATAGCAGAAAACACGAATCTGAGATAGCAGCATATTAGACAAATGTTTGCCGATTTGATAAGATTAAAACTGTGTCCTTAACGAGGAAAACCTAAGTAAGATTTTAAATCAACCGGCGTAACATGCCTTCATTATAAAATATAATTCAAGCCAGTACCTCATATCACTAGGATCGGGTAGCATAACATTTTCATATAAGGAAGCCTTAATAACGCGTGATTAATTTCAAACTCTGCCCTTAAGGGCTGTTCTTGCGCGTTGAACTTAAAGTGGTCATTCATCAGCCAACTCATCTGCTAGATCTGTCTGCGCACGTATGTAGCGGTCGCACGTTTCTTAGGATATTAAATTCGTTCTCATGAAACCAATTATTATCGTCCAACAAATTTTGTAGAGTAAAACTGCACAGGCGTAATGATTGGAACGGTCGGGGTCAAGGAAACAATGTTGCTCTGATCAAATCTCTGTGTTTAAGCATTTTCAACATAAACATAAACATTTACATATAGACACATACATTGCTTCTGGCCCCACACTAGGATACCCTGTGTCGTGGGTACCAGAAACAGTGACAGTAGTTTAAGATTTGACATTCTCCAAATGTAACCTATGTGTTTCTTATGGAAAAAAACTCTTTTTGAATTTTGAATTTTGATGTCACACACATATAAATCCAAGACCTGGGGTTTTTGTTTTTTACCGCCAGCCTGGGATCGAACCCGGGACCTCTCGCATGGTAGACAGAGCCACAACCGCTGCGCCACAGGGGTTGCCAAAACATTTGTGCACGAGAAGTTTTTTTACGGGACAAGCTCGCCATTGTATGGGAATTCTTTGAGTTTTCCTTAAGGCGACGCGAACAACTAATCTAAGAAACTAATCTTCGGACGAAGGTTGTAAATGAAACAGTTTATTGCTCGCTTCTTTTATAAATTGTTTAATTGGCGAGGAAATTGCAGTAGTACGATGGATCGTTCCGATTGTGCGTGATTTTCTATATGGCACCATTGTGACTTCCTCAAACGCAGCTCTCATTATACTGATCAATAAAAAAACTTATTGAAAGGCGGTCTAACAACTTATGTTAATTTAGCTAATGCCACGTATTTGTATAGATTTTACAGTATATAAACATAAATCGAAGAGTCCTCAAAGACATCTCTAAGAGGCTCGTCGAAGCGTCAGGGGACCGCAGAGCTGGCGCCTACCTCGCTCAACGCATCAGTATTGCGATACAGCGAGGTAACAGTGCCAGTGTCTTGGGCACCCTCCCATCCGGCAGCGAACTCAGGGAAATTTTTAATTTAGTTTAGTGTAGTTATAGTTTAGTTTTAGTTTATAATATATAACTGTTATTAATTAAAAACCTTAATTAATAAAAAAAATACAAAATAAAAAAATAAATAAATACAAGAGAACAATCTTATTAAACCGAACTAGGTCCATACTAAGCTCGACAAGGCTTGTCTTGTGGGTAATAGACGACGATATATTTCATAGAGATAAATAATTATGTGAATACATAGAAAACATCCAAAACTAACAAACCAATGTTCATGCTCGTCACAGAAATACTTGCCCTTACCGGGATTCGAACCCAGGACTACCGCAGTATTTTGGCCTGATATTTTCTGCAACTTTTGGTGAATATTTACCCATTTTGGCAGCATTTACCCATTTTGGGTAGGAAAAACATATTTTGGTGGTCATAATATATATTTCCATTATATTTGTTGCCATTCGAAACCAGGACCGTCAGCTTCGTAGGCAGGGTAGTAACCCGCTAGGCTAAACATAAACAGTTACATACAGGCACATACATTACTTCTGGCCCCACACTAGGATACCTTGTGTCGTGGGAACCAGAATCAGCTACTTCAAATCCATATAATCATCCAAATCCGGGTTTTTTTTTTCTGGAGCAGGGGATCGAACCCGGGACCACTGAGGTATATGAGCAGGTTCTCTTTCGAGAATCTGGAATTTCTAATGTTGATTTGTTGCTCGTTAGCACTACCTAGTGGGACCGTGCAGGGCTGTGGGAGCCAAGAATTTCCTACGGTCGTGAGCAACTATCCCCCCCACCACCCCGCCCGTTGCAAATAGTTATCTCTTCCACCTGTTTGACGAAGGCATATTGTTGGCGACACCAACATCAATGTATGAAAAAAAAACATAACTTAGCGTCACGGCTTTTCCCATACGGGTTGGCAGAGGCACAGTCATGTCCACGTTTAGCCGGTTATTCAAAACTCTATTTCGATTGATAGGTGGCTAGCCCATCGCCGAAGCTATGGAACTAAGAAGGTTCCCGTACCCGTATAAGTGGTAGCAACAGTTTCACGCCTAGTCAAACAATTTAGTTAGACAACGAGCCAACTAAGACTGACGTAAGTAAGCCATGGTAATGGAATGTTAGCCAGACCCTGCTCGCGTGATCTCCAGCCAGCGTGTGAAGTAGCCTCTACAATTGCTACTTTTCAGAGAACGGGACTATGATAATGATGCGGGTTTTATTCGTACAATCGTACGTACGTAAGTACGTACACACTGACTGGCAATAGAGATGGCAGGGCGTCTGCAGCCAGGTGAGATTGCGTTCTAAATGACCTGTAAGTAGGTTTGGACTCCGGCGGAGCTGACCAACATCGGGTTGTGGGTAAATGTTCTGGTGAAAACTTAAGTTGCATTTACGTTATTTTTGACGAAGACCTCTGCCCCCCTAGACAAGTGACATCGCTATGGATAGCGAGTCGAAACGATAACTTTTTATGTATGCGATATGACATTTGGAATCGCTAAGGTGACGTCACCTAGCGAATCCAACTGTCAAATCGCATAAAGTTATCGCTTCGATTCGCTATCCTTAGCGATGTCACTTGTCTACAGGCACTGAGCTCTCGGGTTCGATCGATGATTATGTGTGTGACGTAATTGATTCTGGTTCCCACGACACAGGGTATCCTAGTGTAGGGCCAGAAGCAATGTATCTGTTTCATAAGTACTTTGAATACTTTCACATACTTTGTTATCGATACAGTACGTATAACGCGGCTTTTCAATTACATTCAATTCAATAATCATTTATTTTAGATCCTAATACAGTCAAAAATGCTAGTAACTGGATAGGTTTTTAAATTATTCATATAAGTATTCATTCATATAAGCATCATGAAAACAAAAACAAATTATCTACATTGACAAATTTTGGGGAATAGTTCCCCCAGCTATGGGGAACTATTCCCCAAAGTTAGGAACAACTTTTCATAGCATGATTGTTGCAAAACATAAAAATCTAGTCAGCACCAGTCTCGCTCGACCCAGAAATTAAGTTGTTTTTATTGTCATATTAAACTTAACTCTAGCGGTTAAAAAACTCGTAAAAACCTGGCTCTCAACTTTGACATTCCAAGATATATTTTGTATTTAACGTCAGCGTCGACCCGAGATAAGTGTTTGACTTGTCATTTATCTTTCCCGTCTTAGGCCTACTATTACGAAGGCGAGTCAACGCTATTCTCTGTATGACTTTGACAAATGCATAGAAAGGAGGTATTTCCAAAAAAAGCCAGAACCGGTGCGGACGAAACATCTCTCAAAATAAAGATTAACTTTTTGAAAATAGATATAAAAAGAATTTGTGTCAAATTTCATGCCTAAATTCTTTATTTTCCTTCTGAAGTCTTGCAGGCGATCATAAAAAACTATGAACTTATAGTGAATAAAATCTTAATTACTGTCACTATTTATTTTTATTTTTATTTTCATGATATTATATAAAATGTTTTTCAAATAAACCAGCCAGTTTTTTTTTTTTTACTTATTTACACGTTAATATAATAATATTAACGTGTAAATAAGTAAAAAAAAAAAACTGGCTGGTTTATTTGAAAAACTATATTTTTTTATAATAGGTTGTAATTGAATAGAATTTTGCCGTATGACAGATATATGAATATCAAATAGTGACAATAATTAAATCATATAGTTAGATTGAAGCCTGCACTTCAGAAGGCAAAACAGACATTTAAACCATCGAATTTGACACTAGTTATATTTATGAATTATAAAATTATAAATAAATAAATATGGCCCATTTATCTCCCCGCCAAGGGGCACAAGCCTTTACCCGGATACGAGTAAGATTAAGCCGTACTCCACCTCGCTGGCTCAGTTCGGGTTGATGAAGGATTTTGCGACCACTATCACTTAGCGATAGTAGCTGGGACCTACACCTTAATGTGTCACTGAACGTCCGATACTGTACTTAAGATAAATTCATTATCTCATTGGAACATGGTCAGAAAACTGCAACTCCATCCATTTTTAGAATTACCATACTAATTATACTCCTTATACATTTCGGGTTGGGTTTGTTTCCTCCTTTTACTGAGTTGTCAAAGTTATTCAGAGAATTTTCCACTGTCAAATAACGTTTATCTGCGTGTTTATCTGATTTTTAATATAATTTGTACGTGTGAATCGCCAAATAAAGTTACCAGACTGTTTATCTGGGGAAGGAACAATAGGCCCCTCTAGTCCAATAAAAAGCCAAGTCATCTCACATCCTTTGTATTCTAGTGCTTGGCTTTGGAGTGAGATGTTTTGACAACTTAATAGACTCACCGCAGTTTTCCGCCCGCTTATAATTTAGCTAACAGTAAGTGTCGTGAGGTCACAAATTATGCGCACGTATCATAAAGTACCGAGCCGGCAACATGATCAAGTTGATCAATTTTGAGTCAGCGGTTGGAGTGGGAAGTTGTGAAACTATTGCAAATGGACTAGTGAACGAACGAAGTACTAACATCATTCATATGCAAAATGAAATTAAAATGGGTCAAGTGCGAGTCGGACTCACCCACGAAGGTTTCCGTGCCAGCGTACAAGAAAAAACGCAAAAAAACATGTCTTTGCTATTGTTGAATTAATTGTTGCTGTGGCGGCAAAAGAAATACACACTCTGTGAAAATCTTAACTCTCTACATCTTACCGTTCACAAGATACAGCCCGTTGACGGACAGACGGAGAGGCCGACAGAGAGACCGACGGACAGACAGCGGAGGCTTAGTACTAGGGTCCCGTTTGGTACGGGAGCCGAAAAAATTAACGGCGACGTGCTAACCTCTGTCGCGAAAAATGGAGTATTGAATTACTGGTGAAATGTAGATCCTCCTGTGCAGCTGCCACTCTACATATCAAAAAGTGTTACGCAGATCTTCAATACTCTGTTTTGGGTGACAGGCCCTTCGCCATAACTATGGAAATGTGAACGTATTTCCTCACAATGTTTTCCATAGCCGTTACAACGGTAAATTTGACCAAAGCAAAAACAACAAAACATCTTAGTATGCTCCATACAAAAATCTTTGCCTCCATAAGAAAATACATCCAGGATTTATCGCTCAATCACGCATGTATCTGGCGTACGCCTTGCCAATAGAGCCTCTCCTAGTAAGGATGTACTCAAAAACTCGATACTTCAGTCAACGCTATTGTATGGCTATCTCGATCCTATAGGTCAGTCTCCAAATGTGGTATTTATTGATTGACAACAATAAAAACTATGGGACACTAAATGAATAGCAATAATGTATCTACCCCTGCCACAGCTGTGCCTCTGCCCAATGTGCCGTTTTATGAACAAAGGCAAGCTTATCTCCAATTTTTTCCAGCGAAACTAGGACTGACTGACTGTTTCCTTATTTTGTTTCTAGTTTTGAGGAGGCAGTGTTTTGCCGATGTGTTACTGCCAGGGAGTTGTTGATAGGTGTCTCGTTACATAAACATTTAGACACTTAAATATCTAAAACTCCATCAACCCGCACTAAGCCAGCGTGGTGGAGTTTGGCTCAAACTTACTCGTATTCGGATAAAGGCCCGGGACCTTCGGAGAGAGCATCAATGGGCTATAGTTTATTGTCTTCTCGAAACAGGCCAGAGGTTTTTATCAGGCTTTGACATGATATTACTAGAGTAATGCCACTTTGTCTTTGTTTGATGAGGCAATCATACATAATAATGTTCCTTTCACTAGATTATTCTAGACTACTTAGACTAGATCATTTGAATAGATTATAAAGCCTCTACCAATTCCGGAAAACGCACGGAAATGATTATGATAGGCAAAGAAACTTCTTCGGTCACGATTGCAGAGCAAGCCCCACGCCCGGAGCGTGTGAATAAGGCCCTATACCTCTTTTTACCACATAAGGTACGGTACCTTAAAAGATCCGACCGCTCCAGTATCATAAAACAGCAGAGATAAATCAATAACAATCTATCTGTATGTTTATGGGAATAACAAAAATTGATGAATCGCCTAACTGGGGATGGACGATGTGCATTAGCTATATCGACATGACCAGCTACATTTACCTTCTTTATTCCTCTTAACAACTCGCCCTAAGGTTTATAATGTTGTGTTCGGATTCCAGAAGAGTTGGTAAGGACATAACAATTTCTCGAAACCGCCATGTCTGATCCGACGAGGTCGTGACGCGAAGCTAGGATGCGCCGGAGTCGGTAAGCTCAGATTTATTAGTACCATTGTAGTTTGCGTTTTGTAACAAATACCTCGGGTTTTACTTAGCGGATAGGATTACTCCAACATTGCTTTACTTGACAAATAGGTACTGGGTTTGAGTAACAGATCAATTCGTTGTTTTTATCGCGTTTTGTTTTAGCACGGACAGAGTGGTTTTAAATATATACAATATCCTTTTTGGTCATTTCTGTAGACCGATTACCGAAGTCAGTTTGGGAGAGGAATTTAAAATATTATTTGAGTTTTTATAGCACTAGTTTATAAAACCTCAACAGTATTTAGAAAATGGCGTCGTAAAAAACAAATTGGCTGCACCATACAAAGTACGATGGTTTGAACATAAGAAATGTGTAGTTAACAACAGCATACGAAATCGCTACCGCCAGGTTAGTTTATCACTCAAACAGATGCCTTTACAATGTAGCACCAACTATGCACAATCTATTCTTACGCGGCATAAAATAAAACTAAAATTCTCCGCCGTTTTCATGACTGCAGTTCTTGCAAATCATGACAGCGCGAGGGCCCTGTTTGCAGTTCGACAAGTACCTGCAATTTTGACTGTGTCTGTGCCTGATGGAGGCTTAAACAAACATATACACATAAAATACATATGGCTACATTACCACTTATAAGATGCATCCAGAGAAACAGGATTTTAAGATACTATCAAACGCTAGGATATAAAAGAAGAGTTGATGACAAGTCGTTAGCTCATCTCCTGATAGAACACTAGGCCTCTGCTAACTTAAATATGCCTCTGTCCGCGCATATAAAGAAAACCAACGTCACGCTCATAGATAATAGAAACAATTATAGGTACAATTATCTGTGGTCACACCACACCGAAGCTCACACGCGCTCATTATTTGCAAGACATATTGAACTGAGACGGTCGGCTATATTCCTGCGCGCGCGTCGATATGATCAGACCCCCGTCGCCTTATTGATAAGGTTTCCATACTTCCCGTTGCTGGTGGAATGCTCCTGTATTCATATAGTCCCGATTATCGGTACTTGTGGCGTGTATACACGAATGAATATCAGTCTGATCGAGAAATAAACTAGAGGTCAAATGATGGTAAGAATATTGAGGACCTGATTTTAGCACTCTTGCCATCTCACCTACTTATTTCGTTTATATTTACTGCACATAATACCATGGACACTATTTACATACATTGATCTACCCCCAAACTAGGATTCCCTGTATCTTGGGTACTAGACAACGATACACATACTTATATAGATAAATATTATACTTAGATAGATAAACTACCATGACTAGGGTACAAACATCCGTTCTCATGAAACAAATATTTGCCCCCACTGGGACTCGAACCCGGGACCCTTTGATTCGTAGGCAGGGTCACAGCCGACTCGGCCATTCGGGTCGTCAACATGAAAACAAACATGAAAATTCACATGACAAGCTTATAGAATATAGCATTAACAAAGACAAGCTTATATCTAACAAGAGATTTCTTCCACCAAACCCAAGATGGAAAGTATAAATTTATTAGATGCAACAGAAATACAAGTAAAGGATATAAAAATGTGTTTTTTCTAACCTTCTAAATATTTATATGAAAAAAAGATATGTAAATAAACAACATTGAAACCTAAAGTTTACAGCAAGAGAAAGAAAATCCTCCTTTAGACGATTCTTGAAGATAAAGAGAGATGGACTGTCCCTGATTGCGCAGGGAGCCCGTTCCACAGATTTATTGCCCTAATTCGGAACCCATGTTCGTAAGCGATGGTATTGTGACATGGAGAAAAGTGCATGGAGGCCGTGTGGGATCTACGAGTAGCGATGCGCGATAGTGAATGATTTTGTGTGTCGAATGATCCGACGACTACTAATATTATTATTCGACTACAAAATTAGCCATCGCTAATCCTAATAATCGAATGATGACCACTTATTTCAATTCGAATAACGAAACCAGACAGGACCACTGTAGTTTGTATTGTACTGTAAAATATCGAACATAGGACTGAATCTTGCTTGCAGCCGAATTACCAAAAGAAAACCAAGCGAACATATTGAATAATCGAGTTGGACCAGGTTTGATGAATGATTTCCGAATCGCTAATCGCTAATATGTAATGGTTGCAACTTGAAGTTATAGCCATATGGTTGAATATAGTTTGCAAGTCGGACTGTCGGCCAGTTGTTTGAATGATTTTGACGACTTTCGAATACACATTAGTGGAGGTGCCTCGATTAGTATTCGTCGATCGCTGTCAGTCGCTGTTCGTTGTTGTGAGGTGTCCATTTGAATGATTTAGGTGTTTCATTCGAATACTTCGAATGATTGCCATAATCGAGAGATTTCATTAGTGTCATTCGTAATCGCGCATCGCTATCTACGAGGTCTAGTCGACGAAAGGAGGTCGAAGCGTTCACGCATTTGTCACTCATTTCCACGACGTTTTCTACAAATATTATAAACTGAGTTTCCCATTCTCTCTTGTCTTCAGATAATGTATTCCAAACCATTTGGTAAAGTCTTGTAATATTTCCTGTCCTTAGGAAGAGTGACCCTATTGGAACAAGTGACAGTAAAATAAACCTTCAGTTTCTTGATAGGTAGCGATAGGCCAGCCCCCTGTGACGCAGGATACTACTAAGCCTCTGCAACTTCGTATGGGAAAAGGTGTGACTGTACGTTTTAAGTTTTGTTTAACAGTAAAACTATTAGTGTGGAACCAGTGACAAACTTTGTGACATTATTATGGTAACAAATATATTCTTTACCAATTTTTGTTTTGACTCCCAAATATGTTAAATGTGCACCAAAATTGCTCCCATGTGGTTCCATAGAACTTCTTTTCGAATACCTACCTTATCTTACCTTACCTGGAGCTGAAGCGAAGCGGAGTGGAGCGAGGCGACCCCGTGGATTTAAGTGTAAAATAGGGTGAAAATTGGTTGAGATGTATTTTTTTTTTCGATGAAACTCTCACACAATTGGGTAAACAGTTACCAAGCCAATGGTAAAATTCCCAAACCAGTCGAATGGAGCCGTAGGCGGCACAATAAGCTAACACTAAAGCTTATTGCGCCATACATCACCCGATAGAATCGCCACCGTAAATTGAAAGGAGCTATTATGATGGGCAAATGGAACCTCGGGGTCATAGTGACGTCACGAGCGCGGGGTTAAACTGTTACAGTAATTCAACTGGGGCCCGATTCCGCTAGCACAATGACCGCTCGACATGACGCGACGACGGTCAACTTGAGGTATTAAAATCGAAAATTTAAAAAATTACATCCCCATTAATTTGCTTGGTGCTATCTTCTCTGACGGGCGTATTTCCGAAGCACTGTTAGAGTTAATGGAGTTTCCTTTTCCTGTGCGAGATTCAGCCGTGAATTGCACTTGAAAGGGAAATTTCCTTTTTCAAACTCAAACTATAATCAGTTACTCATTGGTTTAGTTGATTATATATTTGATAAAAAAATATATTTTTCTCCATATGTATGAGTGTTTTACTTGTAAAGGTGCATTATTTTTACCTACTTGCAATAAAAGATGTGAGTTTTGAGTTTTTTGACGTTTTAGTGATCCCGTTCCTTTTGGGGGATAATTAATTGTTATGATTACCGATCACCTTACTTTTATCAATTATTGACTAGAAATTATTCTTTAAACGCCAAATATTTTAAACCTAAAGTTGACCGTCGTCGTCCCGTACTTGCCACTAAGCGGTCATTGTGGTAGCGGAATCCAGGCTCTGTTCTGTGCCACGGTTACTGGTGAAATATCACACGCGGATAGACATGTTTTATCGATATTAGATTTGCTAGTTTTCAGTTGTGACTTTAAGAACATCATCAACAGTACTTGTACCTTCTGGGTACCTACATATCATAGTAGCTCTGTAAGTTGTAGCCCTCTTGAGTGACAGTTTATTTCTTTAAATAACACATACAAACTTATGAATGCACCTGGTTACGTACATGGAGTATGAAAGTAGCCGCACCAATAACTTTGTAAGCTATATTTTACGGTCTTATACCTATAGACTTTTCCATACACCAGAAAATACATTACATTTTTCATCCTTATTAACTAGAGATACTGTTGACAATAATTACCAGTAGTTATGTTTTAGATATAATTCGTCAAAAATGCTTTTCAATTTGTATTATTCCAATCATTTAATTACAATCATGGTATCACATCATCTTGAAGCCCACGTCATGGATTTCGAAGTGTAATCTAAGGATAATATATAATAATGTACCCCATTAATGTCCCCACCGAGGGGCAAGGGCCTTTACCCGGTACGAGTAATATTGAGCCATACTCGACCACGCTGGCTCAGTGCGGGTTGATGGAGGGGTGTCGGGCTAGTGGCCAGCCCGACCATCAGATGTTTTCATGCTGCCCCATTAGGGCCTCCGACCAGCAGCCTTATGGCGTAAGTCGTCTGAGCTATGAACTTCATATAGATTTTTACGTTTGACACCTGCACCAGCTTCATCTGTCAAATTGGTATCACGCAAGCAGCATCATAATGGAGGCCAAACCCAAGCTCATTGAATGAAGCCTAGAAGCCTTCGGTGATACCCCGCAATCGATGAAATTGTATGAGCATGAGATGAACCATAGACACACGCTATGAACTTCAGAGAGTTACGCCATAAGGCTGCTGGTTTATGACTAATAAGATAAAGTTCCTTTTAAAAGTTGACGTTGATATTGTTATCCATATGGCCATTTTATTTTTGAATTATTAAATACCCTATAATATTGCATTTAACGTGGCATCGAGCTCCCTGGTCTTATGGGTTTCGCGCTTGCTTCTCACACAGGAGATGCAGGTTCGATTCCTGACCATGTAACAATGAGATAATTCATTTATCTTAAGTTCATTATACGGACGTTCTAACGGTGATGGAAAACATCGTGAGGCAACCTTCATTACTCCATAGCTGCGGCGATGGGCTAGCCCCCTATCACGCAAAATGGTGTATTGAATAACTGGCTCATAGTGGGAACCACTGTGCCTCTGCCACCCCGTATGGGAAAAGTCGTGACGCTATGTAATGTAATGCATCTTTATCATGGAAGTCCTCCATAAATGGCATTTAATCATGACTATGTTTATTACGGCCATTCACAAATCCCTCCTATTTATGAAAAAATGTCAGGTCCCTTCATCAGATCAGCTTGATACCCTCACTAATCCATCCACTACTTCCCGAGACGATTCTAAAGAGCCAAAACTAGGTAGGATTGCGTTAGTTTATTACAGAGTTCCTGTGACCACCATCCGGCTCCATCATCAGCTTAGCTCAATGATATCAAAATATTGCACCGTCACCGAACTTACATAATTATTCCGAATCTCAGCTCAATCGGAAACCGGAAAGTGGTTCAAATTTAACTTGCAAGATTTGTTTACATAGTTAGTTACATCCTTAGTTACGGGTGAACCTTTTAAGAGCGTGTTAAAAAGGAATCCCGAAATGGGTTGGTAAGCGCAAAACTCGCAAACGGCTTTACCGATTGCGATGAACTTTTTTCAACTAATTGTTGAATTTCCAGATTTTTTCTTATGGGGAGTAAACAATAAATAAAAGAGCAGCCGAAAAATTTAAAGGCTTATGTTTAAACGATCACCAAAAACCTATTTTACTACCGATAAATTCGAAACGACCGCCAAAATGTGTTTGGATAAATGATCACCAAACTTCTTTTTATGTTTTGTGTACTTAAGTACACATAAGTGTATATACTGTGTACTTAAGTACACTTAAAACATAAGATTTAAGTATTTTTTGTTCTTCTTAAATGTTCAACCTTACACGAAGGATAAAGGGGGCTTCGCTTCGCTCACCCCTTTACCCTTCACCTAAGCTACCGCAGTATTTTTCCCTGATATTTTCTGCAACTTTTGGTGATCATCTACCCATTTTGGGTAGGAAAAAAATATTTTGGTGGTCATTATATTTATTGCCAAATTTAAATATTTTATAGGCAGTGCCCCCGCCACGTCGAGCAAGGAAGCACAAGAGATCCATCCTTTACAGGGTGCGTTTCGGGGTATTTCCTTCTTACAGTATTGGTCATCACCTTTTGACGCGACAGCGAGAGAGAATTTATAGATTATACTAATCAATAAATTCTGGACCGTGATAGCGTTCATCATACTGTTCAAACAAACTGTAGTAAATCGAGGAAGGTCAAAGAGCGTCCCTATCTAGCCCTCGGCCCTGGCTCCGCGATACAATAGCCAATTTCAAGACACCGTAACCCTTTGACGGATTTCAGTTAACCCACGGTTAACGGTGACTCGATAATTCGAACAGCAAGACTGCTATGGGAGCTTTTATAGCAGCTTTCATAGTACCCGATAATTGTGCTCAACATATTTAAGTGGAAATAATTGGCTTAGAAGTCGAAGAAACAGCGCATTGGAACGTACTGCAACGTATTTATGTGCCAATTATAATCATCTTTGTAAGTAAAACTAGCAATTGATATTAGATTTTTGGGCTACCAGCTAACGTTTGATGACACTTCGTATCCAGACCACATTATACTAGACGCTAATATAGCAAATGTGCGATTCCTGAAGTACCTATACATAAAGAGAATTGATAAATATAACTACAATTATTCTCTAAAAGCTCACTGTTTATAATAAATAGTCTAAAAATAGATGATCTTTGATCAAGAACTCTACATGTCGTTACAGAAATGCGTAGTCATATCTTAAACGGTTGTTAGGTATAACATTCTAAATTAATAATAATTTATAAAAGTTGTTCCGAATGATATTTTTAACGATCCCTACAATGTGGCTGCCTACCTTTATTTTGTACCCCGTGTAATGTGCCAGTATCGTCACAAGCGACTGGGCTAGGTTCACGAGTTTCACAAGTTCCTGTAATAAAGGCGCACGGTTTTATGAATCTTTTTACTTGAGTCTGATTTACGTGACCCATGGCACCGGGGCCTTTATAATTCGAATTTATTAATATGATTGAAAACGTTATTTAGGTAGTTACTATCTTATTCCACCTTCTTTAATAATATGTCTTTATGCTTGGACTAGAATCACCGCTGCGAAGACATTGGTATGGAAATAGATTTGAATCAATTGGAGTTCAATAGGGAAGGCATATGTCCAACGGTGAATTAAATCATGCTGAAGATGACAATAGTTTTTCAATTGTACACTTCTACAGACTTATAATTATAATCTAAGTCATTTGGTTACCACCTAAAATATAAAATTACACACACAAATTAAAAACATTCATGTATTTTCTAAATTAGTTAGATTAGGTTAGGCATCTTAGTATATTGAAGTTCGTTGATGCTACATAACATGGCGCTAACTTCAAAACCTTTGCATAAAAAACATCTACAAAGCAATCAAACCGATTCTAACCGAGTCCATTCCTCTTCCCGAGTCCTTTTGTGAGAAAAAAAAAAGGCTCACCGACAATTCGACACAGTCGGGACTCGAACCCGGCTCAGCGGGCACAAAGCTTTCTCATTAAACCGTCAACAGCAAAGCTCTGATGCTAAAAAGGCTTTACGAGAACTCAGTCAGGATTGTTTGTGTTTGAGTTATGTTGGTTCGGTAGATTGGAAAAACGTATATAGTTATACAGTAACCAACGGAATTAACTGGATCATTAATATTGTTTAGGTTAGCTAGATTCTAAGGTTATATACTATGTCGACGAGTATATCTACTAGGGTCAAATAGTCACATTCGAAAACACGCACAGCAAAGAAATCGATAGACGCATTTCGAACGCCTGGAAGAGCTACTGGTCCATGAAAGAGCTGATTAAGGGAAACCTTCCACTGACACTTAAGCGAAAGCTCGTCGACGTGTATTCTCACCTACTATTATTACGATAAGAGTAAAATTGACGGACCGTATCAGAAATACCTCACTACATTCCATAACTCATAACGTAGACGTGGGAACTCAGAATGCCTAACTTGAATGGAACTAGGCCGAACATGTCCGTCGTAAGGACAAACAGTTTATGTGTTGACCTGGGTTCCACAATCACTCTGAATTACATTTTCAAAGGAACCCAATATTCTCAATTATTCATTGAAAAAGTTAAGGCATTCATTGAACTCTTTTTTCTGTGAAAGAAGAGAGCTAGGGAAAAAAGGTCGGAGCGTGACTTCTCTAATTATGTGTCGAAGTAGCAAACCCTACATAGATCGGTCGGTAGTCCAAGTTACGAAGGTACCGAGAAGTTAAGCAATATTACTTATTTATTCAACTTCTCAATTTTTCATATTTTGTATGTGTAATTCTGAATGACAAAAAAATTGATAGTGATTTTGCAACACTGTAAAACGAATTATTAAGAATTATTAAGATATCGTCATGGTTTTTACCCTCTGTCAATCATTGCTGATGTATTTTTATTTATTTATTGTTTTATTTATGTGCATTTGAAATTTATACATAGAAATAAAATAGCATTGATGTAAGTAAAGAAAGCCAGCTACGAAATAAATCGATGAGAACATATGAAGATGAAGTCTCACCTGGCATAACCAGGGATCTCATTGATGACCTATCTGAACTATGCTTTATGAAGCACAAAGGAAATAAGTTCACTTCTGCAAATAAAACTCTGTGGGTAAAGTATACTCCATACATTTTCGTCATCATCCTGTCTGATATTTAATCAAGGCTTGATAATTTATTATAGCCTTAGTTAACTGACTGTTAAGTTGGCAGTAAACCAACATCGATACTTGACATTTACGAGTACTCAAAACACAACTTTGTTGCAGTTACAAATCTTAGAATTTGTTTGTTTATTGTTTTTTTGTGTGTATTTTTGAATGTTAATGCTACAACGCCGATGATTAGTAAGACGAAATATTCTAAGAGGGCAATAAACTACAACATAAAACAACACAATACACACATTAAATAGAATAACTGGACACTTCTAGATTATCAAAAGGTTATTTGTAGCTGTAGTTCTTCTCTGTATGTCAAGTCATTACGTGTCATGTGTATTTTAATTTAATATTTGTACGCCCTTAGGGTAGAGTGTGTTAAGAACTACAACTCTTATTAATTAACAACCCTGTATACCCAAACTTGGACAAAAACTTCTTATATTCTTGTGTTCTTGTATCTGTGAAAACAATCCCGCTTTCAAAACGATGATTTGAAGTATGTCCGCCATCTTTAAATTTACGAATGTCCAATCAGAACGCGATTATTTCACACGCTGTAATTTAAAGAAAGAAACAGGATATGTGAAGTTCTCTTCATTCAGAATCGAGCAAATGTTCTAAATTGGAAAGGGAAATATTAAACTGCACATCAAAAACACTGATTTGTACAGCAAATATCAGAGCAAAATGCTGCGGTAGCTTAGGTGAAGGTACACTAGTGAAACCTTTATCCTTAGGTTGAACATGCAAGAACAACAAAAATTCTTAAAACATAAACTTGAGTATACATAAAATATTTAAAACATAAAAAGTGTTGTTGCTGATCCTTTTTTGCTGTGCAAATTAGTATTTTTGATGTGCGATTAAAAACTAACCAATGTAAATTTTCCCGCTGCTTCATAGCTACGGCGGTGTGATAGACCGTCTGTTAAGTAATAATTGTGATAAACGAAAAACTTTCGATACTCATAAATTGAATCAATTGAAAGACCGCCCAAGAAATAACAAATAATAATTACGTTGAACAATAAACTTCATTTCATAAACATTATCACCTTGTATAGGATGTATTTGCTTCTCACATTCAATTAAGAGAGTGAACTAGTCGATTAATTAAAAAAATATTGCTTCCTTTGAAAACGGATGTAAGCCAATAAATTATATACCTAATATATTAATAATTGTCGAGTGATAAAAAGGGCATTAAATAGTGGAATCATTATTAATGCTTGCATTTTCTTTCAATACCTCATATGTATGTGGTTAAGTACATAGAATATGAAAGTAGCCGCAGCAATACTTTGTAAACTACATTTTGCGATCAAAAATATGACCTATAGACTTTTTACTTAAACTTTATAGCCCATGTCAGACCTTGCTGTTAATAATTTTGTAATTATTTATTTCTGCTTATTAATTATAATAAATCATATTGTTATATTTGTATTAGTTAAGCACAAGCAATTTTCAAAAGAGATCTAAAAATCAATCTGTGGGAGTTTCTACACCCTTCTTCTCCCACTGTGGACCAATGTAGGGAAGTGGCAAAAAATGATGATTGCTAAGTATATGTAAATATCTACAGTAATAAAGAGATTTGATTGATTGATTGCAATTCAAAACGGTTTGCTGACAACTCGGGCATTATGTCTGAAGTGACACATTTAAATTTCAAAAAGCTCAGTACAGTTATTCACAAGCTGCCGTAAGTACAACACAATTTCATGTCAATAAAATTCATAGTTTAATGACCATGTGAATTTGACCTACATATTATTAAGTACGTTACAAAAGGCGTATTGAGAACATTAGTTCGGAATTTCAATGAGGCATTGTCTTCCTTGTTGGAGATAAGCTCGTCTTTGTACATATTTTTTCTTTTATAAGTTATCTGAATGTCTGTTTTGTGTAGTACAATAAATACATTACGAGGCCTATGAATGGTCTTTACTATCGATAATCAGGGGCTTAGAGAGTGAACTTTCGATTTCTAGCTTGTTGGACACTTCGTAATTGACTACTGTTTACATTTATTATAGCACTTTCTTGAAACGGACGACTTAAATAGGGGAAATAATAAAAGTGGCGAGAAACAAGTGAACAAATTCTTGCGACCGACATTTTGGTTCACTTGCTGAATAACATCTATATAATCCAAAAAACTGCATCAAAAATGGTAAATAGTTTCTGAGAAGCCCTCAAACGTCAATCATGCTGGTGCTGCAGTGCCCCCTGGCCGTCAATTACAAACAGGCACATACATTGCTTCTGGCCCCACTGTCTGTCGTAGGAACCAGAAAAAGAGACGTCACACATATGAACACCCAAAACTTTGGTATTTTTTCTTACCCGCAAAACATATCTAAGAAACTGCTCCGAAATTATAGGCGTCAAATGCAAAAAACCGCATCGAATTTGGTCCAGTAGTTTTTCGGGAAAATGGCAACGGACATACACACACAAAAACATCACTAACCCTAAACGCATATACCGCCTCCGTTCCGTCAGTCGTCGTAGCTAAAAAAGTAATATTGTGTGACAAAAACAAAAACAGAAACAAAAATAGGCAAAAAAGACAAAAGAAAACGCCGTTCAAGGAGCTATCGCTCAGTTACTTTAAAATAGTACTTCAGTTAGTGTAGGTGAGACCTTTTTATTCGTGTTCAATTAAACCTCTTGATTTAAATAGATACCTTGAATTATGACGTCAATATGGCGCTCTAAGTATATTGCATCCCACCGAGAAGTCTAGTTGAATCATAGATTAGTACATAGATTCTACAAAATATGTGAATAGTAGTGATGCTAATTCTCTTGTAGACTGTACTTACTGTTAGTAGTATTATTGAATTATAATCTTGTTCCGGAGTCAATGGAAATTATTAAACTACAAAACTAATGCGCCATTTCCCTTGTAACTGGTTCTGATTCTAATGGCAGTTACTTGCTCATTGTAAAATAAGAAAGTGATCCCGATATGATAACATTTGTTAAAGAAATGTCTGAGTCCAAACCAGAACTGTGATATGTTTGTAGCTAGTACCTCTTTGAGGCACAGCCTTATTGGGCCTCTTTCATATTAAATAAATTTATCTGAAATGTGTTTCTATGAGCTGCTAAAGATATTCCACATATTCTTCCTTAGTGAAGATTTTTCAAAGATTACGCATGTGTGTCCACCGATACCTTGTGATCATTTTCCAGTATAAATATTACAAAAAAAAGGTAAAAGTGTCGATAGCAAAAAATTTAACTTTTTGACACAAATATTGACAACTGGGAATTGTACATAGAACGACTGGAACAGTATTTCTTAACAAAGGGAATTACACTTATAACGACCATCTATGCGGAGGCATATGAGTTGTTAGGTTATACGCACACCAGCACGACCAGCTGCTAAAACCCTCACAGATTTAGTGAAACTGATGAATGGATACTTTCAGCCTACACCCAGCTTCCTAGCAGAGCGCATTCCACATATTCTTCAAGAAACACCCAGTAAACGCTGTTTTTTAATAATGACAACAATACAACGGGGGAGCCCCCTGTGCAATCCTGTCTTGCCGGAGATGCGTAGTTATTTTTTTATCGAATTTAAAACATCACATTTTGAGGTTAGACGGAAAAGACGCTTTGTTGGAAAAGTAGCCACCTAAAATAGCCACAATAAGTTTTCTTCTGTATTTAGGCGAATGTGCTCTCTTGTGTTTTCTTTACTACTGGCTAGAGTAGGTTATTGTGGCTTCTTAAGGTCATTGTGGCTACTTTCAATCAGGTAGGTTATGTTATGTTAGAACGTTGAAAAAGATAAACCGGAGTGGAGTGGAGCGAAGCGTATGCAAACAAAAATGACTGGCTAGAGTAGGTTATTGTGGCTAATTTAGGTCATTCTGGCTACTTTTTTAATAAAGCTACTCCCCCCCCCCCTATCTTTTACCGTCATTATAATCATAATTATAACTAACCTCTAAAAGAAAAAAAGTTTATTTATTTTTCTATTTCTTATATCATCCTTATGCAGAGCCCTCTCTCTTCCTCTCTTCCACAAATCTCGCTTCTGGGGCGATTCCCACCAGCTCTTTTAAGGTCCCTCAGCCCGTCATTGTATTTGTAAATGTATGACCATATCAATATATTCAGACTGTAACAGAAAGGTGTAAAAACCCCTCAAAATGTGATAAGAATAATTTCTGAACATCAAAATGAAAGAATAAAATAATATTCTTCGCATACATAAGCAAGGCTTGTCAAGACGACCCGGGTAAGTATAAAGCAGCTTAATTTTTAGTGACAATCGACTAACCCGTTTCGTCGGATTAAGTATGATACAGATCATTTCATTTCCTTGTTCCGTTAAGTCGTTTTGATCCGTGGAAATAAATGTCCTTCGCAAAATATTTTTTTACGGTACAGTAATACCTCGCTTTACGCGACCTCGCTTAACGCGATTTCGTTATAACGCGATTTTTAAAATACGCGCTAATTTACCTCGCTTTACGCGTGTCCTGATTGGTCCTATGGCGCGAGTGGCGCGATCGCATGAGCCAGTAATAATGCGTAGTTTTGTGAGATGTTTAAGTTGTACATACCTACATACATTGTTGAAAAAACGTTAGTCTTTCGTCTTTTGATAATTTTGGAATAAAATTTCTTTTCTTGGACTGAAAATGTCGTCGCGGGCTATTAAAAAAGAACGAAAAAGTTTAAGTTTGGAGGTGAAGCTAAAGGTTTTAAAAGAAATGGATAAAAGTGGTAAAGCTACAGAAGTTGGACGACAATTTGGGCTCTCAGAGTCTACTGTGCGTACAATTGTGAAAAGTCGTGATAAACTATTGCGTTCTAGTGAACATGGGACGCCAACCAGTGCCAAGAAAATAACTCGTACGAGACCAGCTGTTATAGAAAAAATGGAGCAAATGCTTTCTGTGTGGATAGAAGATATGAATAAAAAAAATGCTCCAATAAGTCAAGATATCGTTTGTGCAAAGGCAATTTCTTTATATGAGAGCCTGAAACAGCAAGAAGGTGAAGGGTCTTCTGTTCCATCTTTTGTAGCTAGTAATGGGTGGTTTGAGAAATTAAAAAAACGATTGAATCTGCATAACATTCGTGTAACTGGAGAAGCAGCAAGCGCTGATACAGCAGCTGCATCGGAATTCCCTACCCAGCTTCACAACTACATACTGCGAGAGAAAATTCCAGCATGTCTCGTCTTCAACGCAGATGAAACTGGTCTTTACTGGAAAAAAATGCCATCTAGAACTTTTATTTCAAAAGAAGAAAGGCAGGCGAGTGGTTTTAAAGCAGCCAAAAATCGACTGACTCTGCTTTTAGGTGGAAATGCCACTGGAGATTTAAAATTGAAACCATTGCTGGTTTATCAATCAGAAACACCACGAGTGATGCGAGGCATGGATAAGGATAGCTTGCCAGTTATTTGGCGATCAAACCGAAAAGCATGGGTAACAAGAGAGGTTTTCAGTGATTGGTTTACAAACAGCTTTTGCCCAGAAGTTAAAGCGTACTGCAATCGTAATAGGCTGCCTCCAAAAGTTTTGTTACTGTTGGATAATGCGCCTGGTCATCCACCAACATTTGATTCACCGCGAGGTTTGAAAGTGGAGGTGATGTTTTTGCCACCAAACACCACCTCCATTCTACAGCCTATGGACCAAGGGGCTATAGCGAACTTCAAGGCCTACTATCACCGTCGCACGTTTGGTCAGCTAATCCGGGAGACAGATGGAGAAGGACAGCAGTCTATGAGTGATTGGTGGAAATCATTCAATATTTTTAAGGCTGTACAAAATATTGCTGCCGCTTGGAATGAAGTGAAGCTGAGCAGCATGAATGGAGTATGGAGAAGTCTGTGGCCTGATGTAGTGGAGGCACCAAGTAGGCGTCTGCGAGTGCAAGATACAACAAGACAGGTTATTGAAGACATCGCAGTCATGATGGAGGGTTCTGAGCTCGGAAGCATTCCAATGGAGGAGTTAGAAGAATTTGTTGCCACCGATAGCGCACCTTTAAGCAATGAAGAATTATTGGCAATGCAAAACACTTCCCAGATAAATGAAGAAGAACCGTCAGAAGAAAGAAAGTTATCATCCAAGTCAATTCAGGAGGCACTTTCAAAAATATATTCTGGTCTTGAGATTTTAGAGAGTTCGGACAGTGATGTTAATCGCGTTTTACATCTTAGACAATCCATAGAAAACGGTGTAGCTACATATGAAAAAATTTTAATTGATCGTAAGAAAAATGCTACTCAAAAAACTTTAGACCAGTATTTCTCAAAAAATTAAGGTTATTTTTTAATTCATTGTTTTTTTTTGTAACTAAGTATTAAAGTAACTTTGTAATACATACATACATACATTTGTCTTGTTATTCTATCAACCTCGTTATACGCGTATTTCGATTAACGCGAATTTGTCTGGTACGCATCCCTCGCGTTAAGCGAGGTATTACTGTATTTGGATTTGTGAATTGAGTTTCATTTCCAAATTCAAATAGAGTTTTTATTTTGTGTCGTGAAATTTTAAGCGCACCGCGCCAACGACAGTCCATTACAACCGGTTTTTAGAGTTCCGTACGGAAGGGTGCCAAACGGGACCCTATTATTAAGCCTCCGCTGTCCGACTGTCCCTCCGTCATCGGGTTGTATCTCATAACGTAGTATGTTATAGTAGAGAGTAGAAATTTTCACAAAATGTGTATTTCAGTTGCCGCTGCATCAACAAATAATTAACTACAAGAGATTTTGTAAATTAAAGGGTGTCCCCACACAAGATACGTATTTTAATATCCCTGGCTCCTGTGAAACCAACACATCATTCAAATATCATCGATGTTTTCACGATATGTCATGACGTCATCGGTAGCGCAATTGGTTTGACATCGGATCTATAATTTGTTGAGACCGGTATACAAATCAAGTTCGGAGATTTCTTTTCTTTTTTGGGTTCCGTACCTACCTCAAAGGAGGAACCCTTATAGGATAACTCGCGTGTCGGTCCGTCCGTCGGTCCGTCTCTCACAGGTACTTTTCTCAGAAACTTTATGAGATATAGTCTTGAAAATTTCTGCAATAATACTTATCCTGATAACCGCAAAATAATTCAAGTCTAATATGAAAAAAATATTACCTGCAAAAAAGTGGAGGGGTTAAATGACATCCCAAAAAAAAAAAACCTAACAAGTCATGTAGGGTATCGTTGAAAAGGAATCATTATATTTTATTTTTTTTAGTTTTGATAACTTCAGATGTTATGATCACAAAAGTGCAAAGTGTGTGTGTGTGTGTATGCGCCCTCCCTATTTCTAGGAAACTACAGTCTAAAATTAAATAAAAGTAAAGATTACAGGAAAACCTACCCGTAATTGCCAAAGTTTTTTATTCATCTGTAAATAAGGAATTCGTTCCCGGGTCTTTTTACCGATCCCGGGATTTCGGGGTTGACAAAAAGCAATTCCGGGATCCCGGGATAAACCCGGGATTGTAGATTTTTAAAAAACGAGTAAAATGTAGGAAAAAAGACAGTTTTTATTCAGGCTTTTGTAATTGCAATCGCGTATTCGACACTAGTGCCCTTAACGTGAGATCGATAGCTACTTATAATATTAAAAACCATCAATAAACCACAAGACCTTTACAGTATGTAACAAACCTTTCACTTGAGTAGGTTGTGAAGTGATTTTGTTTTTTATTAAGCATATAAATATTAAACATAGATATAATTTCTCAATCAGCTATTAGTCATACAAAGTTACAATAATTATTATATATACTTCAATTATACACAAACACAATAATAACTATAATCATAATTAACGAAAACATCTTCGTGAGGTCAATATAAACTTTGTTTATTTATTTATTATTAAAATAGTATTTTGCTCTATTAATCAAATTAATATTATTATAATAATAATATTCCATGACCCATACTGCATTGCACGGCCGGTTTTTGGCGTTCTAGTAATGGACGCCAAAAACGAGCCGTGCAATAAGTGCTACGCAATGACTGTACACACCGTATTGGTGATTTATTTCAAATCCCGAAAATCCCGTGAATACGGAACTGCTATCCCTGGATCCCGAAAAATGAGCCGGGATCCCGAGATCGAATTCCCTATCTGTAAACCACATATAAACTTATATATGCACTTGATTACGTACATAGAGTATAAAAGTAGCCACGCCGATAACTTTGTAAACAACATTTTGCTCTGTAAAGTCCAAACTATTCCCTCTACATCATCCCTACCAATTCACGGTGGTACGGAACCCTTTGTGCGCGAGTCCAACTGTCACTGGACCTTCTTTTTAAATATTTTCAGTCCTTAAGTTGTCTCATACGATAGTACGGACCCCTTCGTGTCCGAGTGCGACCTGCACTTAAACGATTTTTATAAGACATATGCCTCCAGCCATTCGGGCATAGTCGGTATTTTTTTATTGTTCTGGAGATTACAATTTTCACTAGACTCGGTTAAGTCCGTCGCCTGAGGTGCTTCCGGGTTATTGTTATGCTTTCCCTTACTTCTCTCGTGACGGCTGTCTATAGTTTCTTATCGTAGTGAAATATTATTCAGTGGACCATGATATGACGTGGCCTTTTGCACAAGTTGGTAATACTTTAATTGCAACTTGAACTATTATTTAATCTTAAGGCGTGGAGTCATTTTGAACATACTTATATTTCCTCGTAACTGCATTGTTAAGTTTGACGTGCTTTCTTTGTCGCCTTGGGCAGGTTTTTTAAATATTTAACTGGAAGATGAAGCTATTAATTGTTAAGTGATAGATCATGTTCTAATAGGGTGGTATTTAAACGACTGACTGTAAATTAAAGTTTTAAGTTACAAAAATAAATGATTTACGTTACTGTATTACTAAGTGGAAGGGAATACTTAGATGACAAAACTGCATGGTCCATACCATCTCAGCGCACAGAAATTCGACGAGGGGCGATGGATCAAGTCTATCACTCGCCGGCGAATTTCCTTAGACCGAAACCAGTACCTGTTGTAAAGTCACTTTTTTAAAAAGAAGGTATGGGGGAGTTTCTTGCCGTTTCTTCTTAACCCCGAGACCCACCTTCCGAAACGGTGTAGTCTTTTTTTATATAAAAAAAAATTACTTGTAATAAGTAATTATAATTTTGACGTTGAAAAAGATAATGTATTTATTTATATTCAATAAAAAAAAATCTGAATCTGAAAAGTGAGCGACTGACTGCGAGAGACCAGCAATCAACAGAACAGCAACTTACAAAACATTAATTTGAGTTACTTAAAATACAAAATGAGAAGCTTTTCTTTGCATAAGCTCTTGCTCTTGCTTCTTCTAAGTTTTAACCTAACCTATAATCCAATTGATATTTAGCCACAATAACCTACTCTATCCAATTTTGACTTTTCTTTGCATACGCTCCGGGGTTGCTTCTTCTAAGTTCCAACCTAACCTATAATCCAATTGAAATTTGGCTACAATAACCTAATCTAGCCGAATTTGGCTTTTCTTTGCATATGTTCCGGGGTTGCTTCTTCTAAGCTCTAACCTAACCTATAATCCAATTGAAATTTAGCCACAATAACCTACTCTAGCCAAATTTGACTTTTTGTGTACCGTTATAGAAGTTGCCCTCTCTGTATTTCCAGTCGCTCACTTAGTAATTTGGACGCACGGCTAGAATTTAAATATCGGAAATGCCCACTTTTTGTAAGCTCTATTTATTATTATCTGAAAAAAAAAATGCTCTATTCTGTTTTTTTTTCGCTCGTTTCAAGTATGTCCGCTGTTCATGATCATTCGCTCAGTGATCATTCGCTCAATTAGTTTTATTCGATCGTTTCATAATTTCCCGTTCTAATATAAGTAATATTTTCAGTAAAAAGAGCTCCGTGGTCTAATGGGTTTCACGCTTGCTTCTCACACTGGAGATGCAGGTTCGATTCTTGACCATGTACCAATGAGATAATTAATTTATCATAAGTACATTATTGAACGTTCTAACATCGTGAGGAAATCTTCATTACTCCACAGCGGCGACGGGCTAGCCCCCCGGTCACGCAAAATAGAGTAATAAATAAACTGGCTGAACGTGGGCACAATTGTGCCTCAGCCACACCGTATAGGCAAAGGCGTGACGCTATGTTATGTTACGTTATTGTGTTGTTTAACAGTACTCGTAACTTCATTGTTAAGTTTGATGTTCTTTGCCAGTCGCAATTATAATAATAATAATAATAATACCTTGGACACTATTTACACACATTGATCTAGCCCCAAACTAGGATTCCCTGTATCTTGGGCACTAGACAACGATACACGCAATTATATAGATAAATATTATACTTAGTATTATTTATGTTAAGGGCGGAGCGGTAAGCGCCTGCGCCTGCGCTTTCGGATATGGTCAAACTGAATGGAAGAGCGGATTTAAACTGAAACACCTACACTAAAAGGTATCTAATAATACCTTGGATACTATTTACACACATTGATCTAGCCCCAAACTAGGATACCCTGTATCTTGGGTACTAGACATCGATACACATACTTATATAGATAAATATTATGCTTAGATAGATAAACACCCATGACTAGGGTACAAACATCCGTTTTCATCAAACAAATATTTGCCCCCACCGGGACTCGAACCCGGGACCCTTGGCTTCGTAGGCAGGGTCACTGCCGACTCGGCCATTCGGATGACCGGATGTTGCAGTTAACTGGAAGATAAAGCTTTTTGCTAATGCGTTTTAACGAAAAACGGGTAAAATCTTTTGTATGGCTCACGATAATTAAGTAGGTACTTTTCACTTTCTTTTTTAGCGTTCATTGTTCCGAGTTGCACGTTTACAAACGCCAACCAACAACATGTCATCGTGATTTATGGTACTTTCCTTTTAAACACTGATATGTGAACGTTACAATAGCATAATTCATTGCTGCAAGGCATTATTAGTGTGAGTTATTGCGTATAGACACATTTTCGAACTTTGCAATGTCGTCGGTGACATATGAGAATAGTTGTCACGAGGCAAAATAGGCTCCAAGATATCTTTACAAGAATTAAGTGGGCGTGAGTTAAAGTTGCGGCTACGGAGGGGGCGGGCATTAACCTGTGCTTTGCGTATGGGAAAAGGAGTGACGCTCTTTTAATGTTTGATTTAAGAGCTCCAATACGATTATTTTCATATTACCGCTCGTCACTTCTCGGCTATTTTTTGTGTTTTAAATCTTAAATCAATTGACTATTTCAGGTTTTTCCCATAATATTCTCTTCGTGATGCACCTCTGTGCCAAAGTTTAAGTTTCCAGGACATATTGATCACTTTGAGCGACTAAAACCCAGAAATATCAAGAAAGTCGTACTATGCCTATTTTCTTTCTAAATCCATCACTGCGTGTGTGATTTTTTTCTGATATTGCTACTGTACCGATTTGGCTAAGGGGAAAAGTTCCAGGAAAATGGGCTAACCCTTTCTGTCACGCAAAATGGCCGATTCAATAACTGGGTAAGCTTGGACCAAACTGTGCATCTAGCAACCGGTATGGTAAAAGGGGTGACGCTACTTATATTTATCATATATTTTTTCTCGTAGGACAGCATGTTTGTCGCAGTTACGTTGCATAATTAAAAAATAAAGGTCAAGTGCGTGTAGGACTCGCGCTCCGAGGGTTCCGCACAAATCACTTTTCTTGTAGAGGGACTAAAAATTTACGGTTTTTTACTTTATTATACTATAAATTACATGGTTCTGGGTAAATGGGAAGAAACCTATAGTTTTTGATTCTCTTGGGAGTATCGTGCAAATTCAGAAAATTTGCGGTAACAGCGACAATCTTTTTTTATTGCGTTATCCCAGAAGTATGATTTATTCACGGCTCTAAGAGATCACAGAATGGAGTCAATAATATTAATTTAAACTTGATACCTTAACGTTTTCTTGAGAAAAGGGGTATTGACAGACTGACGGCCAACGAAGTGATCCTATAAAAGTACCTTTTTTCTTTTAATTGACGGAACCCTACTAACAACAAAGTAATATAATATGAGTAAGTCGTACAGGCTTCTAAAGCTCGAGTTGAGTAATAAAGTAGATTACCTTTCGCTTATTTCAGACCTCCTAACCCAAGTTGCGGATAAGTCAACTGACCTGGGGCCCAATCCCGGTACACAATTACAGCTCAATGACAATTACATGACGATTACGGTCAACTTTAGATATCCAATATCTGACGATTTTGTAATCCGATTTCCTTTGTTGATTAACTTAATTATTGTGCTTACTAATAACCTTAATTTTTACCATAATTGCCTAAAAAAATATTTTCCGAACGCCAAATTTTGGATGTCTAAAGTTGACCGTAATCGTCATGTAATTGTCATGGAGCTGTTATTGTGTACCGGAATTGGGCCCCTGTACCGCGCTCACGTTAAGTGTCGTTCTATGATATATTACTGCCATTGTCTGATAGACTGGTGTGATTAATGTAGTCAGGGAACTGTCCTACAGTGCGGCTACGGCCTTTTTCAATGACTTGTGGTATCCTAGTGGCTATAAAATAAAACAAAACAGGTGCGAGTCTAACTCGCGCTCGAAGGGTTTCCGTACCACCGTACGGTAGGGATGGTGTGGAGTGAATAGTTTGGATTTTACATAGCAAAATGTTGTTTACAAAGTTATTGGTGCGGCTACTTTCACACTCCATGTACGTAACCAGGTGCATTCATAAGTTTGTATGTCGTAATGAAAGAATTGTTGTACGGGAGCCCCCTTAAATATTAATTATATTCTGTTTTTTAGTATTTGTTGGTAAAATTTCATCTGGTTAACTATCACGGTCCATGAGATTCAGCTTAATGACAGACGGACGGACGGACGTACAGCGGAGGCTTAGTAACAGGGTCCCGTTTGGCACCCTTCGGGTACGGAACCCTAAAAACGCAAAATGTAGTATTAAATGGCTAAAAGTGGGCGCAGTTGTAGTCTCTTCGTATGAGAATAGGCGTGACGTCATTTTTATTTATGTAAGTTTTTATAAAGTCACTAACAGTTCGTTATAAAGTTCGCTATGAATCTCTTACACCACCTTGATTTTGGCTCACGAATTTAGAGCCTACCTTTATAATGAACTAATGTTTATAGATGATTCGAAGGAAAGACTCCTGTGCTCTCGGCCTCGGCTAAGCACGTGATCTCAACGTCACCGAGTGAACAGTTCGCTATTTTACCAATATAATAATTCATATTGTAATATTTGCATCAGTTAAACATAAACAATTTTTATCTACTCACATATCATAAACCCTCTTTACTGCGTACAAAAACCGCACGTTACGATCAGCTAATGTTACACTACTTGGTAAAAACTCATTTCATATCTGAAAAATTACACATTATGACCATAATGTGTAACTTTTCTACATATTATGATATTCAAATTTCGAACGCCCACGCCCGCCTGCGTGCCGCCCCTAGTTTGTCTGTGAAGTTGGTACTTTGTTACTGACATTCAAATTTCGAACGCCGACGCCCGCCTGCGTGAAGTTGGTACTACAGAACAAGCTAAACAACTGCAGAGCCACAATGCCGGTCAAACATGCGGTTCCTGTACACATCAAAGAGAGCTTATGATATGTGTGTAGATAAACTAGTGTATGTAACTGTACATAATTAGGCATTAAAAATCTCGAGTGATATTATTATGAAACGAGCCGAACTCTCGAGTATTAATGCCCTCCATTATGTAACAGTCACATAAACTATTATTAAAAGACATCTAGAAATTAATCTGCGGGAGTTTCTTCGTCCAATGTGCAAAAGCGGCAAAAATGACGTTTGCTAAGTAAATATTAATATCTACAGCAATAAAGAACTTAAGTAAGACTTGACTTAAGTAAGGCCGATCGTGCTACGGACCGAGGACAGGAACGCTGGTCGTGCCACATCTCCTATTTTGCGGATGCCCAGGATTCCAGCAGCAGCACCGAATAGTTACTCTGTGCTCTATGTAATCAATTGGTTTAAACCCTTGCCTTTTGCAGCTCAAAAAGTAGGTAAAATTTGGGACGAATAGACAAAGTTTTGAAATTGTATATTCCATGTGGGGGCTTATTGTAAGGAGACGACTGGACGACTCATAAATATTTGTAAGGAGACGACTGGACTCATAAATATTTGTAAGGAGACGACTGGACGACTCATAAATATTTGTAAGAAGACGACTGGACGACTCATAAATATTTGTAAGGAGACGACTGGACGACTCATAAATATTTGTAAGGAGACGACTGGACGACTCATAAATATTTGTAAGGAGACGACTGGACGACTCATAAATATTTGTAAGGAGACGACTGGACGACTCATAAATATTTGTAAGGAGACAACTGGACGACTCATAAATATTTGTAAGGAGACGACTGGACGACTTATAAATATTTGTAAGGAGTCGACTGGACGACTCATAAATATTTGAGAGTTGGTCGCTGGCGAAATCGGGATGAGACTCGTCCAGTACTGCTGGCGGAGGCTTGTCTTCTATGATTTTGATATTTGGAGCTAAAGTATTGAATTTAGTGGCCAATGAATGTTTTTCGGTGTCTGTTAAGTTATAATTTAGGTAATTCGCATTTAGATTTTTTTTGTTCAAAAAACTCAAAACTCAAAAACTCAAATCATTTATTACAAGTAGGCAAAATAATGCACTTTTACAAGTCAAACACTTACTTAAGTCTTATAAACATGGAAAAAAATTAGTACATAACTGATTATGGTTTGAGTTTGAAAAAATGAAATTTCCCCTTCATGGCTGAATCTCGCACAGGAAAAAGAAACTCCATTAACTCTACCAGTGCTTCGGAAATACGCCCGTCAGAGAAGACAGCACCAAGAAACTTTACGGGAATGTATTTTTTTTAAATTTTCGTCATATATAATTTTTTTATTACACAATGTACGATATGAAAATTATCTAATCTGATGACAATATTATAACATTGTATCCATAAGTGCCAATAAGTGTAAGTTCTAAAACAATGGAATTGAATTTGGAGACTAAATTTTGAAGGACATTACAGATGAAGTCTTCAGTTCCAGTTCAGTTCAGTTCCTAGGGTGCCATCGTCGAGATACCGTGGATTAATTCCTTGAGTGCTTGATATTGGGCCACTGCCACACATTTGGAAAGACGTGACGTAATGTTTTACTTGATTCTGTGCTGATACATTTATCCAATTCAACTCCCAAGCTCATCCAAACCACAAGAAAACCCCCTCGTTAAATCACTTATCCTAATTACCAGGTTCTCACGACACGCGAACGCCTTCCTTGGAAGTGAATTAAATCAAAACAACATAATGAACAGTTGCATATTTCAATACCATATAATTCCTAAGATTAATCCCTTCACTTGTTGTAATATCTCAATTACTATACAAATACATTGTTAACACCTTAGAATAAAATGCTCATAGAATTTATTTTGTTTTTGGATTGTCTGATTAAGGCGACACTTCTTTTTCCTTCCTTGGAAGTGAATTAAATCAAAACAACATAATGAACAGTTGAATATTTCAATACCATATAATTCCTAAGATTAATCCCTTCACTTGTTGTAATATATCAATTACTATACAAATACATTGTAAACACCTTAGAATAAAATCCTCATAGAAGTTATTTTGTTTTTGGATTGTCTGATTAAGACGAAACTTCTTTTTCCCTCATTCGTATTTCCATTGCAGATATAGGAGTAGCCTTTTGTGTCACTGTAGGTGTTTCCACAGATCGGCTAGAGTAATTTTAACCATCACAGAAAATGCTCTGTCCTTTCTCGAACGCTTTAAATTTTTAACGTGTCCATATTTTGCAACCCGTATGATAAACACCTACTATTCGCGCTAGTGTTAATATAGTAAAAACGATGCGGCAAAAGTGTTAGTTTAGTTGTCCCCACACTAGGATAACCTATCTTGTTCGGAACCAGTCTCTTCCTATCGACAATCGAATAGAAAACACAAATAATAATAATAATAATAATAGCTTGGACACTATTTACACACATTGATCTAGCCCCAAACTAGGATTCCCTGTATCTTGGGTACTAGACAACGATACACATACTTATAAAGATAAATATTATACTTAGATAGATAAACAACCATGACTAGGGTACAAACATCCGTTCTCATCAAACAAATATTTGCCCCCACCGGGAATCGAACCCGGGACCCTTGGCTTCGTAGGCTTTGACGACCCGAATGGCCGAATCGGCAGTGACCCTGCCGATTCGGCCATTCGGGTCGTCAAATAATACATAACAAGAGATTTTAACAAGAAAATGTGTTGTTACTTGTAAATAAGTAGTTTTTAGCAGTAGAATTTATCATTCAGCCTCTTAAAAATACAACGGCAAATTAGGTCTTCGACAAAACTCTAACAAGGGCTGTTACAGAAATAGTTACATCAGAAGTAAGGTAAAAGTAGCGAATGCCAGTTTAGTCAGAAGAGTTACGTTAGTCAGGCACGCTTTGTATTTAGAACTATTAATTACGTTTCTAGCTAAACCTAGTTTGCACACAGCTGGTCCGATAAACAAGTAATAGTTTTCACCATATTTGGGTAGCTCTATCCTAACAGTTAGGCTTTGGAGTTTCGTTAGTAGAGTTGGCAGGGAAATTATAAAAATGTACAGAAATCTAAACAAACTGACCCTTTAAGCTGACTGAAAACGGTATTGCATCCGGACAATGCACAGATATGGTACTAGCAGTTTTTTTTAATTCAAGAGCCTATTGAGTGATGCACGTCTGTGCCTCTGCAACTTAATATGGGAAAAGTCTTGGCTATATGTCTTTGTACAAGAGGCAAAGCTTGCGTACTTCTGTATGATCGGTGCCATTTATTTTTAGCATTCACCTATAAGATCACATTTGGAACAGGATAATACCTTGGACACTATACCTTGGACACTATTTACACACATTGATCTAGCCCCAAACTAGGATTCCCTGTATCTTGGGTGCTAGACAACGATACACATACTTATATAGATAAATATTATACTTAGATAGATAAACAACCATGACTAGGGTACAAGTATCCGTTATCATCAAACAAATATTTGCCCCCACCGGGACTCGAACCCGGGACCCTTGGTTTCGTAGGCAGGGTCACTGCTGACTCGGCCATTCGGGTCGTCGAATGATGAGTATCATCTTGCTGAATAACATTCAAACAACAACTGTAAAGCTCGATGTGTGTCCGACTATACGAGTACTTCGAGATTGCTAAGGTTAGTTTGATTTCAATTAGAAAAGCACGCTGTTCGAGTCCACTTCCTTGTAAAGTGAAGGAGATTTATGTGTCAGTTGTTGAAGAATTTTATAAATCTACATTCCGTTACACGTGTAGAGTTGTAAGACGCTAGCTTAAAACATATTTCGACATGTTAACTTGAACTTGGTGGAATTCGATTGTTAATTATTTTATATAGGCTTGTGTTTAAACGATTACCAAAAACGCACCTATTTTACTACCAATAAATTCGAAATGTCTGCCAGAATGGATAAATGTCCACCAAATTGTGTTTGGATAAATGATCACCAAACTTCTTTTTATGTTTTGTGTACTTAAGTTTGTGTTGTTCTTACATGTTCAACCTCACACGGAGGATAAAGGGGGCTTCGCTTCGCTCACCCTCTTTACCCTTCACCTAAGCTACCGCAGTATTTTGCCCTGATATTTTCTGCAACTTTTGGTGACCATTTAGATCATTTTGGGTTGGAAAAAAATATTTTGGTGGTCATTATATCTTTTATATATCCCTAAGAGCTCTGTGGTCTAATGGGTTTCACGCTTGCTTCTCCCACTGAAGATTTAGGTTCGACTCCTGACCGTGTACCAATAAGATTTATCTTAAATATCATCATCATCAACCATTATACTACATTATATCAGCAAGCCGCACTGAGCCAGCGTGGTGTAGTTTGGCTTAATCTTACTCGTATCCGAGTAAAGGCCTGTGCACCTCGGTGGGGACACTTATGGGCAACATTTATTTATCATACATATATTTTCCAAATGGAGTATCATAGGCATAAATACGCCCACATTTAGTTCTTATTAAATAAATAATGGTTTATGTGGTTAACAGATTAAAGACTAGCTTTACAAATAAAAAAAACAGATATTTTTTGACAAGGGAATTAAAAATATATTTACCATAATCTTACTGAACCTCTTTAAGAAATGTATGCAAAAGTAAGAATTTAATTAAACTTAATATTAATAATTAAGTTTAATTACCACAACCACAAAATAATAAGCATTTTCCTTATTCAATAACCTCAATCAAACATACATCAAATTGCCCTTCTATGAATAGACTGTCCTATCCTGCCTAGGTTTTCTGGAAGAAATTTATTTTTAGAGACAAGCTCTCCTTTGCGCATAAGTGTTAAGATGATACGAAAAAAAAAATGTTTTTTTTTTTCGAATCCATTTACTCCACCATAAAGCGATCTACAGTTTTGATTTTTAAGTTAACGTTTATTGAGTATTTGATTAAGTTTCTCAATAAAGCAAAAACTCGATTGGATGAAATTTTCTCGATAGAATTGAATTACGAAAATACCTCTAAATTGTTTTATGTTTTCCTGTAATTCTGAAATCCTTACTAATTTCATTATGGAACGGCATTCAAAATGAGGATATTATGTATTCGAAAACTCTCCTTATTTTTTTTTAACATAATAGCGTAGTTTATTTTTAAACAATTTTTCTGTGGTTTAGCGCTACGTTATGTCATTTTTCCCCGACTCCGTCCCTCTCACACTGCGGGTCTTTCCGCCTGGAGTAACGGGGACCTTTGTATGGACGAGGTATCCCCCTCATTATTAACCGCGCAATAAACTATATTCAAATTTACCTTATCTACGACAAAACTGCCAAAAAAAAACATTTATTTTTTGTACCCACGGGAGCAGTATACCAGCTACATAGTGTCATTGGCTCCAATTACACCACCACCATTAGAAGTCAACAATCCTTATACTTTTACCGTGGACTTCTCTATCGGAGCTTCAAAAGCTTTAAGCTCCACATACCATATATCATTGGGTAGTAGCAAAAAGCTGCAGATCGTTGGGACTGTAATCACTATAGCAAAAACCCGTCGACTTGCGCCTCCAATTACGAACGCTTATGGGGTGACGCCTTACATAATGGGAGAAAACTAACATTTTTCTAAAGGTTTGCGGTCGTGGGGAATGGCACAAACAAGCGTTTTTTTTTTTCAAACAAACGCACCTTCTAGCGTTTTTCTGGGTGATCTTTTGCGGTTATGTAAATATCTTGAAATCAAGTCTATTGTAAATATGGTACCATTATGAACTTTACTATCGTTGAAACATTTGATAGCTTACTTATAAGTATTATTCGTATTATCTTACTATTACTCAATAAATTATGAAAAATTTATAAATTTTGTGTAATATTTTTCTAAATTTGCTGTATCATTGTAGCTGCAGCGCTGGCTGGAATCTACAGCCATGTATAGGTATGTCAAGGTAAGATTTTCCATTATTTACAAACTAACGCGTCATATTGTAAGTACAGTTCACAATTTATCGATAATTTGTAAACTAACGTGATCTAACCGTTAGATGATAAACTAACGGTTTTAAAAAATAGTTTTTTTGTAGTTAGTTTACCATTAGTCAATAAACGATTATTGTAAATCTTAAGCAACCAGGACGTTTTCTTAATCGACCGTTCCAACCGCCCGTCTGTCTCAAGCCCGCGAAAACCGCCGGCGGCAAATAGCGTTGCAATTACAACAGCGTCTTCAGCCGTCCGTCCGTCCGTCTGTTTGAGCCGCATGCTTGTAGGAACTAGTGCATAGAGGGTGTGGGGAGAAAAACTGTGGGCAAAATTGTCGATTACTGTATCGTTTAATTAATATAATTGTCCCGGGTTTTGTGAGCTCAAAAGTAAGCGTAAAAGGTAACTTACGTTTTTTTATGGCTTATGTTTAAACGATCACCAATTTTACTACCAATAAATTCGAAACGACCGCCAGAATTAGTAAACGACCACCAAATTGTGTTTGGATAAATGATCACCAAGCTTCTTTTTATGTTTTGTGCACTTAAGTTGACGTTTTAAGTATTGTATTGTTCTTACATGTTCAACCTAACACGAAGGATAAAGAGGTCTTCGCTTCGTTCACCCCCTTTACCCTTCGCCTAAGCTATCGCAGTATTTTGCCCTGATATTTTCTGCACCTTTTGGTCATCATTTACCCATTTTGGGTAGCATTTACTCATTTTGGGTAGAAAAAAAATATTTTGGCGATCATTATATTTGTTGTCTTTTTATCGTCAAACTGTAAAATTTCTCACTTTTAGGGAAGTTTTGTCTCAACGAAGGAAAACTGATTCTACGTAGCAATAGGAAACCAAAATATTTTTAATAAAAAAATGCACAAGGTAACTAAGCAATCCACTGTGCGCTTACAGAGACGGCGTAATCGCCGCAAGCGCAGCTCCGGAGGTCATTCCGATCTATTCCAATAATAGTATAGAAACGTGACGCGAATTGTGCCTTTGCCACCTCACATAAAAAATAGTGTGCTGATATTTTGTTTAATTTTACTTTGTACCGTGCTTATTTTGTACTTAACGCAACGAATATTCGGCTACTATTCGGTATTCGGCCTATTCGGCCACTTTTTGTATTGTTCGGTATTCGGGAGAATGTTGCAGAATATTCGGCCGAAGACCGAATAGTAAATGATTAAAAAATAGAATTTAAAATCGTGATAAATAAAATCGGGCAAGTATCAACGAAACGCGTCTAAAATAAATTACCGCAAATGTAACGAAAGTGACAAGAAATTAAAATACAGAATAATAGTACCACAATCTAAGAGAAAAGTGCAGAATGAATGCGCGTCTTAAAAATATTGGCTCTGAGATTGAAAAATATACGGGTTACATATATAAAACTACCTACATTTTTATGTGAATATTCTCGACGAATTTTCGGCGCTTCGGCCAATAACGTGGCTGAATATTCGGTATTCGAAATTTGGTCAAATCATTATTAGTCGCATCTCTGCTTCATAGGGACAATAGCTTGAATTTCCATAATTACGTATTATCCTGCGTAAATCCCATCTTTCGAAGCATACCTGAAACAAGCAAAGAATAGGTACTATTAGCATAGAAAATAACACGTAAAACAAAAAAAAAAAAATTGCATTAACTTATTAAAACTACGACATAAAAATGGCCCGCAATTTTGAACCTTATTGCTTGATAATAAAGTTCAAAAACCTATGAAAAATAAAAACCGGTTCGCTCGCTGGCACTGACGAAGTGAGCCAATAAGAACATGTATTACTTTATTAAGAAGTTGTTACTCGTAATTACGTAATATCGATAACTCAAATAATATAATTAAATAAATAACTTCATATTAATTCCCACGGCACAGGATATCCTAGTGTGGGGCCAGAAACAATGAACGTGCCTGTATGTACCTCATACTCATACTCATACTCATACTCATACTCATATATGTATTGCGTCATTGTGGTATACTTTAACAAACCTATATCCAACAATGAACCCTGTAAGGGCACTACATTGTCTTAATAACTAGCTTACATTTGTGTTTGTTTTTTTTTTTCTTATTGAATTATATAATTTACTATACTTATTACATTATTATATTATATTATATATATTCTTATATTACTATTCACTATATTATTATTTTTTGATAAAATATCTTAGTTAAAATAGAATGTAAACATTTGTATGTATGTATTAGTTCCCTACCCATTTCTTTGAAAATTCGTTAAGACCCTCAAAACGCATTTAGGGTTGAAAGATCCAGTAACTGCAACGTCAATAAATGGCAATTATCCATAAGTTTTCAAAACCACAGATTAATGAAACTCTTTGCTTACTTAATAAAGATGCTCATCAAAACAGACGAAACCTTTCATAGATTTAGATTTATATATACACAGACCTTGCTGTTAAAAATTTTGTAATTATTTATTCCTGCTTATTAATTATGATAATGACTAAATATTATATTTTGTATTAGTTAAGCACAAGCAATTTTTAAAAAAGAGATCTAAAAATCAATCTGTGGGAGTTTCTACGCCCTTCTTCTCCCACAGTGGTCCAATGAAGAGAAGTGGCAAAAATGACGATTGCTAAGTATTTGGAAATATCCTCTGCAAAAAGTCATCAGTAATAATTCATCAACTTAAAAACTTAAAAAAAAACGGTCAAGTGCGAGTCTAAATCGCGCACGAAGGGTTCCGTACCACCGTTCAATGGAAGCGATGGTGTGGAGTGAATAGTTTGGATTTTACACAGCAAAATATTGTTTACAAAGTTATTGGTGCGGTTACTTTCACACTCCATGTACGTAACCAGGTGCATCCATAAGTTTGTATGTGGTATTGAAAGAATTGTTGTATGGGAGCCCCCTTAAACATTTCTTTTATCCTATTTTTTAGTATTTGTTGTTATAGCGGCAACAGAAATACATAATCTGTGAATATTTCAACTCTCTAGCTAGCTAGGTTCTTGAGATACAGCCTGGTGACAGACGGACGGACAGCGAAGTCTTAGTAATAGGGTTCCGATCTTACCCGTTGGGTACGGAACCCTAAAAACCGACTTCAAGTTCAAGCCCTATTTCTTCCTCCCCGTTTGGGATGCGAATGTCGTCAAAATACACGAAAACAAGTCGACGAAATCTGTCTGACTGTCCTGTACACACGTATTACACGACGTAAACGAATATACGGTACTTATAGACAGAATCCATCTTATGACTATGACCTTAAACAGCACTTATAAGTCACAGTAAAGCAAATAGTACGCAATTTCGTTTACCTGGATGGCATCATAATTCCAGTATTTTTGCTTTAGAATGCAAACTACCGAACCGATTTCTAATTTCAAATAATGGGATTAAACTGGAAGGTCACCCTTTCAAATAAAAGAAGGATTTTTGAAATCGGTTCATAAGTAGTACCAGTTTTGAGGTACCAAACAATAATAATAAAAATACAACCGGATTGAGAACTCCCTCCTTTTTTGAAGTCGGTGAATAAAATAAGTTTCGTCAATCATAGACCTTATTAATTTAATCAGTTACGTGTAAATAATACAATGCAATGTTGTCATAGCAACATACGTGCTCTAATAGCATAGCAACATACGTGCTCTAATAGCATAGCAACATACGTGCTCTAATAGCATAGCAACATACGTGCTCTAATAGCATAGCAACATACGTGCTCTAATAGCATAGCAACATACGTGCTCTAATAGCATAGCAACATACGTGCTCTAATAGCATAGCAACATACGTGCTCTAATAGCATAGCAACATACGTGCTCTAATAGCATAGCAACATACGTGCTCTAATAGCATAGCAACATACGTGCTCTAATAGCATAGCAACATACGTGCTCTAATAGCATAGCAACATACGTGCTCTAATAGCATAGCTTTCCTTCTGCGAGTTTGAGGATTAACAACCTGACAAATTACACAACCTGGGGTGCGGCGGAAATTAAATTCCGTCGCATTTTACATATGTCACCGTAAGATCATGATCATCGTCAAAACCGTTAGTTGATAAACTAACGTTTTATCTCTCGTTAGAACTATCGACAGATAGTAAACTGCGGCGTACTGCTTACTATATGACACGCTAGTTGATAAACTAACTGTTAAAACCGTTAAATAGTAGACTGGTTTAAACTTGAATTGCAAACGAAATACCAGGGCCAACACTGCAGTAGCTTAGGTGAAGACTAGAAGAGGCGAGCGCAGCGAAGCCCCCGAATAGTCTTCGGGTTAGGTTGACAAAATAAACGTAAATTATAAACCCTGACGGTCTGGTTTACTGTCTGTCGATAGTTGATCAACTAACGCGTTAGTTTATCAACTAACAGTTTTAGACACATAGTGCCTAAGCTACATAATGAAATGTCGAAAATAATTGCAACAGTGTGAGAAGGTGAATCAAAGTATAGCCTAAAGGTAAGATTAAAAAGACATTTTTTGACCTATGTCCATGAAACCAAATTTAAATATAAACTATACCTACTTAGATATTTATGAACGTATACAAAACGTAAGCTAACTTGTCTCTGTTACGTCATGTCAATTTCCTTTTGTCATTGATAGTTCCTCTTCCTATAGATGCATGATTCAGCGCCGCGACGCATCGTCTGCGCATTGTGTAATAGGAATAGGTATATACCTATAACCTGCTTTATTACTTATTGTTTATGAAACTTTGTTATCTGCCAACAAACTGATACGCAGTTTGGCGGAAATAGAACTTAAGAAGCCTCTGTAATATTAACGAAAATAAACATGTTTTAAAAAATAATAATTACATACTTTAATAAATCCTACTCGTAGTTTTATAACCACTAAATGAAGCGAGCATCCAAAATGCATTGCTGCAACATCAAACGAGCTCGTCCCCACACACGATGGCTAATTCTCATAGCGCACATAAAACCGGTCAAATCCAGATTGAACCGTGGCTTTACGGTTTAAACCGAAGTCAATAAGGCTAGCCGCCGCTAAAACTGGATATGTCACGTTCATCAAAAAGCAATCAAATGACAAAGGCAACTCAGTCGGCCAGCATGAGTTTTTGTCGAATCCTCAAAGTAAGCAGGCTGAGTTTTAATGACCTTTATTTCTTTGGCCATAAGGATGAAAGACAGTTGTGTTCGCTTACCTACTCGGTGTAATCTTCGTGTTTGACCCTAAGTTCTCTAAGAGTTCCGGAACGCAACTAATCGATTAAAATTCGTGTCAAGTTCGTTTACGACGGGAAATTCCGAAAATACATTTCGGGAGTAGAAGACATTCAACGCGGTCAGATATTCTGTGCACCTGGATAAGCGATGTCATTACGGGCTTCTTAGGTTGTTCGTTTGTTGCAGCGAGCATAACATAATATAGCTTCACGTCATTTCCCATAGGTGGGGCACAATTGTGCCCAGATTTGGCCAGTTATTCTATTAATAAAATTCGTAATACGGTATTAGACCAGGTAGTCCAATAAATCTAGAAACGTGTCTCAAGCTGGACAGAATTGTATATTTCCAGCAGTTGTATTCTATAAACTCATTTTTGTGTGAAAGAACTTGTGAACAAAATTACCGTTTTCACAGTTCCTAAATACCGTATTCGTAATTTATTTATTGTACTACACAAAACAGAAATACAGATAACTTACGATAGGACAAAAAACATTTACAAAGACGAGCTTATATCTAAAAAGCTTATCTCTTTCAGAAAACCATGATGGGTAGGAAAGGAACCTCCGCGTACAATATATAGAACTCTTATAAGTACTACGAGTAATAGATGAATAACAACATATACTGATAACCCTAATTCCTAAAAACTAGACTGCATGCACAATTACTTAAATACAACGTATCAATATATTCTACATACCATATAATATCCTAATACACAACAATATTACCTTTTTTAGGGTTCCGTACCCGAAGGGTTCCAAACGGGACCCTATTACTAAGACTTCGCTGTCCGTCCGTCCGTCCGTCCGTCCGTCTGTCACCTGGCTGTATCTCAAGAACCTAGCTAGCTAGAGAGTTTAAATTTTCACAGATTATGTATTTCTGTTGCCGCTATAACAACATATACTAAAAAACAGGATAAAAGAAATATTTAAGGGGGCTCCCATACAACAATTCTTTCAATACCACATACAAACTTATGGATGCACCTGGTTACGTACATGGAGTGTGAAAGTAACCGCACCAATAACTTTGTAAACAATATTTTGCTGTGTAAAATCCAAACTATTCACTCCACGCCATCGCTTCCATTGAACGGTGGTACGGAACCCTTCGTGCGCGATTTAGACTCGCACTTGACCGGTTTTTTTTCCTCCATTTGGCGTCGCAGGGGGCTAGCCCATCGCCGCACCTATCTCGAGAAGCGAGCGTGCAACTACTAGACCGCGGAGATTTCAAGCGAGGTGCATAAATACTTTGACGGCGGAGCTTTCCAGCGAGGTGCTTAGATAATTTGTCCGCGTCATACGGTCGTAAAACCCGAAGGTATTACCTGCGTGCCAAAATACGATTTATGAGCCAGATATTGTTAAATGTTTGGTGGGACCAATGCCTCCCGCAACCCATATTTGATACGATATTGGGTTTACGATCTATTCAACTGGTCTCGCTTAGCTTCGACCATTTACATAACTAAGGAAAGTTAGTATTTATTGGGTTTATGATCTGGCGTCGAAGTATCATTAGCTTTTGATGAACCTTTTTAGACTTTAATTGTGTACAAATATAATGTTAACAGGAAAGTGGCAGTTCCAGTTTTTGTTTCAGAATAAAAAGCATGATGACTCATTTAATTAATAGATAATAAATAAAGACAAAAAAAGAAAATAATCACAAAAAAAAGGACCGAATCCTGATTAAAAAACCATTTAGGCGCCCGCTCATGCGCGCTACTTTATTTTGGGATGAAATTGGCGAATTTTTCTTTCAGATTCAGGAGTTCATAATTCGAGTTATTCAATAGCTTTTTCCAATTTTTTTTTTATTGATTTAAAATTAATTTCAATATTTTACATCTACTTATTAAATTTTCTTTTAATTTTCAGTTTGATAACTAAAATGTTATCTTCAAAATCAGTGCCTCCTAAATGTCATCCATGTTCATGATAATATTAGTAATATTTTTTTACAGCTGACACTTTTCAAAAATTTTATAAAATTTTCTGTTAGCTAAATGTTGTCTCATTCATACACACAAAGTTTATAAAATTAGGATCTGTCATTCCTAAAAAAAAATACAAAAATGTTTGTACTGAAAATTGAGTTAACTTCAATTTCTCCATACAAAACGACAATTTCATATGTAAGGACTCATTTAGTAGACGCCTCTTTAAGCTGTAGGCCCCGGCTAGTTACTCAAGTGGTACCTAGTAGTCGTAACTGTGTCAGTGGCCCTTATAGGGCAGCTTGATAACTTCTTACAGTCGGGTTGGCCACTAGCCGGACACCCCGTACTGAGCCAGCGTGGTGAGGTATGGCTCAATCTTATTCGTATCCGGGTAAATACCTGTGCCGCTCGGTGGGGACACTAATGGGCTACATTTATTTATGGCTTATGTTTAAACGATCACCAAAATCGCACCTATTTTATTACCAATAAATTCGAAACGACCGCCAGAATTAGTAAACGAGCACCAAATTGGGTTTGGATAAATGATCACCAAACTTCTTTTTATGTGTTGTGTACTTAAGTTTATGTTTTAAGTATTTTTTGTTGTTCTTACTTGTTTAACCTAACTCGAAGGATGAAGGGGGTTTCGCTTCACTCAACCCCTTCACCTAAACTACCGCAGTATTTTGCCCTGATATTTTCTGCAACTTTTGGTGATCATTCATCATCGTACCCAAAATGGGTAAATGTTACCCAAGATGGGTATCTTGGGTAACGTTTACCCATTTTGGGTTCCTTTTTTTTGTGATTATTTTCTTTTTTTGTCTTTATTTATTATCTATTAATTAAATGAGTCATCATGCTTTTTATTCTGAAACAAAAACTGGAACTGCCACTTTCCTGTTAACATTATATTTGTACACAATTAAAGTCTAAAAAGGTTCATCAAAAGCTAATGATACTTCGACGCCAGATCATAAACCCAATAAATACTAACTTTCCTTAGTTATGTAAATGGTCGAAGCTAAGCGAGACCAGTTGAATAGATCGTAAACCCAATATCGTATCAAATAATGAGCAAATTACCTTCGGATCGCCATTAATTAGCTCAACCATACAAAACCTAAGTCTAGAAAGCTGCAACGGAAACAGGCGTATATCCGTACGACCTAGAACACAGAACCAGGCCGACTTACACCAACGCCGATTAACTTTTGATTACTCCCCGGTTACCTGATTGGCGGTTGCGAGTTCAGGCAAAATGACTGAGTTTCGCCCGCAACGTGTTAAAAGGCATTTTCAATGGCGATTTAATACGGTTTTATTAAAGGTTGTTAGTTTTAATCAGAGCTGTGGTCCATAATTGAGTATATGACGACATGGGAAAAACTTTAATTTATTTTCGTTTATTGCGGAAATGTAACACCGGTATTGCATCCATGTGAATGTATGTGTGAAAAAATAAATAAGTAATTTAACATAACATAACATAGCGTCACGCCTTTTCCCATACAGGGTGGCAGAAGCACAATTGTACCCACTTAGAGCCAGTTATTCAATACTCCATTTTGCGTGACAGGGGGCTAGCCCATCGCCGCAGCTATGGAGCAATGAAGGTTTCCTCACGATAGTTTTCCATCACAGAACGTCCGTATAATGTACTTAAGATAAATTCATTATTTCATTAGTACATACATGGTCAGGAATCGAACCTGCATCTCCTGTTTAAGAAGCAAGCGTGAAACCCATTACTTTTTTTACAATTTTAGCTCTTTTTTACTAGAAATGTATTTATTAATCAGGCCTTTGTTTTAAAATATGTATATTATCAATGTGATTTTAAAAAAGCCCATATTAAAACTTTATAGAAGTACTGACACCAGTGTAGACTGCTTCATAAATATAGTCCATCTCTTTGAACGCAAATTTTAAAAGTAATAAGACCTTTGGTCGTTCTCCTTCGAGAACCTTTAGAAACCCTATCACCATTACCAATAAGTATCGGAAGTACGCGCTGTTGTACGTTGCTGCTTATTGTATAGGGTCAACTACCAGTCTTGATTCATAAATAATTTATATGTCCGCAACACGATTCATTACTAAGTTCATAACAACACCACACACACAAAGTCGCAGAGAAAGAGAGAGAGACCAAATGATATTACAATACGAACAAAATTATGAATATTACGCCACACACTCGTATAAACAAACACGAATATAGATTTGTTTTTAGACAAAGTCTTAGCTGATGTTTTTTGGTTATTTTTAGTTTATCTTTGAGGCTTCGTTCTCAAGGGCAAGCCCCCTGTGGCGTCCACTGAGTCAGTTCAAGTTGAGACCAAATTTAAAAAGTGGGGACGAGAAATCGAGCGATTTGATCGATAAAATACTCAACCCTCTTTTGTACAAGATATGATAGAAACTTACCTAGTAAAAGAAAATTAGGTTATTTAAGACATCATACTGAATCGCAATGAATAAGTCCAAAACGACATTATAAGAAATATATCAAATCAATACAGTAATTCAATTTTTATTGAGAATCGGTAACATCTTTATTCTGTACATAAATTGAAGGAGACAGTCTATGGTATAGTATCTATAACTAAAATAAAATACAATAACATAAATCAGCCAAACACTTCGTCATAACTAAAAAAAAGGTTTAAAATTAAAATAAATTGTATTAATTAAAAATATACGCATTTATACACAGTAGTCTTAACTTTTAAAAGTGTATAATTCTTTAACTTTAACATTGTCGCATTGCATGTTGTGTTCCTTTTTAATTTAAAAAGCGCATGTTCTCTATTACTTAAGTCTCTATCTTAAGCTGCAAAGCGTATTTTTTGTAAAGGAACCATAATACATAAATAAATAAACATTAGAAACAAAATACAAATCTGTAAAAATAAACCACCCCAAGAAATGCCCGCACCAAACACAATCAAATTCAATTACACAGATACATTTCATGCAACACTACTACACTTACCTACTTATTCACTGTATTGCACCAAACTATAAAATAAAAACAAATAAATATGAACAAAAGAAGATCAAAGGCGAACTTATCCCTAACATTCAAGAGCCCTAATGGCCGAGTCGGCAGTGACCCTGCCTGCGAAGCCAAGGGTCCCGGGTTCGAGTCCCGGTGGGGGCAAATATTTGTTTGATGAGAACGGATGTTTGTACCCTAGTCATGGTTGTTTATCTATCTAAGTATAATATTTATCTATATAAGTATGTGTATCGATGTCTAGTACCCAAGATACAGGGTATCCTAGTTTGGGGCTAGATCAATGTGTGTAAATAGTATCCAAGGTATTATTAGATACCTTTTAGTAGGTGTTTCAGTATAAATCCGCTCTTCCATTCAGTTTGACCATATCCGAAAGCGCAGGCGCAGGCGCTTACCGCTCCGCCCTTAACATAAATAATACTAAAAAGCCGTCCAATAAGAGAACGCCGTCCAATAAAATGTCCCAATATAAACCCGATGTTACCTGAACTCTTAGAAATGTTAAATTCTTATATTTTTATTACAAATATGTAAAAGATATAAGATACCTCTCGGTTGGAACAAATTGCTGTAATAAGTTGTCCCAATGACTTTTTTTAAAGTTAAAAAACTGTAAGCAATGATCGTTGTTTTATTCAAATTTAAACTGTTTTGTTAGTTAAATTTTGTCCTAATGTCTACATATTTTACTGACGTCACCCACGTGATCTAACAACGTCTGAACGGAAACATTAGTATTAAAATGGGTTGATTTTTTAAATGATATGCGTTACACTAAATTCGTACTTGTAACGAACAATCGTGCCTCTGGCTCCCCATATGGAAATACCGTGATGGTACAGCCCGCGCCAGTTTTCTTAGCCTCTGGGCCAGCTGCCACCTCTCTCTCTTGCCTAAGCATGTGTCTCTCATGTACCCATGCCCCGCTACCACCCCCAGGCCGCATTCAAACTCCTACAAAATTTCCGTGACATGGATGTTTGTTTGGTTTGTTTTGTATTACAAACACTAATGGGAACCGGAAAAATGATTTAACAATAATTTTACCTCACATATTATTCAGTATTGCATGACTGGGTAAAAATGGGCACAATTATGCCTGTGCCACCCCATATCGGAAAACCCGTGACGCTGTGAATGTGGTATGTTTACAATATGGTTCTTGTCAACATGTATGACTCTTGGTATTTCAGTTACATAATACAGTTTCCGACAATCCATTATACAAAATATTCCGTTAAAATCCCATAACTACGTCGCTCCAGTGGAGAATACATGTTAGCTTGGTCAAAAACGCGCTGCAATAAAACTTTTTATCGCTTTTCATCTCATTTCTAAAAGGGTGATGACCTCAACGTTTCAACCCAACGTTGTTAAAAACCGACATGCAAATTCATACGGCACTGTTTGAATAAGTTGCATAAAATTGTTTTGTCGAGTTATCATAAAATTCTCGTTGAAGGAAAATCTCAGGCTGTTACCGGACTTTTATGTGTCAAGTGCCGGTTTACAACCGTTTTGTGCCGTTATTTGTAAATGCTCATTATCGCGAGTCCTGATACTCATTTGAATTCTCTAAAACACTAAACTGACGGAATTAAGCAGAGGATATATGAAATACTGCTGATGCCCGCAACTTCAACTGCGTGTCCCTTGGAATTATCATTTACCGAGATAACGTTACACTCCTTCTGGTGCAGTCGCATAAAAAGCGTCTTATATCTAGCTCAAAAACTCTCTCTCAAAAAATCTCTTTGTTAAATTTCATTCAAATCCGTTCAGACGTTTAGCGTGATTGAGGCACAAACACAAAAACATCCAAACATCAAAACATCGCTATTTTCACATATTTATAATATTAGTTGGATAAGGTGACATTTACCATACCATACGGTGACCATATTTTGGGGAATTATAGTACCCATATTATTATGAACAACTTTTCCCAAGAAACATATGGTCGTAAATGGAAAAAATATGATCCGATCAGCTGATCACAAGTTATGGGGGAGCCAAAACATTTTTTCGTTTGTGACCATAATGTTTCTTGGGGAAAGTTGTTCATAATGATGGTTACAATTAATTCCTAAAATATGGTCAGCTGGTTAAATGTCAACCAGATATTAAACATTGTGTTTTTTCGTTTTTGTCATTCATTTAATTTTTTAGAGAACTACATACTACTTATTTTAATCTTATTTAACATTTTATGGGGGTTCTACAACACCTTAAGGTGCTACGAAGAAAATATTTGGAATCCATTTACTCCACCATGAAGTCATTTATATAGATTTCATTTTTGGGTTAACGTTTATTAAGTATTGATTAAGATTTTTACTAAAGGAAAACGCGATTCGATGAAATTTTCTCGATATAATTGAATTACGAAAACACCTCTAAATTGTTTTATTTTTTTCTGTAATTTTGAAATCCTAACTAATTTAATTGTGGAACTGCGTTCAAAATGTAGATATTATGAATTCGCAAAATCTCCTTAAAAACTTTTAAAAAAAATCGCGTAGTTTATTTTTAAACAATTATTCTGTGGTTTAGCGCTACGTTTTTTCATTTTTTCCCAATTCCGTCCTACTCACACTGCGGGTCTTTCCGCCTGGAGTGACGGGGACCTTTGCACGATCGAGGTATCGCCATAAGGACTCAAAGCCATCCTTACCTGCCCGCGGTACACCCTGCTGATCAAATGACAAGGGTCTGGTGAAGAACCCACCAAACCCCATGGAGCAGCGTGGTGGTGGGCTCACGGTCCAAACCCCTATGATGGCACATACGACACGGCCCCTGCCCGGCGCCTCCGATGGCGACGCTGGTGACGACGGCAGCCTGGCTAGCCCTGGAGGCAGGGGTTCTCCGGGCGGGAACGATACCCCGTCATAACAGCCTTTGAAGTGCTTTTGATGTAAAACGCATTAAAAATTCACCTTAACACTTTGATTAACAACGCAGATGATTTCAATTTGACAAGTTAAGGCCCAGTTCTGGCTGTTGAGGTGGGGGGCGCCGCACTCGCCCGTCGTCTTCTGGCGGGGTAGCGGAACTGGCGGGTAGAGGGCGGCGCGGAAGAGCATCGGGTCGCCCGGTGACGTTAAAAATTCGGTGATTTTGGAATTTACTCAAAAACGAAAATAAGCGGATTGATAAAATTTAAGAATTGATAAGGAGCTCTATAAGAGGAAAATTTGTGCATAAAAATTATCAGAAAAAGCAGTGATTTTGTATTAAAATTATTGTATTTCCTTTTTGATATACACTATGCTCAGGATTTTTTATGATCGAGGCTAATAAAACCAATCGTGTAATGGCACAGTGTTTATACTAGATCATCTCATTTCTTTGAGACCGATGAATTCAGTGGATTTCATTTTTTTTTGCCAAAGCGCTCTTCAGTCGTTTTCCCCAGGGTTTTTTTTTCTTTATCCGCAGCCGGGGATCGAACCCGGGACCTCTCGCAAGGTAGGCAGAGCCACGACCGCAGCGCTACAGAGGTCGCCAAAACGCTATAGACGTAGCCAGAAGAACATACGGCAAGCCCATCGACACGTGTCTCCCGCGCATGCGTGCTCAGAGACGAGGTTTGCCAGCGAGCCATGGGGCACAGCATTTCAAATGTTCGAAGGACGAATCACGTTAGGAATACGGCGCTGCGCTTCTTGGCTGGCATTGGTGACGAAGGTATGCTCACCACCAAGCTGAAATGGAACTGGGCCAGCCGTGTCTGCCGCAGGCAGATAATAATAATACCTTGGACACTACTTAAACACATTGATCTAGCCCCAAACTAGGATTCCCTGTATCTTGGGTACTAGACTACGATACACATACTTATATAGATAAATATTATACGTAGATAGATAAACAACCATGAGTAGGGTACAAACATCCGTTGTCATCAAACAAATATTTGCCCCCACGGGGACTCGAACCCGGGACCCTCGGCTTCGTAGGCAGGGTCACTGCCGACTCGGCCATTCGGGTCGTCAAATGGGCGAACATTGTCACTGATTCTGTTTCACAAGATGGACGCCGGCGGCGGAGATGGCGGGACGACCTCGATAAATGTCCTCCAGGGTGGACGGACTTAGCCCAAGCTAGGGAATTGTGGTTGCAACATGAGAAGACCTTTGCCCAGCAGTGGGACACTTAATGGCTACAAAAAATAGTTTCAAAAGAACGTTGCTGCATTATGCATTTCATGACCTCCCCTTGTGTGGGAACACTACATACTTATTAACCGCAAGCTTTAAAAACGAGTAATATCGCCGCTGCACCGAAAACATCACCAATTTAATCAAAATTGCTATTTTCAATATTAAAACAACAAGCTGCTGCTGTTGGCTTGCTGCAAGGCCTGCTGGCTTGACGCACATTAAACTACGCGCCACATAGTCCATCGCATTACAGCTTTAGAGATTCTTTGCGGTGAGCGTGCGGTCAGCAGGACTATATAATGATCAGAGCTATTCAATGTGGGCGCATATGTGCCTCTGGCATCCCGTATAGGAAAGGGCGTGATGATGTATTTTTGTGTGTTTAGTATTTTTCTAGTAACACGGTGAGTCCAGTCCTTAATTATCTAAGTACGATTGTGGTTTTCTAAATAGCTAGACCAAAATCACAGTTGGTTTTTAGGGTTCCGTACCCAAAGGTTTCCAAACGGATACCAAGCCTCCGCTTTCTGTCTTTCCGTCTATCTGTCCGTCAGTCAGCGGGCTCTATCCCATGAAATGAGATAGTTAGAGAGTTTAAATTTGTGTAAATTTAATATATATTTCTGAATATTTATTTCTGTTGCCCTTATAGCAACAAATAATGAGCTACACGCTAATTTTGTAAATTACAAAATACCAAATACCAAATACCAAATGTCTTTATTACTGTAGATATTTACAGACATTTGGTATTTGTTATTTTAGAAATAAATATTGATAAATATATATTAAATCATAATCATTATACAGGGGAGAGACATCCTCATACAAGAGACATGTTTTGAAACCCCCGCCATACAAGAGACATATTTTAAAACCCCCGCCATACAAGAGACATTTTTTAAACCCCCGCCATACAAGAGACATGTTTAAAAACCCCCGCCATACAAGAGACATGTTTTAAAACCCCCGCCATACAAGAGACATGTTTTAAAACCCCCGCCATACAAGAGACCTGTTTTAAAACCCCCGCCATACAAGAGACATGTTTTAAAACTCCCGCCATACAAGAGACATGTTTTGAAACCCCCGCCATACACGAGACATGTTTTAAAACCCCCGCCATACAAGAGACATGTTTTAAAACCCCCGCCATACAAGAGACATGTTTAAAAACCCCCGCCATACAAGAGACATGTTTTAAAACGCCCGCCATACAAGAGACATGTTTTAAAACCCCCGCCATACAAGAGACATGTTTTAAAACGCCCGCCATACAACCATCCCTAGAACGTTTCAAAAATGATCGTAGATTTCGCGGCTCTCTGTAATTTCTGGGTTCGAATCCACGTTTAAACACAATATTATTTTCATTTTGTTTTATGTGTTTGTTTATTGTTTCTAGTGCATAATTTTTCTAGTTTGATATTACGGAACCTTTCGACTTGACCGATTTTATTTCCGTGTAATGTAGCGACCTTGTTTCTGTTAGTGTTCCTAAAATCGATAAAGTTTAATCGGAGATATATAGAGTCGATTAGAAAAGTACGTAGATTTGGAAAATAATACCGAAAGTCGGATGAAAGCGAAGAAGAAAGTATAAATATTTAAGTACACTCAAGAGCAAAAGTTTTGGGTACAGTTTGTACTGACATTCTATACAAAGTGTACCCAAAACTTATGCTTATTAATTAATATTAATTTATATAGGAATTATTTTATTTCGGAATGGAAATCAATCGAATAATCGCAATGAATGATTTGGCCATCTAAGACTACTACTACACTATTTTCGTACAACCATAACGCGGCAACCCACGAACTGTCATTCTGGACTAGCTAATTAGATTCCAGAGTTTAGTTCTCGCGTCGTCGGTATCTTCCAGCTTGTTACGACATTTAATGCCGTTTTTGTTAGTATATCTTTAATTAAACTACTTACAAGTTCCATTGCTTAAGCGAAATTAATGATTGTGGTATCTCCTGATTGACTGAGCTTTTACAACAGTACAGTTGATGTTTTTTTTGGACGAGAAGTTCGTTAATACGGAGCATCAGAATCATGCTTAGAAAGTAACTTATTAAGAGGTAAAATGGCTCGGAAAGAGGTAAATGAACCTTTCTCGTCTTAACCTAGTTTGCTGGAAGAGATCTCTTATTAGGGTCTTATTAGTCTGTGTCGTTGCGGTTGTGGCTCTGCCTACCATGCGAGAGGTCCCGGGTTCGATCCCCGGCTGGGGGTAAAAAACCCCAGGTCTTGGATGTTTATATGTGCATGACGTCGCTGTTTCTGGTTCCCACGACACAGGGTATCCTAATGTGGGATGAAACAATGTTTGTGCCTAAGTAAATGTAAAAGAAAAAAAGAAAAAGAGGTAACAGAGCCTTTCCCGTCTGAACCTTGTTTGCTGGAAGATATCTCTTATTAGAGAGAAGCTCGCTTTTATACACTATTTTCATTTGACGACCTCTGTGTCGCTGGGGTTGTGGCTCCGCCTACCATGCGGGAGGTCCGGGGTTCGATCCCCGGATGGAGATGAAGAAAAAATAAACCCAGGTCTTGGATGTTTATATGTGTGTGACGTCACTGTTTCTGGTTCCCACGGCACCAGGGTATCCCAGTGTGGGGCCACAATCAATGTAAGTGCCTGTTTGTAAATGTTTTTCTATGTAACTATTGTTATTTTATATGTTTTGTGTGCAATAAATAAATTATGAATATGAATAGAAGGATCAAAATTTTGTGTTCTAAGTTTAGTCGGAACATCCATGGATTTCACAAGAATAAATCTGTGCAATTTTCAGAACTAAATCCACAGTCTTTGATTGTAGATAATTTTGTTTCAGCTCCCTTGATTCTAGGATAAGTAAGTCCGGGTACCACATAAGAACAGCAATGAATTGTAATCAGCTGATACTTGTTTATTTACCTTAAAACTTACTTACTACCGCATCATCATTTCCGGTCCTGGATTCGAATCCCGGTAAGGGCACATATTTGTGTGGTGAGCATGAATATTCGTTTCTTGGTCTTGGATGTTATCTATGTATTTACATAAGTATTTATCTCTGTTAAATATATCGACGTTTAATACCCATTCACAAGTATTATTAATGGTTAAACGAACTTACCTTACGTGAAGTTTGACCATAATTATACGAAACGTTACATCCGAAGAGATTTATATAATTCACTATGTAGTACACTGTTCATTGTACTAGGCTTCGCACACAATATTCAGAGTTTAACTCATATCAAAATTAAAAACCTACGTTACGTTTGGCGCTAACCGCGCGCGCCCCCTACCGGCCGTGCCACCAACTTGTCATTCATTTAGAGTTCGCTATTTTGTTAATTTACTATATGGGTTATTTACTTTGACATTAGCAAGTAAATTGGGCACGGGAGGGTTCATAAATCTCTTCGGATGTAACGTTTCGTATAATTATGGTCAAACTTCACGTAAGGTAAGTTCGTTTAACCATTAATTATACTTCAACGTTACATCCTCTAGATTTATATAATTCACTATGTAGGATGTTTAGATGTTTTCAAAATAGCTTCAATTAATTCCCATGAAATCGAATAACTTTTTATTCAACACATTAATTTGACAATCAATTTACTTATAATTAATCACTTAGATAACAGTTAGCTTTCCAAGCTGAGAAAAATAAAAATAAACCTTCTGGTAATATTAATCATCCAAAATCGCATTTGCAAATGCTTGATCCTCTACGACTGGAAGGGGCCTGTTGTAAAACTTTGCAAACATGAGTGAGTTGCCCGTCCAGCCAGCAGTTTTCTTAATTATATCTACTGAAACACCTTTGCGACTAGCGGCTGAAGTCGCGGCGTGGCGGGTACTGTGAGCCGAAAAAATAGATGTGTCTACTCCACTTTTCGTCAAAACAACCTTAATCCATCTTGCGATTGTTGACGGGCTGGCAGTGTGTACTGGTTTTCTAGTTGTTAGAATCAGATAATTATTCGGTAAACTGTGACGATACTGGTCTGTTACATTTATATAGGCACGTAAAGTGTTTGCTGGACAAATCTGTTCTCTGTTTTTATAGAATGGTAATGTTAATTTAGGGGGTGGGCGGCCGGGTGCAGAAGTTTTTATAATGTCTTCAATGACTATTTCTATATACTCAATACTTATTTTTATATTTGGTAGACGAATTTTCGATAATGTCTGGACTCGTTGTGCAGTTGACAATGCGAGCAGAATTACTAATTTTTGAGTGAGAACGTCAAGAGCCAAATTTTCGTTAGGATAAAAATTCGCTATATAATCTAGAACTTTATTCGGATCCCACGTAATATGATATTTTGGGAAACATGGGTTGTTTTTAAAAACACCCTTCATGAACCTAAGCAATCTGTTGTCATTGCTAAAAGTCTTACCAAATATTAAACCAAGTGCTGAGCGATATGCATTGAGTGTGGAATAGCTTGCACCGCCGTTAACCAGAGTTGTGAAAAAATTTAATATAGCTGGTATATTTCCTGAGAAAAAGTCGACCTGATTTTGTGTACAGTAAAGCCACCATTTTTTAAACGCGCAATTGTACTGTTTAAGTGTAGCGTCCGCTAAAGATGAAATCATTATGTCTATGGTATTCGGCTCTAATGATTGCTTTGCGAAGGCTTCCCTGACAATAGGGATGACACCAGGGTAAGCTGTCTCCATAGGGGATGCCGCGTTCTGAAAGGAGACGAGAGAAGGTCAGGATCCGGATTCAGGTATATAGGTTCACTCTTAGAAAGTTTTGTAAAGACTGGAAACCACGGTTGGCTTGGCCAGTATGGTACAATCATAATGCCAGTTGCTTGATCATTAATGATTTTTCTAAGGGACTTCAAAATAAGAGAGAAAGGTGGGAAAGCGTAAAAGAAATCTTCCTTCCAATCGATCGTGAACGCATCGATATTATAAGCCTCTGGGTCTCTTTTCCAGGATACATACTTTGAACACTTAGCGTTTAATCTTGTTGCGAATAAGTCCATCTCTGGAATTCCGAAACAATTACAAACTCTTGCAAATGCATCCTCAGAAAGGGACCATTCTGTGTCAATATTTGTACGCCGCGATTCTAGATCGGCCTCTACGTTATCTTTAGATTTTATGTAAGACGCAAAAATATGTAAACCGCGTTTTTCGCACCATAGCCAGATAGCACGAGCAATATTATTAAGGTGATCGTGCTGCACCCCGCCGTATCTATTAATATACGCTATAGCAGTTGTGTTGTCGATACGTAATAGAATCTCCACATTCCTTAGCCTGTCTGCAAAACATTTTAATCCTATAAAGGCGGCTTTCAACTCAAGAAAATTTATGTGTTTTATTGATTCTTCTTCATTCCAAAAACCATTACTACGCTCTCCGTTGCACGATATGCCCCAGCCTGTCAAAGACGAGTCAGAAAAAATTTCCAAAACATATTGCCCCGCACGAATCGGGTTTTTTGCAATCATAATATTATCCAGCCACCATTGCAAATCCGGCTTTAATTCCGGACTTATGGCCATTGTTCTGTCATAATCTTCATTAGAATGTCTTAGTGCAATAAATTTTTCTCGTTCTAATCGCTTGGTATACACCCAACCATATGCTACGGCTGGGCACGCGGAACTAAGTAACCCGAGAAAACTGGCGAATTCGCGAATACATAGAGACGACTTCTTGTAAATTTTTGAAACACAGGCGTAAATTTTTTGGCGTTTCTCTTGGGGTAATTTGAGGCACATCTCGGTGGAATCTAACTCGAATCCAAGAAAAGTTTGCACCTGTCTTGGAATCAATTTACTTTTTTTTGAATTAACGACAAAGCCTAAGCCTTCTAACAAACTTATTGTTTTCGTAACACATGTCCGACATTCCTCGTAAGAGCTCCCCAAACAAAGAATATCATCAAGGAATATAGTAATAAGGTGACCGCGATTCCTTAAAGCAGTAACAACAGGCTTCATGACTTTAGTAAAAATGTATGGAGCCAGAGAAAGGCCAAAGGGTAGACATTGAAATTCGTACAAATTCTCGTATCTAAATCTTAAAAATTTTCTACTTTGAGCAGCAATTGGCATTAAAAAATAGGCGTCTTTAAGGTCCACGCACGCCATAGAACAATTCTTTGTCATCAGTTTTGTCGCCGTGCGAAAATCTTCCATTTTAAAATGCGGAGCGTGGACGTATTTGTTAAGTGATTTTAGGTTAAGTATGAACCTTTGGGTTCCGTCACTTTTAGGCGTAAGGAATATTGGGGATATAAATTGACCCGATTTATCCGTACATTGTTTTACGGCACCCGATTCAATAAGACCTGTAATAGCTAGTCTAATGTCGACACAGTCATTGTCATTAGAGGAACAGTTGTTTGGTTCCTTTAGCTGTGTTATCGGTTTGACAAAAGGTATAATAAAGCCACGAATACATTGTAATACAGAAGGGTCCGTTGTTATTAACTCCCAGTTCTGTAAAAAATGACGTAATCTTCCGGCGTGCGGAATTACCTCTATTGGGTTCTGCGCGGTCTGGCCGGCGGCATCGGGGGCAGCGGCGGCGCACCCCGGCTCGGGTAGTATGGCGGCGGCGGCGGGCGCTCGCTCGCCGGGGCCCTTGCGGCAGGAGGGGGCGGGGGCACCCTCCGGTATGGTTGGTATTGGTACTGCTGGTACCTGTTCCTTTGCCCACCCTGTCTGGATGTTCGCTGACTGTACTGTCGGGGTGGGCCGCGCCAGTTTTCCTGCGCTGGATACCTTCTTTGGTTTGCGTTGTCCGAACGTCTAATTTGATAACCCGTTTTCTCGGCCGTTTTAACGGCTCTAATTCTTTCCCATAAGTTCTCGCCAAAGAGAAACTTGTCTCTTTTTACATCTGATATACTGGCATTGAAGTTTCTATCCAGTGACGCCATGACCAGTTTCCTTCTCGTCTTGGTGTTCTCGTTGTGCAAGTCGAGAAATATTTGACTAATTTCGGATATATTTTTAATGATCTCGATTTTGTCCATGTCATTTTCGATGAGCGAGGACGTAAGGCTCGCCAGCGCAGCTACGCCTAGGCCGAGGTAATTTTTGGGATTTTTCTAATAATTTATCGCGATTTTTAACCGCTTCTCCAAGTATTCCGGATACTTCTTGGTTTAACAAGGGAGCTTTAGTCAATTTATAATTTTCTGGAATCAATGTTTTTTCATTAATATCCGCTTTTTGCTCCTTAGACAGGCCGTCAACCAATATACGCCCCCAACGTTCAGATATCTCATCTAAAATTTTTGGTCCAAACACCTCGCCTTTAGCTTTAGGATCACCCAGCGCCTCCAGTATCTCTGCAGGCAAGACCTTTCTGCCGGTTTCGTCCGATAGCCCGCTGGGGCCTGGCTGCGGCTCGGCGGCGGCGGTGGCGGCGGCGTTGTTGTTTTCGCGCGACGAGTTTATATCATCGCCGCTAGGTGCGGCGGTATCCCGTATAACGGACCTCAAAGCATTATTAGCTTGCGGCTCCGAAATTGACACTTCCGAATCAGATCGGTAAATCCTCTCATCGTCTGATGGTGAGCCAGTCCGTACGCTAGGCGAGCGGTAGCCATCTGCAAAGATGGATATACTTTGTACAAAAAAAAAAACACCTTTTGATAGGTGGCATAATAGAATCTCTCACAACATCTGCGTAAGAGTTTGATGTTTTAAAGTCGTTGGGCACAATCACGTTGCGACACGAGACTATTGTTTGGTATCTGTCGTGATCTCGTCACGGTGAATAACCATACGAATGCAAATTATTTTATGCAATAAAGGTGGGTAGGTAAACAAACTAACCTCGATCAGCTTCATCACTGGAGTAATCCCGTCGAAAACGTTCCTGCAAACGCTTGTACTTTCGTCGATAATATGAATCCTTATCCTTGTGCTTGCGTTTTCCCATAATAACGCCTCAACTTCACTTTTAACCACTAAAAATATTTTCCGTGACAGCGAAAGATGTTGCGAAGCCCGCACAAAAACAATGAATGACAAGTTGGTGGCACGGCCGGTAGGGGGCGCGCGCGGTTAGCGCCAAACGTAACGTAGGTTTTTAATTTTGATATGAGTTAAACTCTGAATATTGTGTGCGAAGCCTAGTACAATGAACAGTGTACTACATAGTGAATTATATAAATCTAGAGGATGTAACGTTGAAGTATAATTGAGCTTACTAAAGGCCTAGTTATATAGATTTGTGTAAGATTGTGCCTATTTTAAGTGAATATTTATTGAGAACAATTTAAATTAATTTACCCAAAATAGATAAATGATCACCAAAAGTTGCAGAAAATATCAGGGCAAAATACTGCGATAGCTTAGGTGAAGGGTAAAGGGGGTGAGCGAAGCGAAGCCCCCTTTATCCTTCGTGTTAGGTTGAACTTAAAACATAAACTTAAGTACACAAAACATAAAAAGAAGTTTATTGATCATTTATCTAAACACAATTTGGTGGTCGTTTACTAATTCTGGCGGTCGTTTCGAATTTATTGGTAGTAAAATAGGTGCGTTTTACGTTTTACGTTTAAACATAAGCCATATTTATTTAATATAATATGCAAAAACTTGATTCGGTGTAGCCTGAAAAGAATTTATGCTTTTAGTCCTTATAAGCGTTTTAACATAACATCAGTAGGAAAGAAAGCGATTCAATTAAACTATGGTATTTCTAGAAATATTTTTTCTGTTATAGGATTTGAATTTTATGCCATGGCGTAGGGTTCCAAATTGCGATGCCTCGGCTGGACCGGAATTAAATACATATCATAAACATTATGAAATACCAACACAGAGAAATAAACAATCCACGCTCCCAATCTCACAGAACACGAACCCCAACGTACACCACGGTTACAATATCTGTGCTCCCGGATACGAGACGTCATTGCGGCGCTCTAAGATTATTGCTTTCCGGCGAGGTGCACAGATAATATGTCCGCGTATGTCCCATACCAGGGACGCCAGATGCTGGACGTTTTTTCTCGTACCAGGGATGCCAAATATCTCGTACTTTCAGTACATAATCTCGTACTGTGTAAAAAAACATGTAATATCTATATATTAGACTACTAATCTATTACGAGTTGCGCTTGGGGATGACAAATGAAAATATGCTTCATATTCTAATAAATTTACTTACTTACATCTCTATAAAAAATATACACTTAAAGTATTCATAGTTCTTTATTGAACACAGTTATTTAAAACAGATACATTAAGAGAAAACATATGTACAAGGCGAGCTTATCTCTAAAAAGAGATTTATTCCAGCAAACCAACGCATGACAGGAAATTTTATCAATAAAGGATGTAATGTATATAATGGATTTATGTACTTACTATTTGTATTGCAGATAATATTGTCATCTATTTTTATTTCAGGGATATTGGTAAAATCTTCATTGTTTTTATTCTAATTGTTTTTCTGATGCCATTCGGGTACTTATACATTTATTTAGTCTAGTGGGTTCGAATTTTAAGTTTGTCCTTGGCGATTTGCGCCATTAGCGCTATCTGCAACTATAAAAGTGTAACACACGGTGTCTGTAAACAGACGATTTCTGAGGTCTGTTTTTCCTCACTTCGTTGTAGTTACTGAAAAGCCGTTCACCGTCATTTGCATAAACAAAACTACAGGGGCAATACTGGCCAATTCAAAGAAATCTACAAAATTGTACGAGATTTTTATTATTCTCGATCAGCAGCCTTATGGCGTAAGTCGTCTGAGCTATGAACTTCATATAGATTTTTACGTTTGACACCTGCACCAGCTTCATCTGTCAAATTAGTATCACGCAAGCAGCATCATAATGGAGGCCAAACCCAAGCTCATTGAATGAAGCCTAGAAGCCTTCGGTGATACCCCGCAATCGATGAAATTGTATGAGCATGAGATGAACCATAGACACACGCTATGAACTTCAGAGACTTCCGCCATAAGGCTGCAGAGGTGCGAGATTTCTCGTGCGTCTGGCAGCCCTGTCCCGCACTGACCCCTAGAAGCACAGAATACTTAATAGTACTGCGTACCCCTAGTCAGCGTAGGAACCAACATTATCGACTAATCCTAACAGGGTCCCATTAAATCAAGCCCAAAGAAAACACGCTACCGGCGCCCCAGTGCTAATTGAAAATTGCAAGCGGTTCCTAGATTCGATGCACAATTAATTAAAACTACAGATTCTCGCCTTCCACTACTGTTTATAAAGTTATTTTATAACAGACATACTGAAACTGCACCTTATTTATGCGGCATAAAATACGATTTTCGTAGGTAAGGCTTAGCAGGCATGGGTTAGAGGAATTTGAAGTCAACTGCGAGGAGATTAGAGAAATATTTGCTTGAGAGATAAGGGAGAGGATGCGGAGTCACACAGAGGTGATGTAGTTAATAATTTATTGATATAGAACATGCGAAGGCCATAAAGTAAGCTTTGGCGTGGCTGCGGCACACGACCAGTTGCGTTTTCAGGGTTCCATACATTACAAGGAATAATAATAATAATAATAATACCTTGGACACTATTTACTCACATTGATCTAGCCCCAAACTAGGATTCCCTGTATCTTGGGTACTAGACAACGATACACATACTTTTATAGATAAATATTATACTTAGATAGAAAAACAACCATGACTAGGGTACAAACATCCGTTCTCATCAAACAAATATTTGCCCCCACCGCGACTCGAACCCGGGACCCTTGGGTTCGTAGGCAGGGTCACTGCCAACTCGGCCATTCGGGTCGTTAACAACGTTCAAGTGCGGGGCGAATTAGCGAGCGATTGGTTCTGTACCCTTGATTAAGAAAACTTAGCGACAATTTTTTTAAAACAAAAACATATTACATTGTGTCCGAACGTGGATTTGAATCCAGAACCCTAAGATATAAGCCAGAACCAAGTGATAAGCGAAATCTATGATCATATTTGAATTATGTTATCATTTGTTATATCGTGGGTGATGTTAAAAACAACGGTCAAGTGCGAGTCGAACTCGCTCTCGAAGGGTTCGCGTTAGCTTGGATTTTACATAGCAAAATATTGTTTTGAAAGTTATTGGTGCGGCTACTTTCACACTCCATGTACGTAACCAGGTGCATTCATAAGGTTGTATGCGGTATTGAAAGAATTGTTGTATGGGAGCCCCCTCCAATATTTATTTTATTCTGTTTTTTTAGTATTTGTTGTTATAGCGGCAACAGAAATACATCATCTGTGAAAATTTCAACTGTCTTACTATCACGGTTCATGAGATACAGCCTGGTGACAGACGGACGGACAGCGGAGGCTTAAAAATAGGATCTCGTTTGGCACCTTTCGGGTACGGAACCCTAAAAAAACCTAATCTGTACACCTGCCTCTTCGACTTTCTATATCTCTAGTTAATGACTATCGACTCAGTCTCCATAACCTTTCTCTAACCATACTTATCTCCGTAACTCATGATAATGAATAGCATTAAACAAAACACGCTAAGAACACAAGTAATTACCGAGCCGTGACAATCACCTCCCTAGCAGGTCGTAACAAATACAGTAATAGCTATTACCAAACAAGACATAATTAAAATCTTACACTGCATCTTCGTTGGGCATACAAATATTCTGAAGGGACACACTATTGTACATAGAACCATGTCAAAAGGACTTGTATTTTAACAGGGACTTGTAGTCGCGATACACATATGCTCACGCCTTTTTCCGGAAGAGGGGTACGCCAGAGACTATAGACCTCCACTTGCTACGATCCTGGCATACATCTCTCGCTTCCTCAACAGTCTTAGTCTCTTGATACAAGCTCGCGGGTTACGGGTACTTCTAATTTGCGTCTTCACTGATACATCGTCAGGTCTTTTTAGGACGTTCCTGGGTGTCCTCGTCCAACGGCTCCATTCACACCAGCTGTACAGATCTGTTTCGTCAACCTCCTTTCATCCAGCCTTCAAATGTGACCAAACCATCTAAGCTGACCTGTCTCCATCCGTGACATTATATCTTGCTTCAAGCTACAGCGTTCCCTTATATTATAACTTTATTCTTCTTCGTGCATACTTTGATTTGTAAAGGCAAAAGTCTAAAGTCAAAGTTCTCTGTAGATATTTGCATAGATATGTAGATATTGCTTGTAGATCTTAGCAAATGTCATTTTTTATCTCTTCTCTACATTGGACCACTGTTGGAGAAGAAAGGCGTCTACAGACCAAATCCGCCGGGCCGACGGCGGCGCGGGGCGGCGGCCTAACCCTCCGGGTAAACCCGCCGTGGTGTACAGGCCCTAAAGGTGATTAAATAATTGCAAAGATTTGCATGAAAATTAACAGAATGTTATCAACTCTTAGTCATAAAATAAAGCATTTACTAAAACTCTGCAATGATCCTGAATATTGTCAATAAACAATTCAGGATGTAAGAGAAAGGTGTAGCCATATTTGAGGGGGCTAAAAACATCATACCGAACAACTTTCACTATGAAACCGAATTGATCAGAGCAACTTCGTCTTTCACCTCTCCATACAAATCGGCTGACCGACCGGCCCAAAATGTAGGAAGGAGTGAAAAATAAAGTTGCTCTGATCAAATCGGTTCGATAGTCAACGTTGATCAGAATGACGTCCTTTAAATAGGACTGCAACTATCTGTTACACTCTGTAAACATGCAGTTAAAACAACTGTTGCTATCTGTGTCAATGCGATAAGGTTCCATCTGAAACTGGTTGCGTTCTCGTCATATCTAGAGGCTTTTCGGGAGAGGTGCTTAGAAAAAGTTATAGAAAATGACACACCGAAGAACGGGACGGGTATAGAGTTGCTTACAATAGAGAGAGACGGATAGAGAACTCGTTTTCCAACATTCCGCGACGTGGTTTTGACGGCGGGTAGAGGAGGTACAGATACCTCATCTTGTGATATTATTGCTGTTAGACATGTTTCAAAATCGATCGACTTACTTTTATAGAGATTAAGTCTAGAATGGTAACTTGAATATGTTTAGATATCGTAAGATTTTTAAACAGAAAAAAAAATCTGCGTGCTTCACCTAAGCCTTTACTCGAGGCGAACGTAATTTACAGAAAAACAATTCCAGATTTACCTAATATTAGCACATTAGATGACACAACTGCTTTCCGTGCACCCTTCAACTAGCTGCATAGTTCGCAAACATACGAAAGACAAGAAGTTAAGGTATAAGTCCGTACTCGGCAGCACTGCTGCGCCACGCTGTAGTCCTCGTACAATAATGTACCTTACCTCTGTAGATTTAAGGTCTCTCGGCAACTATAGCCGCGGACTTTCCGAGAAAAAAAAAGAGTATGAATATGAAACCTTAAATCTACAGAGGTAAGGTACAAGAGCGCTGCGCAGCAGTGCTGACGCGTTCGCACTCATATCTTTACCGCCTTATTCGTAAAAGTCTAATAAACCTATTTTAACTATAATGCCGTTATAATTCGTTTGTCTTTCTCTGTCGCTGTGAAAATTGTGTTTGTGAGAAAAGGACAAAGCACATTTTAGGTATCATAGGTTTTTTAAATTTTATGAATAAGGAGGTTAGCATCTAATGTCTGCGACGACGTTCTATTGAATTTCAAAGATAATTCAAAATCAGTGCTAACTAGAGATGTGCACTATGAGTAGATACTCAAAATGATAAATGCAGAGTAAATATTCATATGGGTATTTATCGAGAATTTACTCGAAACCAGGAGTTAATACGTTTTTAAAATCCACATAGTAGAGTGCAAATATTCATATATAATATAGAACATTGTAACGTTGTTGCAAAATAAATGCGGAATAGTAAGTTTTTTGCAAAAAAAAAAGTAAAGTAGTAAATACTATTTACTTCTATTTAATTTTTGGATATTTATAGAGTAGAAACGAGTGTTTATGAGTATATAATACTCTCACTTTTGGATATTTATAGAGTAAAAACGAGTGTTTATGAGTATTTATTGAGTAGAAATGAGTGTTTATTAGTATTTATCCTTCGACGGGTAAATACTCGAGTTGAAACCCACGTCTAGTACTAACTAATTTTCTTTCTTTTGGACCTAAACGTCTTGTGCTTGTGAAAGACTGGCGGCGGCATCAAAGACAACTTTTAAGTTTTTTGGCCAACGGGACTGTGCAATCCCCGCCAACATTCTTTAGCTCTGAGCGAGCTGAGGCCTCTCTTTCTCGCATACTGTAAGGCGGGTTGAGAGAGCGAGAGGCGAAAGCCCTCTCAGGGCCAAAGAAACTTGGCACGGACTGTACCTTCTCTATTCTAAGCTCCGTTTAGGCGCAGGGGCAGCCATGGCCCGCGATTAGGAGGTCTTATGAGTTTGTGTGCTTTTTTCTCTGTTTGTATGAACAGTTGCGTTTCAGAAACTGCTGTTTGATAGCTTTAATTGCGCTTTCTTGTTGTCGCTGAGCCAAGAATTCGGGGTACTGCCGTAGCTTTGGTTGACAGTACTAAATGTAATTTAGAAAGCGTTTTGTGGCGCTTGTTTGAAATATTTTACTTACTCGGGCTTTTCCTGTTGTCTCTACTTTAAATTCAAGAAAAATTTAGCAGAAATGCAGGGTTGATTATGATGATTCTGATCTACAATTTCCTATAAAAAAAGCTTGGCGTTTTTTTAACCTCTCAAAAACCGAAGGTAATATAATATATATAATAATATAATACCTTGGACACTATTTACACACATTGATCTAGCCCTAAACTAGGATTCCCTGTATCTTGGGTACTAGACAACGATACTCATACTTATATAGATAAATATTATACATAGATAGATAAACAACCATGACTAGGGTACAAACATCTGTTCTCATCAAACAAGTATTTGCCCCCACCGGGACTCGAACCCGGGACTCTCGAAGGTAGTTGGGACGGGTTGCGATTTTGAACAAAAAACGGGTAAAAAAAACCTGCAACGGAAAAGTGGCGTTAGCTAACGCCGGTAGTGTTTAAGAGGTTAAACCCCTCGAGTATACAGACAGTGATGATTCACCGCCATAACTTTACAATATTTAATCGTTTATTTCGGTAATTTTTTTGTCTTTCTGCTTAGAGCAGTACACGCCTCGTTTGACACAGAGAAGTTCTCACGATGTTTTTGAAAGAAACGCTTCATAGGAAGTAAAGGACAGTGCAATAACTTTTCTTCTAGGCTAATGGAGATAAGTAACTATTTTAGAGCCAGTTTGCGACTTCCATCGACCGCAGTGAAATCACTCCCATCGATTTTCTTCGAATGACAATGAATTATATAATTTTATTTAAATCGCGTCGGTTTTGCTGCGGACAGGACTTAGCGGGAAATACTTGGAACCCCAACACCCTGCAAAGACCCCTGGGTAGTGCTAACAACAAATAAGTTAATAATAATAGATAGATAGAATAATAGATACCTTGGACACTATTTACACACATTGATCTAGCCCCAAACTAGGATTCCCTGTATCTTGGGTACTAGACAACGATTCACATACTTATAAAGATAAATATTATACTTAAATAGATAAACAACCATGACTAGGGTAAAAACATCCGTTCTCATAAAACAAATATTTGCCCCCACCGGGTCTCGAACCCGGGACTCTTGGCTTCGTAGGCAGGGTTAATGCCGACTCGGCTATTCGGGTCGTCAACAAATTATAACATTGCCATGTTCTCGTAAACGAAACAGCCTGGCGAAATTAATCTGATTTGACTAACAATTATTAATTAAGAAATTTAATAGTGAATAAAGGTGAAGTTGCCTTACTTCCCCACAACTTAATCAAAGCTCGGTATTGGCAAAAAGTTAACAATAACTTAGTGTCGGCATTTGTCGTGCTGTCACAACTCGAACGGTCGGCTCTCGTTACACGAAGCATGGAATCATAAAACAAGGTTTACGCGATATAAATGAGGATGACGGTTTTATTGCTTGTTGCTGTAAGCGTAACTTTCGCTTTTTCTGGGAAACATAGAAACTTGCCCTAAACAGGACATTTTACACTCAATACGCAAGTATTCATGGATGTATATGATTCGTCAATTTCGTATCAATTGATTTGCCTTTTCGTATTTTAGTTAGAATAGCTCATTACCAGATATTCTCGCCAACGTGACACTTTAGGACATTATATTACATGTTTTTATTTTATTTATTTTTTACAGCCATTAGGTGTCCCACTGCTGGGCAAAGGCCTCCCCATGTTGCGCCCACAACTGTCTGACCCGGGCCACGTCCATCCACCCCGGCAGAAAAGCACCACCATCTCCGTCTAGGTCTGCCCCTACGCCGGCGTCCGTCCTGTGGCACCCAGTCAGTGACAATGCTCGCCCACCTGTCCGGGTGCATGCGACAGACATGGCCGGCCCAGTTCCATTTGAGCTTGGCAGTCTGCACACTTACGTCGGCAGTAACAGTCAAGAAGAGCAGCGTGGTGTTCCTGACGCGATCCGTCCTTCGAACATTCTACATGCTGCACTCCATGGCTCGCTGGCAAGCCTTGTGAGTTTGGACTTCTGTCGTTCTGTCATCGACCAAGTCTAAGAACCGTAGGTTAGGACGGGCAATATATTGACGAATTGTACCCTTCATTAGTTCCTTCATGAACCAGAAGCTCTTCCAGGCACTTGAGACTCTTCTCTCAATTTTGATGTCCTGCCTGTTGTCGAAGAAGCCTATTTGGCCCAAGTAGGTGTCCTTGTCAACATACTATATCTCCTGCCCATCTACCTTGACCCTACATTTTGTGCTGTTGGTCATGACTTGGGTTTGCGACCGATTCATCATCAGTCCAACCTCAAAGCTCACCGTGCTGAGTTCTTGTAGCATTTGCTCGAGGTCGGGTGCTGTTGGGGCGAAAAGGACAATGTCATCAGCGAACCGAAGGTTGTTAAGCCTTCGGTCGCCAACAACAATACCCATATCCGCCCATGGGACCACCAGCTTCTTAAAAACAACTTCGAGGGTGCAGGTCAAGAGTTTCGGAGACAGCAGGTCTCCCTGCTTCACGTCGCGGTCTATAGAGAGCGATGGTCCAGCTAAATGAAGTTTAATGTCTGCAGTACTGTTTGATATACGATCTCTAAGATTTGGATGTATGAGGGATTGATATGTTGAGTTTGGAGTGAAGTGAAAATGGAAGAATGACTAAGGCTGTCAAATGCTTTGGAGTAGTCAACAAACCCTAGGTACAGAGGTTTGTTGAACTCTTGATACTTTTCAATTATTTGGTTAACTGAATGGAGTTGGTCTGTGGTCGAAAAGCCAGCACGGAAGCCTGCCTGTGCCGGAGGTCGGTGAGAGTCTAGTGCACCAGCAATACGATTTTCTAATACCTCGATAAAGATTTGATAAATATGTAAAACTAGGCTAATCGGTCTGTAGTTTCCGACATCTCTTCTGTCTCGCTTCTTGTGTAGCTATATGATATTAGCGTGACAGAATTTACTGAGAATATATAAATAAAATGGTGTCGCATAGGTGTTTTTAGGGTTCCGTACCTGAAGGGTTCCAAACGGGACCCTATTACTAAGACTTCGCTGTCCGTCCGTCCGTCCGTCCGTCTGTCACCAGGCTGTATCTCAAGAACCCAGCTAGCTAGAGAGTTGAAATTTTCACAGATTATGTATTTCTGTTGCCGCTATAACAACAAATACTAAAAAACAGGATAAAAGAAATATTTAAGGGGGCTCCCATACAACAATTCTTTCAATACCACATACAAACTTATGGACGCACCTGGTTACGTACATGGAGTGTGAAAGTAACCGCACCGATAACTTTGTAAACAATATTTTGCTGTGTAAAATCCAAACTATTCACTCCACACCATCGCTTCCATTGAACGGTGGTACGGAACCCTTCGTGCGCGATTTAGACTCGCACTTGACCGGTTTTTTACATGATGTAGCTTCCATAAAAGATATAGCGACTCGCGTTTTCCCAAACTGTGTGCCAGAGGCACAATTGTGGCCACTTTTCGCCAGTTATCCACCGACTTCAAAAAGGACTGTTTGTTTTCATATTTATTTCATACTGTCTCTGAACCGCAATTGTCTACCGGAATAGGGCCGCAGACCTCTCTCATTCGACCATGCGAGGGTACGAGATATGACAGCGTGCAACTTGACACCACGCTGCGTGTTGCGTGCGGAACTTGTGAAAAAGGCCTTAAAGTTTTTTTAGGCCGCGTTACACTGATAGATGGTAGCTCGGTATTTTTTTTGCAAAGCTCAATATGTTGTAAGTAAATAATTTTTGTTTCCTCTTTATTGTAGTAAGTCAGTGAGTAGTAATTAATAATGAAATACCTATCATACATCGAAAGTTTGAAAACAACCCCAAACTACAAACACGGAGCTTTAGAGAAAAAATTAAGCTTACCCCATAGGCTGGTATTTAATAGCACACGAAAAATACTGATTTGTGCACCAAAAAACGTTCAACACGAACACTTTTTATGTTTTAAATATTCAATGAGTACTTAAGTTCATATTTTAAGTATTTTTTGTTGTTCTTCATGTTGAACCTAACACGAAGGATAAAGGGGGCTTCGCTTCGCTCACCCCCTTTACACTTCAATTAAGCTACCGCAGTATTTTGCTCTTATATTTGCTGTGCAAATCAGTATTTTCAATGTGCAGTTTAATATTTTCCATCCCATTAAATGAATATCGAATATCAAGTCAATAAAATATAAAATCTTAAAAAAGTCAGCGAATTCACCAAAACTGACATCTGTACCAAAACACTTATATTTAAATCAATATATATTTTATTGCAATAAACAACATGTTATGAGGTCTTTTACAAGTACAGTTTCGTTTCAATGTCATTTTACCCTTAGGGCGTAGCAATATTATGATTATGATGCATCTACATGGGTAGATCAATTTCATCTAAATATTAGGTAATAGATAGGTATTACTCAATGTCATAGTTACAATAGTGTCCATAAATGCACAATAGTGAATATTTTAATAGCAGTAGTCCATTAAGGTAATAATAATACACAATTGATTTATAATTTATAACGATACTAGCTGATGCCCGCAACTTCATCTGCTTGTTCCTAGGAAGTTGATTTACCGGGATAACGTTACCTTCCTTCTGGTGCAGTCGGATAAAAAGTATCCTATAAGTTAATCTAGCTCATAAACTGTCTCGGTGCTAAATTTCATTCAAATCCGTTTATTCGTTTCAGCGTTATTGAGGCACAAACACACAATCATTCAAACATCCTAACATCGCTACTTTCACATTTATATTTAATATTAGTTGGATAGATAATAATATTAAAATGTGTATTTAAAGAATTGATTTAGGCCGTAGGGGCAGATTTTAATAAGTAACTGTCTGAGTTAATAATAAGACTGGAGTTAGGAAGTGGTTTCATTTCGTCAGGAAGCCTATTATAGACCTATTATCGCCTACCATCCTCGCGCACCGCGAATATGCGAGTCCGACAGGTTGGCTCCTCCATATTGCACTTGTAACTCTTATTCAACCGACCGCTGACTCCCATATGTCTTACAGGGAACTTTGACGGGTGTCGCCTCACCAATTTGCAAATGTCAACTATGTACAGAGCTGTAATAGTGGGGATATTCAACCTGACGAAGGATTCTCTACACGAGTCCCTACTAGACTGAGTCCGTCCATGATCCGCACACATCTTTCTGTAGGATTCAGTTCGCCTATATTGGTACACCATGAAGCTCCCTAGGCTAAATCTTCCTACTTAAATGTACGTTTCAGCTTTCATAGCAACATAACATTGCGTCACGACTTTTCCCGTTCGGGTTGGCAGAGGCACAATTGTGCGGTTGTGCCCACGTCTACCCAGTTATTCAATACTCCATTCTGCGTGACAGGGGACTAGCCCATCGCCGCAGTTAGTTAGTTAGCTTTTATGAACCGACTTCAAACTACCATACCCCAAATGGTGTGAAACGGTTGCGAATTGTAAACTTACTTACTCGGCATAAATGTTTTACACACACATCGCGACTGGCCTCACACTAGGATACCATTTGTCATGGGAATCAAGAAAAGTGAGGTCACAAACCCATGTTTGTGAGAAACCCTTGGTTTTGCAAGTGTTTTGCTTTCTTACCTTAGTATACAACAACTCCTTCAAGTATGACATGTAGTCATACTTGAAGGAGTTGTTAGGGAAATCATTCTGAACAACCACCGTCCACTCAATTTTGCTCTTATTTTATTTTTGTTTTCAACCGACTTCAAAAAGGACTGTTCGTTTCCATATATTTTTTATTTTCTGTTTAGTTGTTACGCGATCATTCCGTCAATGATGAATCGATTTTGTTGATTCTTATTTTGATTGGTAGGTGGTCCCATATCAATTGTATCAAAATTGATTAAGCGCTTTATATGTACAGATGAAGTCTTGGTTTTCGGTTTCATGCAGCAAAAGTTTTGATGGGGACTTTTCATGTACACAGACTTCATTCGCATCCAGACCGGGGAGGCCGAAATAGGGCTTAAACTTATAGTCGGGTTTTTAAAGAGTTTATCTACACACGTATCATAAACCCTCTTTACTGCGTACAAAAACCGCACGTTACGATCAGCATAATGTTTAACTACTTGGTAAAAACTCATTTCTTATCTGAAAAATTACACATTATGGCCATAATGTGTAGTTTTTCTACATATTATGACATTCAAATTTCGAACGCCGACGCCCGCCTGCATGCCGCCCCTAGTTTGCCTGTGAAGTTGGTACTGACATTCAAATTTCGAACGCCGACGCCCGTCTGCGTGAAGTTGGTACTATAGAACAAGCTAAACAACTGCAGAGCCACAATGCCAATCAAACATGCGGTTCCTAAACACATCAAAGAGAGCTTATGATATGTGTGAAGATAAACTAGTGTATGTAACTGTACATAATTAGGCATTTAAACTCTCGAGTGATATTATTATGAAACTCGCCTTCGGCTCGTTTCATAAACCCACTCTCGAGTATTAATGCCCTCCATTATGTAGCAGTCACATAAACTACTATTAACTTGGTGAATTCAGTGATATCTTTAAGTCAAGTTGTTTAATTATATCAAGAGTTTTTTTAGACCTCTGTGGAGCTGCGGTGCTGGCTCTGCCTACAATGCGAGAGGGGATAAATAAATTTAAAAAAAAAACTTGGATGTGTATGTGTTAGATGTCGCTGTTTCTGGTTCCCAGCACACAGGGTATCCTAGTGTGGGGTCAGTAGCTACTGCTACCGACCCCATACAGGTGGTATATAAAAAAATATAAAAAATGTACCATTATCAGCGGTTTTGGAAGACTATACGGGTTCTTTTTCCATGCAGCCCAACATTTAAAAGTCATACAACAAATGGTTTTTGAATGGTTTTTGAAATTCGACAAAAAGTTTAACAAAAGCAAGGGTTTACCGCCACATGCTAGCTGCAAGGGAAATAAGCTTTGTAGTGGGCTTCCACTTCTGCTACTGATAGTACATTATTTTTGGAAATAAATTATTATTATTATGAAAACGATTTCACATGGGCAGCTTTATTTTGAAATCGCCATACATTTTGGGCAGGGCGGTCACGATCTGTGAAATTTTAGTGAAGTGAAATATAATTTTCCTCTTACCGATTACTTTTCCAGTGAATGTTGTTCAGAGTGATGTCCCTAACAACCCCTTAACATATGGCTATACCTTTCTGTTGCACCCTGTAGAAGTAGACTTACGTACAGCTATCATGCTAATGAACTGAAATTGATTGCATACATCCATAAACTGCTTTAATTATGCACGTATTCGATAAGCTGTTCAATTTTCTTCTTTAGAATACATCGATATTGAGACTAATTCTCGAGGCGTCAAAAGTAACTAGCTAAGACCAAAAGTGCCGAGAGTACCAATTAAACTGACAACTGGAAAAATGACAGTATGTTCCTGTAGCCATGTAACCATAGATTCTAGTCTCACACTTGCTCGGTTTCAATTACTTTATTTTACACACAGACCTTGCTGTTAATAATTTTGTAATTATTTATTCCTGCTTACTGATTATGATAATGACTAAATATTATATTTTGTATTAGTTAAGCATAAGCAATTTTTAAAAAGAGATCTAAAAATCAATCTGTGGGAGTTTCTACGCCCTTCTTCTCCCACAGTGGTCCAATGTAGAGAAGTGTCAAAAAATGACGATTGCTAAGTATATGTAAATATCTACAGTAATAAAGACATTTGGAATTGGAATTTAGTTTGTTAAGTTGGACATCTGGCTATTGATTGATCAACATTTGTCAAAATTAGTCATAAATCTAAGTCAGTATCAGAAATCTAAGTATCCAATCAACTATTTCCATTTTCTATTAAAATATCGACCCACTCAAAGAGGTTGAAGCCAAAGATAACTCTTTGATATCACCGCAAGAAGGCCAGACAACTGATACTTTTTCTCGCGACTCGCCCTGTTTGGAAAAAAGCTGCAGTTTTTCAGTTTTTCTAGGAAGTACGTGGCATTGCCTTTGAGCACTGCGATAAAATACACCTCTATATACGGCAGTTAGTCGGACAATGCGACTGTTCTTGTCAGGACCTGCTACGATATTACAATAGTACGAAGTATCCGGTTATAGACGGATATTAGGCTGGCTGTAGACCTACGACCGAAATGCACGTAATGTTAAGAAATTCCTATTACCGTAATACGCATCCACAATGTCACGATGATTCAGGTTGGATAAGAACTGAAGCAAATCTAGTTTAGTGTCTCCTAACATGTATTTTGTTATCTAAAAACCCAAATTTCTCAGATTTTGTCATATCTGGAATACATCGAGGTCTTTACTACCCTGCAAATTAAAGTAAGAATGAACGGGAATTGTGTACCTACCTGTACGACCTTTAATACCTAATGAAAGTTAAAAACGGCCACCGAAGTTGATTTCTAATCTGACAATGATATTTTCCATGCGTAACAGACATATGACCAAAACTTGCAAGTAAGAAATCGCCAATGTACCACCGCCCTATCCTCTAGAACCAGCTACAACCGGTTCACTTATGACTCTCCGCTTTTTGCGCGGGAACCCCTGAATGTAACGCGAGCAATTTTTAAATGAGCTAGACTTGAAAATGGTGACGATAAATTATTGAGCATAAATATGGATAAAGTGACACTGCGCAATGAGAGTTCTGATGGAAAAACTAACCCCATTTAGAAATGGAATCCGACGTTTAATAACACCGTTTAGTTAGCTCAAAAGGCATCTTGAGTAAAGAGTTGGTTAGACTCCTGAGTCGAAAAGAAATAACGTAATACTAATTGCCCAGAAGAGTCCGTGGCCCAGTGGTACTCCCATATTGGAAACGGACACTGGATGGGTGTCCGTTTCTATGTGGCATTTGTTTCAGGCGCCTTTGTGTTTCGGATGACACGTTTAGCTGAAAGTTCCCGCCTATATACCATCGCTACTCGGTGGTAGTAGTCGTAAAGATGTGTCAGAGGCCCTAATAGGGCAGGCTGATGACTTCTGACAGTCGGGCTGGTCACTAGCTCGTCCCCCTCCATCAACCCGCACTGATCCAGCGTGGTGGCATAACCTTACTCGTATCCGGGTAAAAGCCTTTGTGTTAATATTTCTGTTTATTTGATTTTTTTCCCAAATCTGTCTGACAAAGCTATAGAAATTATACAATATTTATAATAAAATAACAGATGCTAACATAAGACAAAATGCACAAAAACACATGGACAGGCTTTTGTAATGAATACTGGGTATGTACGCAATATTTTTACACAAGGAAGCAAGAACTCGCCTTGAGCAGCTGATCGACGAACGTTATTCATCAAACTACCTACTGATAATACCCTGAAAATATGCGCCGTGTCCTTCAACGCATAACGAACGAACATCAAGAAATTATAACATAAAATGCACATATCGACTTATCGATACACTGCGAACAACCGATCCATAAAAGTCGCAAAAAAGGGTCAAAAGAGTTAAAAAAACCGTTCGAATATCGTATAAAATCGTATCAGAAGATACGTTGCGCCGCCTTAGCCTACGGCGGGTTCTCGATATTTCATGAAACACCCGATTTATATGCGCAGGAGTGGCTCGGACAAAACTTTTATGTCCGTCGTGCGTAATTACGGCGAAAAGGGAGATAAATGCAAAGAAAATATTATAATTTTGCTGCGTATTAAAAATGCTTTATCAAATTCGTGGCGGTTTGCGATGGCGATTGTGGGTATTTTCTCGTTACTGAATAATATTACCTAATCAACCTGATCTCTTCAAATTATAAAGATGAATATTATACTTGTTAACTAGCCTGTATCACCCCACTACTGGGCAAGGAGCTCTCTCCCCCTCTTCCCCACATGTCGCTCCTGGGTCTATTCTCATCAGCTCTTGATGTGGCCTCTCGGCTCGTCACTCCAGGGCGGCCTCGACCTCGCCTTGCGTTTTTTGGGACCCAGGCAGTAGTCAGATTGGCCCACCTGTCTGGATGCTCCCGGGCAACGTGGCCGGCCCAATCCCACTTATAATCGGACGCTTTTTCTGCTACGTCTTTGATTAAAGATGAATATGGCGCTTTATTTAACCTCTCAACCACCCATGGCATCTAAAGATGCCATTTTCCCGAATTGGTTTTGAATTGGAGAACCATGGCATGAGGTTCAAATTCGAGGTGCCTCGAAATTTCCGTGGTCTTTCTGAGGTTCATCATCATCATCATTTCAGCCTGTTAGCGTCCACTGCTGAACATAGGCCTCTCCAATCGCACTCCAGCGTGACCGGTCCGTAGCCAGCTGCATCCAACGAGATCCAGCGATCCTCACCAGGTCGTCGGTCCATCTCGTAGGTGGCCGACCCACACTGCGCTTGCCAGTACGTGGTCTCCATTCAAGGACCTTTTTGCCCCATCGGCCATCCGATCTTCGCGCTATGTGGCCTGCCCATTGCCACTTCAGCTTGCTTATCCTACGGGCTATGTCAGCAACTTTGGTTCTTCTACGGATCTCCTCATTTCCGACTCGATCTCGTAGAGAAATAGGTTAAGTATACCTATAACACAAAGTTTGATAAATTGAAGGATATCAACGATTGTGCAATCTTTTCTCATTTAATAGAACTGTCATTTAATTAAGGGTCTGTTTTATTTATTATCACTGTTCGATGTGTAAGATTTGATTTAGGCTTACGAGATCTTTCTGTAGGTTAATGGTATTGTAGTCGCGTGCGCCCTTATCAAGGTTCTGATTGAAATAATCGTAAATTTGTTCATCAAATTGACCGTAAATATATCCATATCACCTTTAAATTACCAATTAATATCTGATTTTAAACGGTTCTTCATCATTCATAACAAAAAAGCGGTCCATGCAGACAGAGCCTAGGTACTTACGTACCTTACGTAGCCGTCACACCAAATGATACCACATTGAAATATATCTGTCGCAGTTGGTTGGTTAAATCAGACACTTAACTAACTCTCTAGACCGTTCATTAAATACCGACGCATAACCAAGTCACTAGCATTTTTATTTAAATAAAGCATCGTCGAAAACGTTTAACAATCTGTCTTACCGAAAGCCTGTGAGTTGAAAAACTAGATGGCGTCACGACAACAGCTGATTTGCACAGCTTATATCAGGGCAAAACGTTGCGGTGGCTTAGGTGAAGTGTAAAGGGGGTGAGCGAAACGAAGCCCGCTTTATCCTTCGTGTTAGGTTGAACATTTAAGAACAAAAAAATACTTAAAGCATAAACTTAAGTACACATCAAAATTTTTTGTATTGTGTATGTCTTGTTGCCTAGGAACGTTAAGACAACTCGTTAAACGTTTCGTTCACTCACTTGTCTGACGGAATTTTAGTGACTTGGTTAAACGTCGGAATTTAATTAACGGGCTAGAGAGTTAGTTAAGTGTCTGATTGAAGGTATCAACCATCACCATCACCAGCGTATTGCACCATCTTTTCTCATTTACTAGAACTGCCATATTATTAAGGGTCTGTTTTATTTATTATCGCAATACGATGTGTATGATTTGATTTAGGCTTACGAGATCTTTCTGTAGATTAATAGTATTGCAATCGCGTGCGCCCTTATCGAGGTTCTGATTGAAATAATCGTAAATTTGTTCATCAAATTGACCGTAAATATATCAATATCACCATTAAATTACCATTGAATATCTGATTTAAACGGTTCTTCATCATTCATAACAAAACAGCGGTTCATGCAGAAGGAGCCTAGGCGCTTACGTACGTAGCCGTCTCACTGCGTCACACCGAATGAAACCACATTAAAATATATCTACAATTTTCATATTACTTCGGTAATTGACCGAGCGAGCGCGAAACGCGATAAAGTGTCTCCGTTCAGCTTGGGCAAAAAGGCAGCTTCTCTACAGGTTCGATTGCTATGTTCGATTATATGGGTAATTTTACGATTCAGATTTTGGAATGTTTCTAAATTGCAGAGATATGAGGGTTGGGAGGAGAGGGTAACAAATGAGATGTCGTTGGGTTTTGAAGACATTGGGACTGATAAAAGAGGTGAACAATCAATTGGTTGGGTAGGTTGGATATAAGATCGCAACATATAGTTTACAAAGTTATTGTAGCGGCTTCTTTCATACTCCCTGTAGGTAACCAGGTGCATTCATAAGTTTGTATGTTAGAAGTTAAGCTTTTTAGCAAGAGACTCGTTCTTACCGTCTACAGCTCAGAGCCGCTGGTTGTTATGTTTTTCCTAAATGTATCTGAGTTGCAACGTAATCATATTATATTCTGTTCGAGTTTTAATCTATATTTGAATTGTTATAAATCTTCGGATCTTAAAAAATATACAACTTATACAAATATATGTTTATTTATTAAATAATAATAATAATAATACCTTGGACACTATTTACACACATTGATCTAGCCCCAAACTAGGATTCCCTGTATCTTGGGTACTAGACAACGATACACATACTTATATAGATAAATATTATACTTAGATAGATAAACAACCATGACTAGGGTACAAACATCCGTTCTCATCAAACAAATATTTGCCCCCACCGGGACTCGAACCCGGGACCCTTGGCTTCGTAGGCAGGGTCACTGCCGACTCGGCTATTCGGGTCGTCGGATATCTACTGAATCCTAATCATTTGTAGAAAAGTAGTAAGCGTTCACACGTCCAATGTGCTGAATAATTCCCATTAAGATAAAGACATCGTTAAGGCGACAAAGTTCTACAACACCTCCTTTTACAGACTTCTCCTGCATTTCTAATGCACCTCGTCACACCTTTACGACCTTTTTGCTGGCGAAAATTTATAATTGACTATGGATTTATTGTCCAGCCGGTATCAAACGGTAGTGGTGGTTGTAAAGTGGCATATTTACATTTCAGAATGCTGATTTTGTGATTATGTTCTTATGCCAGTGCTGGGCAAAGGCCTCCCTTTTTAGGGTTCAGTACCCGAAGGGTGCCAAACGGGACCTCATTACTAAGCCTCCGGTGTCCGGCCGTCCGTCCGTCCGTCTGTCACCAGCGGTGCATATCCTGAATCGCGATAGTAAGACAGTTGAAATTTTCACAGATGATGTAATTCTGTTGCCGCTATAACAACAAAAAATACTAAAAAACAGAATATAATGAATACTTAAGGGGGCTCCCATACATCAATACTTTCAATACCACATACAAACAAATGAATGCACCTGGTTACGTACATGGAGTGTGAAAGTAGCCGCACCAATAAGTTTGTAAACAACATTTTGCTATGTAAAATCCAAACTATTCAATCCACACCATCCCTACCATTGTACGACGGCAAAGCACCCCTCGTGCGCGAGTTTGACTCGCACTTGACCGGATTTTTCATCTACACTGCCCGGGGGGTTACCACAACGTCTTAAGCCGATTCAGATTAGGAACCTAATTTGATCCGCAAAATTACCGTCTTAAAACAAGTCTTGGTGTTACGTAAATAAAGCCCACAAAGGCGAATTGGAATGGTAATGGTTGCCATGGTGATGTTCTTGTTTTGAACCTAATTTGAATCGGAAAAAGATTGTGGTAACCCCCCCGGTTTGTGTCAGCGCCGGCGACCTCGGCAGGTCGTCCCGCCATCTCCGTTTAGGCCTGCCTCTGCGCCGGCGCCGGTACCCGTCCTGTGGCACCCAGTCAGTGGCGATGTTCGCCCATCTGTCTGGGCGAATTTGCATTATACACCAAATTAAAATAACAATATGAATTGAAGTAAACGTAGATTATTCCACTTTTCTTCAATATCAGAAGATATGAACGTCAATACAACTGATATTGGTAAGTTTTTATAAAATAAATATGGCGTCACTCATTTTACCAAACGGAGCGGCAGAGGCACAGCTGTGCTTACTTTTTGAGACTTATGTTTTAAGCTATTTAATAGTCTAGTTAACCATAATAAGTAATGTAGTTAATATATTTACGATAAATAAATTTACGAATAAATATTATATCTAGATTGTAGCCATTCTGAGAAGTAGCATTTGGCAGCTGCCACATAAACGTTACATAAACATTTATATACAGGCTCATACATGGCTTCTGACCCATCACATGGATACCATGTGTCCTGGTAACCAGAAACAGAGACATCAGATACATATAAACATCCAAGACCTGGGGTTACTTTTCCTTACCCCCAGCCGGGCATCGAACCCGGGACCTCTCGCATGGCAGGCAGAGCCACAACCACAGCGCCACCGAGGTCGTCGGTAGGGACAGAGCTATGCCTTGATCTCCCTTCCTTTTCTCAGCGAAACAAGGAAAAGAAGACTACCTAATCTTAATAATAATAATATAATAATAATACCTTGGACACTATTTACACACATTGATCTAGCCCCAAACTAGGATTCCCTGTATCTAGGGTACTAAACAACAATACACATACTTATATAGATAAATATTATACTTAAATAGATAAACAACCATGACTAGGGTACAAACATCCGTTCTCATCAAACAAATATTTGCCCCCACCGGGACTCGAACCCGGGACCCTTGGCTTCGTAGGCAGTGTCACTGCCGACTCGGCCATTCGGGTCGTCAAAACTTACTTTGTATCTCACAGAAGTGTGATGTCCAAGTTAAGTCGACGAGGTTTTATAGAACGACAGAGGCGTTACAAAGTGTTTCAATGTAAGCAAGATAAGCAGTTCTCATGATATGTATTCCCGATAAATATTTCTCTGTCACCTGTCAGTTACTTGATCCAATATCTCCTATACATTATTGCAGCGCCTAGAGTATGCGTAAGTATAACTAGCGGGGTCCTGTGGGAGCTTTAGATTTTTAGGGTTCCGTAGAGAAACAAGGAACTTTTATAGTTTCGTCAAGACTGTCTGTCCGGCCGAATGTCACAGCACCTTTATGCTGAAACAATAAGGGCTATACAGTTGAAACTTGGTATGTAGATGTATTCGGTAAACTGCTTTACGATTTTTATACAACAATTGAAAATTTTAAATAATTCCATAAGTGCATACATGGAACTGAGACCAAAAAATATTTTTTTGATTAAACTTATATGTGGAGGGTGTGTCTTTAGATAGGTCTATAAGAATGACGTTCAGGTTCCTGAAATATTTTTTCCTCAGAGTAAATCGTTAAAGAGACAGACCCTTCCAAAGTGGAAAAATGTATATCCCACCCCCTCTAAGTTTTAAAGTAAGAGAGTGAAAAATCTACTAAAAATATATTAATCTTAATACACACTTTCAACGAAAATTCGTTTGAACAATATAAAATAAGCAGTTTTTAAGATCATTTCTTTTTAAAAACATTTATTAAAACCGCAAAGATAACTTTGTCATTTATACACTATGAAAAACAATGTTACAACGCAAACATCCTGTCACATAATTACTTTCTACAACGGAACCCTTCATGTGCGAGTCCGACTCGCACTTTGCCACTTTTTCAGTATAGATTACAAAATAGTAGGTGTACGTCATTGTTTTCTGTTTCTTGCTGCTGGCACACATGTCTTTGTCGTTGTCAGATAATAGATTGGTTACTATCCACGAGAAAGGACATTGTAAGTCAAAAAAAAGAGAACAAATCGATGATCATGTGTTTCTCGGGGTGATCAATGAAGAGGAGAAAGCAAGAAGATGCAATCATATTCCAAATCCCTACTTTAAAACACACTACACAAAGTACTGTGCAAGACATTATACACATTATACACATCCGAACGAATAAAAAAATTATGTTTTAATCATGAGTCATGACATAATAGTATTCACTGTAAGTTCTAGTTATTATACATTATATCTTTATGACATTATATCTTTATTTTAATTTGTACACATAATAATTATTTTTGAGTCACAAAAAATTTTAATAAAACACTTTTGCATGTATGTAAACTTGATATTATGATTTGAAATACTGAAACCATTATGATTGAATTGATTGTATTAATAATATACCTATCTAATTGATTTGAACACCGTTAAGGTAGACCATGGCAGATCATAATTATTTGATCTTGTAAACGCCTGTCTCAAACCTATGTGTCATAGATAAACGATTTTGATTTGATTTGATTTGACAAAAATACTTTGTTTTTATAATATCATTTAAAAAGTCAATATTGAAAAAAATAACCACTTATCAGTTACGGCTTAATCCTGAACGCATTGCGATGCGACATAGAATTAAACAAACACTTATTAACAGTTGTACCCAAGATCCCTAAAAGAGATAATCTTCGCGTTTTGATCACAGTACAAAAATACGAACTAAAGGAGAGCGCACATTAGGGCGTATAGTCATCTCATTTGAATTTGTTGTATGAAGTTCTGTGGGGGTGAGTGAAGCGAAGCCCCCTTTATCCTTCGTGTTAGGTTGAACATGTAAGAACTACAAAAAACATTTAAAACATAAATTTCAGTACAAACAAAATATTGAAAACACAAAAAGTGTTTTTGTTGATCCTTTTTTGCTGTGCAAATCAGTATTTTTGATGTGCGATTAAATGCTAGCCTTTTATATTTTCTAGGTATAGGAATAATTTTAATCAGTCAGATGTTTGAAACACGGCTAAGTCAGTGAAAAGACTGTTCATTTTCCTGAACATTTTTAATACATTGTTTTATTTCATTATTCATTTTATTCAAGAAGTTATTTTTTATGAAAATATTATGAAATCTTTTGATTAATATCGTAAATTTACAAAGTTATTTTATTTAATATTTGGTGTATTCAATCCCGTTTAATAAATGTTATTTTTTTTAAGTTTTCATATAACCTCCAAAAGCATATCAAATAGTTTTTTTTTTAAAAAGTTTTCTTTCGTAAATTTTTCTATTTACCGCCGTGTGGCATAGCCGTGGTACACCATATATAAACATACATAAAATTATATTATATCTACTATTTACAATATTAGTGGAAAAGCTGGCATTGCCATATGGATCAAGATATATTTTACATACTAGGTATTTTACAGACTTTGAGTTATGTGCATTGCCAACCGCTTATATAGTCCTGGTTCAGACCATCCAGCCCGATTCTGCTAACAAAATGACGGCGCAATGACACGACTCAATGACGGTCCACTTTAGACAGTGTTCAAGCATTTACCTCCGTTTTTACGTTTTTTAGTCAATAAATAAGTAAATAATAATAAAAGATACTAGCATAATTTGTTTGACATTTGTTTGTTTTTTTTTGTCAAATAAGTACAGTTGTGTTTCATCCACCACGTACGAGAAAACGCCTGAAGCATTGTGTGTAAAGGTAGAAATAAAGCAATTTCTGATTATATGAATAAGTTATTAATAATAGTGACAGGGATTACAGAAAAGTAAGTTAAGTAGATTCCTAAATGTGTGTGCCTATACATAAAGGTTATGTTAGATATTAATAGCTTCATTAAGAAACTTATATGATATTGAATTGGGTCAGACACCTGTAATGATGTCATTTTTTTATGTAATTAAATAAATAAATAAAGTGAACCGCCATTGTTATGTCATTGTCATTGACTCGTCATTTTGATAGTAGAGTCCAGAGCCAGATCTATTTCCAGAGCCAACTTGAGATTACAAAAGCTATTTATCCTCACGCTAAACGTTCGAGGGGCCGGGCAGTAATGATAAAACTAGCACTATAAACCCGTAACGTATGTGAAGCTATACTGTCGCAAGTAATTGCAGTGCGAACACCTTTTCATGAGCTGATCCGGGGCAGAGACTGGTATGCTTCTCAAGTTAAGGCTAGCTTAAATGCCACACTGACGTTATTATCCTAGATAAAGCAGCATATCTTTGAGTAGGCAGTTGTGTAAATGTCATATTGACGACCGGTTTAGCCTAGCGGGTTACCCTGCCTACGAAGCTGACGGTTCTGGGTTCGAATCCCGGTAATGGCAAATATTTGTGTGATGAGCATGAATATTTGTTTCTTAGTCTTTGTTTTCTATGTATTTTCATAAGCATTTAATATATCGTCGTCTAGTACCCATAACACAAGCCTTAGTATGGGCCTAGTTCGATTTGTGTAGGATTGTCCTCTAATATGTATTTATTTATTTATATTTTATATGGAAAATATTATACATACTGCACATCGAAAATATTGATGATGCCAGCGTGTTGGAAAACAAGATGGCGTCACGACAACAGCTGATTTGCACAGCAAATATCAGGGCAAAATGCTGCGGGAGCTTAGGTGAAGGGTAAATTATCATTTATCCTTCGTATTAGGTTGAACATGTAGGAATCACAAAAAATACTGAAAACATACACTTAAGTAGAAATAAAATAATGAAAACATAAAAAGTGTTTTTGTTGATCCTTTTTTGCTGTGCAAATCAGTATTTTTGATGTGCGATTAATAGATTTATATATTATTAGTGGCTCTGGGAGCCCCAGTCCTCCCAAGCGATACAGGAAATTTGCGTTTTTTTTCATTATTTCTCAAACACACACCTCTTACCCCTTGATGTTTATCGGATTAACAAGTGAAACCATTATAAAAGCGAATAAAAACAAATAACCCGACTGCATTTTCTTTTCATACAACATACAAACTTATGAATGCACCTGGTGCAATTGCAATGCAATGCGGCTACTTTCATACTCCATTACGTAACATGGAGTATGAAAGTAGCACCAATAACTTTGTAAGATACATTTGTGATCTACCAATCCAACCTATTCACTTTTTACTAAAATTATTTAGCCTATGATATGTCTCACGATCTGTACAAATCCCATTTATAAAAAAATATCAAGCCGTTTGGGCTGTTTTTTTTTTTTCGACCACAAATCTCTTGAAAATTTTCAAAAACTGAATCGACAAAAAATATATATAATTATCGAACCTGCTCACAAAAAAATCACTAAAGTCGTTTGAGAAATGCGACCTTCAGAGGAGAACAGACAAACAGAAATCCAGACTTACGAAAGCATTTTTGCCCAAGCTGAATCGGAGACACCGTCTCTCGGTCAATTATTGTCTTTTAGGTGTTGATACTATACACACACGTCTTTGATGTCGAGTGTTTATGTTTATTTCTTGTTTTGGCTAGAAAGATTAAACGACGTTAAATAAATCCGCGCTACCCCAGCTACCTTCGAGACCGCTTTGAGTATCTCTTTTCAGGAGATCGGCAACGGAGATCTCACACGGTCTCACTCTTAGCCACTCCAAGGCATACCACTTCCGCATATGAGCACTCCTTCAGGTTGCAGGCGGTCCGACTGTGGAACGCAATTCCTTGTGCGATTAGAGACAGCCCCACTCTTTTCGCTTTCAAAAACCGGGTAAAAGAGCACTTCCTCTCTCTTTTGTGATAGTTGTAGTATGTATATTATTATTATATGTAAACTTTATGTACAGGTTTATGTATGTATTGATACGTATTTAGTAGTTTGATACGTATTTAGTAGTATATGTATTTTATTATTGTTTAGATATTGTGCACTGCCTGTGTGCTACCCTTAATTGATAAAATTTCCTATCATGCCTTGGTTTGCTGGAAGAAATCTCTTTTTAGAGATAAGCTCGCCTTTGTACATAAGTTTTCTCTTAATGTATCTTTTTTAAATAACTGCGTTCAATAAAGAATTATGAATTATGAAAATGTAGCCCATTTATTCCCCCAACGAGGGGCACATGCCTTTATCCGGATATGAGTAAGATTTAAGCCATACTCCACCACGCTGGCTCAGTGCGGATTCATGGAGAGGTTTTACGACCACTACCACGTAGCGATAGTAGCACGGACCCACAGCTTAACGTGTCATCCGAAAAATTGAACGTACGATAATGTATTCAACATAAATAAATTATCGCATTGGTACACGGTCAGGATTCAAACCTGCATGCATCTACTGTGTGAGAAGCAAGCGTGAATCCTATATAGACCACGGAGCTCTTCGAAAAAAACTTCGAAACCAACATTACTTTACACATATTCATCAGCATGCTCAGCCCAATTTGACCCACCGGCGGGCACAGGGCTCTTCCGTACACCGCCAATCCTCATGATCCTATACCTACTGCATTCAGTGGCACCCCGCTGACTTGATGATATCGTCAGACCATCGGGCTGGTGGTCTGCCCACACATATTCATATAATGTACGAATTAGATAAAATGGCGCAATAGTTTAGTTTTCTGGATCATATCAACACAATGCCATTACTGTATTAAAGTTCTATTCGTCCTAGGATTGCAGCAGAAGAAATCTGTGTTAGAGATAAGCTGGATTTTTTGACCGAGCGAGCTGTTATATCCCCTCTATGTATGGTGAATTGCTGATGAACCTGCTTCATCATCATTTAACTAGGCCCTGTACTGATGAAGTCGTTGGCGAGGGGTCAGTCTCTCCCCGCCGGTCATACAGTAGACACACATATTTCTAATCCCGATCTTTGAATATATTCTATTATTATAGTAAATAAAAAGTGTTTCTTTTTTTAAAAAGAGAATTCGCGGACCCCTTATAACATTGGTGGCAGCGAGAAGGGATCTCAAAAGGTCCCCGGACGTCTCCTTCAGTTCCATATAAAAGTGTGTGAAAGTGCAAAACGAGAGACTCAAAATACCTCAACTTTATCAGCGAGTCCACTGTGCGCTAAGTGGATCAGGAGAATAACACCAGCAGCGTGTTACCTTCTGCAACCCAGCACCGACTCCAATATTCTAGTTCCAGCACAAACCCAGTTCCAGTTACATTCGAGTTCCAGGAAAGTTCCAGCATACATTCCAGTCCTTCTACGTCGTTCTGAACCAAATACCAATTCAGACCATAATTTCGTCACATCGAGTAACATCATGCCAGCTATCATCTACCTTCTAATGTGAGTACATTCCAGTTTAAAGTGAAAGTGCATACCTAAAAGTGTCCCACAAAAGTTTTATTCATTGACATTAAATTAACAAACTGTAGTGTAACCGAGTTCAAGCATTGTCTCATTCTTATCTCAATTGTGTTATTGTTTTGACTGAGTGTCGCCCACGCATCTATAATGGGAAAAGATAAAGACGAAGCAGGACCGTCTAAAGGCGTAGAGCTTAGTATTCTATTGAAATTTATAAACAAATTCGATGGCAGTCGCGACAGACTTGCTCCATTTTTAAACAATTGCCAAAACGCGATAGACCTTGCTTCGCCTTCCCAGCAAATTATATTATTTAAATATATTGTAAGCCAATTGGAAGGACGCGCGGAAATAGCGTGTTCTATCAAAGAATTTGAGACATTTGATCAGTTAGAAGATTTTCTGAAAAATCAGTTTGGCGAGAAAAAACATTATGCCGCCTTATTATCCGAGCTGCAAGATTGTCGCCAGCTTAGTAACGAAGCGGTTAATCAGTTCGGCCTCCGCGTAGAATCCTGCTTAGCAAAATTAATAACTGAAATAAATATTACTATACCAACCAAATTAAAAGGAGAACTGACTGGCCGCATCGCCGCAATGCAAGACCTCGCATTACACGCATTCGTGACCGGGTTGAACCCAAGACTGGCAACCGTTATTCGATGCCGTAATCCCTCAACCCTCAATGAGGCAATAAGCTTTGCCTCATCTGAAGAAAAAATATTACAGGCAACACTTAAGAAACATCCAACTTCACATAGCGGTGCCAACTCCTACCAGAACCGTCCACAACAATCATCGAATTTCCAAAATCAGAATCGTTACCAACATCCTAACAATTATCAAAATCCATCTCAACGGTCAGGCCAGTTCCAGCGTCCTCAGAACCGAGGATTTCAGAATCGTGCAGGGATAAACATTACCAACGAGTCCAACGACAATGGTCAAAATAATTCTAGTTCTCGTCCTGTCTGTCGATATTGCAAAAACGAGGGACACCTCATTAAAGACTGCCGTAAACGCGAATTCAACAACAAACGTTTCGGCAACTATCAAAATCAAGGCCAGTTTAACCACCCTGTACACCATGTTGACTTACCCTCATTCGATCAGGAAAATGAAGGAGTCGACGAAATCGATAATTTAAACGAATAGGTTTTCCTGTACGGTGTCGCGCGGGAAATGAACCATCAAAAGCCGATACTTTCTCATCCCAAAATCTGACTAAACAACAGTCTACGCCACAGGGTAACCAGCCCCACCGGAAAGACAAATCCTCTGAATCTATACGCCCAGCAGCGGCTTCCAAATCCTCTGAATCTATACGCCCAGCAGCGGCTTCCAAATCCTCTGAATCTATACGCCCAGCAGCGGCTTCCAAATCCTCTGAATCTATACGCCCAGCAGCGGCTTCCAAATCCTCTGAATCTATACGCCCAGCAGCGGCTTCCAAATCCTCTGAATCTATACGCCCAGCAGCGGCTTCCAAATCCTCTGAATCTATACGCCCAGCAGCGGCTTCCAAATCCTCTGAATCTATACGTCCAGCAGCGGCTTCTAAATCCTCTGAGTCCATACCCACAGCAGCGACATCTAAAAAAATATATCAAATTAATACAGATCCATTAAAAAAGTACTTACCCTATATTGAAATACTTACCTCCGTTTCTACCCGACCCTTGACGCTTTTAGTTGATAGTGGTGCATCCGTAAGCTTGATCAAGAAAAGCTCTGTTGAAATAATGCCTGAAATTCTAAGAGATAAAATATCATTTTCAGGAATAGGACAAACTGAAAACCCGATGTCTTCTCCAGGTCGAATCGCGATTGAGTTCAATTCAATAACTCACCAGTTCTATGTCGCATCTGGAATCACAATACCATATGACGGTATTTTAGGAAATGACCTTTTTACAAAAACAGACTGTAAAATCGATTATACTAAACAAACTCTCACGATTAACAAGACACAATTACTCCTGAAATTTCAAGAACCTACATACACCATTTCTCCACGAACACAGATGGTAATCGAGTGTTCTGTACAGAATCCTGAAGTAGGAGAAGGTTTCGTATTAGACCAAAATTCAATAGAGTCTTTACTAATTGCTAACTGCATAGTTAAAGTAAAGAATAACTCTAGAATAAATATATCCGTCGTTAATGTCTCCGAATCCCCCATAGTTGTGAATTCCAATTTGAATATTAAATTAATTCCAGTGAATGAAATATTTAATGAGCACCACGAAGTTAATCATTTTTCCTCCAAAAGGAAAATAGATGCTGTTAACCGTACTACTGAAGTATTAAATCAGTTACGAATATCACATTTGAACAAAGAAGAAAAAAGGTGTCTAAATGAGCTCTGTTCTAACTATTCTGACATTTTTCACCTACCCGATGATAATTTAACTACGACGGATATCCTGAAACATGAAATAAATACGTCCTCCTCTGTTCCCGTAAATACGAAGTCTTACAGATTCCCGGAAATACATAAACAAGAAGTACAATCGCAGGTAAATAAAATGCTTCGTCAGGGTATAATAAAACCCTCAACATCCCCTTGGTCTTCCCCAATATGGGTTGTTCAAAAAAAAATTGATGCCTCAGGTGAACGTAAGTGGCGGGTCGTCATTGATTACCGCAAACTTAACGATATCACCATCGGAGATTCCTATCCGATTCCGAATATTTCTGAAATTCTTGACCAATTAGGGAAATGCAAGTACTTCAGTACTCTTGACCTTGCTTCCGGTTTTCATCAGATCCCAATGGCTGATAAGGATGCTTCAAAAACCGCGTTCTCAGTCCCTCAGGGACATTTCGAATTTACGCGAATGCCCTTTGGTCTAAAAAATGCTCCCTCAACTTTTCAGAGACTAATGAATTTAGCTCTTTCAGGCCTTCAAGGAATAGAATGTTTTGTCTATCTCGACGACATTGTCATCTATTCTTTCGATTTGGAAACTCACATCAAAAATCTATCCGAAATTTTCCAAAGGCTCCGTGACTTCAATCTGAAACTTCAGCCGGATAAGTGCGAGTTCCTCCGTAACGAAGTATCTTATCTTGGTCATATCATCACCGATCAAGGTGTCAAGCCAAATCCTGAGAAAATTAGAGCCGTTCAAGAATTTCCATTACCCAAATGTCCTAAAGACATAAAATCATTCCTTGGGCTCGTGTCTTATTACCGGAGATTTATCCCGGAATTATCTAAAATCGCCAAACCCCTAACTTCTCTCCTTAAAAAGGACACTCCATTCAATTGGGAACAAGAACATCAATTATCATTTGAGACTTTAAAAAATTCATTGACATCGGCTCCCTTGTTGGCATACCCCGATTTTTCCAAACCCTTTGTACTCACCTGTGACGCATCAAATTATGCGATTTCAGCTATCCTTTCTCAAGGGCCTATTGGCAAAGATCGCCCTATTGCCTATTCGTCTCGGACTTTGAATAAAGCCGAATGTAATTACAGTGTTACTGAAAAGGAATGTTTGGCTATCATTTTTGGTACCAGAGTCTTCCGGCCATATCTCTATGGCCGCCGTTTCAAAATCGTGACCGATCACCGCCCATTAAAATGGCTTTTCAATTGTAAAGAACCCGGTTCTAAATTAGTTAGGTGGCGACTGAAATTAGAGGAATTTGACTATGAAATTGAGTATAAAAAGGGTAAAATCAATAGCAATGCCGATGCGTTGTCTCGTTACCCTGTAAATCCGATTCTCCATAATGATACTGATCCTGAAGCCTCAACCTTACAAACACAATCTAATGAGCCACAACCATCAACGTCAACTCAAGACCCTGATCTTGACTCAATTCAATTGAGTGACTTAATAGATCTCGGCGATGATAATATAAGCCCTTACGGCGATAACATAGATTTCACTCCCCCGGATCTTCCATTTTCACCACACCCTGAAACGCCAGCAGAATCATCTCAAATCATACACTCTCCCAACAACGACTACTCCCAATTTCTGAAATCATTTTCCAACAAAAACGAAACATATAACACACACATAAACGAATGTAATGAAAATTTGCTGAAAACTCAATACAAAACCATCCTTGTTCCCACATCAATAGATCTTGACGAATCAAATATGTATATCCAAGACCTATTATCTGAAATGGAAAATCCAACAGAACTTCTAAATAGCGAGAGAGAGCTACATTCGTTCAAAAAAATTGAAAACAAAGGAAAAACTTATTACTTACTATTCACAAAAGTCTATCATTTTGATTCCTGCAATTATCCAGAAATATTCCAATGTCTGAAATCGGTTAAAAATGATTTATCCGAAAATGTTACGGAAATTGCTATATCAGACTTCCAAAATCCATTCGACAAACATGCTTTCACAAAAATCTATGGCATGATTATGTATTTATTTCACAATAGCCAGATCAATGTCAACATTTGCCACAACACCATAATTTATGCCGTCCCTTCAGAAATAGCAAAGATTTTAAAAGAGAATCATGATATACCAATTGCAGGCCATTTAGGTTCCACCAGGATGTACAATAGAATCAAACAGCGTTATTACTGGAAAAATATGCGATCAGACATTGAACTGTATGTAAAAAACTGCAAGTCATGTCAATCCAACAAAGCCTTTCGTAAAATAAACAGATCTCCTATGCAAATAACCACAACATCAACTCGTCCATTTGACCGTATCAGTTTAGACATAGTTGGACCATTACCTGAAGCCGGACTTTCGAAGCTAAGATTTATTCTTACCCTCCAAGATGATTTGACAAAATACTCGATTGCTTACCCCATCTCGAATGCCACAGCAGAAGAATGCTGTGAATGCCTCGTTCATTTCATATCGCTCTTTGGAATCCCCAAAATGATTTTAACCGATCAAGGGACTAACTTCACTGCCGACCTTTTTAAACGTACTTGCGAATTCCTTAAGATAAAACAAATCTGGTCTTCACCATATCACCCTCAAACCCAAGGCGCAATTGAAAGGAGCCATTCTACGCTGAAAGAATACTTAAAATCGTATGTAAATGAAAACCAAAATAATTGGCATAAATTTGTGTACACAGCAATGCTAGCATATAATAGTAATACCCACTGCACAACCCAATTTACACCTTTCGAGCTGATGTTTGGACATAAGCCACATATCCCTGACTCTGTCTTTAATCTACGCTCAGATGTTACTTATCCAGAGTATGTAAAAATGCTTAACCACCGATTAAAACTATCCCGCGAAAAGGCTTTAGAAAATATCCGGCTCTCCAAAGAAAGATCCAAGGCTTATTATGACAGACAAACCAGAACCTCTACATACAAAGTTGGCGATATGGTATACTTAAGAAACCATCTCAGATTGCGAAAAGCCCTTTCACCAATCTGGAAAGGCCCATATAAGGTGGTTAAAATACATGGAAACAACACATTGTCATTGCTAATAAACAGACGCCATGTTAAACACCACTATGACCAAGTGAAACCAGCACATGAATGTGAATAACCCCTTAAATAGGGTTAGATATGTAGTTAAGTTCTAATTTTAATGTAGTTATTAAATTTTTCCAGATTTATTGTGAACAATCACAATCAAGTTCTGGCTACTAGCGTCGAACCGATCACCAAGGGTCCTGGGATACTCTTTAACCCAATTGGTACATTACGTGTCGTGGATGACCATTTTCACGTAGTTATTCCAATAGACGTCTCTTACATTAACCATCACCTGGAAAATATTCGTGAAACCTTTAGTACTGTCAGATTCCTATGTCAACAGAATGAACCCATTAGAGGTCAATGTCACAACATGATGCAACCACTCGATTCCCTCTTCAGCGATATTCTACGAGACCATAACTCTATTTCCCATCTCACCTCAAGTAGTCCAATTAGAAGGTCAGCCTGGTTCTCGGGCGTCGGAACTGTATTTAAACACATATTTGGCACCCTAAGTGAAGAGGATGCTGAAAAATATAATAATGCTATTCGAATACTTTACGATAACGATAGTAAACTTACAAATTCTTTGACGGACAGCATTATTGTATCTCAATCGGCAATTTCAAATCTTAACCGATCCCTGTACGAACTAAATAGAAATGAAGCCATACTGGACGCCACTCTTGAAAATTTAACCCATTCATTAAACAATGTTTCCAAAATAATGAATGAACTTGCATTCGAAAATCAAATAACTCACACATTGAACAGTTTGCAAGCCAATATGATCACATTGTCATTTAAAGTTGAAGATATTGTAAATTCTGTACTATTTACTAAAACAAATACTTTGCATCCTTCAATAATTACCCCTAAACAGCTGTATAACGATATTTTAAAACATGTCAATTTAATGCCTAAATATAAAGACTTCCCTGTTGATTTACACCTGAATAATATACATTTACTGATGAATCTTTCAGAATTGATATCATACTTCTTAGATAATAACCTATTTTTTATAGTGAAGATTCCTTTAGTTACACTCACAGAGTTTAATCTGTTTAAAAATATACCTGTGCCTACACCCTTAAATGTTAATAAATCAAACACATTTTCAATGATTTTATCTGAAAAACCATTTATTGCCTTAAGTAAAGACAAAACTGTGTATATGACTCTGGAAAACCTTCAGAAATGTAAAACTATCTTTGAGGACAAATTTATGTGTGACGAAACCGAAATCTTCAGTGTTATTGGGTATCCATCCTGTGAAACCGAAATTATGACAAAAGCTATCACTCATATGCCTAACCAGTGTAACCATAAATTTCTCTTCGGATATATAGACATTTGGCACAGATTAAGTAATGACAAATGGATTTTTATCCAATCTGAATCTACTAAGCTTTCGATAGACTGTAATAACAACCTCACGGAATTAACAATATCCGGTGCAGGCGTACTGAATATTGAACCTGAGTGTATAGCGTATTGTAGAAGCAATAAGCTATTAAGTAAATCTAACCCTAAGGTATCTATAATTAACATAAGACCTGAATATAGTATAACTGACGATAAATGCTGTAACATACAAAAATTCAAAGATTTAAACTTGGACACTTCACATCAGAGTATTTCGAATATCAACCTAGATAATCTTAAATATTTAAAATTACTCTCTGATCAAAATATCGAAAACCTAAAATCTGTAAAACCATCAGAACAATTTGTAAACCATGTCAGTTTTCCAATTTTTAGTGTATTATCAATTATCTTTTGTGTTAGTGTTATAATTTTATATTTTTGTAAAAAGTATGAGTATCTACAATCCCTTATCTGTAAAGATCAAAGTGATCCTGAAAACCCAGAAATTCAAATAGCCGATGAATCTGCTCCTGGTCCGCGACTTCGTATTGACTGAATTTCATCTGAAACTTACATGAAATTCGGTAAGTTTCATCTCACACAGGGGGCTGTTATATCCCCTCTATGTATGGTGAATTGCTGATGAACCTGCTTCATCATCATTTAACTAGGCCCTGTACTGATGAAGTCGTTGGCGAGGGGTCAGTCTCTCCCCGCCGGTCATACAGTAGACACACATATTTCTAATCCCGATCTTTGAATATATTCTATTATTATAGTAAATAAAAAGTGTTTCTTTTTTTAAAAAGAGAATTCGCGGACCCCTTATAACAGAGCGAAGGGCTACATTTCGACAAGATAGGAGGCCGATTTTTCTTTCGTTAGTCTCTATGTGTGTCTGTCAGTACTGATCTAGGGGCCACAGTTTTCAAGCGATTCTCACAAAACTTGGCACACCTGTTCCTTGAAATTTTTTTTTTGTCGAGAGCTTTTCTCGATTTTTTCTTTAGGGGGGGAGTTATAACGTCATTATTTTTTTGTATGGGATTTGTTTTTTTCTTTTCTGAAACCTATCGTGTGGGGTATCAAATTAAAGGGCTTCATGAGCCAGTTCTAAAAATATACCACAACCTATACCTTTCGGTCGCCTATTTTCTAAAAATCTAAGAAATATTTTCAAAACATACCAAGTTTGGACTCCTCGAAGTAGGACTCCTCTCCTCGTAGGAGGATTAGTAAAGAGGATCTATACAGACCATGAGAGTGAGTGAAATAGACTATAACTATTTTCGTGAAAAGTCAATAGATTGTATTCTAATCGCAAAATGTATTATACAAAGTTATTGCTGCGGCTACTCGATTTTGATTGAATCTAAAATACTTACCTACAAATTGGTTCACTGTCCCCCTTGTCAGCGAGGTCTATTAAGTCTGTTAACCAGTGTTTTGTGTAACTGAGTATAAAGTAAGTAAGATGTCTTGTGTTGTGCCACTGTGTTCATGCCAGTCTCGTTTGAGACAGTACTCATCTCGACCCAAGGTGGCACAAAACCAGTTTCGGTGACGGCGCGCCTCAATAGCATCAATAATGTCATCTTATGACTGTTTCCTCCTTCAAAAACAACCAGTATAGTCACGATTAGTAACCCCAGTACGGTCATAGCCGTAATGGTGCAAGAAATAAGGGAAACATACAAAAAGACTGGATGAGATACCGGCTGTACCGAATGAACTTTACTTTTAAAGTATGAAAGATTGATTTTGCATAGCATTTTCTGAATTGACTGGAGCGTCTGATAATAATTTTGGTCTTGTATTTTTTTATAACTTTATCTTGAGAATAATCATTTGAAAAACAAAACTACATTTTGAACGCAGTTCCACAATAAAATTAGGATTTCAGAATTACAGGAAAAAATAAAACTATTTAGAGGTATTTTCGTAATCAAATTCTATCGAGAAAATTTCATCCATTTGCGTTTTCCTTTTGTGAGAATCTTAATCAAATACTCAATAAACGGTAACCTAAAAATCAAATCCGTAGATGACTTCATGGTGGAGTCAATGGATTCGAAAAAAAACCCATTTTTTTTCGTATCGCCTTAAGTAAGCTATGTATTATGCTTTGATATGGATTTAATTCAGATATCTCCAGATACAATATTTCAAATTGAATTATAGTGCGCGGAAAATCGAATGTTCCTAATATAAATTATTGTATTTTGTTTATTTTGCGTGCCAGTGGCTTCATTTATTTACGGTTTTTTTGTACTTTCTGTCCCAATGCCCTTCTGCCACCATGAAGAATAAAGTTTAAGCTCAAAATAAACCGTGGTGGTTTTCAAACCGGCTTTAATTTTTACATCTGTCACAGATACTCTTATCTGTATCAGGCTGATGGATCGGTCGGTGCGGGTCGTTTGTTGACGGACCTTCAGGTCCAAAGCTCGTTTTGTATTTACTCATTTATTTGTGAGGCATTTAATTTTTTGTCAACTAGATGTCAATAGCATCATCTTTCATACTTTGGACTTTGTATCGTTATTGTCGTCCTCTGCACAATAAAACCAAAAAAAATGTTCATGTTTTGTTTTCTTTATAAAACATCCTTAAACTATGACTACAACCTAAGTCATAGTTTAAGGATGTTTTACAGATAGAGATACTAGTGTTTCTTAATATAATAAATAAACAGGGTACAGTCCTCACAAAAAGCCGGTGCCCCTTCGCGGTACAATCAGGGCCACAATGGAAACTGTCAGATTAAAAGATGAATGATTTCAATTTTAGCGTCCGTGAGAGCGCTCTAACATGATCGACCATCATATTTGAACCCATTTATATTATTTTGAGTTCAATGGAAAAGGCATCAATAACTTTTTCAGGTGGATTTGCAGCATACAATTTTTGCACTCATCTCCAAGAGAAGTGTTTAAACAATTGCTAAAAAAATTTAAAATTTACTACCAATAAATTCGAAATGATGGCAAGAATTAGTAAATGATCACCAAATTGTATTTCGATAAATGATCACCAAACTTCTTTTTATGTTTTGTGAAGTTTGTGTTTTAAGTATTTTTTGTTCTTACATGTTCTACCTAACACTAATGATAAAGGGGGCTTCGCTTCGCTCATCTCTTTACCCTTCACCTAAGCTACCGCAGTATTTTTCCCTGTTATTTTCTGCAACTTTTGGTGATCATTTTCCCATTTTGGGTAAGAAAAAAAATATATTTGCTGCCAATGTATATGAGTGTTTAAAGTGACATGTGCAATAAATCACCAGAGGTTAAATAATGCACGCGTAGCAATCAAAAATATATTATAACGGACATTAGATAAATAGATAAAAAATAAACCATATATGTACATTTGTATATGTATTTCATGCGAATATCGAAAGGGCAAACTTTGGCAGTCCATGCGGTCGACCACTGCTCTACCTGAGATAAAGTGACCAATAAGAATGCATTATTTAAACCTGTCGAGATTTTAAAATCGGAATGCGTTCGATTTTTAATAATAGTTTCGAAGGAGGTTTTATACCTGCGCACTACAATACTGTGGCTATTGTATTGTGCTAATGAATCAACTTTTTTGTGTAATTTAATTCCTCTTTTTGTTTAAACGCAACAGATGTTTTAGTTGAGATATAGGTTTGTTCGATTTAGATGTTATTTGATCATTGTGATGCCTTTAAATATTGGCTTAGTCTTAATTATGAACTCACTTACTCTGCTTAGTCTCAAAATAACTATGAGCTCAGACTATAAAATACTATCCAAGCTACCTTAGTGGGCTCCTTCAAATGTCACAGAAAAGACACAAACGCGGTGCACAGTAACTACATTTTTTTTTGTTTTGTGTACTCAGTTAACTTTTTCCGTCACAAAAAACTTTTTACAGAAAATCTCAAGTTCGCAAATGTAGTGACTAGTCATAAACTGCGAGGCCACACCTTACACTTTACGACTTAAATTTGATGGGCTTTTAACGTGCACTACGTAATAGGCATGAGTGTAACGGACGTGCACCAAATCGATGTCGTCGGGGAAGTTTTACATTCATGCCTATCAAAGTACGTAAATTTTGCGCCCAGAACTCAACATGGCGGTTCAACGATTACGTATAAGTTCTTCTCTCAAACCAGGTGTATGGGTACCTTGAAATCTCCATTTCTCCTCCGTAATAAAATTTCTTCGACAAGTCAAAGTACCCCAGCAAGTGAGTAAGTCACTAACTTAGCTGCTCACTACTGTTACGCGTAATTGGGTAAAGGCAGCGTCAGCCCCATATTCCAGGGTTCGAGAGCCATTTTTAATTAAGCTATACACATTCAAAGTGCGCCCGTGAATTCATCAGTGCCAACTATAATTATTGCTGGATTGAGTTTTATTTAGGAACGGATTGTGAGACGAACAGCGGACTCGCTTCGAATAATAAAACCTAGAGTATCGGATATCCGAAGTCTAGATGTACTGGTTGCAAAACAATCTTACAAGGATTATAATTTGACGACCTCTGTGGCGCTGCGGTTGGGGCTCTGGCTACCATGCGTGAGGTCCTGGGTTCGGTCGCCGGTTGGGGATAACGAAAAAAAAACAGGTCTGGGCTGTTTATGTGTCTGTGATGTCGCTGTTTCTGGATCCCACGACACAGATGCAATGTATGTGCCTGTATGTAAATGTTTAATGTTTAATCATTTGGAATGGACAAAAACTAGTGTTGCCATTGTACGGGACTCGTCCGCCTTAACATATAGAAATATTAATTTGTTGGTGTTATAATTTCATTTATGAAACTATCAGCTTGGAGTTTATTTATCTAAGAGAAATTAATTGAATTTGATTAATAATAGACATATCATCAACTGGATGATAGACGTCTTATGTATATAAAATTGGTGTTTTCATACTTGACCTATGTAGAATACAAACACATTTCACGACATCCCAAAAGAATCAAGCAACTTAGATTGCCAAAATAAGTTATTTACACTAGTTTAAACGCTCACGCACTAATTACCACTAAAAATGCTTTACAGTGTCCTTTTAAATAAACAAAACAGCCAAAATCTGCCATAATTATTCCGCCATTGCTGTTTACTACTTAGCTCAAGTATACAAACACAGACCGTAGATAGAAGATGTAATTGCCTGCGCTGAGGCATAATTTACCGCATACCAAGTCATAGATTTCAAGTTTCGACAGCAAACTGCAGGTTTCGTTACCCGACACCAGTCGTAACAAGTGAACCGCCAGTCCATCCAAAACCACGACACACGACGTCGCCTGGACACTTCCTCTGCGGACGCTCCCGCCGCGCGAACAATGCTCACTAATAATAAGGGAACGTCGTATTTACGAGCGCAGGCGCAGGCGTCCGACGTCGCAGCCAGCCCATTGTGCTGGACCTCCTGTGATTATCCCTTTGCACTTTTCATGAAGTACCCATTTCTAACCCCGCCACTTTTATTGCAGCCAGATGCAGCGATTCTGAGCCGCGCCAATCTAATTTACGTGTAGGTATGACCCCAGCTAAGTATCGCCTTTAGCTCGCGCCTCGGCTATTAAAATCCGCTGAAGAACGAGTCGGACGTAGGGTTACCATATGGAAAAATGAAAATTTCCGGAGATTAGGCCTGATTTATATTGGAAATTCCTGAGATTTAGTCGTAATTTCAATTAAAACGTACAACTACACTACAACTTATATTTACAATAAAAAGTCACAATAAAAAAAATAAAATGTAAAAAAAAAACATGTAATTTGTGATTTTTGTTAGACTGTTTGATCTCTTAGTTACTAGAGTGTTTACACGAACGATATTGACGATATGCTCGGTTTTATTGAAAATCCCTGAATTCCGGAGATCTTACGACAATTCCGGAGTTCCGGAGATTGGTCTATAAGTCCGGAGATATGGTAACCCTAGTCGGACGCGAACAGGAGAGGTTCCTTAGGTTGTAGAAGAAAACACACTTCTCTTGTGGGGACCGACTGAAATATTTTAAAGGGCGTGTGGTCTGTTGTGTAGTGGTACATCTGTAACATTTCAACTCTCTATCTATTAAGGTTTTTGAGATATAGCCTGCTGACAGACATACTGTCGGACATCGGAGGCTTACTAATAGATTCCTGTTGCGCACACTTTGGATAAGGAACCCTAAATACTGTTTTTGTTAGTTACCAGTGGATGTTGATGTCGAGGTTGGTAAAGCGTTTGCATGTCACGCTAGACGGCGAAGGCTCTGATAAAGAGAATTAAAACCTCCTTTCTCGACTTTTAGTTACTTTAGTCTAACAAAAACTTAACAGCCGATGAAGCGCACCAAAGCCACAATGTAATACGAACGTTAACACGCGATAAATGCGCGAACAAAAACTTCGGCGTTGTCAAAGACAAAAAGCTGTCAGTTTTCGCATTCCATTGACAAGTTTCTCATGGCGCCCGCCGTGTGCAATAAAAGCTTTGCTAGATCGAGCCTACGCGGTGACCCAAATACGTGCGCGTGAGCACCCGGCGTCGACCAATCAGCGGCCGCCGCTCAAATCATAGGACGGCGCCCGCGCAAGTGGGTAGTTGAGGGAAATATCGCGCACACGGATAATATGTCAGGTATGCAACAGGTTTAGGATCTATGCTGTGGTGTTTATACGCCTGAATCTAATTTAACACTTCCCGTGGGCAAAGACTAGGCGCAGGCGCATAGATATGTACTTAAATAATGATGGCTGATGAATTATTATTATTATGACGAATTTAATAAAATAAAATAAACTAATTATAAACAAAACAAAATAAGAAGCGTCACGCTATTTCCCGAGCGAGGAGACAGAGGTACAAATGTAACAACCTTCACCCTGTTATTAAGAAAATAATGATAGGATCTAAACCAGCTACAGCTTATCCCCAATTCTTTCTGACAAATTAATTGTGGTAAGTAGGTTTAACAAAAGGTGACACTGGTTAGTCGGCCATTTTTGCCCTACAGAGGCTTCAGTTCGCGCCAAGTTGCTTTGGCTCTGAGCAAGCTATCACCTCTCACTCTCACTCACCCCGGCTTACCCTAAGCCAGACAGAAAGGTCACAGCTCTCTCATAGGCAAACTTGGGGCGGACTGTACACTTTGCTAGGCCCTTATTGGCAGCAATCCTTCAAAGAATTGCTCAATACAGTTGCAAACACGAATGATTTATTCGAAGAATCCACGAATCACATTTGCTATTATGCCATTCATATTAAAGATAGCGATTTTGTAGACGAAACCGTGTATTGATTCTAGATGAGTCATCACTTGTTATGGTATGTTGCAGACTGCAGTTAGTTCAGATAGTAACGTTGGTGAATTTCGATTTCAAAATCAACAATCAAAATGTATTTCAATATGTATGTTTGACAATTCTGACCTACTCCGAATCCAAAAAAAGTGTTGATCGATGAAGTCACGTTTATTCCACATAACCACAAAAAGACTATCTCAAATTGGCAATGATATAAGCATACCTGAAGTATATATACCTGAAGTATAAGCCTGCCTATGAAACGTTTACACTTGTCAACTCTATTGCCTAACTATATAAGGTTCGATCCCCGGCTGAGGGTAAAGAAAAAAAAAACAGGTCTTGGATGTTTATATATGTGTGTTACGTCACTGTTTCTGTTTACCACGACACAGGGTATTCTAGTGTAGGGCTAGGAGCAATGTATGTGCCTATATGTAAATGTTTATGTTTATGTATGTTTAAGGTTTAAGGTAGCTCAGAAGTTTTTGCTATAAGCTCTGAATTTAAAGCTTACGTAGCTACTGAGTAAAGCAATTCTCTAATTGGTACTACACGTCATGTTCAAATAAATAAATACACCCAAATAAACAAACAAACAAATTCTTTATTTGTCAAACAAAGGTAAGTACAATAAGTTGATATAGGATGTCAATGAACCTCTATGTTGAGCCATAGAGCATACAAGTTATGTACATAACATGCAACATTATAATATATATATATATTTTTAGTGTTACCTAAATCAGTGAACATTTTAATTTAATCTTATCTATAGGTTAGGTATCCATTCTTATCAATGCATTATTCCTAAAATTATTTTATATTTTAGTGTCGGGTCATTTATAAATTCATTAATCGAGTAGTATGTCTTATTGATAAGAATCATTCTTAGTTCTTTCCTAAATTGTATTAAGTTTTCTATGTTCCTAACACTCTCCGGCAGCTTGTTGAAAATGATTGGCGCCATTCCATATATGTTATTTTTGAATGTAGCTGTCTGATGTCTCTGCCTATAAGCCCACTAAGGGGCACGGGTCTTTACACGTGTACGAGTAAGATCAAGCCATACTCCACCGCGCTGGCTCAGAGCGGGTTGATGGAGGGGTTTTACGAAGAAGCGATGGTAGCCGGGACCTTCAGCTTAACGTGCCTTCCGAAACAGGGCACGTCCATTAATCTACTTAGGATAAATTAATTATCTCATTGGTACACGGTCAGGATTCGAACTTGCATCGCTTGTGTGGGAAGCAAGCGTGAAACCCATTTGACCACGGAGCTCATTTCACGTCACGGCACGTCATGTTCAAAAAGACTTTAAATTAATTAGCATTAATATTGGGCTTCGGTCCATTCACTAACTATAACTATGCGAATGCCCAAACATTTAGAGCATGACAAATGAATTAAATAAAACATTATGTAGTTGCGAAGATTTCATAGGATATATGAATATGTCGGAGTACTTTGTTATATATACACAGACGGGATTATACGTTAGCTAACAAGAGTTTTATTTCAGCCAACCTAGGATGGACCAGGATATTCGAGTATTTAATAACAGGTACACCTGTGAGCACAACTTATGTAAGCAATCCATGAGTTAATATTCTTAAAAGTGCTTGCACACTAATATATATGTGGAATCAATAAATTTAACCAATTTCCAAACAAAGGTTTGTCTTAATAGTAATATAGATATGATCTGCGAACTAGCAATTGATAATAATAAATAAGACTTAGCCAACACTTAAGTTGTAACATAGTTTTCGTAGCCATAAATAATCTAATTTCACAAAATGAATCGTCCATATCGATGTACCCATAAATCCAAGCAGAGATATGTAACAAATTATAGCCGATAACACTATTGAATAATATTAGCAAATGCCCTTTGAGTTATAGGGTCTGGTTCTATTAGTGATATATTAAATTACTAGTTTGAGTTAGAATGACCTTGTCTGGCGCCAGACAACGTTCTAAATAGAATGTCTTGGGCTTAAAGATAGAATAGAACTTCGACTACGTAATGTAATACCCAGGTCATGATGTAGGTATTCCAAATACATATAACCTAGGTTTTAAACCTGGTGTCAAACTGCATAATTAATGTCCAGATGAGTTCAACACAGTTTGACGGACAATCAAAGCCATGTGTGACATTTAAGTAGCACTTTATTTGACTAGCAGTTTGTGCATTAGGTCATAAATAATTTAATTTCCTATTTGTCGTCTAATAGATAAAAAAGCATTTACTTACGAACTCTGTAGGTAAAAACATGTATAAAACTTGGAACATACCTGAAAACAAAACAAAAACTCATTATACACATGAAAAATATATTAGTATCTCTGCCTAACCCTCTTCCGGGAAAAAAGCATGAGAATATGTATAAAGTACTTTACAATTTGTACTTATTCTAAACCATAGGCTCTTGAGAAACTCGTGGCTGAGTCAGTATATTGGAAGCTATAGGTATATAATTTTGGCCAGTATTTAATCGCACATCAAAAATAGTGATTTGCACAGCGAAAAAGGATCGGCAAAACACTTTTTATGTTTTAAATATATTTTATGTGTACTCAAGCTTATGTTTTAAGTATTTTTGTTGTTCTTGCATGTTCAACCTAACACGAAGGATAAAAGCTTCACCTAAACTAGCGCAGCGTTTTGCCCTGATATTTCCTGTGCAAATCAGAATTTTAATGTGCAGTTTAATATTTCTCTATAATTTTCCACAGAAAACTAAATGTTTTAAACGTGTTTAATGTAGTAAAGCACTTAGCAAAGTATTCTTAACATGAAGCCTCCAATTCAAGGGTCACATACTTGCTCCTAATCTCCGACCTAAGCACTAAATCCCTGTCCTTTTAGTGAGGTGTGCCGTTGCTATCTTAACTGCTCCATGGTATACTAGGATAGAACAGTGGAACTGTTTTAAGTTACCCATGGACGGACGGCAGATTACTGGTTGCTAAACACGTTCCCGCCTTTTAGTAAATGGACCTTTTAAAGTGAGTTTAAGTCTTTGTTATCATCTGAGGACGGTCGCTTGGTGGCGTATTTTTGGAACTTTTACCGTAAATGAATGTATTTTAGATTTGAAAACCGTTTTTTTTTAGTTAATCGACATATACACCCGTAGATAACTAGGTAAGAACGTACAAATATGCAATGCAAAACCAAAAAATTAGGCACAACGAGGTATCAAAAATACAAAGGTCAGTTTATGTCTAATGCAGTTATAAATATATTATGTTCGTAATAAAGACCAGGAACTAATTCAGAAATTGTTTTCATTATAACTAACACAAGGTAGATCAGTATTATGGTATGATCCGTCGGAGCGCATCTTATGTAACGAACACACCAATCAACTTACCCGCACAAACAAACAAAACTAACAATATCACTGAGCCTTAAGTGACTAAACAAAAAGTGCAGCCACTCTAAGGACAGGCTTAACGCCTTAAAAGCCCTTCCGATGTGAACGGGCATTAAGCCGGGCCAAGATAAGGGTTTTGACGATACCTGACCCATAAATAATGATAACATCTTTGTATAAGCTCACCGGGAAAGCTGGACGGAATCTTGTGAGGCAACTTGTAAATGGGTAGTAAAGTAACAAATGGGTTTAGCCGCGATTTTCGGGAATAGAGATGTCAATTCAGTGTTTTGTCAGATGTTTCAATGAGACGGCCAAATACTAATCCTTTAACATCTATAGATTATAATGATCATTTTGTATTATTTTTATTGTCTATGTATACATATGTATACAGATATTAGATGCTCAACAAAGACTACATGTCTTGTACTTTAAACTTACTTAAGTCGTTCTCACTGTAAGGCACAACAACAGCAAAAAGCCGACACAATCCGGAAACGCTTAGGCGACATGAAATATCGCCGTAGCTTAAGCAAAAGTGAGGTCGATATTTCAAGACTGTTAAGTTATTGGCTGATATTAATAAGCCTCCTCTCCTAACTTAATCTGACTCGAAGGCTGGCTTGAAATGTTCAAAGGCGCGACAAAGAATCTGAATTTAAAACAAACTTTGTTTGACTATCGTACTTAGTTGAAGACATGCTTTGGTTCATTTGAATGGATTACTACAATAAAAGTGTAGATCAGGTTTAAAGCCAATAGAGTCCAAAGACCTCTGTGGCGCAGCGGTTGTGGCTCTGTCTACCATGCGAGAGGTCCCGGGTTCGATCCCCGGCTGGGAATGAATTAAAAAAAAAAACAGGTCTTGGATGTTTGGATATGGGTGTTACGTCGCTGTTTCTGGTTCCCACAACACAGGGTATCCTAGCGTGGGGCTAGAAGCAATGTATGTGCCTGTATGTAAATGTTTGTTTATGCATTTATGTTATAACAGGTAGTTTACTTGAATACAATAAGATTTCCCACCAAGAAACACAGGGCCGTTCAAAACATACACAAAGTTGATTATGTCCGCCCATTTCTTAGGCCTCTTAGAATTGAATATGGAATACATTTTAATATTTCCCGTAGAGTGGGCGGGCCGCACCATCTCTTGTTACAGATTTAAATTTATGAATTTTATAAAACCATGCTGTAAATAGACAAAACTGTTGGTTTTATGGCAGGGGAAACAGAAGAAAGTTGTTCTTTTGAACGTTCCTAACGGTAAAAGAAGGTCGGGGTCTTAGAAAATATTTGTCCAAATAAAATTTTATGATACCTCTTTTGTGTTCGACTTTCTTCTTAAGCGAAAAACAGCTTTGTTAAACCAAAAATCGTCATGTGCTGAATCAAGAAATACGTTTTGAATGATGTCAGAGTCACATTTTTACAAAAAGTAGATTTAATATTTCATGGTTAAAGATCATACAAAAATTCGCTAGAATAAACTACTCGCCACTATCACGTGATCATGTTTTATATATAAGTACACTATCAAAATAAATCCAGATTAATAATATGAAATATGAATTCATAAATTTATTATTATGTTAACATTAAACGCATGCCTGGCATTACATTGCAAGTTATTGATTCTTCTTAACTTGACAACGTTACATGACGTTTTCAATTTCCCTCTATGCTGTAGGGAATAGAGTTTACATTTGGCTGGTGTGATTGATAGCGTGAGTACTTAAGAGTTCTTAAGTCCATCGTTACTCGTTAGGGCAACCCCGATTCAAAGTGAACTGAAGAATTGAAGTATCCCTTCGGAGTTGGTGCTGTGTCATTGCTCATTGCGTTACTAACTGGGAACTGCGAAAGCGATGGAGCCAATTTTATTGCCAATTATTTACTCCGTCCCAAATCCCTCAAAGGCCGTTGCGACGTAGTAAAAAAAGGCTTATGTGGAAACGATTACCAAAAACGCACCTATTTTACTACCAATAAATTATAAACGACCGCCAGAATTAGTAAACGACCACCAAATTTTGTTTTTATAAATGATCACCAAACTTTTTTTTATGTTTTTTGTACCTAAGTTTATGTTTTAAGTATTTTTTTGTTGTTCTTACATATTCAACCTAATACGAACTTCGTTTCGCTCACGCCTTTTACCCTTCACCTGAGCTACCGCAGTATTTTGCCGTGATATTTTCTGCAACTTTGGTGATCATTTACCCATTATGGATAGGAAAAAAATATTTTGGTGATGATTTAAATTGTTCTCGTAAAAAAATCTATGTCGAAGGCAAAAATAATATAGCCGCATCGTATGTATCTACATGTGTTTGTATTTTAGTCGCAGAAATCACGCTATTTATAGATCGTAATAAATACACCAACACCCTATTTATGATATTAATTATTTCCTCGACTTCTAGAATCCACTAAAGAGAAACTGCTAAACATCTCCACTTCTTTTTCTGTTCCAGGCAGGCGAAGATTGAATGCCAACGGACGGCGGCGTGTGGGCTGTCGAGGACTATGGAGAGGTTTTTAGGGTTCAATATCACGATTTAAAAATATGAACCTTTATGATCAATCTGATGTTCGTTTGGTTGGTATAAATATGAATCATTTAGTTAACCTATTTAGCTTCCGAAATTGTAGCTGATATATTGTCCGGAATCATACGATTAAGAGGTTCCAACCCTTCTCTACAGAAGCCTGGAATCTTGTTTTATTTTTCAAAACTTTCAGCACACGATGAAATCGGTGTATAATTCATATCCTCTACTCATATAAGTATTTGGCTTGTGTTTAAATGATCACCAAAAAAATCGAACATTTACTACCAATAAATTCGAATTGACTGCCAGAAATAGTAAATGGTCACCAAATTGTGTTTGGATAAATGATCATCAAACTTCTTTTTATGTTTTGTGTACCTAAGTTTACGTTTTAAGTATTTTTGCTGTTCAACCTATTGTTTTATGTTCAACCTAACACGAAAGATAGCTTTACCCATCACCTAAGAACTACCGCAGTATTTTTCCATGATATTTTCTGCAACTTTTGGTGATCATTTAGCCATTTTGGGTAAGAAAAATATTTTGGTGATCATTTCAATTGTTCTCTAAGTATTTTATAGTTAAAGGACCCTTAAATGCACACGTAAAGAGTCGGGGGTGTGTGGGTGGGTTGTATAGAAGATCATTAAGAGAATTGAAATTGATTGTAAGTACGGTAGAGCTCTGCGAATATGCGCTTTACCTAAAGCAACCAAATACACTGACGAGCAATGAAAAAGTTCCATTGACATAGCACCAAATTACTACTTAACGGGAAAGGCTGGCTTAATCAAGAAAATCCCTAGCTAAGTTTAAGTTAAGTTAAGTTAAAGTAAGTTAGTTTAAGTTCATAAAATGTTATGTATCTCTAGTTTTTAAGGTATTTGTCAATATGGGTTTTTATACCTGAAATAAAAAGATTTATTATTATTATTATTATTATTATTATTAATGATGCCGTCTGCAATATTAAAGTAAATTTACGCATCGCAGCGCATCAGAATATTACCAATTAAAAAAAAAGCTTTTTAATTTATGAAGCTAGGTTCTATGTCTTAGGAGATATTAAGGTGTTTGTCGGCATTTTGTGGGTGGAACTTTTTCATTGCTCGTCAGTGTACTTTGATGGCTATAGTTCATCTGAGACACAAAAATAGTCAATAGTACCGTACTCCTCCTGGCCAATCAGGTCACGGGAAATTAGAAGAGTTCGAACATTTTTGTATTGAGACTGGCTCACGTAAATTCCGCCATTGTTAACCGACTTCAAAAAAGAAGGGAGTTCTCAATTTGGTTGTATTTTTTTTAATGTTTGTTACCTAGAAACAGGTACTAGTCAAAACTGGTAGACGACCCGAATGGCCTAGGCGGCAGTGACCCTGCCTGCGAAGCCAAGGGTCCCGGGTTCGAGTCCCGGTGGGGGCAAATATTTGTTTAATGGGAACGGATGTAGGTACCCTAGTTTTGGTTGTTTATCTATCTAATATAATATTTATCTATATAAGTATTTCTATCGTTGTCTAGTACCCATGATACAGGGAATCCTAGTTTGGGGATAGTTCAATGTGTGTAAATTGTGTCCAAGGTAAGGTATTTATTATGAACGAATTTCAAAAATCCCTTTTTTGTATTCAAAAGGGTGACCTTCCGGTATGTTCCCATTTTTTGAAAATTAGACATCGGTCCAGGTTTCTAAAGCAAAAAGACTGGTATGATGTTATCATCCAGTTAAACGAAATTGCGTATTATTGCTTTACTGGGACTTATCAGTAGTGTCTTAAGATGAATTCACCGTATGTCGTGTAAAATGTGTGGACTTGAATGTCAGACAGACAGATTTCGTATCTTTGTTTTCGCGTATTTTGACGAAATTCGCATCCCGATCGGGGGGAAGAAATAGGGCTTAGATTTTTTAAGTTTTTGACTTGATTAACTATTAGTAGTGTTTACGTTCTTCATCATGAAATGAGATGCTTTCTGGCTTTATTTCACTTATGTGCCGTATATTCGCATTGTATTGAGTAGAAAAGTTTCGTAGTTATCGTTTTCGTGTGTATGTCGCACTTAGTTGGTTAAATCATACACTTAACTAACTCTCTAGACTGTTAATTATTTTATTTTTATTTTCAAACTGCCTTATTTTATTAAATATGTCACATTACGATACAAATACTTAATAATTAATTTAATTAATTAAATACCTCCGTTTAACCAAGTCACTAAAATTCCGTCAGACAAGTGAGTGAACGAAACGTTTAACGAGTTGTCTAAACGTTCCTAGGCAACAAGACATTTTAAGTGTTTTTTGTTGTTCTTACATGTTCAACCTAACACGCACTTCGCTTCGCTCACCCCCTTTACCCTTCACCTAAGCTACCGCAATGTTTTGCCCCGATATAAGCTGAACAAATCAGCGTTTGTCGAGACGCCATCTTGTTTTCCAACACGCCGGCTTTCGAACGTTTTCGACGATGCTTTATTTAAATCAAAATGTTAGTGACTTGCTTAAACGTCGGTATTTAATTAACGGTCTAGAGAGTTAGTTAAGTGTCTGATTTTACCAACCAACTTCGACATGAATATGTCACCGTAAGATTGTCAAAACCGTTAGTTTATAAACTAACGCGTTAGTATGTAAACAATGTGCAAACTACAAATAAACATAAACTTTCTTTTCCAATATTCAGACTCACAAAAGTAAGTAGTTCTTTTATGGGACACTTTATACGTTTCTATAATAAAATTCCGCAAGAAATACACAACTTAACTGAAGCTCGATTAAAAAAATGTATAAAGCACACTTTGTGCACAAAGGCCTACAAAATTAATGATTTTTTACAAGACACCGACATCTGGAATTAAACCAGTTCATTGCACCCTATATTATGTAATAATTAGGCACCTACTTAATGTTTTATTATGCTTGCTTGATTATGTTATGACGTTCATTAAGTCTCCATTTTTGTGCTATTATGAATAAAAAACTTTAAACTTAAATTTGAACTTCCAAATTGACAATAACCCATAGACGGGCAGAAAATTAACGTCATATGAAATCATTGCAGTGTCACATGACGCGCGTCAGTATTTTCTTATCGCGGTGGACGAAAGCCAGTAACTCTGAGACCGACCGCGAGAAAACCACCATCTTGTTCATTTTACGACATCGTAAATGTAGTTAAAACATAGTCTAGCAAAGTATTATACAATCTGAGAGCAGGTCTTTAGTTAAGTGGTTGTTTGAACATCGGGCGATAAAGTAGTCTTTGTACTTACTGCAACAATTACGACGAAAGGAATGTTGGATGATGTGTGTGTGGAGAATTCATTAATTGTAACTATTTGACGTCCTTTTGGGCATTACGGTTCGAAGGACGACCTCTGTGGTTCGCGGTTCGAGACTCGGCCTCCCAAGCGAGGGACGCGGGTTGGAATCCCGGCTTGGGAGGGAGACAAATGAATCCCAAGGTGACTTCGCTGTTTCTGGTTCCCACGACACAGGGGTATCCTAGTGTGGGGCCAGAAGCAATGTATGTATTAAAGTATATTTTGCTTATGTATTCCTAGCTCAAGCCCGCAACTTTATCTGCGTGTACCTAGGAATTATCATTAACCGAGAAAACTTTACCCTCATTTTAAGGTAGTCGAATATAAAGTATCCTGTATGTTAATCTAGCTCAAAAACTATATGTGAGTTATTAATTCAAATCCGTTCAGGCGTTTGAGCGTGATTGAGGCTTAAACCCACAAATATCTAAACATCGTTACTTTCACATTTATGATATTTAGTTGTTTAAATTTAAATATGGTCATTATTTCAATAATTGTAAAATAATCAAACAATCTGTCTAGTTTACTCTTCTAGCCCCTGTCACACAAATGCGTATTTTCTTGTATGGAAATATATGATTGAAGTGTCGTGAAAATGAACTGAAAGGGAGGCAATAGCACCGATTTCCAAACCACTTATAATTAACACTAAACCAAGCGCCGCGTGCCCACTTAGCAAATAGGCGCATAATTATGACAACCACATACACAATTAATGGTGAATACACATTCAGTCCGAACAATAGACGGTCCGGGACGGCAAAAACCGTCCGGAAATCTCGTCGTGCATGTTCCACGCCGGACCGTGAGCTCGCGAACTCAGCGGTTTTAATTAAGAGGCACGGTGACCATGATATTGAAGAAAGTCGGTTCTAAGGTTTCGTACCCGAAGGGTGCCTAACCTTAGAACCGACCGGGACCATTTTACTAAGCCTCCGCTATCCGCCTGTCCGTCTGTCAGTTCGTCCGTCAGCGGGCTCTATCTGGTAAAGTTAATGTAAAAATTGTGTTAGTTTTTTCAGAGAATGTATATTTATATTGCCGCTACTGCAACAAATGATGAGCTATTCGAGATTTTGTTCATTAAAGGGGGCCCTCATACAAGAGAACTGTTGCACCAGCCGCTATATAATAAACAAATTTTCTGAGCAAGAGTTCTACTTCGATGACGTGTAATGTGTTGCACGAGTATTTTTTTATTATCATTATTTTTATTTTAAACGGTTTTATTTATCTTGCCCTGTTTGTTGTTGTTGGGTTGGGTCAAAAGGTTTCTAACATTTTTGTATGGAGACTGGCATTACGGTTTTAACAAAATCTTTTTATTGAAACACTTGTGTGACATTATGAATTTCTATAACGATGATATCTTTTGCGAGAAATCTGAGTTCAAAATGCAAAAAAGTAATTTTTGTCCGCCCTTACTAGTCAGATTTATCAAAAGGATATCGATTTAGAAATTTATCATGACGCAAGTTTGTTTGTAAAAAAATATTCTATCGATGGACACCTGTTTGATCACTGGTCATAGAAATGTTTTTTTGACTTTTATCCCTTTCTTGTTTTGTTTACCTTACGTTTTAATGACAATACAATTGTATTTATTCATTGTCATTGTCAATCCACAAAATGGCAGATTACACATTTTTTCACAGCCCCCTCAATATGGGTATCAAAACAAAGGGCTCGACTAGTAGATAACCTTTTTTGTTTGTGGCAAATGAATAATTACCTACTTTCTTTCTTTCTTTCAAATAAAATCTAAAAACTTTAATAAGTTGTTTTTTAAGTTAAACAGCTTTACTGAAAAGAAAGATAATAATAATGTAAATAACTAACTACCCCCAAAAACCATTAATCACACCATTCTTCTCATCAACCTAGGACACAGCTAAGACAAAAAAATAAAATCTTGGGGCACCTAACGTTTCTATCAATACATATTTATGTTATTTATTTACGCACCACGATTTTATTTTTTGTCCCAGCAAAGCCCTAGGCCCTACACTGATGAGGAGAGTGGAGACCTACCCAATTATTTTATAGCTTCTAGTACTAATTGTCTACATTATCATCATTTTCAATAAAACCGCTTTTTTACTTTGATTTTTGTGCATGAATATGTTGTGTCATCGTACGGAAACTTCTTAAAATAGCAGTGGCGATATGTAAGCCCAATGTCACGCGTAGTGGAGTATTTCGTAACTGGCATGGGCGCAACTGTGCCCCTACCACTCCATGTGGGAAAAGGCGAAACATAATACATGTTATTTTTTTTAATTACACCATTTATTTTACACAGGCGACGACCGCAAACATTTCGCTAGCGTAAAGTCCCCAACCGCCCGCCATCATGGACTCCCTAATTAACCAAAAAGCATCGAAATCGCGCGAAAAGGACAGCCAGAGAGTGCCTTTCGCTGGCCTTGTCAAAAAACAGTTTAAACATGATAGCCACGCCCTCTGTCCGCCCCAGAACTCCCGTGTACTTATGATTTATCGCAACAACACGCCTTCCACTAACTACTTGGCTTCCGTCCACCTAATTATACCCGGGTATTCTGCGCGGGAATGTGTACTGCTTTCTCTGTCGCACGGATGTTTTGTCGCATGGTTACAATTACGTCGTGTGGCGACTGTCGTGGTGGAGATTTTGTAATCGGGGCGTAATCCGCGTAATCGTGGTGCGCACGCGGCGCTATCGTGATTGACTGTCGGCTTTGTATATGGGCTGAATGCTCTCTGATTGTTACGGCATGGAACACTCAGTGGGTTGAGCTGTATTCCGTTCGATTGTAAACATTTATTATAAGCATACGTTATCTAGTGATCCCACACTAAGATAGGTGACTATGCTATGTAGGGCCAGTGTGCGCCCAAGATGCGAGGTGTTTGTATGGTTCCGTACCAGAAGGGTCCAAACGGAGGCCTATTGCTGTCACTCAGGAGCTCCGATAGCTCCAACAGTTAAAGGTGGCTGCAAATAAAAAAAATACCTTCCCCATCGAAAGGGGAAACGTTATCGTTAAACACTGTATTTTTTGATTAAATTATTTTATTTGGTTTTTTCAATTTTAGACTTCCCATTGACCTTTAAAATTGGTTTTAATGTTTATAATCACGTATATTTTACTAAAAAATACCAATACATTGATAAATCAGATATTTTCTTCAAAAATCCCTCATTTTAAGATTTTTTCCTACATTTGTTACGGAACCCAAATATGCGAAGTCATTTTTTTCTCCTCCGCTAGTACTTGGGACTTCTGGGGTTTGTGGCAGAGCTTCGAACGCAGTATTCTTTAACGCAGTATATATTAGTATTCTTTAAAGTTGATCTTTCTCTGTCACTCAGAATTATGAGTAGCGCGTATAAGTGAAGAACAATCCTGCAAATTAACCAGGTACATATGTCGCCCACGGCTCCTATTTTCAAGACAAATACCTGTTTCTGTCTCCTCAACTCAGGATGTCCTAGTATTTGTAGAGCCAAACGCATAAAGTATAAGCCTGAACATTCATACTTCAAACTTCAAACATTTTTCCGTTATAAGTTCTCACCCATGATAGAGACATTTAATAAAATCAGATCACGCGTGTGCGCAGTAATTTAACTCATAAAGTTTCGGCACGACATCTTTACTGCCCCCGACGTTCGATTACGTGCTGTAAAGCGATTATTAGGATTCAGCTAACACGAAAAAAGGGCATAAAAAAGTCAGAAACAGGGTGTACAACACAGCCAAAATATATGTGCACCTCGCTGGAATAATACAACTTTAAAGCAAAGTTATGACGTCACAATATAGGGTGCACAAATGTTGTGACCAGGACCAATTGTAATAAAAAGTGAACTATCCAGACTTATCCAAAGACGAGATTAAGTACTTTGTTTCAGCCGATGACGTAATTTTCATTCATCGCAGTTTTTCTGAGCAATCAATGAAAATGACGTACCTAGTGCCGATGACCTGCCACAGCTCTGCATTAGGTAATTTGATCATGATATAATAATAATAATAATAATACCTTGGACACTATTTACACACATTGATCTAGCCCCAAACTAGGATTCCCTGTATCTTGGGTACTAGACAACGATACACATACTTATATAGATAAATATTATACTTAGATAGATAAACAACCATGACTAGGGTACAAACATTCGTTCTCATCAAACACTTATTTGCCCCCACCGGGACTCGAACCCGGGACCTTTGGCTTCGTAGGCAGCAGGCAGGGTCGCTGCCGACACGACCCGAATGGCCGAGTCGGCAGCGACCCTGCCGACACGACCGATATTGTTTCAGCTAAACTCAAGAGAGAGCCCTACTTATTGAACAATGTAGTTTTTGTTCAATTGACGTTTATCGTAAGGAAAATTGATCAGTTTGCCACAATTTTCGATCGGTGAGTTAGATAACGCTGCAAGCCTGAATACTGACCACCGTCGCCTAATGTATTCCCTGCTCACGCCCCAAGGACGGCGTCGCTTGTACGCTGACTACTGACCACCGTCGCCTAATGTATTCCCTGCTCACGCCCCAAGGACGGCGTCGCTTGTACGTGGCATAATTTAACTGGAAACATGTCTAGTTCTCACGATATTGGCATTCTTAAGACCGTATTCACCAGTATGTGCAACTACATCCCGATTTTGTTTCAATCTGTGTTGACATAATGTCTTTGAAATGTCTGCTTGTGGTAAAGCAATTTCAAAAAAGTTGGTTCCTTATTTATCGAATTTTTTACTTGCTAAGCTAATTGCCCATCTTCAATAATATTTGTCACTCATTTTAAAACGTGATATCACCGCCGACTCAGGCTATACGTCAGCCTTATGTTCTAAAACAATAGTAGTGTATGTTACTGCTACATAATGGAGGGCATTATGTACAGTTACATACCCTAATTTATCTACACACATATCATAAGCTCTCTTTGATGTGTTCAGGAACCGCATGTTCGACCGGCATTGTGGCATTGATCATTGCTCTGCAGTTGTTTAGCTTGTTCAGTAGTACCAACATCACAGACAAACTAGCACAGGTAGCGTCGGCTTTCGAAATTTTAATGTCATAATTTGACAAATTTTGATACATTATGGTCATAATGTATCGATATTCAGATAAGAAATGAGTTTTTACCAAGAAGTTTATCATTATGCGGTCGTAACGTGTGGTTTTTGGACGCAGTAAAAAGGGTTTATGATACGTGAGTAGATAAAATATTTAAATGTATAGTTATATTGAAACAAGCCGGTAATCTCACCTTCTCAACTATAATTTCAAAGTGGACACAGCAAGCTATACGCCCATGTAAAGAGAGGAAACTATTAGTAACCTATTAGCGATTGAAAAGGACAAAATAAGACGTAAAGAGGAATACGGAAAAAAAAAACTTGTTTTACTCCAAACGGGATTTGTCCGTTGTTCTCGGAAAGGGGTCCGCCGTCATTTATTTTTAATGAAAAGCCTTTAACGCGTTTTATCATGCTTGTGAAATCTAGGGACAATGTTCCGGTGGCTAGCCTGGCGTTTTTTTTTTTATTTATTTGCACATTTACTGGCACAAGCAACATGTTCAACTTCACACTGCATATTTGCAGCTTTTAGTGAAGTTGTGTGAGCCGATAATCAACTTAAGTAGTTTGACGGTATCTTATCTTCTAGCTTACTGACTCTATCTTTCTCTCTTACTCTTGTTATTTTTAAGTATGCAAATTCAAAAATGTGTTATAACACCGACTTGGTATAAGAACGCTACGCTAGTGTTAAGGCGTTTCGAGAGACAGGCTACATGGGAAAAGGCACAATTGTGCCCACTTTGAGCCAGTTTATTTTCTTTATTCAATACTCCATTTTACGAGACAGAGGGCCTAGCCCTGAGCTAGCCCATCGCCGCAGCTATGGAGTAATGACGGATTCCTCGCGGTTTTCCATCACCGTTAGAACGTACGTACAATGTACTTAAGATAAATTAATTATTTCATTGGTACATACATGGTCAGGAATCGAACCTGCATCTCCTGTGTGAGAAGCAAGCGTGAAACCCATTAGACCACGGAGCTAATTAGCCAATTTCAGTGTCAAATAAAGATGGCATAATAACATAACTCATGTCCTACCAACAGAATTAGATAAAAATAATGATAAATATCATCTCGAAGACTGGCGTAAAATGAGAATATCATTACACACGATAAGAAAAGCCGTAAAAATTCTAACTTGAATTTGGAGGCAATAAAAATCTCACACAAACTCGCTTGATAAACACATAAAATATTTTACGACTGTCTACATTATTTATGTTGCTCGATTCAGTTACATTCTAATATTCGGGCTTTGTAATTAGATACCTCGAAATTTAGGTGTCATTAGACTATAGCAATATTATGCCGTCGTTTACTGGTAGTGATTGGAATTGAAAATATCTACCAGCACTTAGGTAGTGCAGAGATTTTTTAGCAGGAATGGGCCAGTCCCCGTTCACCTGAATCTGACAGCAGTCGGTATGGGAAAAAGCGTGACAATTATGTTTGTTTACTTTTATGTAGCTGTATCATAACTTCAACAAGTTCAAGAATATAAAGACTCCCACAAGGGTATCTCAGGCCCGAATAAATCGTTCTCAGCTTTGCCATGAGAGAGCTATGTCAAGAGCTTGAAAATTACAGATGTGATATGTTGACATTGTGATACAAATGATATAACTTTTAAAGCTGGGAGTAGTTTATTACAACGGGCCCTAATGTAGAGCTAAGCAAAGTATGTGAGGGTTCCGTACCATTGTACACGGAATAACGTAAAACGACACTCTTTTGTAAGTGTATACGTTTTTAATTTTTAATAATAAAATATTAAATACTAGGTAGGGCTACATTCAAGGCCTTACATCGAAGCATTGAAAAAGAGTTTTGTGTATGTATAATGTAAGTATTGAACTAGGCACTCAGGTTAACGAAACTCTTTGCTCATTGAAACCGGAAGTGGGGAGCAATTGAGTAACTTATTTACAGCAATTAAAAAGTATGATAAAAAAACAATACTATTTATTATAACTCGAATGAGCAATTATTAATCATATATATAACTAACTATAATATAACTAAGCACAAAACTGCAATTAAACCTGCAATTAAAGATCTTTTCCGATAAGATCGGGAGAGTCCATTTTTCACCGATAAACAAATAAAACAAAATGGCTAAGAAAATGGCCATACCAATAATTTCTTGAATGGGTACTTCTTTTAATTCCTAAAATCATACCGATTTATCGTTATTTGTTGTTATAGTGGCAATAGAAATACACCCTCTGCGTAAATTTCAGCTGTCTAACTATTTCGGCTGATCCGGTAGAGCTCGGTGACAGACGGACGGACGGACGGACAGCGGAGACTTAGTAATAGGGTCCCGTTTGGCACCCTTCGGGTACGGAACCCTAAAAGTGGTCATGATTTTTTTCCACGTAATTGATTGGATTTTTCATTTAGCTGCTTCTTTGATAGTCACAACATAAAACAACTCATCCTACATCCCTAATGAACTTTTAAGACCCATACACTGTCCCGTCTCATACACCAGTCATTCATACAAACATATTTATTACCTCGTCGAGCTGGCTACACGGATGCCTATATCAAGGAGTATATGCAGGCACGCAACGTATCAATTAAGAGATGCACCTATATTATGACGGATAGTAAATGTATATCATACTACTTTATAAATATAAAAATTCAATAAGTGTTTCAAAATGACGACCCGAATGGCCGAGTCGGCAGTGACGCTGCCACGAAGCCAAGAGTCCCGGGTTCGAGTCCCGGTGGGGACAAATATTTGTTTGATGAGAACGGATTTTTGTACCCAAGTCATGGTTGTTTATCTATCTAAGTATTATACTTATCTATATAAGTATGTGAATCGTTGTCTAGTACCCAAGATACAGGGAATCCTAGTTTGGGGCTAGATCAATGTGTGTAAATGGTGTCCAAGGTATTATTTTTATTATAAAATGTATGTTGTATGTCATGGTATAAATTGGACATGTGATAAACAATCTGTTTGAAACTTAAAAGCAGCCATGCTTAAAGTACGCGATTTGGAACATAAATCTGAAAATTTTAACAACTTACCCTAAAGACCATAATGTGAATAGATATATAAAAGTGGGTTTACACTAATATGTTCAACAAATTCGTGCGAAGAAACATTTTCTGGTAACTTTATACGGCATATTTTAGACCTCTTTCATACATATTGGTAAGGGGCGGGGAAATTTTTTATGTTAGTTCAAATCATACTTATTTTTCATTCAAAACATAGTGCGAAAATAAAGCCTTCCCCTTTACATTGAACATCTCCATCCTGGTGTACAGAGTGTCATAATTCAACTACGCCTATTAAGCCGCCTCGTCTCGACTTGTAGCTTTTAATTTAACAGCTCGCGATAAAATGTAGCATAGAATTTAAGCTGGCACCACGCTAGTATTAGCGGCTTAGAAGTAGGAAAACATCATTTGCTAAGGCATATCTAGATTCAAACGGGAATAGAGATAGTAGCAGTTTGCTTGAAAAGTGGGGTAAGTAAAATTTTATGGGAATGTATTGGAAAACAGTAGTAATAGTTCCGATTTATTGAATAATCAGTGTCAACTGTTTAGCAGGAGTGGTGACGTCATTACGGCATTCTAGCGAGGTGCATAATAATGTGATCGGTTTGAAGGTAAAAAGTGAAGTAGAAATAAGCTTCGATGCGATGGTGCACCTCTACACATGTCGCTGTGGTACACTGTCACGCTCACTCGCGGCGTAAGTACGCTCGCTGTCTGTGGAGGGGCGCGCCATGATAAAGTAGTTTATCTCTGTATGATATTAAGATGTATCAAGTCTATGTATGTCGAGCAACCAGACTTCGCCTATTGCCAAATGCAGTCATAAAGAGCCATAAACCTTGCAGCTTTCTCGTATTTTCGTAGTACAAAGGTATACTTCTCCGAAAATCGCCTGTCAACGCTCGCAATTTCCAAGTCGCTCCTGTCCTGAGGCCAGATTTCTGACAACAGACACGAAATTTACTGTACACGATAGAGTAATAGGTGAAATGATTTATCATCGTGCCGCGAGCATAACATGATGAAAGTAGCGTCTACTAAATAACTCATCCTAGTAGTTTATTTGAAATAACTATGGGTTTATTGAATGTTTTTCCTTTTAATTACTTGGCCAATTCAAAGAGAGTTAGAAAGATTTGTTAAATTGGCTTGATTGCTTAACCTCTTGAATCCCACGGGCGTTAGCTAACGCCACTTTTCCGTTATAGGTCTTAAATTGTATTACCATGGCATAAGGTTTAAAATCGCGACCCGCCCAACTACGCTTAGTTTTTGAAAGGTTAAATGAATTAGAATAGAATATTTCCAAGTGTTGTCATTCCACACCAAACTAGTACTAGCAAAAAAATCTCATCTTTGTGTGAATATTGTCCTCTAAAAATGCTATCGATATGACAAGGGATTATCATGTTCTATTAAACCCAAAGCGGCAGCCACCATTTGCACGGCATGAACTTAAATTTAAGTCGACGTTTGAGTGGAACTGGAAGTTTCCTGCGTTAGTGTAGCAGTGCGCCACTCCCGCACTAGATGCTATGCCGACCCCGCAGTGAATCCTCAAGGCATACAGACGTCACGAATACACACCCCTCCTGCACCGATTCACTACCGCAGATGTACTTACTATGGCTTAAGTTCATTGCCCTTAAATGTACAAAACCGCGAAGTTATACGAATATAATACCTTGAACACTATTTACACACATAGATCTAGCCCCAAACTAGGATTCCCTGTATCTTGGGTACTAGACAACTATACACATACTTATATAGATAAATATTATACTTAGATAGATAAACAACCATGACCAGGGTACAAACATCTGTTCTCATCAAACAAGTATTTGCCCCCACCGGGACTCGAACCCGGGACCCTTGGCTTCGTAGGCAGTGTCACTGCCGACTCGGCCTACACACATATAGCTAACATATAATACATAGTGCTATTCGTCAACAGCGTATAACAGAGAGCCAAGGTGTCAAAGCAGCATTATTATACTATTATTGCAACGAAGATGTTTCCATCAGCCAGGGGTTATCGCACTATGCTGCGTACGCGCACAGGCTTAGCATGAATCTTGCGCAAACACTCTTTATGATCAGTATCTTATGGTTTTCAAAGAGTATTGATGGCTTGTTGGGGGTTAATATTTTCATTTGTAATCTCTTGGATTTCCTATCTACAGGGTGTGTGGAGATATCTAAGAGTCAGTAAATATTTTTGTATAAAACAGTAAAATTAAAACGTCTGTATTATTACCAAGCTAATTTTGGGTAGTATAGTTTCATTAAGCAACCCACAGTCTCTACCTCGCAAAATAGAGTATATAATTATCTAAATGAGGGCCCTTCTATCTCTGCCACACTCCAAGGAAAAAAAACAGTTTTATGGCTTTTATGCTGTTCAAAACCTTTGCTTCAATCTTCATTTCTATAATTTTGTCTCTCATGTCCCGTCTACTTCATTCGCATAGAGAAAATGGGATTCAACACAACAATTCGCTTGCTTACGACATAATCTGGGGGAAGTAATGATAGCTGTCGTTAATGTAATTGTTGTTATTTGCTACGTCTATAAAATACGATGCTGCATTAGTTTGACAGATTTGTTAAGGTCTTAGGGTGTATATCAAGATATGCAAATATTATACAATCTGAAGAAATCACGGTATTTCGAGAGAAAATCAAGGAATGCAAATGTCACTTCAATGCGTTATCTGTCTTGAGTATTTTAGTACAAATGCTCCAAATATCTCTCACGCTCTCACTCCACCTTACCCTAATATTGACATCTCACCTTCTCCTTCGCATCTTTTGTTTAGAGGGGTACATATTTATATACACAAACTCAAACTCCATTCATATTCTTTATTGGACAGAAATCATAATGGTCACAAATAAAAAAATTGAACAAAAGATGGGCTCTCTCTAAAGAGAGATTTCTACCAGCAAACCTAGGACAGGAAAATTTTTGCAACAGGGGAGTCCTAGTGCGCAATAAATCTATATACATACCTTTATTATTTATGAAACTTAAACAAAATATATAAGTTTAGAATGTCTAAGTAATAAAATCAGATTAATAATTTAAAAATATATTTTAAATAATTTTATATAAGTTCTAAATCCATAAAGTAAGTGCAATGGTGGGACAGGCAGGGTAGTTGTAGGCTTAGGGGATGAGCGGAGCGACGCCCACTTTAGCCTTCGTATTAAGTTGACATGTAAGAACAAATAACTATTAGTTGCTGAAAAGTAGGTAATTTTCTCGCCCTCGAATAATAGGAAGGTCTTATTTAAGGGGTTGTTAACACATCATTCGAAAAGATTGCCCCTGTAAAAGCTATATATATATATAGCTTATTTCTTGGTCTGTATATATATATATATACAGACCAAGAAAATAATAGAAACTTTACATTTTTTTTGTTTGATTTTCGTACTATCTGGATTTTGATTGTTATGCCCTCTAAATATTATAAACATATGACATAGCGTCACGCCTTTTCCCGTACGGGGCGGCAGTGGCCCAATTGTGCCTACTTTGAGCCAGTTATTCAATACTCCATTTTGCGTGACAGGGGGCTAGCCTATCGCCGGAGCTATGGAGTAATGAAGGTTTTCTCTCGATGTTTTCCGTCTCCGTTAGAACGTCCGTATAATGTACTTAAGATAAAATAATTATCTCATTGGTAAATGATCAGGCATCGAACCTGCATCTCCTGGGTGAGAAGAAAGCGTGAAACCTGTTAGACCACGGAGCGTTCTAAATAGTATGTATTTTGATTTTACCTATGTATATATCTTTTCAACTCATACATTATTTGCTTATGCATTTCGTCAATAATTATTTCGAACATTATGCAAAACGCACATTATTCATTTTTATAGTTATACCTTTCAAACATTATTATTTATTATTTAGATTTTAGATATTTCAATATGTACCTTTTCAGTGACAAAGATATGTGGTGTGATCTGTACGCATCGCAAAGAGACATCGAATTGTTAAATAATAAATTGTTTCAGTATCTTAGTGCCAGTAAGAAGGCGAGTCAACACTTTTATCTGAATAACTTTGAGAACTCCAAAATTTATATTGAGTTCTCAAAGTTATTCAGAGAACAGTGTTAACCAGCCTTCGTGCTGGTGCCACTTACAGTATAGGTAAGTTCTGAAGTGTACCTACGGCCAACAACGTCATCATGCAGTAGCAACCAGTGAGTCGACACTTACAGTATAGGTAAGTTCTGAAGTGTACCTACGGCCAACAACGTCATCATGCAGTAGCAACCAGTGAGTCGACACTTACAGTATAGGTAAGTTCTGAAGTGTACCTACGGCCAACAACGTCATCATGCAGTAGCAACCAGTGAGTCGACACTTACAGTATAGGTAAGTTCTGAAGTGTACCTACGGCCAACAACGTCATCATGCAGTAGCAACCAGTGAGTCGACACTTACAGTATAGGTAAGTTCTGAAGTGTACCTACGGCCAACAACGTCATCATGCAGTAGCAACCAGTGAGTCGACACTTACAGTATAGGTAAGTTCTGAAGTGTACCTAGGGCCAACAACGTCATCATGCAGTAGCAACCAGTGAGTCGACACTTACAGTATAGGTAAGTTCTGAAGTGTACCTACGGCCAACAACGTCATCATGCAGTAGCAACCAGTGAGTCGACACTTACAGTATAGGTAAGTTCTGAAGTGTACCTACGGCCAACAACGTCATCATGCAGTAGCAACCAGTGAGTCGACACTTACAGTATAGGTAAGTTCTGAAGTGTACCTACGGCCAACAACGTCATCATGCAGTAGCAACCAGTGAGTCGACACTTACAGTATAGGTAAGTTCTGAAGTGTACCTACGGCCAACAACGTCATCATGCAGTAGCAACCAGTGAGTCGACACTTACAGTATAGGTAAGTTCTGAAGTGTACCTACGGCCAACAACGTCATCATGCAGTAGCAACCAGAGTGGGTCGACAAGGCATTCAATCACTTGGCAAGTTTTTAAGTTGAAATGTCAGGATGCTAAACCCCCTCCGCCGATGAGAAGGAATCTCTGTCGATATGTCTATGTCATAGTGTAGTGTACGGTCTGACAATATAGTCCGGCCATTAAACGCGATACCTCGTCCGTGCAAAGTTCCCCGTTTAATCCAGGCGGAAAGACCCGCAGTGTGAGAGGGACGGTATCGGGAAAAAATTACATAACGTAGCGCTAAACCACAGAAAAATTGTTTAAAAATAAACTACGGTATTTTGTTAAAAAGTTTTTTAAGGAGATTTTGCGAATACATATTATCTACATTTTGAACGCAGTTCCACAATGAAATTAATTACGATTTCAGAATTACAGGAAAAAATAATAATATTAGAGGTGTTTTCGTAATTAAGTTCTATCGAGACAATTTCATCCAATCGCGTTTTCCTTTAGTGAAAATGTTAATCAAACACTCAATAAACGTTAACCCAAAAAAAAAACTGTAGATGACTTCATGGTGGAGTAAATGGATTCGAAAAAAACCCTCTTTTTTTTCGTATCTCTTTAATTAGGGCTACCTCTTGTCATAAGGATTATATGAAATGCGTTATCTGAGTCAAGTGGTCGCGCTATAGCGACTTCAACTTCCAGATACTTGAGTAGGCATTGAATATGTCCGGTTGATGGATACCCGAGCAATAATTATGGGTCGTTAAAAATCTATAGTGATAGGAGCGACTGCTGTACTGGCTTATACTAATTGTACCGTTGACTGCTTGTCAAACTTGACAGTTTGGAATTTGCAAAGAAGAATCTATTCGAACTTACAATCAATTTTCAATATTACTATAACTGCCAGACTCAGTATATTACAAATAAAATTAATTACCTATACGTTTTATACAATTTTATGCTTCCGCTGTACAATCTAAGATCGTTAATTGAGAGATTAAACGAAACACTTAAATTCAAGTAAAAATTTCGTTATTAGCTAGCATATATATTAACATATACTAACTAAGCGTCTTTTTAGGGTTCCGTACCCGAAGGGTGCCAAACGGGACCCTGTTACTAAGCCTCCGCTGTACGTCCGTCCGTCCGTCCGTTTGTCACCAGGCTGTATCTCATGAACCGTGATAGTTAGACAGATGAAATTTTCACAGATGATGTATTTCTGTTGCCGCAAAACAAAAAATACTAAAAAACAGAATAAAATAAATATTTAAGGGGGCTCCCAACAATTCTTTCAATACCACATACAAAATTATGAATGCACCCGGTTACATCCATGCAGTGTGAAAGTAGCCGCACCAATAACTTTGTAAACAACATTTTGCTATGTAAATCGATACGGAACCCTTCTTGCGCGAGTTAGACTCGCACTTGACAGTTTTTTTTTTTTTGCCTCTTCTCTATTTGGACCACTGTGGGAGAGGGTATGGATGAGTGATATGAATTTAACGAATTCTAGCGTTCCGGAGGCCGGATACATGCGGCTCGAATAAATTGTCATTATTGACACTGTCAATTTCCGATTGAGGGAAAAGACCAGCATGACTTTAAGAGTCATCAATTACATCAATGACAACAACTCAAATATACATATAGTTGTGATATCTATAACCATATCTCGTATGAGGACCACTTAATACCCCCCCCCCCCCCCCCACCCCCATCTTCTGTCAAGATACTTCACATAACATACAACGTTTCCATTAGCGGACAGGTCGGGGGGTTATCTCGGAGTGCGCGATTATTGTCGATGTCCACATAAAGACGGGTTCGATTGTGATCAAACAATTCGCACTCCTTATATGCTCATGCGCAAGTTGGTTGCTAATCGAGTGATGGCGGTATTGGACATTAATTAGCTAAAGATTACGGTGAGTTTGCGTAAGGCTTAAGGGAATTCTACCACTACAATAATATGGCTCAGATTCCAGACGATAAGTTGCGACACAAAAAAAGAGTAGAAAACTGAACTTTCGGAACTAAAGTGATTCCGCGTTCAGAGGTGAGTCTGTGGTCTGCCTAATGTCGGCGAAAACAACAAAAAAACAAAGATGGTGGCGCCCTCAATCATTTTCTACTATTTTACGTCGCACTTTACAATCGTTTTAAAAATGTCTTCCGCCCCCTTAATCATAAACATCAAACTTGAATTAAATCGACGTAGTTTATGTCATCTGACGTTTATTGTATGGGTGAACTGCAACTTTGCGGACGCTGTGAGTACGAGAATAAAGCTACTGCAAAGTTTACACTCGAGTCCTATGCCAACTGTATACAAAACATAGATCAGATACTCCTATTTAACCCTTGCTAGCCGACCATTTCCAGCATCCGATGCGATCATTCGCCTTCAACGGTTGGAAATCGAGATAGACTTGTTGGACAATAATTATTGGCCACCGAGGTCCGTTTGGCCCCATGCGGAACCCAAAGGGTTAAGTGGGTATTGCAATTGTTTCCGTGCTTGTAAAGTTATGTCTGTCTACATTCTAGACTCTAGAATCTAGACATCTTTCCTAGACAATGATCAAATGTTAACATACTGTTGGGAATAACTATAATACTTATACGACCCGAATGGCCGAGTCGGCAGTGACCCTGCCTACGAAGCAAAGGGTCCCGGGCTCGAGTCCCGGTGGGGGCAAATATTTGTTTGATGAGAACGGATGTTTGTACCCTCAGTTATGGTTGTTTATCTATATAAGTACGTGTATCGTTGTCTGGTACCCAAGATACAGGGAATCCTAGTTTGGGGCTAGATCAATTTGTGTAAATAGTGTCCAAGCTATTATTATTATTATTATTATTACTTATAAATAATATTCAAGGAAATTTCTATACAGTTGGAGGTGGGCGAGAAACTTGCCTGTACCTATGGCACAATAATGTTAATAATAAAAACGTACGTATAACTTGATCAACTGAACGCTGCGATTCGTTTCCCACCTACAAGTATGACGCATGATTATGTCAACTAATAAAATTTTGCGTCACGCCTTTTCCCATACCGGTCAACTGACCGTATGATATTAAGGCGATACGTAAAAAATGGGGTTGTTTTAGAATCTATTTACTCCACTATAAAGTCTTCTACACATTTGATATTTAGGTTAACGTTTATTGAGTATTTGATAATGTTATCGGTATATGAAGGAAAACGCGATTAGGAAAAATTTCTGGATAGAATTTAATTACGAAAAGACCTCTAAATTGTTTTATTTTTATTTTTTGAAATCCTAACTAATTTCATTGCGGAATTGCATTCAAAATGTGGACATTATGTATCTGTCAACTCTCCTTGAAAATATTTTTGTCAAAATAGCGTAGTTTTTTTTTTTTATATTTATGTGGTTTCGCGTTACGTTATTTTAGTTCGAGTCGAGCGCATTGTTGGCCCTCTCTTTTCTTTCTTACATGGAAGTAATTAACGCTGACCCTTTCGTTTACATTCGTATTCCTTTTACTTATATTTTTCTTATCACTACTACAGCACTGTCTTTTTCCCAATGAACTAAGTTAGCGAACTAAATACTTCGCTTTTGTGTACGAAAACAAAAACGTCTTTAAACCTGCCGCTTTAAGTCAAACTATGCCTTACCTTCAGTTTGTCGTTACTCAAGTGAATACTTCCAAGCAGCCCACAACCTCGGTCGTTTTTTGGATGCCGCATTTATACACTTACCTATGGTCATTAAATCTTATTTATGGCCAAAAAAAGCCATTATAGTATTTATCTACACTTCGGAGTCTAGTTGTATTTTATTGGTATTGGGCGTCTTTCGTAATAGTTGAATTCTGTTGGATCATAAAATGTAGTTGTCACATTTAATGTTGCAAATCTTGATTAATTTCGCACGTTTTTTAAAGTGACAATCAAATAAATTTAGAGGGTATTTGCAAACATTTTCTGCTATATTTGAAATAATTGAGCCAAGTTTCTTGTTTCAAATGAAACACGATACATATTGTAAGCAAATGCATTTTTTCAATATTTTGCATCAACAAGATAATTTATGTGTTATTGAACAAGCTATTGTATGGATTTCATAATATTACAATTGTGAAACGCTGATCCATACAATACAGGTCTTCCTAGTGCATGGATGAACGAGACCATAATTAACGATATCCATAAGGACAACATATTTAAGATAATCCATGTAATATTTTAATAAAAAATAAACATTAATTCAAACATTCTTAATTAGTAAGTAAAAGTATACAAAGTATACAAATACAAAAGCATAGAATAGTTATACAGTAAAATTTGGATCACTGATGTATTGAAACTATACATGATCTCTTTATAAATCATTGGGTTCTCAGTTCTACTCATGATAAAACTGCACAAATATTAAGATAAAGCATGATACTAAGTTGGCTCTAAAGTCAATGGCCTCTGACGAATGGGTACTTATACTATAACTAGTTTGGCCTAAAACGGCTGTCTCGAGCTATTTTAGTTTTAGGGTTCCCCGGGCCTCTTAAAATATTTATTCTATTTAAAAGCACCGACCAACTCTTTCTTTATATGAGCAGGGGAATCATTCATTATATCGCATGAGAAGGTTGCAATGGTTACTCTGAACTAATAAAATAAATGTAACCATGTCGATTACTTCAGAAGTTCAAAAAGTACGTTTATATGTACGTAGGCACAATTGTGCCTCTGCCATCCTGTGTAAGGAAAGGGGTCCTTAATTGTTGATGATCTGTATACAGTTTTCTGAAGATATATATAAGATAGTCTTTAACTTACAATGTAAAAGATACATCTAGCTGAAAACTGGCTGACTAGATTTTTAATCTTATAGAATTCGCGTTTTTATCTGTTTGAATTAATACCATCTAATAATGTATTATGTCGCAATTTCATTCAATAATGGAGCCGCTGTCGTTAAGTCTAGATTTAAACTCATAAAGTTTTTGCAAGCTAAAACCAGATTTTAACTGCAAACATGCTAAGAATACCCTCATTATGTCATAGGACGGTGAAACATTTGGCTTTTTAGTGTAGTTTCATTCATAATCATTTGAAATAGTTTCTCACCTCGCCCATGTTTGCTCGTAAAACCATTTTTACATTCCGTCTAGATTGTGTATTTGATTACCTGAAACAAGATATAAGTAAAAATATTTTTATTCATTATTAAACAACTAATTGTGGCCGAAGAGGCTGCCCATTAACCTGTGCAAAACCAGCCTGAAGAAGACGAAATAAACACATAAACATTAACCCAACATTAATAATAATAATACCTTGGACAATATTCACACACATTGATCTAGCCCCAAACTAGGATTCCCTGTATCTTGGGTACTAGACAACGATAGGTACATATACTTATATAGATAAAGATTATGCTTAGATAGATAAACAACCATGACTAGGGTACAAACATACGTTCTCATCAATCAAATATTTGCCCCACCAGGACTCGAACCCGGGACCCTTGGCTTCGTAGGCAGGGTCACTGCCGACTCGGCCATTTGGGTCGTCAATTTATATACAATATGCTCATTTTACGCCATCAGTACAAGCAATAGGGTTGACAAAACACTATGGAACCAACCAAAACACTGTGGAACCAACCAAAACAGTTGTTCCTACAAAACTGTTTTCTACCTATAGACTAAGTATCACAGACATTATCATCGTGACTGCCCCCATATCGGCTGGTCATTTGGATCATAAAACAATAGGAACGGTACAGATGCCGGTAGAACATGCATTACACAGTTATGCAAATAGTGGAGGTCGCGACCGAGGCTGGCTGGCCGCGGTCCTGGCTGACTTGCAGATACACTTACAGATACAGAAGCTAAGCCCAATTGCGATATTATAAGCCGAGGGAAAATCATTTAGCGGAAGTCCAGTTTCTTTTTAAACTTGGATTGTATCTTGTAGCGCTTAATCTGATCTAATCGAAATTTTCTGTAAATATTAACATTTGTTTGGAAGACGGCATTTTTGGCCTCATCTCTACATTGCACCACTGTGGAAGACGCAGGGCGAAGAAACTCCCACAGATTGATTTTAACCTTTGACCTCTGAAAAACCCGAGGGTTGTTGGGACGGGTCGCAAGTTTGATCCTTATGCCATGGTAATCAAATTTAAATAAAACCTATGACGGAAAAGTGGCCGATGGTATTCAAGAGGTTAAATATAGATTTTGTTTAACTACCTACTACAAATATTACATATTAATTATGCAATATAATATGCAGCTCCGTGGTCTAATGGGTTTCACGCTTGCTTCTCACACAGGAGATGCAGGTTCGATTCCTGACCATGTTCCAATGAGATAATTAATATATCTTAAGTACATTATAAGGACGTTCTAACGGTGATGGAAAACATCGTGAGGCAACCTTCATTACTCCATAGCTGCGGCGATGGGCAAGCCCCCTGTCACGCAAAATGGAGTATTGAATAACTGGCTCAAAGTGGGCACAATTGTGCCTCTGCCACCCCGTATGGGAAAAGGCGTGACGCTGTATTATGTAATATGTAGGAATAAATCATATAAAAATTATTAAGCGAGTTCTGTGTTGAGTTAGATCAACACCATGCACTATTATCATATAAGTAATCTTGAATATCGTAATATCCCTTTTTGGATAAAGTGTTTTTTACATTGTTTTTACATTGCTCATAGGGCTATTTAAAAATCTCCAAAGGTATCCTGTTGTAGTACAGAATGCACTGACCCTTGAAAGAATTGCTGACTTTCGCGAGTCTGCCTGTCTTTATTTCTTAGGTTAACATTAGAGCTATCGCTGATTTTGAAAATGTAGATAGATACTTTTTAACCGCGTGTGTTCTTGCTGCATTAGTGATGTGCGGTAACACCCACCACTTAAGTAGTGGGTCTACATCTACCTACAAAAACTTAATGAAGTCATATGAACATAATTAAGTCATATGAATGTAATGAGGTTTTATGAACATAAACCGTCTTATAAACTTTAGGAAGTTTCACGGAATTCAGATTTCAGAAAAAAATACATTGGTTAGCGAAGCATAGCCTTTTAAAAAAATATGTGTGCAATAAAGAAATTATGAATTAGTGTTTTGCTGGAAGCCGAAGCTGCGGCCAGAAGCAGTGGACATGTGCATTAAAAAAAACAAATGGTCCAGTGGGTCCTTGGCCGTATGCATGAATATTGATAGTAAACTCGTCGGATCGACCGATTTCGCTACAGATAATGCGCGCACGACCCTCTCGGCTGTTTGTCTTGAGCTATTGTTATTGGTTAGATATATTTCGGAAGGTACCCACTCAATTCTTTATCGGAATCTAGACATTGCGCGTATTTTCTCTTTATGATACGCATTGCTGTTTAGGCTCCTAAATATACATTTATACTATTCTACGCTTACATAAAATGGGTAGAGATGAAAATATATATATTGAAGGTATTTACGGACCTTTTTTATATAATTTTGTGGACATTGGGACTAAAACCTCTTCATTATTATCATCATCGCTAGTCCCAACGCGTCATCCTTTCAGAAGTATGTCAAAATAGTCAATCATCTGTCGCAGAATCATTTTTTGAAATATTTTGTTACAACTCATTAACACCTTAACTTGCCTCGATCGAGAACTAAAGACATTCCTTACTTCCCTCCCCCGTTCCCTCTCTAGACCAGCAGTAAAAAATACGATAAAACTGTTCCCTCTTTACGACCATATGTCGAAGTTATATGCATGCCTCTCAGACGAGCACGGTGGGACTCCATTGTGTTGTGTGGTTGTACTGAGAAGCACGCTCAAGTTCTCAACGTGTATTTAAAACCTTTATCGATTTCTTCACTTGACGTTTTATTTTAGAAATGCCTTTGCCTCGATGGCGGAGTTTTACTATGATGTTTTAATCGTTGAAAAATCTTAAGTTGGATTTAGCGGAATGTATAGGTATTTATTTTTGTTGTGGTTTTTCGGAGTTAGCTGAGTCTCTTCTTTTTACCGTCTAGAGAAGAGCTTTTAGCAGTCTCAAGTCTAAAAATGACCCCTAATCATATCATCCACATAAATATGCAATTGGTGCTTATACTAATAATACTATAACTAGAGCAAAGGGTTGTAAGAACCAGGGTTTGACGTATTTCCAACTAGAACTTTCTATTGTGTTGTGAACCCTTCATAGTATTTTCATTTATAGTTTACATATAAATGTCTTCTAAATTTATTTCCACCAGTTAATTTATCGTGCTGGCCCTCTACCACGGAAACTGGAGTGATCCACATTTGTTAAACTGTTCAAGGGAAATATCGATAAACGGTAGCTTAACCGCAGCTTGAAGATACCGTAGTAGAGGTCAGTCTATGTCCCGGTATTAAATGACGAGAGAAATGTTTAGATCTGAAAAGGTCATTAAAACTGCATTTAATTTAATAGTAGCCTCTAGACCCACACGTGAATAGTCATAGGCATTTCTAATTAAATATCCACTATAGCACTTGAAATGATATTAATATCCATAATTGACTTAACGACTCGAAATTCCTTTATTCCTAATGGCATATATCAGTCGACAGACTTCATGATCTAAATATCTAAGTATTTTTCTTGTATAGCTGGGCCCATTTGACTAAGCGTACGTTGGCAATATGTAAAGAGATATTTTAGATCATCGCTCAAATATTCGAACAATTTCCTTACCACGATTTGCAGTCCATTGTAAAAAAAACAAAGGTTTTTTTTTTATAAAACTAGATGCTCAACCCGATTCGTTACTCCAATGATTAGAGATTGCAGCAACGCTTCTACCTGCTCCATGGCAGGTACAATAAGCGAGAGGAAGTGCTAATCTGTGCCAAAATAGAAAGAAAAAATCCAGTGGGTTCTCAACTCTATATGAGGTAAAATAAAGATTTTTGGCAAATATCTCGGTTCCTATCATTATAACATCTTCATAACAATTGTAGGGTTTAAAACTGGAACGATAGAAAGTGAGGTATTTGCCAAAAACGTGTTTTGGTACCTTTGCGCTTGAAGAGCGTGATGTGGTTTGCTGGACGAGATCTACGTGGTTTGCTGGAAGAGATCTCTTGTTAGAGATAAGCTCGCCCTTGTCGAAATGGTAATATCATAATATATAGGTATATTATGATATTACCATTTCTACGTGTTGTTTGTGTGCAATTAATTAATTATAAATGAAGACTTGTATATAACGTGATCCTGTCATTGCATTAAAGAATATGAATAACGTGAGACGCGAACACGTGCTTTTGAGATAATATTTAAAATGTTACGATTGTTATGACGATGCCATCGCCACTGATCTACCTCGCGCCACGAATTTAGAGCGATGGGCGACGTTGGCGGGAATTAATGCGCATATGTACAGGTATTGAAAAGTGCCACCGCTCATAACGTGTGGCGCGACGTATACCAAAGGAAAGGAGATAGATGTTTGTCAAAACTTATTTTGTTAAATTTGAGCTTGACTAATACGAGATGAGTGCACATGATTGCACTGGCTCCTGACATGCAGGTTGCCCTAGTTTAGCAGTCAGAGCCATGCTGTAACAGGACGTAAGATTTTTATGCATAAATAAATTCAATTTTCATTTCATTTCATAAATTTCATTTCATTTCATAAATTTCATTTCATTTCATAAATTTCATTTCATTTCATAAAATTCATTTCATTTCATAAATTTCATTTCATTTCATAAATTTCATTTCATTTCATTTCATGATTTATTATGACTTTTGTAACAATATTAATGATAAGCCCTACGATTGTTATGAAGTTGCGATCATCGTGTAGTGACCCTGCCTATGAAGCTGACGGTCCTGGGTTCGAATCCCGGTAAGGGCAAACATTTGGGTGATGTGCATGAATATTTGTTCCCTAGTCTTGGATGTTTTCTATGTATTGATATAAGTATTTATTTTATTTTTATTTTATTTTTATTTTATTTTTATTTTATTTTATTAACATTGGAAAACCAACAGCTATCTTTAAATTAACAATAGGAATCTTATATAAAAACAAAAAAGCCAATTATAGGTTTTCGCCGACAAAAAGACACAATAAACAAATAGAACAGTTAAAGCACTCTTAAATAACAGAATTAGTTCGCATTATGCATAGCCCTATACGTTGTAACATGACATGCAGTAACAAGTCACGTTAGAAAAGAAAAAATAATAATAATAAATAACGGAAAGTCGAAATACTTAGCTAATCTAGTCATAGAAAAAGTATCGGTACAGTGATCTCTTCGCTGGATTAACACCAGTGCTAAACAGGTCAAGATCAACATCTCCACGCAGATTGTTGAATCTCTGACAAGCACGCCAGAGGAACGTATTTTGTCTGTAGTTAGTGTTTGACTTAGGGAGCGAGAATAGCGCATTATGACGCAATAGCCTACGGGGCGCAGTAAATGATAATTGAGCAAGTAAATCAGAGCAATCAATGACATTAGAGGTAATTTTGAGAAGGAATACCAAATCTGCAACCTCGCGTCTTAGTTGAAGAGGAGCCAGATGATGTTTTCTACAAATGTCGAGGTAAGAATCTGAATTGTATTTAAATTTAGTCCGATAACAGAGATAACGCATAAATTTACGCTGAATATTTTCAATCCGGTTAATATGAATATTGTAGCGAGGACTCCAAACCTGTGAAGCGTACTCAAGATTACTTCTAACGTACGTACAATAAAGAATTTTCAAAGTTTTAGCTTTTTTGAAGTCTCTTGAGGAACGCATCACAAAACCCAGAGCCCTCGAGGCTCTAGTTATAATACTATCAACATGGGCATTAAATGTCAGTTTAGCATCATGGATGACTCCCAAATCCTTAACGACTGCATCCCTTTTTAATATCTCACCCTTCACAATATAATTAAAGAAAAGTGGATTCTTTTTACGAGAGAAGGAGACAATACTACATTTGGAAGGATTTAGGTCAAGCCGATTGACATCGCAGTAGTGTTCTAAACGGAATAGATCTGCTTGCATAGCTTCAGCATCGGCATTTGAGCTTATGTTGGCAGAAATCTTCATGTCGTCAGCGAAGGACAACAACCTAGCAAAGTTAAAGCACAAGTCAATGTCGTTAACAAATAACACAAAAAGTAACGGACCCAGCAAGGACCCCTGTGGCACACCGCTAGGAACATTAACCCAACTAGACATATAATTATTAATAACAACAGCCTGTGAGCGATTGTCAATATAGGAAGCAAACCACCGCAGTAGGTCACCCCTAATACCAATTTTAGATAATTTACTTAACAGGAGGTCGTGCTGATTCCTATCGAATGCCTTACTGTAATCGGTGTAAACGACATCAACCTGCAATCCACCGTCCATAGCAACCGTCAAGGCATTGTTAAATAATACGAGGTTGGAAACTGTGGAGCGACCCTTGAGAAAACCGTGCTGCGTATCACTGAAAGACTGTTTCAATGCTCCATATAATTGATTATAAATGATCCTTTCAAACACTTTGGAAACGATGCAGAGTTTAGATGTGTCCATTAAATATATCGTCGTCTAGTAGTTAGTACCCACAACGCTTGTTGAGCTTAGGCCTAGTTCGATTTGTGTATGATTGTCCCGTAATATTCATTTATTTTATTATTATCACCATTATAACCACAGAAAGGGAGATATTTGCGAAAAACGATTTTTGACACTTTTAACATTAAAATAGCATTTTTTTATACATTTACATATATACAGGCACATATGTTGCTTCTGGCCCCACACTAGGTTATGCTGTGTCGGGGGAACCACAAACAGTGACATCACACACATATAAACATCCAAGACCTGGTGATCGAACCCGGGACCTCTCGCATGGTAGGCAAAGCCACAACTTGTGGAGTCCTTGAATAACTTAAGGCGCCGAGAGGTGATTTATTGTGACTTTTGGGGCAACATTAAGGAATCCCACATAAAGGGCTTTCGCAAGTTTTCAGCTTATTATCTCACATTCCGAGGTAAAACTCTAAATAGCCTGGGCTATCTCTAAATTACCACCAACTAATGAATAATTCATACTTTTCATTATTTCATTTGTTGTTTATCTATCTACGTATAATATTTATCTATATAAGTACGTGTATCGTTGTCTAGTACCCAAGATACAGGGAATCCTAGTTTGAGGCTAGATCAATGTGAGTAAATAGTGTACAATGTATTATTTTTATTTATTATTATTCATTTCATTTGACGACCCGAATGGCCGAGTCGGCAGTGACCCTGCCTACGAAGCCAAGTGTCCTGGGTTCGAGTCCCAGTGGAGGCAAATATTTGTTTGATGAGAACGGATGTTTGTTCCCTAGTCATGGTTGTTTATCTATCTAAGCATAATATTCATGTATATAAGTATGTGTATCGTTGTCTAGTACCTAAGATATAGAGAATCCTAGTTTGGGGCTAGATCAATGTGTGTAAATACTGTCCAAGGTATTAATATTTCAAAGTAAAAATACAATTTAAACATCATCAATAACCCAAGAGCTCCAGAAAAATCCTTTAGTTGAGTCGGCACTCATAAAATATCGGGAAAAATAATAAAAGTTTTACTTCACTTTTTCACTCATTCGTTGAGACCTTTTCGGCATGCATTCCTTTCTTAAAAGCCCTTCGAATGTCACCCTTTGTAATCCACTTTCAAAGGAATTCATACTTGTCTGTGGTCTCTCGTCTACTAAAAGGAACAGGTCTTGCATAATAAAGAGGTACCTGCCTAACTATACTTGATTGAATTAAGATCATTGAATGGGCTTATTAATTTAAAGAACGCTGTGTTTTGTTTTCACTTCCTTTTCACTTCAAGGAAAATAGTTTAGAGCCTTAATTTATGACTCCAGATTTAAACCACGACCTGTGGTTAGGAAAAAACCCGAGCTGTGATATTAAATAATAATAACCCCGAATCAGAAGTCTATAAATGGAGATGAGAAACAAAGCTTTGTATCGATAGTTCGATATTCAAATTTACGCACGATCATACCGTATTATTAACTATTGTTACCGATTTTTTTTATTTAAATGTACAAACACGTACTGGCATAAATTGTAATCGTTTCAAAGGCAACAAATATTAAATAAAACACACTTAATCAAACCAGTTCACGCACATTACAGCCTGCAAATATTATATACTACAGTTACTAAAATTATCTAAATCAAAACCAAAACTAACACTGACTTGACAAAAAGTTGAAAGATTCTTCAATTGACCGCCGAATTTACTAACACCCTGTGAATCGTAAATAACTGTATAACATGTAATTATGGGTTACGATACGAGGCAACCAAATTAAATATTTTGAACGGCGGTTGCCCTGAGAATAAGGATGTCAATATATGTGGGAAACGTGCTCGATAAGGATGTGGTTTCATACATACATACATATGCTCACGCCTATTTCCCGGAAGAGCGTTAGGCAGATACCAAAGACCTCCAACCTGCTACGATCCTGGCAGAAATCTCTCGCTTCCTCAACATTCATAAGTCTCTTCATGCAAGCTCGCCGGTTACGGGTACTTCGTATTTGCCCCTTCACCTACAAAATTTTGGCCAATTTGGTCTTTTTAGGACCTTCTTGGGCGTCCCCGTCCGACGGCTCTTTTCACACCCGCTGTATGTATCTGTTTCGTCAATCTCCTTTCATTCATCCTTCCAACGTGACCAAACCATCTAAGCTGGCCTTTCTCTATCCTTGTCCCTATATCTTCTTTCAATCCACAGCGTTCCCTTATAACTTCATTCTTCAATTTATCCTTCAATGTGGTTTCGTGCGAATCTATTAGTAAACAGACAGTAGTCCAGGTTGATTTGATGAAATACATACATAACCAAGAGCTCCGTGGTCTAATGGGTTTCACGCTTGCTTCTCACACAGGAGATGCAGGTTCGATTCCTGACCATGTACCAATGAGATAATTAATTTATCTTAAGTACATTATCGGACGTTCAGTGTTTCGGATGACATGCTAAGGTTGTAAGGCTTTGTCACGGCTACTATCGCTACGTTGTAGCCCGCACTGAGCCAGCGTGGTGGAGTATGGCTCTAATCTTACTCGTATCCGGGTAAAGGCCTTTGCCCCTCGGTGGGTATATTAATGGGCTACTTTATTATTATTCCTAATTAGTTTTAGAATTCAACAATTACACTAAAAAAATATTATTTTATATTAGATAATTATATTTGTGTAAAACTTCAAAAGCTGACTGTTCGCACTCTCTTTTTATTTTCGAAGTAGTAGTAAAAAAACCTTGTTAAAATAGACTTTTTATTTGAAAAATAAGTAAGCATCGATAAGTTTTACTCATCGTGAGGTGTCACTTCACTATAACAAAATGGCGTTTAGCTGCCGTGCGGCGCTTGATCATCGACCGGCCGGCCCTCGCGCCCTATACAATTATACGATGAAATGTTACCTTGTGCCCAGTGCCAACTATTGGTCCGCTTACCCTACATTCTAAAATCTAAAGTTTGTGGGAGGCTGTTTTTTTGTATTTAAGATCGAAAAATATCTCTACTCAATGCATACTCAATACATTTCTTCTGGCCCCACACTAGGATACCCTGTGTCGTGGGAACCAGAAACAGCGACGTCACACACATATAAACATCCAAGACCTGGGGTTTTTTTTAACCCCAGGCGGGGATCGAACCCGGGACCTCTCGCATAGTTGGCAGAGCCACAACCGCTGCGCCACAGAAGTCGTCATTTTTCGAAGTCGTCAACTTACGAATATTCTACTCCATATCTCTATTGCTGAAGCGATGGGATACTTCCCTATCACCCAAAGTTAAGTATTGAATAACTGGCTAAATTTCAAGTGCTACCCTATATAGGTTCAGGCGAGACACTATGTACTAAGCCTTGTTTTAGATGTTTAAAAAAACTGCATCACCAAAACCCTAGCTCAGACTAACACACTAAAACAACGGTGCTAATCGCCCAACCAACGTGGGTGTCTCAGATTCTTTGGTCGCAAAGCTATTTACATATTACATTTAGTACTGGAGAAACATTGCATAGCAGGATCTGGTACAAGAGAGAATTCACAAATTAAGGATTAAGACCAGTAGCTGTTTCAAAGAGATATCTGAGGATTGGAAGACTTCAGAAGTTTATGCTCGCATGACATTCGCATTTGCGTGTTAACTTTTACGGACTAACTTGAGAGATCAATGTTCCGATGTAAGTACTTTTTATGTTTAGAATCATCTTAGCTGACAATTTTACGTCTGACTCTCTGAACTCGTTAGGAACACGCTCCACCAAAATTATTTAAAAATATAGGACTCCACAACCTTCACCCGGATGTACAAACAAAGAAACACATAAAATCAAACTCGGCAGTAACTTAGCTAATTCAAACAAGCCCAGTTATTATCGTTGTGGATTCGCGTCTCGAATCGTAAGTGAGTGCACTAAGTAGCCCACAACTCACAGTTTAATTATTGCTTGTTGCGCGGGCGCAGGCAGGCGGTGCGTTCCCGGCTCACCCTTAAGTTTATAGGAAATAAATACAAATATGGTCATGTGTAAGTGAATTGTTTAATTGTGATTTTTTGGACGGCGTGCCTCTGGCACCCTTCAAAGTAATTTGAAAAATTGTACCTGGAAATGTATTTCATTATCATCTCATACAGGTTTATATTAAATTAGAAGGATTACAATTTTCGGGAATGATGGTTATAAATAACTTTCTGAGGGAAACAGTTTTGAACTTCCTTAGTAACTTGTGCTCAGCTAATTGGACCAATGCACTGAAAGCCAAATAATGATTTCAATCATTAACATTAACTGGGATTGCCTGGAATAGGCCTCTTCACAAGGAATGACCGTAACCTAAGGCTACTGAGTTGATGGCGAACATTGTATTGAAATAGGCACTGACTTCCAGACTAGATCCGACTGGATAAAGTCTAGAATATCTTTTGCAAAAATAATTATATGCAATTAGTGGTAAAGATTCATAAGTATAGGTTTGGAACTTTTTGAATGGTCAGACAAATGTTGTTATGTACAATTACGAGTATTTGTTAGAGAATCTATCTAATGATTGCTGTTTTCATAATATTATCGATTTCATCACTTATCTATTTACTACATTGTTATTGCTATAACGATAGCTAGCTTTGTAAAAGTTTTTATAAAAGCAGCTTTTAACGTTCGGCCACATTATAAGCCTCAAAGTTTCGTAAATAAGTGTTTCGTTTGTCACACAATGAAGGCATTTGCGGCCATAACCTTTCCCAAACAAACGTACAATAAGCAAACAAAAAACACGCTCAACCCAAATACAGCACGTCCTTTTAAAATCACGCCGCGATACGTCAAAACTTTGAGCCGGTAATTGTAATTTAGCAACTTTTGGGCGCAAGCGCAGATCGGATCAGGCCACGCGAATTTTCGCGCCCACCGGAATTTATTTGACGTATGCCCTCTCAAGCGACGCCTCTCTTCCTACAATGAGTGTTAAATCACACAAGAAAGTAACGCCGACGGAGGAGTGGTCAGAATTAAAACCCAATAATATACAAGAGTCTCAATTCCTATATCAGATTCCGGGCAGATTATCGTAAAGTATTTATTTATTGTACGTCGCTTGGGGAGGGTTAGATAACATCGAGGGATTCAATTTTGTTGAATCGTGGCGGAGGCGTAAAAATTGCCGGTGGGTCAAGCCGCTACGCCATTCAAAGGGGTTTGCTCTAAACTGTGTTTTAATGATGGGGTATTGAAGCAATGGCTTGAAAACTTTTTTTACGCATTAACATTCAACTTTCGCTTCGAGCTTCAATAACAAAACCATTACAAAGGCATTAAAACAAAACTTGTGATCAGAACAGTGAGCAGTTAGATTAGTTACGTTCATTGAGTCATTATGTGTTAGCAACAGAAACGATAAACTTGAATGAATTAACAATGTTCTTCTTACCATTGCAAGAATTGCTTGATTCTTTCATTCTTTCTAAAACTGTTTACTCACTGTAACAGTTTTGCGGGAAAAATACAGACAACGTTATATAATTCGTCTGATGATTTACTCTTATTATCATCAGTCCACCTCAGATTAAAGGCACTAAACCATAGATAAAAACCGGTCAAGTGCGAGTTTAACTGCCGTACCACCGTACAATGGAAGGGATGGTGTGGAGTGAATAGTTTGTATTTTACATAGCAAAATGTTGTTTACAAAGTTATTGGTGCGGCTACTTTCACACTCCATGTACGTAACCAGGTGCATTCATAAGTTTGTATGTGGTATTGAAAGAATTTTTGTATGGGAGCCCCCTTAAATATTAATTTTATTCTGTTTATTAGTATTTGTTGTTATAGCGGCAACAGAAATACATCATCTATGAAACTTCAACTGTCTTACTATCAACGGTTCATGAGAAACAGCCTGGTGTCAGACGGACGGACGGACGGATAGCGGAGGCTTAGGGAAACTCGGCGGCATTTTCCAAAAATATTTGTTGACGATTTCGTTGTGGTTAGTATAACACATTGTAGTGTCACGCCTTTTCCCATACGGGGTGGCAGAGGCACAATTGTGCCCATTTTTAGTCAGTTATATAATATAGGAGCCCCCCTAAATATTTATTTTAATCTGTTTATTTTTTATTTATCTTTTGTTTATTCTGTATTTGTTGTTATAGCGGCAACAGAAATACATAAATGAAAATTTCATCTGTCCAACTATCAAGGTTCATGAGATACAGCCTGGTGACAGACGGACGGACAGCGGAAGCTTAGTAATAGGGTCCCATTTGGCACCCTTCGGGTACGGAACCATTAATATGCACTCCTTTACACACATATAACTATAAATCTTTAATGAAAGCGATCCAAAGAATGCTGCTACTTCTAATTAAAAACCGCTACCTACCTAGTTATTTCCCCTGCCAGTTCTATTGAGAAAACAATTGAAAACCCAATTATAGGCAACCTACCAAAGAAGACATGGGAAAGTATTCCCAAGTAGAAATAAGGCCTGACACACACATGCAAACATGTGACGTATTCTGTACAAAACCGGTCTGGCTTAACATGTTACTTCCAGTATAACAAGATCCCCTTAGGCTGAGCATTTCTGGTATTGGTTGGTAGACATTGGGAGAGTATGTTATGCTGGGTGGAGAGTACGATAAGAAAGCTGTTTCCACGAGTCTTGTCTATGAGTGTTCGGTGATCAGAAGATCGTAGTTTCGTGCTACTGAATATAAACTAAGATTTGTATTTATAAATAATTGTTTGAACTGCTGATCTAGGGCCCAACTCTGCAAAATGCAAAATTGCACAATATAAACGTAATTTCAGAAGGGTAACATTTACAGAGAATGCCGTGTTTAGTATTCCTTTACGTATCTGATTTTCAATTCAATGTTGGATAGTAAGAACATACTTTTTATGGTGAACGTACACCTATCCGCACAATCCGCGGTATTCGCAAATTGGAAACGATCATGCGGGTAGATAGCAACATATGGCCGAAACGGGCACTGGAAGGGTGTCCGTTTCTATTCGGCATTTCTTTCGGGCGCTTCCGTGTTTTGGATGACACGTTAAGCTGTAAGTCCCGGCCGCAGCAGTAGCAGTCGTAAAGCTGTCTTATGCCCGATTTCACCAACAGTTAAGGTACACTTAGCTCTTTGTCTTAGCTGTCTAGCGATTGTTTCGGTGGCCGGACTCTGATGTTTCGTGGGTCCCCAAAGAGCCTAGATGACCCTTAAACTTAGGGCAAATCGAAACAACCGCTAGGTGGCCCCTGAAAGAAATAAAGTGTCCCCTAAAAGATAGGGATTGTTGGAGAAATCGGCCATTAGAGGTCCTAATATGGTATCCGGGTAAATGCCCGTGCTCCTCGGTGCAAACCATATGAAACCTCTCCCACCCTTCTCCGTCGAATCATCCGAATCCGGAGAACCTCAGAAATCCTGATGACTTCATAAAATCCGTTCAGTGCAGACGGTGCGGATATATATGCGTACACCATTAGCAGGTTACGATGATCTAGCTCGCGACTTGTGAGCTTTATAAAACAGTGCCTTTTCAGTCAATCTTCTTCTTTCAAACAACCATTACACGTATTAGATAACCGAAGTTTCCTGGGCCTTCCCACTATCATTTATTCTGTGATTAAGGTATTGATCATGATTAAATTAAAAATAACAATTAGTGAACCAAAAGTTTCTGTCTAATTCCTAACCCAATAGTAAATAATTTACTCTAATAGATACTGTTAATTCACAACCGATCGACGTTGGTGCCAGTTAAGTGTAATTTATATTCAAGTACATTTCTCAATGTAACGGTCAACTAACGAATGATAAATAAAACATAACTACCACACTATCTATTCATGTACAATCAAAACATAATCGTTTTCTTATTAGAATATTTTTCCAAACAAGTATCGAGCTTTGTATAGAGAAGTCCCACCGGGTTGTTTATCATAATTAGTTTGGTGGGTTACCATTTTTCTATAGACAAATAAACATAGCTGCGGCGATGGGCTAGCCCCCGTCACGCTTAATCATGCTGGCTAAACATGCGGGAAAATGTTTAGCCCCCGACAAAAAAGAGGGGTGTTATACGTTTGAAGCGTCTGTCTGTGTATCTATGTATATGTCTGTGGCACTCTGGCGTTCAAACAAGTGGACGGATTTTAATACGGTTTTCTGTTAATGGTAGTAGACTTCCCTGCAATGGTTCTTAGGTAGGTTTTATTTAAATTTGTTCAGTGGTTCGAAAGTTATCGCTTAACAAGGAAACACTTTAGAAAAATTTTTGTTTGTGTTTTATTTATTTTTATTTACATGAATTGTCTCTGCCACCCCGTTTGGGAAAAAGCGGGACGCTATGTTGTTGTCAATAAGAATAATAAGAACAATAATTTATTCCAATCCACTCCAATAGCGTCAATTTAACTTTTATGAGTCGGTAGTAGTGTTATTTGACCTCCTCTAAAACATAGGTATGTAGTAGAGTCATAAATTTTGACAAATTAATCACTAGCTAGCTGCCCCACCGCGTGGTATCAAACTATACATTTATATTAGTCTATAGCCTGTATAGCTGTCTACAATTTGAGGTTCCGAAGCAGTACTGCGTTGATGCATGCTGCATTTTTGCAACAACAATGTCTCAGAGTCCCGATCGCACTTTTTTCAATTAAAGATTCAATAATTTGACTCTACTTATATGCAAACTTGATAAGGCCGATAACATCTTTAACAGACAATTTAAGCAGCGTCCGATAGACAACTGCGTTCGTGACTATACAGTCCGATTCTGTCGCTGCTGGTTGTGCGTTCGGTCTGAGAAATAGACCAGACGTGCACACTTTATAACATATAGTAGGGTCAAGTAGGTATTTAAAATTATGTATTCAAACATATTTCTACATGAAGTGACAGTTGTCAAAATTCCCAAGGCGTCAAAACTAACCATAGATAAACCGGGTAAGTACTTGTATAAGACACATTGAATTTGGGGGAGGGGTGCGTGGAGGGGGGAGGGGTGGGGGAGGGGAGGTCCCCCCACGTACCCCCCCTTTTAGGAAACCGCTAGTTTTTATGTTATGGAGGTCCAAAGATTGAAGAAAATGCCTACATTTTTTGGATTTCGGGGGAGTTGGAGGAGGAGAGGGGTTGCCAAGAGTAGGGGGTCGCCTCGCTCCGCTCCGCTTCGCTCCGGCTCCCGGGTCTGCTGTAACGTGTGAACCTAACAAACCTATCTTTAGTTTTTAAACACGAAGTGACCTTAAGCAACCAATTTGGTTCTGATAAACTCCATAAAGTAGTTAGTAAGTAAACAAAGCCAAATTCATCCAGAGAATCACGAATAAAACGAGAGCGCAACAGAACATTCACGAAACACGGAAGGAATCGGAATGAAATGAGCAAGTCATTATGTCAGAAAATACAAAATTGCTGACGCAAATTTCTACCATTACAACAAAATCTTGTAATTTGTACTAAAATCATGTACCAATATCCAACGTTGGATCTCTTGGGTTTGACATTTGTCGTTCCGAGATTGGCCAAGTTGTAAAAATCGCGTAAACATATTTTATAATTAAAGTGCTAAAATGATGTTTCCTAAATCAGAAAATGGTATGAGAGGATTGCTAAGGACCCCCCCTAACCACCTATGTACTCCAATCTTCAAATTTCAATGTGTCTTATATAAGACCCAACCCCCGAACTTATATAAGACCCAACCCCCGAACTTATATAAGACCCAACCCGGTAAACCTATTACATATAATTTGTTGCCTGCGAAAGCGGCAACTGTAACCTTTGTTTACTTTATTTGAAATACCTTCTTTTCTTTTCTACAGACATGACAATATTGATGACCCGAATGGCCGAGTCGGCAGTAAGCCTGCCTATGAAGTCAAGGGTCCCGGATTCGAGTCCCGGTGGGGGCAAATATTTGTTTGATGAAAACGGATTTGTTGTACCCTAGTCATGGTTGTTTATCTATCTAAGTAAAATATTTATCTAAATAAGTATGTGTATAGTTGTCTAGTACCCAAGATACAGGGAATCCTAGTTTGGGGCTAGATCAATGTGTGTAAAAAGTTTCCACCAAGGTATCGTTATTATTATTATATGCACAAATAAATAATACGAGAAATCTCAACAATGAGATCATCCGATATCTAAAATATATTTTTTATTATTTTCTTTACAAATTCCTTTACAAACTGCATAGGTATTGCTTGAAGCTATAAATGTTTTAGCGGAGCTATAAATAGCGGATTTGGAAATTCGGCATTTCAATGGGTAACGGCTTATAGAAATATTCAAAACTTTCATTTTACCAAAACCTATGGCGACGTGAGTTGGCCAAAAAGCCTTTTGTAAGTCTCAAGTTACGCAAAAAAGGAGAATAGGAAGCACTTGTTTCTTCATACTAGCTTGTTCATCATGAGTGTCAGCTGGGACTTGTGAACGTAGAAACATAATAAGATTACTTTTGCTCGATAGAAAAGTCCCCCGAACTTATCACAAAATCTTGTAGTCACAATTATATTATTTCAGTTTCGCTCCGGATTTTAATGTATGTACTTGTTATTTAACAGTTACAATAGTTACAAATACCTAATTATATTGCTCTGTTAGTCCTCTTTAGATTGGTGAAGAGCCTTTTGTTAACATTTGAATCCTATTCCTTTTAAAGTAAGCTTAAGGTGAAATTCCGAGACGCTGGTGATGCCCAGCTTTCAGTAATACAGCCCCTTACAGTCATAAGCACTTCTTATTGACGACCCGAATGGCCGAGTCGGCAGTGACCCTGCCTACGAACCCAAGGGTCCCGGGTTCGAGTCCCGGTGGGGTCAAATATTTGTTTGATGAGAACGGATGTTTGTACCCTAGTCATGGTTATTTATCTATCTAAGTATAATATTTACCTATATAAGTATGTGTATCGTTGTCTGGTATCCCAGATACAGGTTTGAATCCTAGTTTGGGGCTAGATCAATGTGTGTGAATAGTGTCCAAGGTATTATTATATCTTCCAACTCTCTTTTTTATCTTTTGATTGCGTTTGATAATTTCACAGTTTATAGGACTACAGTCCTGATAAATTTATATAAATTTCAACTTGATACCGTGTGTTTGGACGCGGCGGAAAACAAAGTGATCATACATCCACGCAACATGCCTCTACAATTTTTGCATATAGTAATCAGAAATAGACTTTCACATATTGTTCAGGACTGTGTTCCCTTAAATCAGTGAAAAAATCAAACATCTGTATCAACGCAATCTAAAGTTGCGGCCGTTTATGCCGCAAATTAGAGGCTACGGATCCATAACAGATTACTGTGACAAATTGTAATGGCAAATAAAAAATACTTCAACGGGCGCTCGTACGCTGTTCTTGAGAAAGATTTGACTTGAAAAACCATTTCGCATGAAAACCCGGATGGCGTCATAAAAAAAAATGAATAAATTAATCTTTCTTACACACTTTGTATCGTGTGCAGTTTTCATTAAAACTGTGAGAAATCGCGCTTCAAGACACTTTAATTTCAATAGGAAATATTGAGTGTTCAATACGCACTAACTTTTTCAATTATGTTTTATATTTGAAATTCATTTCACGATCAGCCTCAGCCTCGGTTCGTTATTGTATATAATGCCTAGGCATTCAATACAATAACGTAAAGATTCCTAGGCAATGTGTCTAATAATAATAAAGATCATTTGAGGTATTATTTCACACATTCACTAAAGAGGCCTGGCATTCTAAACAATGCCTGGATTTCATACGTTGCTGAACACATGTACTTAAAATGGACTGTACACTTCCCGTAAATTATTTAAACAGTTTTATTTATTTTAAAAGAACAAGCCATTTCTTCTGTATTAGAATATCACAGCTCTCAAAACGATAACGAAAGAAACCAACAATAAAATAAACAAGTATGTAAATCGCCATCAAGAAGACATTATACACAACAGTAAATTATGGCGAATTAAATAATTAAGAGATCCTATAATGTCTCTCTCCAAGACTGGTTTAAGCGAGGTTAGGTTGGGATTTCACTCACATAGCGGAAACTAGAGAGGAATGGCCCAGATATGTGCAAAATTGTGGCAGACTCTGACTGAGACTAATGTTATGAAAAATCAGTTAGGAATTTTTATACCCCGAACTCTTTTTTCACAGGTGTGGCGCGAGGATATCTTCATAATATAGCTGTGGCGATGGCCTTGCCTCCTGACATGCAAACTGGAGTTTAGTGCTCCATTTTGCATGACAGGGTACTAGCCTCCTATAAAAGGGTGCTTCAGCCATCATGTATGGCAAGTTTCTAAAACAATAATTAACAAATTCTTGGTCGTAATAAAAACAAATACACTTTAGGGTTGAGATGAGACAGTCCCAATCTTTTCCCTTTTAAGAAACCTATCAAAGAGCTAGTGCACTCTAGCTAACTCTCTCTTTCGTAAAAGTTATTGTATTTATATTTTTACATGTAAAGTTTATGAAGTATATATTGGTAATTATTTTGTATTTCCTATCTGTATTTTATAGGTATTTAATTTATTGCTAGGCATTTTATTTATAGTATTTATTGTGCACTGCCTTGCCTACCCTTTTATGACCCTTTTATCACCCCTACCTAATTCCTGTAATGCCTTGGTTCGCTGGAATAACTCTCTTTTTAGATATAAGCTCGCCTTTGTACATGCATTTTCTTATAATGTAACTTTTTAAATATTTGTACGCAATAAATAATTATGAAAATAATTAATTACAAAATAGCCTAATGGCGGCTGACAAAAGTCTAAAAGATTACCTCCCATACACGTCTCGTTAATCTAACAGAGGGCAACTTCGTACAGTTTAAGTGAACTTTTTTATTCGCAGATAACACTTAAAAAGGTCCAGCCACCCAAAACATTTTATCAATTGCGCTCGAGAACACATTAAGGGGAAGGCAGCAGGTTAAGAGTTTCGATTTGAACATTCTTCGAAGCAATCGGATCAACCCCAGCCCCACATAAATCGAGCGATAAAAACGTTAAAGCGGTAATATGTAAAAAAAATCCGTCAGATTCTGATTCGACGTTGGAGGTGATAGACAGTGCGACGGATTCCGGAGACATCACAGCTAGCTGTTTGAAAAACGATTTGAAAATCATGTAGACGGGCTGATGGATTCCAAGCTGTCAACTTAGGTTGTTTTGACGCCTTAAGAATCGGCCGAACTACTAGATTAAGTTTAATACAAACTTGATGTTGCAATAAGGCCGATTGTCAAGGCATTTTAAACTTAATTTAAACTAATTACAGGCGTAGTATTAGAGTTAATGGAGTTTCCTCTTTATTTGCGAGATTCAGCCATGAATCACGAGTTGAAAGGGAAATTTCCTTTTTCAAACTCAAACCTTAATCAGTACTCATATGTTTAGTTAATCATATTTGATTTTTCTCCTTGTATAAATAAGTGTTTGACTTGTAAAAGTGCATTATTTTTGCGTACTTACAATAAATTATTTGAGTTGGAGTTGGAGTTTAATTGACGTTATGTTTATGTTATGATTATTATTATTATTATTATAAGTCCATGTTGTATTAGAATGGGCAAATCAAATGTTCAACAATCAGTTTCATTTTGCCAAAATGAAACTTAAACAGCAACACCATTAAAGTAACGCAACTATGACTAATATTCCAAATGATTTTATAGTTTTCGGTGATAAAAAAAAACCGGTCAAGTGCGTGTCGGACTTCGCACATTTTGGGTTCCGTAATAAATTTAGAATATAAGCCAAAAAAATAATATTAGGTTTTAGTTCCATGTATGTATGCCACTTTATTTTTATTTTTTTTAATTTTTGTACAAAAATTGTAAAGCGGTTCACACAATACAGATGTATTGTGTGAACAATACAGATGACTGCATATCATATAATATAATATAATAATAATAAATAAATAAATACCCTGGACACTATTTACACACATTGATCTAGCCCCAAACTAGGATTCCCTGTATCTTGGGTACTAGACAACGATACACATACTTATATAGATAAATACTATACTTAGATAGATAAACAACTATGACGAGGGTACAAACATCGTTAAGTGTCACTTACTGGAGGGAAGTGCTACTACTTAACCTATACCACAGGGTTCGCCCTATTTTAGGGAGTAGTGATCATCCCTTGTTTTACCTAGTGTAATAACAAGATTTATGTTGTAAAATTTTCAAGAATAAACGATTATTATTATTATTATTATTATTATCCGTTCTCATCAAACAAATATTTGCCCCCACCGGGACCCGAACCCGGGACCCTCGGGTTGTCAACCGCAACAGAACCACCTAATACAAAACAAAACTATACGAAGCTTAATTAATCAAAGAGTTGCAACTATTAGCGAGAAAGAGTTGCAACTATTAGCGAGAAAGAGTTGCAACTATTAGCGAGAAAGTGCGGCCAATTTCACAGCTCAACGACACAAACAAATGTGAACCCAGTTGATAAGCACACTAAACTATATCCGATTGTCACTACATATAAATAGGGGCGACATTGGTTTGTCTCGTAAACTTAATCCTGGTGGTTAGAAGGGTGATTCCACTGCACTCGTATGAATGGATATTGAAAGACTAACCCCATTTGCACTAAACGTAAGTTAGGCTTGTCCTAGTTAAGATTTACCTAGGCCTAAGAACAGCCTAGCTAAAAAAAAAGATTTCACTGACAGATTGGACTTAGGAATATCTTAAGGTTAGTGCAATATTTTTGCAGCCTAAACAAGTTAGGAAATAACTTAGGCGATTCTTGTTTAGTGCAAACGGGTGTCATACCTACACTAAAGAGGGTCTCTTTAGTGTAGGTATATTTGTGTTAAGACTCAGTTAAGTTACAATGATATCATAAAATGTCGAGCCATAACCGATGGATAAGATTTTTATGTGTGTGACGTCGTTTCTGGTTCCCACGACCCTGTGGCGGATCCTAGTGTGGGGCCAGAAGCAATGTGTTTGCCTATATACAGATGTTTATATTTTTGTTTGTTTTCTTGTTTCTAAGACTCTGGCGCGTGTCTGCGAGTAGTATTCGATGTGAATTGTAGCAAAATTATGAAATCCCCTATAAAATATGCAAATAGGCAATGAAGCGGCCATGGTACTTCTGCCAAACTAATTATTATAATAATAACTATATTATAATAATACCTTGGACACTATTTACACACATTGATCTAGCTCCAAACTAGGATTCCCTGTATCTTGGGTACTAGACTACGATACACATAGGTATATAGATAAACAACCATGACTAGGGTACAAACATCCGTTCTCATCAAACAAATATTTGCCCCCACCGGTACCCGAACCCGGGACCCTTGCCTTCGTAGGCAGGGCCTCTGCCGACTCGGCCATTCGGGTCGTCAAATTAATTAAACCTTTGACATCCCCTTTTCCTTGACAGAATATCCCATGGACTTGTCTGTTCATTAAGAGGCACCAGGAGTCGACGCCCGATGCGCAGGCGCACGGCAACTTGTATAAATCAGCGGGGAATGTGCGTTGAGCCTAATGCGCTTTTGGTGTCCGGGGACTCCTCCCCCCAACACTACAGTCCCCCCTGTGGGTATCGGGGATTGAGGGGTGAGGCATAGATGGAGTTTTTACCGATTGCGCAAGTAGGATAGGGTAATGCAATTAGAGTAATGTTTTGGAGCGTATACATCTACATTTGTATGTTTGTAAATTTGGCCCAGGGGCACAGGCCCAGGTAATATCTGTGTTACCATACTCAGGGCGACTTGCACCAGACTTTACCTGACTACAACACCGCTATGTTAAGCGTGAACCTAGCTGACAGATAATAACCTTGCCATGCTTGACTACTTAACTATGCCGTGTTGTACTTAAGTTGTGTTTAAACAAGATTTAGCGGCTGACAAATCTCTGGTGCAATAGGCCCTTGATTGTGGGAAGGTGGGATAATCCTCAGTCAACAAATAAGAGCAGTAAAAGTGTATATGCTACGGTCAAAATAATGATTCGGTTTTTATCCATACTAACCGGATATTATTCAAACATACCAATATTGTTGGTTTAGCACATTAACCGGTTAGTATATATAATTATCGCAAATCAGAGGTAAGTATGACTACTTACCGGTATTTATGTATACTAACCGGATTTATTGAGTTGACCGTAACATAAATATGTCACCGTAAGATTGTCAAAACTGTTAGTTTATAAACAAAACACGTTAGTTTGTTAACTATCGAGAAAATGTAAACCAGACTGACAGGGTTTAGATTATACGTTTCTTTTGTTCTTAGATGTCAACCTAACACGAAGACTATTCGGAGGCTTCGCTGCACTCGCCCCCTCTTGTCTTCACCTAAGGCTATCGCAGTGTTTGCCCTGGTATTTCGTTTGCAATCCAAGTTTAAACTAGTTCACATTTTAACGGATTTATTCTAAACTAACGCGTCATATTGTAAGCAGTACGGTACAGATTATAATTTATCGATAGTTTGTAAACTAACAAAGAAAAACGTTAGATTATAAACTAAAGGTTTTGACAATCTTACGGTGACATATACATAGAATAGAAGGTAACTTGACGGGAACGCGGCAATACTTGCAAAGTAACAAGGATTAAGAAAATAATAAAGTTTTAAGGTAAAATCGGCGTAACATTTGTACCGTTACCATCGCCGGATATTAAAGAATCCTGTTTCATTTTAAAATAATTGTGTAATAAAAGTGACACTTGTTAAGCTCCAAGATGTTCTCTCACAGAAATTAAAGTAAATGATTTTGATACGGCAAACTTTTCAAAACGATATCTATGATATTCCAAGTAGATGTAACTTATTTACCTTCGTAAATGATCAGGTTGGCCGAAGACCGCAATAAATGGTGTGATGAAGAAGGGGCATTTATTCAACTGTGGGTGCAGGTGGCTGGATAGAAAGATGGAAGCAAATACTGATCATTATAATGGTCAATATGATTATTAGAGTTTAAAGTAGATTATAGTGCATTTCCTACGAGTTCGCAAAAGCTTATATTTATGAACCGAGAAGTTTATGTCACGAGCCGAAGGCGAGGGTCATAGCGGTTTTTTTTTTCACCTGAGAACCCAAAATCAAGCGGCAAAGGTGCTATTTTTAGCTAACAAGTCGGAAAAACTATGTAAAAGTTGCGGTTCTTCACTTTTGTGATGGGAAGAGCAGAGAAACTATCAAATAAGGATATGCACTGGAAAAGGCTTGCCTTCCCAGATTTAAAACCCAAAACTACGACATGGTACGATTATGAAAGACCAGATGAATCAGTACCGCCTTTTCAGTCAATGATGATAGAGCTGCCACTTGTGCAAGATGGCGGAGTTTGAAATAAAAAAATAGTTATTCTTTGTGAAAAATCCCCTACAATTTTCCGATATTTTAATAATTATACTGCTATTTGAGGCAAAGACGTATACAACAAATAAGAGATCACCAAAATCGTTACAGCCGTTCTTGAGTTATAAGTGGTGTAACTAACGCGACTTTGTTTTATATATTTAGAAGAGAAGATATAACTGCATATCCATTCTTTTTGCCTGGGATGTTCATTCGCATTCTGATCCATTGTTTATTGGACTTTGAAACATTTGTATTTTGCGCATTAGAAGGTACCATCGCAGAGCATACAGTGCAGGGTAAGTGGATCTGCCCTGACTGTACTGTGCAGGGCTATTATACTGTACTGGTGTATGTAAATGGAATATTTGTCGTGACGTGGATTTTATGAACTTTACCGTAAGAGCACGCGGTTAAATCGAGAAAGGTGAGAAAGTATTTATACTGTCAATAATCCTTTTACGCGTAATTGATCCGTGAATTCACAATCAAGGAATTATTTTCAGAGTATAACAGCACTATATGTCTTTCTTAGTAGATTTCCTACGAGTTCGCAAAGGCTTATATTTACGAACCGAGAAGTTTACGGCACGAGCCATAGGCGGGGGTCGTAGCGAGGTTCGTAAAGAAGCCTTTTCGAATGAGTTAGGAATAGAATTTTTCCGCCTGAGATCCCAAAATCAAGCGGCGAAGTTGCTATTTTGAGGTTCGAATGCGGAAAAATAATTTTTTATTGTGTCAAATCGCCAGCAATAACAATAAACAAATAGGTTGAGATACAAGATATTTGTTTATTGATAATTATATATATATATTATTTACTGCGAAATCCACTTGAATCCGTTCATAACTCCAAAAAAAAACTACCTTCTAAATTATTAGGGTACCGTCCACAGTCGCAGGTCGTCCAGAATAAATAATAAACGGATTAATGAGGTAACATAAATAACAAGCAAAACTTATGCTTCGCTTGTAATCAGAGAGGTTTTCGGACGCCTCCGCTGATATCGTTTCGGAACGGACTTTATCGTTAATTTAGAGGCTTCGATTAGGCTGACTCTGATTTACGCTAACGAGCTTTCTTTTGAATGAAATATATTCTGTTTATTTTAGCCCTCGAAGCTGGAATTTGGATTTAATTGGCGTCGTACAAATGGCTTTGTCGTTCTATTAACAATCTCATTTTCATTCAACATTACAAGAAAAAAAAGCTGACAAATCAAACTCACCTTAGTCGTAGTGGTCTTGAGAGGCATTCCGGGAGACACGGCGCATATCTCCACCTCGTACCGATCCACACCTGCGTCCCGATCCAGGGATACTGCCGTCGAGAGGATACCAAGAGAAGAGTCGATATCGAACAACCTATCCACTTGTCTGCCTTCACCAGTCACATTCACTATGTAATACTCAAAGCGGGACTTGTAATTGTTCGTCAAATTCAACACTGCCGTACCGGCCGGCTCGTTTTCACCCACAGAAACTGACACTGCGTTTGTCCACGTCACATCATTTAATTCAGTTTCACCCATGATCACCGTCAGGTAAGTCTCTGTACTTTTTTGCTCGCTAAGCACAGCCTCATCGGTAGCCTTTATCACAAGATTCCACCTAGCTTCAGGGATCGCGGGAGGGTAGCGCAACGTCAACGCTCCATTACTGCGATGTAAATCGAATAAGTCATTGTGGTCATCGCCGGGAATGAGTTTGTACGTCACCAACCCATTAGGGCCAGAATCCAAATCGCGAGCCAACACGTTCATTATAAAAATCCCCTGTCCAACACTACGACCCAACCTCTCTGAACGGATCACAGCAGCGTTCATAGATACGAATATTGGGGCGTTATCATTTATGTCTTCAACTATGACTGTCACTAATTTCTCAGCCGACAATCTTTGCGCTGGCGGTACGGCACCATCGTAAGCGACAACGGTAATCCTGAAAGTGTCAATAGCTTCTCTATCAATTGGTAGCAGAGTGTGAATAACACCCGTAACGTTGTTTATTGCAAAATGGCGCTGGCGATCGTTCGGCTCCTGATGCTTTATTGAGTAATAAACTTTTCCATTCAATCCCGAATCTGGATCCTCAGCTGTGACAGTCACAATCGGCGTGTGCTTGTGAATCCTCTCTCTGATCTGTCGCACGATAGCCGTATTCGTAAAGACAGGTGCGTTGTCATTTGCATCAATCACATTGACGGTGAACGAAATCGTCGAAGACAGGCTCGGACTGCCGCTGTCTGACGCAGCTATTTTCAACACGTATGACGTCAACTCCTCGTAGTCAAGCTGCTTATGTAAATACAGCTCACCAGAGTTACCGTCGATGAAAAACGACTCTTTTCTATTGCCGGACGTGATGGAAAACTGCAGTTCTCTATTGACACCTAAGTCGACGTCCGTCGCGTAAAACTGCATTATTTTCTTATTCACCGGCTCGGTTTCCAGTACAGAAACTTCGCTTCTGGACTGGGTAAAAACCGGTGCGTTGTCGTTCTCGTCCAGAACGTCTACCGTTATTGTGGTGGTTGCAGTTAGGCGTAGCTCTCGCGCAGAGTCGTGAGCCAAAACGGTCAGCTGATAGCGATCTACAGTCTCGCGATCTAAAGGCTTATTGATGAGCAACTGCCCCGTGGCCTCGTCCAGAGAAAATTTCCCCATGTCATCCCCACCCACCAGTTTGTAGTAAATATCACCGTTCAAACCCTCATCAGCGTCAGAGGAGTAGACTCGCATGATCGATGCACCGACCGAGGCGCCTTCTGACACCTCCACCTTGTAGGGTGTCCTGGTGAAAACTGGGACATTGTCGTTCACATCTGTTATGTAAATTGTGACCCGCACCGAATCCGATAACTTGACCTTTCCATTGTCGTTCACTGTCACAGTCAATGTGATGTAATCTTGGCCGGTGGTGTTTACCAAATTTTCTCTGTCAAATGATTTCATCGTCTTTATAAAGCCATTTCTCGAGTCTATTCTGAAGTCACTTTGTGTCACAGGCAAGCTGTAGGTGAGCTCGGCATTGCGTCCAATATCTTTGTCGGTCGCACTCAACTTACCAACAAAAGTATCAGGTGGTTCATTTTCCTTTATTTTGAATATGAAAGTAGTGTTCGTAAACTGGGGGCTATTGTCATTTTCGTCCAATACATGTATCACAAGAGGCACTTGAGAAGACCTCGGTGGCATACCTTCATCCGTAGATGTGATTGTCAAAGAGTAGTAATCCTTTTGTTCTCGGTCTAATGGATTTTTTACGTACAAAAATCCATCGGGAAAAATACCGAATTTCTCGTCAGTATTGCCTTCAGAAATGTGATATGAAATCCGTCCGTTTGGGCCTAAATCGGCATCTGTAGCTGATATCGCAAAGAATCTAGTATTTACTCGCTTAGACTCAAACAAGGAAGTTTCGTACGAGGTGTGATCAAATACGGGTGTGTGGTCATTGACGTCGTCTACTATTGACAGTATGGAATGCTTTGTAGCTAAAGCTGGGGTACCATTGTCCGTAGCTATCACCTCTATTGACATCACAGTACCCGGCTCGCTTGTTACAGGCTTATTCAAATAAATAACTCCAGTAGTCTCGGATATGTGAAAGCTGTCGTCGGGATTATCACTCAGAGAGTATGAAATAGTTCTGTTTACGCCGGAATCTCGATCAGTGGCTCTAGCGAAGTATACTTCTTGTCTGACGGCCATGTTTTCAGGTATGTGAATCTCGTCCTTATCTTCAATAAATATCGGATAATTGTCATTTACATCCAGTATGGATATATTCACATATGTGAAGCCGAATGCTAAGTTACTTTTGGCCATTACTTTCAGGTTGTAAGTCATTTTGTCTTCACGGTCAATGTTAGAGTTAGTTGTGATAACACCGCTTCTTTCTTCTATTTTGAAGACACTCTTGGGATCACCTTCGAGAATATAATAGGACAATGATCCGATTGAATGTCCAGCTTTAACTCGCACTTTGCCGACATGTCTTGACCTTTCAGCTTTCATTGTTCCTTCATCTTCGACTATCTTGAAAGTATATCCGCTGTATGGTTCAAACTCGAGAATATGTGTTTGTGATAATTTGACTATTTCTACGACGGCGTTTTGATAGGGTTTTCTATTTCCCTTGTCTTGGCATGAGACAGTCAATGTGTAAATAGGTTTAGGAGCTTTACTGAAATCTTTTTTCAAAACAATGTTCCCAGTCCAGGCATCAACGTCGAAAAAACCATCGCCTCCGCTTTCCAATTTATATGTAATCCGAGCATTTTCTCCTTCGTCCAAGTCAAAAGCCTTTACTTGCAGGACTTTAGCTCCAGGAGGGAAATCATCAATCAATGAGTCAATGTACCTTTTTGGATAGAAAACTGGGTCGTTGTCATTTACATCCTGCACCTTTAGAAACACGGTAGCAGTGGAAGACTGCGGCGGAAACCCTTGATCTTTCGCCAAAATATTTATCTCATACAATGGTATCCGCTCCCTATCCAATTCAATGATTGTACTCAATTGCCCTGTTACTGCGTCTAATATGAATGTATTTGGATATTTTCTTTCAACACTCGATTGTAAATAGTACGAAACTGATCCATTAGTTCCCTGATCGTAATCGGACGCGGTCAGTATAACTATTTCTTTTATGGGTTTTATATTCTCGTGAATGCTCACATTGATTTGGGTTTGAGCAAACGTCGGTGCTTCATCGTTTTCATCTAATATTGTTATTTTAAGTCTGGTATAGGCATATTTTGGGTTCGGTCCGCCGTCTCTTGCTGTGACGTTCAAGTCTACTGTTCCTTGAATTTCTCTGTCTAAAGGCAGCCTTGTTGTCACTAGCCCAGTGAAGTTATCAATAGAGAACCATTGCAGCTGATCCCCATCACAGAAGTCGTAAAATATCTCTGCATTGACACCCGTGTCTTCGTCTGTAGCTGTTATTCCTGCGACATAGGTTCCCGGAGGAGCAAGCTCACTCAAAACAGCCGAGTATTCAGACTTCTCAAACACAGGTTCATGATCGTTAACGTCATTCACGTGTATGATCAAGAAAGACGTGGCTGTTCTACGCGGAGTCCCTTTGTCAGTTGCAACTACAGTCAAATTATATTTACTTATCTCTTCTCTGTCCAGAACTCCATTCACGTGAACAATATGCACACTTGACGAGTTGTCCAAGCGGAAGTGATTCAGCTCATTCCCGGCTATAATATTGACTGTTGTCACGCCGTTCAGGCCAGCATCTAAGTCCGATACCGAGATGGCGGCTACAAGAGAACCGTTTTTTGCGTTTTCGTCAACGGTAGCAAAACTGGCTGATGAAGGGACGTATATGAATGTTATTACGGGGTCGTGATCATTTGCGTCGATAAGGTTGACAGTGACATACGTCCTGGCATCCTGGCGCGGCGCACCGTGGTCCCGCGCTATCACCGTCAGCACACAGGTCATGTTGCACGTCATGTTACTGCAGTATTTGGGACAATTCAGCTTCTTCATCGTCGTAATCACACCGGACTCAGGGTCAACTGCGAACTGTTTCTCCGTATCTGTCACTTCGTAAGTAATCTTGCTGTTTTCCCCTAAATCACTGTCCGTCGCTGTCACTTTCAACACTGTAGTCCCGGGTGGGACACTCTCGTTTAGCGATACTGAAAAGTCACTCTGATCAAATATCGGCGGGTTGTCGTTCACATCTAGGATAGTCACGTTCACTTGAAGATACCCGTATTTGGGTTGGTTACCACCGTCTCTAGCAGATATGTTTAAAATGTAAAAATCATTCGTTTCCCTGTCTAACTTTCCCGTTGTTTCTAGGTGTAAATAGGACGTTTGTCCGCTAGGATTGACGGTAACATTGAGGCGAAACTTTCCTTCGCTGTCCCCGTCTACTACTCTGTAGTCGTTTGTAATTCCATTCTCGCCTAAATCGCTGTCAGCTGCCGCATCAAGGAGGAGCCTGGTCCCGGGGGCGGCGCTCTCGGAGAACGACACGGCTATACTCGGCTCGGGGAACTCTGGGTAATTATCGTTAACATCTATCACTCTTATCCGCACCTCAATGGGGTACGTCGGCTGGCTCGACAGCACAACATAGGCGTATCGCTCCATGCTTTCTCTATCAAGCTGCATGTTAGTTCTGATCTCGCCCGTCTTCGGGTCAAGGGAGAATTCCTTGGGCGGTTCATTGAAACGATACGTGAAGCCTGGTTTGATCGGGATGGCGCCGACTCTGGTGCCGGGTGGCTGGTCCTCCAGAACTCGAAGGTCGATGCCGGTGTCGACTGCTCTGGACTGCATCACCTCCGCGGAGGCGAGCCCCAGCAGCGCCAGCAACAGCAGGGGCATGATCCCATGCGTGCGAGCGGGCGGGGTGCACATCCCGCTAGCGGTGTCCCGCTCGCGTCGTCTCGCTCGCCTCAGGTATGCAACATGGCGGAGCACGAATATCTCACGCGCGACCTGTGCCTGCTACATCTATTCGTAAACACACGTGACACGCGATTTTTGAGGCTACTTCCACTGCCTAGGAGTTTAAAGGCACTTAGTTTGATTCACAGTTTCACTTGTTTGTGTTCGTCACCGGTTTTGTAGCGGGTTTTAGAGAGATGTTGGTGTCGGAGGTTTGTTGACGCGTCGGTCGTATCGGCGCGCGGGCAGCCTCGCGGTCGGAGCGGCACTGGCGGCGGAGGCTTCGCCGCCCACCCCCCGCCCCCCACACTCCTTGCCCCACAGCTTTGAAAGCTCCGTGTGATGATGATGCCGAGATAACGGCCGAACGATTCTACTATTTATTGTGCGGCGCGAGTCGCCCACCACCTTTCCGAGAAACACGCCTGCACAGGTAGATTTTGATAATATTTTTGGTTTAGTTAAAACTGCTTTTGAGCAAGTTTCTTTTATTGCTCATTTCCGCATAGTTCAACTGCCGTTATGGAACATTTTATGATTATGATCGAGGGATAGGGTTTCACATTATTCCCAGATATTGTCATCTGTCTTATCAATTATCATGCATTCAGTGATCGTTATTACACCTAAAGACTTACTTACGTATCTTTAGTTAGTCTCATATAATTACTAAAATAATACTGTCATGTATAGGTATTATGATACAGAAGCTAATAGTCCAGTGTATAAGTAGTTATATATGAAACAAGTACGTAGAAAGACTAACTTAACTTACTCACCGCGTTGAAGTCTTTTCTATGAACGCCATTCATTCTAACAAGTAGTCATCTACAATTATTATTGAACTTTAAGATGAGCAAGTGTTAATGAAGTGAGGTGTAATAATATTTTATTTTTACACTTAGGACATACTAATGAAAAGAAAGATAGGGTCATAAGATGGCTGGGAAGCAAGCTGCAGAAACCAGGAAGGAATAGAAAATAAATCGAATGTAGCGTCACGCCTATTCCTATACGGGGTGGCAGGATATAGTTGCGCTCATGGTTAGCCAGTAATTCAATAGGTACTCAATTTTGCATGGCAGGGGGCTAACCTATTGCATGCTCATCTCCACATTAATTTCCGCACATTAAGCTGTTGGTCTCGGCTACTCTATCGTTTTATAGTGGCAGTAATCGTAAAGCTCTGTCCGAAGCTCTAAATGGACAACTTAAATAACTTAAAGCTACAAGTAACAGTCGAGTTTGTTGCTAACCTGACACCCTCCCATGACATTCCATGACTATATACTTTGAAAGCTCTTTGCCTTTTCTAAGAAAGCCTTAAATTTACCAATAAATACATACAGCCAGTATTTTTCCATGCGAGGTGACAGAAACACGAATTTAGACCCATGTTTAGAAACTTTACATTTTAATGTTAAGCAGCTAAACTTTAGCCAGTAAACTTGTAATATATTTTTAACTTCGTAGAAAGTATTTCGTTTTATTTTTATTTTCAACACGTAGATTTTCCGGAATCTCCAAACGCCTGCACAGAATCAGCTGATTATTACTATCTTACCGATTTAAGCATCCTACCGCCATCTAGCCTCTAATAGGAGCAAGCGAAAGCTCACGTGAAGCTTACGGAGCTTCGTGGCATCGGAGTTACGAAAGTTTGTGGGAACGCGGGCCCAGTGGTAACGTGTTGCAGGCAAGCATTTACAGATGGCGTTAGTACAAAATAATGTCCAGTAGGTGAGACCTGGGAAATGCGCTTGTGGGAGTTCTTACATTCGTATTAGATTTTGACGAAGTGTGAGCGTCTCTATGTAAGTTTAGTTTAGTTATTCGTTGGCCGTCGGCACGCACACAGTCGCAATTTTCGGTTCTCGCCTTCTCGCCTGACAGACAAAAAGATATAATGTAGTCGAATCGTATAAGGAATTAAATTCAATGTCTCAATTAGTTGCGGTCTGACAACATAGGTTAATTTGGATATCGCTGTATTTGTCAGATTCTCTTTTGAGAGCCCATACATTTAACTGTACGTGAGCACCACCCAGGGGGGACGCTACCATGGTACGATAAAAGAGAGCTTATGGTCTAACTAACACGTAGTTGACAAGAATATCCCACTCACCCGTAGAAGTTGTTAGAAGATATATTTCAGTTATACCAAAGTTATTTCTGGATTGCTGTTTACTGATGTAACTACTTATGAAGATGTTAAAAGACTGCCCTATACTTTGTCCACTCTATTAATGGGTTTTTGTCTGCTCGAAACCTATATATTTTTGACGTTTGCAATGAAAAATATTGCTTATTATGTACGCAATAAGGAAATGTCAAAAGACCATTAATAGAGTGGACAAAGTATAACTTTTTTATCATATAAATAAACATGCATGACACCTAGATTGCTGATCACAATATTGTACGGCGTGAACTGTACCTGCTCCCAAACCGGGATAACATCTATAAAATAATGAGATAAAGTTAACGCAGAGTTAAACATGAAGTCAATTAATAATAAAACTTTAAATTAACGCAGAGTTAAATATATTTTAAGATTTCAATTTTATCTTAACTATAGAAGTTAGTGATTTTAAATAAAAAACGTTGTATAGAAGAAAAAAACAGCTTTCTTTGAAAATATAGTACAAACTTAAACTTATTTTCGAGTCCTTTTTATTTCAAAAGCATATCTTGTTTACTTAAAAAGTTATTGCAATTTTAAAAGTGTGATACTTAGTTTTGGAGGCCACTGTATAACTGTTGCAACGCAATGTTATTATTTCCCATAGAAATAATGCTTCCATGGCACCTCGCTGTCGTTTCAAGCTCTATTTCTGATTGTTGTCTCTCTCGGTGGTGGTGACGCATCGTAGGTGTTCCTGCTCGCTTCCATCTGAGACAGGCGTTGAAGGTGAAGCCGAGTATAGCTACCGTCAGCGTCAGGTCAGCGATGACGTATTGATGGATGTCGTGGCTAGTTAAAGAGGCCGGAAAGTATTCTCGGGCTTTCTGGAATCGGAGTTTCTCTTCGATCTCTTGAATCTCCGATAAGTTGGTGTCTTGTGATGGCATGTTCTTCAGTATTTCTTTCACTAGATCACTAACGGACGTACTTTTAGACACCCAACAACTTCCAGGTTGTCGTCCCATGAGATTTTATCTGATTCTTGCAGTTGGCATCCTCGAGATAAGGCGACTATTGTAGCGCCGTTAGTTCGCTGCGAGCGATCCTCACTTATGACTCTAAATCTACTGTTACCGCAACAAATGCTAAGGCATGTACTTTTCGTTCGGAGTTCAATCCCCTCGTAATGGCAGCTAGTTGGTGTCAACTGACAGGGCAAGGTTGGCAGATGGCTTATCAGTTGAGCTTCGCATCGCAAATTCCTTCCGTACGTAGGTCATGGCTCTAAACATGACCTACACGGAAGGACTTGTTGAGTAGCTAAAGCAATTTTTACGTAATTGTTTGTGATTATTTTTGAATCATTTTGAAATAAGAGTTTCTTTCTAGATTGACCGCTATGAACTGTGTTGCAGACTGGAAGAAGTTGACCGCTATTCTTCTTAGCCTTTCAACCGCTTTGACGTAAAAAATGGTCCGCGATTTTCAACCTGGCTTGGTAATAAAGTTAAAATTATTTGTGGCCTCTATGGCGCTGCGGTAGTGGCTCTGCCTACCATGCGAGAGGTCCCGAGTTCGATCCCCGGCTGGGTATAAAAAAAAAACATGTCTTTGTTGCTAAATATGTGTGTGACGACGCGGTTTCTGGTTCCCACGACAAAGGGTATCCTAGTGTGGGGTGAGCAGAAATGTATGTTCCTGTATATAAATGTTTGTGTTTATGGCTTTATTAGGCCACAAAACAGTTGATTGTAGAGTAGCTCGTAGACGTCCTGATTTCCTCTCCGATGTTGTTGATATAGGCAAAGATAATGTTCGAGGTACCTACTTTGTTCCCGATTTCATGTAGTAATTGATCCTGAAGATATGTGAAGATGTGCACTCCAATCTTGCCGTGGCTAATGTAGGCCAGTTAATGCGTTGAAAAGCGTATCTTGAGTGTTCCCTAAGTTGTTGATGAGTAAGCTTGCTGTTAGCGATGTAGAGCTGAAATAATTTAAGGCGGTGACCACTTTCCTAGCGTTTGTGACGTTCCATAGCCTTTTATTTTATTTTATTTATTTGGAGAAAAAACAATGACAGGTAACATAACATATATTGTAGACTTTCAACATAACATAATCATAAAAATTTCTCACCAAGACATAACACGAGACCATTTTTAGGGTTCCGTACCCGAAGGGTTCCAAAAGGGACCCTATTACTAAGACTCCGCTGTCCGTCCGTCCGTCCGTCCGTCCGTCTGTCACCAGGCTGTATCTCAAGAACCTAGCTAGCTAGAGAGTTGAAATTTTCACAGATTATGTATTTATGTTGCCGCTATAACAATAAATACTAAAAAACAGGATAAAAGAAATATTTAAGGGGGCTCCCATACAACAATTCTTTCAATACCACATACAAACTTATGGATGCACCTGGTTACGTACATGGAGTGTGAAAGTAACCGCACCAATAACTTTGTAAACAATATTTTGCTGTGTAAAATCCAAACTATTCACTCCACACCATCGCTTCCATTGAACGGTGGTACGGAACCCTTCGTGCGCGATTTAGACTCCCACTTGACCGGTTTTTTATTTAATTTTTGATTAATTGTCCAAAGGTCGAATTTAATAGAAAAAGAAAATATATTTATGAAACAGAATCCAAAACGCATACGCACTGAGACATTATCATTTCCAAGAAAGAATCTCCCTCTAACCAATAATGGGCTAACTATCATAGCTATATACCTATAACCTGCTTTGCTATCTATACTTTATCATGGATTCATGAAACTTTGTTATCTGCCAACAAACTGCTACGCAGTTTGGCGGAATTATAATTTAAGAAGCCTTTGTAATATGTAAAATAAACATGTTTAAAAAAAGAAGCAAAACTACACGAACAGACCAAAGGCGACAGATACCTAAGCTGCATAAACATGTTACCTAAATATACGCACATAATGATGCCGCAATAAGATAACCTGTGTCGTGCGAACCAGAAACCACAATCCACACCCAAAGCACATTAGGCCTCAGACCTCAATCCCGCTGTCTCTATTTGAGCCCTGCAGAATTTTACCGAGTTGCACCTTATATGAACCTGGGCTGCTGAAGATAAATGTATATCTGAGAACGTCTTGTTGTAAGCGTCACACTGGCAGTGGCAATCGAGAACCAGTGACAGTGGTTGATAGTGGGACGTGAAATTACGAAAACGAAAGAAGGCTTTCTTTCGACCGTGTCCTTGTGGGTACAGCATATTTTATTGCTTCTACGAGTTGTGGACAGTTGTAGTGATTAGAGTGGATATTGCGGAAAATAAAAGGTCCCGATGCTGCCCGAGGTTGGATGACATGATCTTATACTTCTTCGGCAGGTTATATTATATTTATATTACCGAGCCATAATATTAAAGCCTTTTCTGCAGCATTTTTATCTTCCTAATATAGGTATCCTCAAAGTGTGGGCTCTAGACAGGCGAAGCGTATTCGAGATGCGAACGGACTAGTGAAATATATAGGGTAATTGAGGATGATGCTCTTTTAAATTTGCTTGTTGTACGGAAAACAAAGCCAAGCATCTGGTAGGCTTTTGTGCATATGTATTGTACGTGCTTATCGAACGTAAGGTTTACGTCAAATGATAACTCCGAGACCAAGAATGGAGTCCACATTTTTCAGTATGTATGTCGTAGTTGGTATGCCTTAGTTGCTTTCATCTAACTTTCTATTAGGGAGTACTTTTTCTTCATTTTTATTTAGGGCGTTGTTTTCCATTTCCATAATAAATGACTAACATAGTGTTGTTTGCTGATGATACTTCACTGGTCTTCAAAATTGAAAGACAAAAAGAATTGTATTGTATTGTATTTATTCATAAACAATATAAATTGTGTGTGAAATATTAACATTATGTCATACATAAGTATAGGTAATACAATTACATTAAATATCTAATATCAAAGTCAAATAATTCAAATAATATTAATCAAATCAAATCAAATAATACCTAATGTCAAAATACAAAGTAAAGTGGCAATTGAATATAAAAATAATTCTGTCAAATGTCTATAAGGTCAACTAAAATTTTCTACAAAAGGCACCATACAATACATGTCATATACCATAAAATTATGTCAAATGCTTACTATAAACCGGATGTCAATTCAACTTATTCACTTACAAAATTCTTCAATGCTATAGGGGCACTTCTTCAATAGATATAATTTGAGTTTTTGTTTGAAGCTACTGTGTGTAACCAATAATTTGAGCTCAGCTGTTAGATGCTTAAATAACCGTAATGACTGATATCCAGCTGAATGTCTGGATATCTCTAAACGAGGAGCGGATTCTATTACGAACTCCATTCTGCGCGATGTTTCTCGTTTCATCCTCTGTTCCGGGGTTTCTATTTTGTGAATGTTCTTAGCCAAACCAACCATCAGAACAAGTATGTAAAGCGCTGGAACTGTGAGTATACCAAGTCGAATGAAATGTGGCCTGCACGATTCCATCTGTGGAATGCGAGCTATCGTGCGGATTGCTCTCTTCTGAAGGACGAATGCTTTTGAGATATTGTAACCATAGCTATGACCCCATAGTTTTATACTATAGCGCAATTTAGATTCGACCAGAGCATAGTATACCATTTTCAGGTGGTCTATATCAACGACGTCCCTAAGACTTCTCAATGCGTAGCAAGCTGAGCTGACACTTCCTTCAATAGCCGTAAGTTCTGGTTTCCAGTTTAGGTGGGAATCAATGTGTACACCCAAAAACTTGAAAACATCAACCATAGTCACTGTGTCACCGTTCAAGGTTGCATTTATCGTGTCGCTATTACGAGCAGTGGTCTTAAAAATAAGAAGATTTGTTTTACTAGTATTAATTTTCAAGTTGTTTACTGTAAACCAGGAATGGAACTTTGATAGAATTGAATTTACTTTTGATTCAAGCGATTCCAAGTCGTTTGCCGAAACGACTGCATTAGTATCATCCGCGTATACTACTAGCTGACTATCGGGCAAAGATTTTCCTATATATTCAAACAAGTCGTTTGTAAAAATAATAAAGAAAATCGGGCCTAATATGGATCCCTGAGGTACTCCTCTAGCTATTGGGAGTAATTTCGACTTAGTAACCGTTTGCTGTCCACTGTCAGTTATGCTCAATTCAACAAACTGTTTTCTGTTGTGTAAGTAGGATTCTATCAGTTCTAAACATTTACCTCTCACGCCATAATGCTCCAGCTTAGAAGTTAAGATACCATGGTCTACAAAATCAAAGGCAGAGCTTAGATCTAGAAACAGTGCAGCAACTTTCATTTTCTGATCTAATTTACTTATCACATCGTCTACCAGTGTGTCTATAGCGTCGGTTGTACCCATGCCCCTCCGATAACCGAATTGTCTGTCACTCAGTATTTTGTTCATTACTAAATGTGCAAGAAGTCTGTCCTTGATAAGTTTTTCAAAAATTTTAGATAAGGTGGGCAATAGCGAGATGGGCCTATAGTGGGACGGATCTGTTTTTGATTCATTTTTATGCACTGGCAGAACACGAGCTATCTTAAGTTGATCTGGGAAAATTGATGCCTTTAAACAGTTATTAAAGAAATTTGTTAGAGGTTCCGCCAATATATCAATATTGATTTTGATTACAGTTATTGGAATGTCGTCAAAACCACATGATTGTTTGTTCTCAAAGTGTCGCACTATTTTAGTAACTTCGATTACGGTTGTCGGTCTAAACTCCATGTCACATGTGATTTTCGGACAGTTCGCTGTAAGAGAATCAGCTGCTCTCTGTGCCCCGTCAAATAATCCTGAGGATTTAACATCAAATTGTTCAGCCAATACGTCTACAATATCTATAGGCTTATGAATTAATTTATCGTTAACTTTTAGCAAAAACTTATCTCTTAAGGTAATAGTTTTTTTATTCCTATGTTTGTTCACGACATTCCACAAAGCCTTTGTGGACTGCTTTGCCTTGTCCAATTCAGATTTGACTGCTAGTTTTTTTGCTGCAATTAGAACTCTCCTATATATTCTAATGTAATTAGTGTGATAGTTCCTCACTGTTTCATCACAGCAGTTTGTATTTGCTAAGACCCTCTTCATATTACTAGAAATTTTTATTCCCGGTGTGACCCATTTTATTTTACCTGACTTTTTTAATGAAACTTTTTTCTTCTTTTTGGCAAAACACTTTTCGAAAATGTTTGTGAAGCTAGCTATGAAACCATTAATACCCTTTTCATTCAGGTTGACCTGTAGAACTTCATTTCTGTACATTTCATTGTTTTGTTCTGAGAACTGTCTACGTTCTATTATAAGAGTAGGGTCTTCCTTATGCGCTAAAAGAAAGTTTGGCAGAACTAGGTCGCAAAATATTGATGCATGTCCATCAGCTAGACCGTTATGGTCCACAGCAGAACCCTCCACAAACTCTTCCGGCACATTTGTCAGATAATTGTCGAGGCAAGAGCACGCATCATTTCTTACAAAAGTAGGCGTAGAAGATTTTGATGATGTCAATAGAGTATTATCTTTAACCTTGAATTGGTTCACAGTTAACAAATTATTGTTAAATGCTGGTAAAACCAAATGTATCAAATTCTCACTTCCAAATGTCAGGCAAGTTGGGACCAGTTTAGTGTTGGACAGCAATACGTTAGAATTAGGAAATGACACGAAGTTTCTTGGAATAACCATTGATAACAAATTGCAGTGGGGACCCCACATAGAAAAATTGGCTGGTAAATTGAGTTCTGCGGCTTACTCTGTTAGGAACATCAGACAACACACGGATGTGGCTACATCTAGGCTAGTATATTTTAGTTACTTTCATAGTGTCATGTCCTACGGTATCTTGTTGTGGGGGAAAGCAGCGGATATTCAAACTATTTTTATTTTACAGAAAAGAGCTATTCGAGCAATTTATAATTTAAAACGCACAGACTCCTTAAGACAGCTTTTTAAAGAAATTGACATACTAACTGTAGCCAGTCAATTTATTTTCAAAAATATAATGTATGTACGCAAGATCCTTACAAAATTTCCCAAACTTAGCGATAGCTGTAATGTTAACCTAAGAAATAATCACAGACTACTTGCGCCCCGGTTTAGACTCGCGAAGGTTAGCAATTCTTTCAAGGGTCAATGCATTCTCTACTACAACACGATACCTCTGGAGATCTTGAAATTGCCATTTGAGCAATTTAAAATCCATGTTTAAGCGACTTTGTCGAAGAAGGGATATTACAATGTTCAAGATTACTTAAATGATGGGTCTGTATGGGGTTAATCTGGCTCAACACAGACCTTGCTGTTAATAATTTTGTAATTATTTATTCCTGCTTATTAATTATGATAATGACTAAATATTATATTTTGTATTAGTTAAGCATAAGCAATTTTTAAAAAGAGATCTAAAAATCAATCTGTGGGAGTTTCTACGCCCTTCTTCTCCCACAGTGGTCCAATGTAGAGAAGTGGCAAAAAATGATGATTGCTATGTATATGTAAATATCTACAGTAATAAAGACATTTGGAATTTGGAATTTGGAATTTGATCCCCACTGCAATTTGCTATCAATGGTTATTCCAAGAAACTTCGTATCATTTACTAATTCTAACGTGCTGTTGTCTAACACTAAACTGGTCTCAACTTGCCGAACATTTGGAAGTGAGAATTTGATACACTTGGTTTTACCAGCGTTTAACAATAAATTATTAACTGTGAACCAATTCAAGGTTAGTAAGTTGTTAAGATATAGTAGACTAGCATCATATATTCAGTATGTTTCATCAAGAATTCTAATTGTTATATCCTTGTTCTTCTTGCATGATGTTATACTCCCTTTTTGATCTTGTTATCTTTATAATTTTTGTTTGTATCGTTGGAAGTATGTAATGTCAAAATCTTCATTACAGGACGGGGCCCTTTTTTGTGACGTCAGTATAAAAACTCGGGTGTATCTATTGATACCCGGATGAAGTTCGATGATGCGCCCCAGTGCCCATTTACCCGGAGGTAAGTTGTTCTTAATTAGCACTACGTCATCCGGTTTCAAGTTCCATATTGGTTTCTGCCATTTGCTTCTTGTTTGCAGTTGCATTAAATAATCTTCAGACCATCTCTTCTAGATTTGTTGATTAATTTTCACTGTTAGATCAGCATTTTCTGAAATCTATGTAATTGCTGTAGACAACTTGAGGTAGCATCAGGATTGGTCCGCCAGCGATAAAGTGACTGGGAGTCAGATATTTTTCAAACTCTTCGACATCTGCTCTCAGCCGGCACCGCGGTCTTTTTGTTCTAGAAGGGTTTAAATCTGCTCTTAAGTTAGTTCCTGCTCCTCAAGGACTCTTTTTAAATATTTTTTCATAGAACGCACTGCAGCTTCTCAAAGCTTTAGGCAAGACGTTGAAATGCCACTCGATTTCCATATCCCGCATTTTATTGTAAAATGTTGGCGTTAGTATATGTTTAAATTCAATAAACTCCTTCTTAAATTGATTTGAAGCGTCAATGAAATTTGAGCCATCATCATTGTACATATATTGAGGCATTCAGCGGCGCACGCGCACAAAATCGTTTCAATGCTGCTATCGTAATCTAATCGTACACTAGCTCAATGTTCCCAGCTTTTGTTACCAAAGACATGAAAATTGCAATTTTATATCGACATGACCAGTGAACTCCACTCCGGTATGGAAACATGCTCTTGATGCTACAATTCCAGCTTCAGGGATATTGCCAATTATCAGTTGATTTTCCGTTCTGCGGAACCAATGAAATCCCACTCATTGTCAAAGTTGGTCTTTGTCAGTTCTCTTTCTGAGATGTTCCAGTAAGTTAACCTGATGTAGGCCAGAGGTAATCTTGCGCCGCTGTGGACAGTTTGGAGATGCGAATGTTTTCTGAAGAATTCTGGCAGAGTGCTCTTTCTTGATAATAAAACAGGTTTCTTTATGTTGTAGTTTAAGTTGGAATTTCGGAGTCAGCCAGCTACTCCCAAAATTCCCTGTTGATCCAGAAAGTGATTCAGCTTATAGGTGAGGCTTTTACTGAACATCGATATCTCAAATCATATACACATTTAAATTATAAACATTATAAACATTTAAATATTCCTCGTTTAATATTATAGGTGGCTCGGCACGGCCCTCACGTAATTAGACTTTTAAGGATAAAACAATAAGAACTATGAGATGTGAAAATCACATTAGTCACCAGTGGGTTATAATGTACAAAATAATGACCCGGCTGTAGCCCCCTGGCATATACAAAAGAAAAATATTGCAGTTAGCCCTAGACGTCAAAGCGAAAATGTAGTAGAATTTATTACGTAGAATAGTAACTTATTTCTAACATGAGATATCTTCCAGCAAACCAAACCAATGTGCCTCTAATCGCTTGATGAAATCTTCTGAAAATCAACGAAATGTGTCAGTATTCAACATACAAGTCATAAGTCGATTAAGCATCTGTCAAAATGTATGAAATATGTCAAAGTTTGATCAATTTAGCACGCTAAACTGATATAGTGAATGTCGTGCAAGTGGACCTAAATGTCACTCCGACAGAATCCGCGTAGGTTTTGCTATGGCTTTCAGATAATTAATTGAGCAGCATTTCTTTAACCCAACCCGTGTAAGCTCAGGCGACCTATTTATAATCTCGCGCTGTGTCTAGACTGTAGAATAGTCTGGCTGCCTGAGACTCTTTCAACTGCAAACTCGAAAGACGATTACCTCGACTCTGACAGGTACTGCCACTCGGCATTTGATTGAAATTTTTATGACAAAATTACGACTGTCAAACTAGCGATTTAGTTCATTCATATCATTAAAAAACCGGCTAAATGCGAGTCGGACTCGCGTACGAAGGATTCCGTACCATTATCTATTAAAACGGCAAAAAAAAAACACGTTTGCTGTATGTATAAAATAAAACAAATATTTAAGGGCGGGCTCCCTTAAATATTTGTTTTATTTATTTCTTTTTCAAGTGAATATATAACTAAATATTCTCTGAATATTTCAAGCGTCTACCTATTGGCGTATCAATATCGAGCAAATATAAGGGGAAAAAAAAGTTTTTTGAATACAACAAACTTTTTTTGCTAGAGGAGCCCCTCAAATATTTTTTTTATTCTATTTTTTAGTATTTGTTGTTACAGCGGCAACAGAAATACATCATCTGTGAAAATTTCAGCTATCTAACTATCACGTTTCATGTGATACAGCCTGGTGACAGACGGACGGTCAGACGGACGGACGGATGACAGCGGAGGCTTAGTAATAGGGCCTTGTTTGGCACCCTTCGGGTACGGAACCCTAAAAACAGTCGCAAAATGTAAATTTCATCGCGATGTCGATTGATGGCAGGGATAGGAGAATCAGCTACCTAAAAAAATATTTGAAACATCTTATATCGATACATTAACAGTCAACTCGACGGAAGGGGTCGATCTTGGCAGTTACTGCTGTGCAGTTACTCGCTCAGTGTGACCGCATACTGCCATGTGCGAGTCGGTGCAAATCTACTGTCATTGTGCAGTAGCTTTCAACTGTCAAGTCAGCAGCTCCCATAGTGTAACAAGCCCATTAGTAACTACAAATCAAAATTTAAAATGCCTCCAACACATTTATGAACCGATTTCAAAAATTATTTGTTAACTGAAAGTCTGACTATCCAGTTTGGTTTCATTATTTGAAAATTTAAAATCGGTCCAGTAGTTTTTTTGTTGTTTAAGGTCATTGCGACTATAAGTACCGTATATTCGTTTATGTCGTGTAATACGTGTGGACTTGACTGTCAGACAGACAGATTTCGTAGCCTTGTTTTCGTGTATTTTGACGACATTCGCATGCCGACCGAGGACGAAAGAATAGAGTTTTTTTTTTTTAAGTTTTTAACTTGGTGAGTTTTGTATGGTGTTTGCTTTCTTTTTTTGCATTTTTTTATTTATGAACCGTATATTTGTATACTATGTAGCTCACTATTCACTGTGGGATATAATAATGTAGGCATAGTGAAAAGTGAGCATTATTGTATTATTGACTAGCTGATGCCAACAACTTCATCTGCGTGTTCATAGGAATTATCATTAACCGAGATAACGTTACCCTCCTTCTGGTGCAGTCGGATAAAAAGTATCCAATATGTTAATCTAGCTCATAATCTACCTCTGTACTAAATTTCATTCAAATCCGTTCAGCCGTTTTAGCGTGATTGAGGCACAAACACACAAACATCCAAACATCCTAACATCGCTACTTTCACAATTATAATATTAGTTAGATGATCGGAAGACAGATTTCGTAGTCTCGTAATTTCCTGTAACGATCTGTCATCATTTGATTGATTTAATAATTTGTTGGCGTCAAAATCTGAGAAGATGCTTTCCAAAGTTCTGACTGGGCTTAACGCAAAATATATCTGTCATTTTGCTATTATTTTTTTGCCATGTTCAATCACAGGGTTGTACCTTGTAGTTTATGAACTGTGCCCGCCCAGCTTAATATAAGAGGCAACCTGACGACGACCCGAATGGCCGAGTCGGCAGTGACCCTGCCTACGAAGCCAAGGGTTCCGGGTTCGAGTCCCGGTGGGGGCAAATATTTGTTTGATGAGAACGGAGTTTGTACCCTAGTCATGGTTGTTTATCTATCTAAGTATAATATTTATCTATATACCCCTTCGGGGGCAACTCGGCCCACACGCCACTCAGCCCGCGGGCTCAGTTGACCAATACTGTTTATATTGGGGGCGACTCGGGCGACTAGGTCAACTCAGCCCGCCGCGGGCTCAATTAACCACTGTCTATCGTTATAGGTAACTCAGCCCGCGGGCTCAATCGATCACAGTCTATTAGTGTCCAAGGTATTATTATATATAAAATATATATATATATATATAAAAAAACCTACGACGCTCCACATCTTGATGGTGGTATGGGTGTGCAACCGTTTCTATCTTTTAGCCTCAGACCAATAGTTTCATCATCATCTTGTACAAAGATAACATTCACATCCCCACAGGGGAGGAAGAAATAGGGCTTAAAGTCGGGTTTTGTATGTTTTTAACTTGGTGATTATTCCCTTAAGGCTGACATCTTTTGAACCGCGTTACCGAATTTAATATATTATATCTAAAAACCACCGCAGTGAAGTCTCGTGCCAAAAAAAATAACTTACACTCCTTTGAGCGCTAGAGTTCTACGGACAGACACACAGACAGACAGACTTTTTTAACTAATAACACCCCTCTTTTTCGTCGAGGGTTAAAAAGTCTAAATTTTGGTTCATTTGTTATGCCTCTAGCTTTCAATTCACTGAACCGATTTCGATAAAATTAAGCAGTAAAACGTACTACCAATGCAAATCCGTATTGAAATCCATCCACCTGTTGGAGCGCTAGTGTGCCGTGCCACAGAAAGACACACAGATAGACAGACAAAAATAGAAGGCATCGTTATTTAAACCAACCGTGTAAGCTCAGGCGATCTACTCATACACTCTGTATCTTAATACCAGAAAAATCTATATCAGCCCTTTTTGTGTGACCTTATACTATTTGGTATGTAAATGTTGGTCTTATTAAAAAAAATGTTTGCCTGTAAAGTCGGTTTACGGACAATATTTTTACGTGATAACGTCACAAGAAACGCTTAGGCCGCTCGTGCCTCTCTGTCGCTGGTTCCGCGCTCTCACTTGCACGCTCGGAACGTGACAATGAGTTCATCGATTTATAAAACTTTATCACGTCAAAATATATAACTGCTAGAAATATGAGTGTCTAATAGTCATAATAGTCATCATAATATATACAGCTAAGCTAGGTAGGTATAACCCTAGGTTGTGTCTCGATTGTGGCGGAATATTGTCACGACCCGAATGGCCGAATCAGCCTACGAAGCCAAGGGTCCCGGGTTCGAGTCCCGGTGGGGGCAAATATTTGTTTGATGAGAACGGATGTTTGTACCGTAGTCATGGTTCTATCTAAGTATAATATTTATCTATATAAGTATGTGTTTCGTCGTCTAGTACCCAAGATACAGGGAATCCTAGTTTGGGGCTCGATCAATGCGTGTCAATAGTGTCCAAGGCATTATTATTATTATTATTGGAATGGAACAATTGCTACTCGGAACTGGGTAATAGATCTCTTAAGGAATGGCCTGGATCAGCTGCTTTCAACTGAAGGCTATCTGCGAACCCCGTTCTTATACCCGGGTTATAAATATAAATGGTTCCACACTTATATGCTTTGCTCGAAACGTAGACATAATTGAAACTCTGTCATTCCGTATGTGAAAAGGCGTGACGCTGTAATTGCTAATTTGTTTTCTTTTTACCCGACTGTGCCAGCAACGTATGTATTTATGTATGTATATTTCTTTGGCACGATGTGAAGCCTAAATGGCTTGACGGATTTTAGCTTGAGAGATGTCGTTAGATTTTTCTCAACTGTGAGAGTTACACTGGGCATATCAAAATAAGATAAAAAGGCAACAAATATAGTGATCACCAAAATATTTTTTCCTACCCAAAATGGATAAATGAACACCAAAAGTTGCAAAAAATATCAGGGCAAAATACTGCGGTAGCTTAGGTGAAGGGTAAAGGGGGTGAGCGAAGCGAAGTTTTATGTTAGGTTGAACATGTAAGAACAAAAAAAATACTTAAAACATAAACTTTAAGTACACAAAACATAAAAAGAAGTTTGGTGATCATTTATCCAAACAAAATTTGGTGGTCATTCCATCCATTCTGGCAGTCAGTTCGAATTTATTGGTAGTTAGCGACACCTGCCTATTCCTTATTCGTCCAGCGATTGGCAACCGTAGCAATACTTGCAACTTTCTTTTAATCCCTTTGAGAAACTCTGCGGTTTATGTTCTTGAAGGCAAATAATAAATTTAACTAAGTTGCATTAACCTCACACAAACCCAACCTACCACAATAAAATTCAAAACGGGAAAATGACCTCAATTGCAGTCATGGGTAATTGAGGGGTTAATTATTTTGATTTCAAAACCTGAAATCAGTGCTACATTTATTTCCTATTAGTTCAGTTTATGCACATCAAACAAAAGCACTTCCGTGTCTCTAGTTAGACAACAGAATGTTATTATATCAGATAAGTTTACTTGGGTATATAGGTGCGTTTTAGGTTATCGTTTAAACATAAGCCAAATAAAAATGTCCTATTTTTACGACATTTTATATGTCTTAAAAATCTTCTTTTTTTATGTACAACTTGTACTCCAGATACGTAACCAGATGCAGTCATAATTTTTTATGTGGAAAATTCCGTCGGGTTATTTGGATAATATTTTTTTATTATTATTAAGGTTGGTTTTTGAAGTTTTTTGTTATAATTATAATTTTGAAGCGTCTGGGTGTCGGTCATGTGACACTCTAGCGCTCAAATGGGTGGACGGATTTGAATGCAGTTTTCTTTTATTGGTGGTAGACTTCACTGCAAAGTTTCTTAGCTATGTCATAAAAAACCGGTTTATTGGTTCGAAGTCATCAGCCTAACAAGAAAACAAGTGAACCAAATTTAAGACTTTTAAGTATCCGTGTAACTTAGGGATTTATTATGAAGTATTGTTTATTTATAATATGTTTTTTATGTACGGTGTTAATGTTCTACAACATGTAGTAAAATTATTTAGTAGTTTTGTAAAAACACTTATTTATATAATTTACTTGTATTTCTGCACAAACGATTGCCTGTCACTTCTTTCAAATGTATCCTTTTCATCTTGGGTTTGCTGGAAGAAATCTTGTTAGAGATCAATGTAAATATTCATGTGTTTTAAACTTTTACTTAATGATTCTAACAGTAGTGGAAATCATCGTTGGTCTAGTTTTTTAGTTTCGGCGCTGATAGTTTCGTGAGGATCATATCATATCTTCTTAGCTGCGGTGCTGGGCTAGCCCCTCTCAAGCAAAATAAGTATTAAAAAACTGTCTGCTTGTGGGTACAACTGTACCCCTGCCACCCCGTAAAGAAACAGATGTAACGATTTGTGTGTGTAATTTCTTATCTGTGTTTTGTAATCCTGTAGTTCTGTACTTTACCTGTACCTTATTAGATATAGTATGTAAATGTAGAAGTACCATTATAACAAGTGTGAAACCCGCTTTAAATAAAGTCTCTGAAACAGGCAAGTCGGTTGCCTTGCATCTCTATCTATCTTCCTATCAGGTCATATAGCCCTCTCTTTCTCTGCGTCGATAGTGCTCAGTCTATTTTTAGCCTGCGCCATTCCTCCCCTTTACTTCCCCTCCAGCTTTCAAGACTATTAAGGTCTGCTGAGGGTCTACTACTGTTTTAATAACATCAGGGGGTTTATTTTATTTGTGTTGCTTAGATTCTATCTATAATACTAATAAAGATTGTGTGGGAGGATGCATAGATGATGACTTTATCCTGGAACATATGTATAAAAAAAAACGGTCAAGTCTTCCGTACACACTTGTAGAGACCTATTATGTATGTATGTAATGTATATGGAAAAAGTTCGTCCATCAGGGGATTCCAGTCTCGGAAATCGAATTGATTTCATAGTAAAAATTGTTCAGAATTATGTCCCTAAGAACCCCATAAAACATGACTTCACCTTTCTGTTACACCCCGTATACGTATATTTCTGTTGTATACATACCTTAGTACTCAGACATAGTAACTGTAGCTAGTCAATTCATTTTCAGAATATAATGTATGTACGCAAGAACCTTACATTTTCCAAACTTAGCGATAGCAGTAATGTTAACCTAAGTAATAATCAACAGACTAGTTCAAAATTCAAAATTCAAAAAGAGTTTATTTCCATAATAAACACAGGTAACATTTGGAGAATGTCAAATCTTAAACTAACACATGTATAAGGTACAGGGAAATATAGAACTCAATTTGAATTCCGTCACCTCAATGTTTTAGATGCTGGAGGCGAAGAGGCGACTAGAAACCTCCAGTAAACATTTGTACGTTATTTTTTACAGAATTGGAGCAAATACCTTCCCAAGCTTTCTTGTCTTCTACATAATCTGATATTTTGTAGTAAGCTTTTTTACATAAGTGATTTTTAACAACATTTTAAATTTATTTACAGACAATTCTTGTAACTCAGTCGGTATTTTGTTGTAAAAGCGAATACATTGCCCTTTAAAAGATATATTAACCTTATGGAGCCTAGTAGTAGGTATAGCTAGTTTATTCCTATTTCTAGTGTTGACATTGTGCCTGTCGCTATTCTTAGGAAATTTATCAATATTTTTGTGGACGTACATTTGGTTTTCATAAATATACTGACACGGCACTGTCACAGTGTTAATTTCCTTAAATTTACAACGCAGTGACTCTCTGGGACCCACATTGTAGATTGCACGAACAGCCCTCTTATGCAGCACAAATATTTACGTTCGCGTTCCCACGTCCAGCGTTCCCCCACAGCAGTATGCCGTAAGACATAATGCTATGGAAGTAGCTGAAGTAAACTAGTCTAGCTGTTTCCACGTCCGTAAAAAGACGAATTTTTTTAACTGCATAAACTGCGGAACTGAGTTTTTTTGATAGCTTATCTATTTATATATATAGTTGCGCTCCGGTTTAGACTCGCGAAGGTTAGCAATTCTTTCAAGTGTCAGTGCATTCTCTCCTACAAGAGAATACCTCTGGAGATTTTGTTCCGTTTGACCGCCACACCACCCCCCTAAGGAGTGGATTATGTTATTTACAATACCTAAATTAATTTAAAGAAAAAGAAAAACATTAGAAAAGCGCGGGAAAACATCGAAATAACCAGGCGGGATTTTCGAAGTTTTTATCAATTTCATCGATTACTCGTGTATCAATCGGGGTTTTTAGAAATAAAAGGCGTCTGGAGACAAATAAAAAGAAAACAATCATGGGGAAGGTGTGAACAAGAAAGAGAAAAAAAGATGAGGCTGAAGTGAAAAGTGAAGGAGACTCCACGTCGTCGTCCGAGTCAGAGGTCGAGAGCGCAGATAAGTACAAACCTTATCTGGTAACAGATTATAAGAGATGATACCCTGAGGATTCCGGTGCTACAGAATTTGTAGTATTCGTAGAGTCTTCCAATGCGGATATACCTATAGGAACCCGAGACCTAATGTCCATATCTAGCTGTATCAAAATGTTTAATATTTTTGCGTCGGAAACACACCGGGTTTTTGTTGCGCGAATCGATCGCGAGTAATCGAGACATCACTAGCGAAAACGGACCGCAGATGTCACTCGTACCGGAACGAGATGTAAAATTGGAGGTTATCTTTACTTTTGGTCTTGTCTCATCGGGAGAATAACATGGCGGCTCGGGCCCCGTGGCATTGATGGTATTTCGGTGTACCAATTATCATACAGGCATCGGGCCTGGTCGGAGTGTAAATCTACCTCATAGCGTCGGGCTATTGATCGTAATTAGATTCGCGTCAGCGGTCAAGTGATTTGTGTGGTGAAGCACATAGTCGTATCGGCGGCGACTCCACGTGCCGCCAGCAGCGCGCCGGCGACGGCGTCGGACAGCGACGGCAAGGATTCAATCCATATCCTATCCCAACTGTGCCCCCTTTCCCGAATTCCTGTCTCGAATAGAGCCTTCTATCCTGTCTGCGGTGAAAAGGTAATAACAAATTCATCACTTCTTTTCTCTCACGTGGCAAAGGCACATCCCCCTCAGGATTCCACGCCGTTCAGTAGGCGTGGGAAATTAAACATTTTGGTAGCAGAAGCGCGGTTTCCTAGTGGGAAATCATCGATTCACGGTAGGGTTGCCTTTGTCACATTGTAGTTGGGAGAAAAGAATATCCCAGATTGGCTCAAGTCGGCAATGAGTCTGTGGTCGGTATACCACGATTAAAGTTCATTTTCGGTAAGTGAAAGTATAAGTGCCAATTTAGTTAACAGTTGTTATAAATTTGTAGTCGGAAACTACTGTTTGTGCGCATAAAGGATTGAACAGTCATTCTGCGAAGCCTAGATTGTATTACTTGCGATAGAACGTCGGGTTCTATAGTCCTACAGTGTTATTTCGGTTTACACAGCAGGGTCAGGCTATTTAAGGGGTATTAAGCTGATTTTGCTGACCTCAAAGGAAGTGTGGTTCCTATCGGAGGGGCCACTGCTAGAAAAATAGTTTTTTTTATAATAACCTTTTGTGTGTTATTTGTATTGTACCACATGGTGGCATTCTCTAATTGATTTAGAGTGTATATTATAAAGTGTATGTCCACAGGGCGACCATATTAAATATTGTTTATGATTTAATTGTTTAGTGGTTGCCTTGGGTTTTACAACTTAGTTTTAATTTCTGTGCCCAGCGCTGACGGGAAAGTGCTGGTATCTGGCTGTGCTTAGTTCGGCAGTGAAGCATAGGACCAGGAACAATTAAATCGGTAACCATGGCACCTTCGCCCTTGACGGTACTGCGATATGGCGTCCGTGAGGAGATGAGATGGCTCGCCCATACTCACAAGTATGTGGAGCGACCCGACATGGACGATGTCCTGCTCAAGCGTGTGGAGGACGCAATGACACGCGTCGGAAAGGTGTGTCGGCTGGCTGCCGAGGCTGAAGCCCTCGGGCTTACGGATGAGGCCTCGGTGGCTGCAGTGAGGCAGCTCTGCGCGGATGCTGACCAAGCGATGGAGTGCTTGGGCGACATCGATCGTCGCGCCGAAAAATTTAAGCGGTCGCGTCGGGATGATCGCGGGGAGGGTAGCGGAGACCCCCCCCCCTAAGGGTGTGGTTGGACGGCTTCCACACCTGGAGATTCCGGCCTTCGGTGGGGCAATTGATGAGTGGCCGGCATTCATCAATTTGTTCGATAGCCTGGTCCACGGTCGGGACGACCTGGACAGCGCCTACAAGTTGGCCCAGCTATTGATGGCACTGCAGGGTGAAACGAAGGAGTTGGTCGGTCACCTAACGGTTACGGCGGGCAATTATGAGATTGCCCGGGTCATATTGTTTGACCGCTACCAACACAAAAGGCGGTTGGTTGATGCGCAGCTGGGGAAGCTGTTCAGCATCCCAAGAGTAACCCGGGATGTTGACATCCGGGTACAGGTGCTCAACCCTGTGCTGGTGGCCACTAAGGCCCTTCAGAACCTTGGTCTGCCGGTAGACCAATGGTCATATATTGTGTTATATATTGGTTTTGTCACGGTTGCCTGCAGCTGTTCAAAGTCGGTTTGAACAGCTGCATGGGGGCAGTAGCTCGGAACTGCCCACGCTCGTCCAATTAACGGAGTTTTTGGAGGGTGAATGCAGGCGATGCGACACCATGGATTCGGAGGCCAGTGTGCAGCGCCAACCCGCGCGGATGCGGGAGGGGCCGCGCCCCCCACCCCCACGGGGGGGTGGTCGGTCAAAACAATTTGGCGTTTTGAGTGCCGCGCCGTCGGGTGACGGCTGTGTGCACTGCGACAGTGCCGGTCATGAGGTGACCAGTTGCGCCAACTTTAAGGCGCTCGGTGTGGCTGCCCGCAGGAAGGTGGTCTTCCGCCACCGATTGTGTTTCGGTTGTTTGGGGCCGCACCCGCTGAGCGAGTGCTCACGGGCGTCCCCCTGTGAGGGCTGCGGTGGCAGGCACCACGTCGTGTTGTGCCTGAACCGGTCAGGCCCATCGGACGGTCACCAGGGCCGGACTCAGGTTGGTCGGTCACAGGGCCCAACCAGGGCCGGACCCAGTCCCCCTCCGGGCAACGGGCGTCACCAACGGGGTGACTGGGGTACCCGCGGACGGGACCCCCCCCCCCCCGGGGGAAGGGGGCAGCGCGGGGGGTAACAGGCGGAACAGCCGGGGTTCGGTCGCCGCTGTCCAGGGTCAGCGAGGACTTCGGGCCGCTGGCTCACCGCGTGTTACGGGCGGGTGTCAGATGGCACCTATGAGTGGCGCGAGGGCTGGGAGCCCACCACCTTCTGCGCCACCCTGCCCGTCGCTCTGGGAGGCAAACAGGGAGGCGAACAGTCGGATGTCGCCCCCATTCCTAGAGCGCCCCAGGTTGGATCCGCTCTCCCCCCTCCATCCACAGTGGCCACCGGGCACACCGTTCACAGTCCGGTATGGTCGGGTACCGGGACAGCGAGGGGCCTATTATGCGGGTTGGGACCCCCTGATGTACATACGGTCTGATATGCCACCGGTGGCATATCAGCAGCCGAGTTACCAGGCCGACGGGGGTCCGGATCCCGCGGAGGTTCCCGCTAGGGACACGCCGCCCACTTACAGGGTGCCGCCACTCCACAGACGGTCATGCTCCCCACCGCCTCGGTGATAGCGTGGAGTTCGGACGGCAAATCTTGTGTAGCACGAGCACTATTGGACTCGGGGGCCCAGGGGTGCTTAGTCTCGTGCAACCTTGTAAGACGGTTGGGCATTTCGGTAAGGGAATACCCACATTCCATTCGGGGAATTGGGAACACGGAAGTCGGTTCCGTTAAGGGAGTATGTCGGATTACTCTCTCGTCACGGGTGGATTCATCGGTGAATCTGACGGTCACGGCATTAGTCATGCCTAATGTGATGGGCTCACACCCTCACGTACGGTTGTCGCCCTCGGTGCGACAGTTGGTCGCTGGGTTGTCACTGGCTGACCCGGAGTTCGACATTCCGGGCCCAGTAGATATTTTATTGGGTGTCGATGCCTTAGGATACCTGTTAGTGCCAGGTGTCCACGTGTTGCAGGCGACTGGTCTGGTTTCGGTCAACACCAGACTGGGCCATGCGGTAATGGGTCCGGTCATGCCGGCTGCCCCACGCCTAGCGACTCGTAGTCCCTTATTCGGTTCTGTACTCTCGGAGGTGATACAGAAAATTTGGGAGGTGGAGGAACCACCTACGGTACGCCGGTTGGACCTGGTTGAAGAAGAGTGTGAACAGTTTTATCGGAACAATACTGGTCGCCTTCGGTCAGGTCGATTTCTCACACGTCTTCCATTTCGGAGTGATCGCCCACCGCTGGGCAGTTCACACCATGCAGCCGAGACGCGGCTTCTGTCGATGGAACGACGCATGAAGCGTGACGGGATTTTCCGGCAGAAGTACGTCGACTTCATGCGGGAATACGAGTCGCTCGGCCACATGTCGGTTTCGGGTATCGACTGGAAGCGTGAAGACCACTGCTTCCTGCCTCATCACGCGGTCTTGAGGACCCCGGAGGGCAAAATACGGGTAGTGTTCGATGGATCGGCATCAACATCTAACGGCATGAACCTGAACCAGTGTTTGCATTCAGGGCCGAAGTTGAATCATGACATCGCGGATGTTATCACACGGTTCCGTCGACACAATGTTGTGTTTGTAGCTGACATCCGGATGATGTTTAGACAGACGGTCATTCACCCTGACGATAGACGGTATCAGCTGATACTGTGGCGAGAGAGCCCAGATCAGCCCATCAGGGTGTACGAGTTGAACACCAACACGTACGGGCTACGGTCTAGTCCTTATTTGGCGATTCGCACTCTTCGGGAGTTAGCGGATCGAGAACGGTTAAATTTCCCTAGAGGAGCAGCGATCCTGGAGCAGGACCTCTACGTGGACGATATCTTTACCGGTGCAGATTCCGTGGAGGAGGCGCTCGCTCGACGGGACGAGCTAGTTGAGCTCTTACGGGGTGGAGGTTACGAGTTTCGGAAATGGATGTCGAACTCTCCAGAGTTACTGACTGGTCTTCCGGATGACTACCAGCAGGATCCCCACATTTTTGAAAATTTGGAAAATCCAAATATGTTGTCGGTATTAGGCGTCCAGTACCAGCCGGTGTCAGACATGTTCTCGTATCGGGTCGAGTTGGACTCCCCGAAGGTCTGGACGAAAACGGAACGTCCTCTCAACGGTGGCTAGGACATTTGATCCAAACGGGTGGATTACCCCGGTAACATTTCAGCTCAAGTGTTTTATGCAGCAATTGTGGTCTGCTGAGCTGAAATGGGACGACCCGATCGGCGGGTCATTGAGCTCGGAGTGGGACTCGTTCTTTTCGACCCTCCCTGGCATTAATCGGATTTCACTGCCACGGAGGTTGGTCCCCACCAAACGATACACCGCCACCCTGCATGGGTTTTGCGATGCCTCGGAGAAGGGCTACGGAGCTGCGGTGTATCTGCGTACGGTCGACTCCTCGGGGGAGGTTGATGTGCGGTTGGTCATGGCCAAGAGCAAGGTTGCGCCGTTGCGCACTCGCCTGACCATCCCCAAGTTAGAGCTTTCGGGAGCGGCTCTCCTGACTCGTCTGCTCAACCACACGATGACGGTTCTTCGTGGGTCAATAGCGTTGGAAGATACGGTCTACGCTTGGACGGACAGCCAGATCGTGTTATGCTGGCTGAAGGCTTCAGTTCACAAGCTGGAGATTTTTGTGGCGAATCGGGTTTCGCAGATTTTGAATTCGGAGGTTCCCTTGATCTGGAGACATGTTCCAGGGGAAATGAACCCAGCAGACTGTGCGTCTCGTGGGTGTCACGCTCCGGAGTTGGTTGGACATCCCTTGTGGTGGGGTCCAAAATGGTTGACTCAAGCCGAATCGGATTGGCCAATGAGTCCACGCGTTACCACGGCGAACGGCGCCTTGATAGTCGGTGTCTGTACGACGCAGCCAGAGCCGGAAGAGGAGTTCAGCCTGCTGGAACGGTACAGCTCGCTCGACAAGCTGGTCAAAGTGACTGCCTGGATCTGCCGATTTGCGCGGAATTGTCGGAATTCTGAGGCGCAACGAGTGCGGACACCGGTCCTGACACCACGGGAACGGAACCATGCGTTGTTCGCATTGGTACGGAACGTGCAGACGGTGCACTTTCAGTCCGAATTGGACATTCTGAGACGCGGACGCGTCCAACTGAAGGGAGCTGTGGCTCGGCTCAACCCGTTTATTGACCCTCAAGGATAGCTGAGGGTAGGAGGTCGGCTGCGGAATGCCAACCTGCCTTATGCGGCTCGCCACCCGTTGTTACTCCCTAGGAAAGGGAAGTTGGTCGAACTGTTGATACAGGATCGACACATTCGGAATGGGCATGTCGGATGCCACGCCTTGGTGGCGTTTCTCCAGCGCGAGTTCTGGATTCTATCGGGAAGACGCTTAGTGCGTAGCGTCGTATTTCGGTGCCTGCCTTGTTATCGGGCCAAGGCGGCTACGATGCAGCCCCAGATGGGCGATTTGCCCTCGGATAGGGTTAACGAAATCCGGCCCTTTGCGGGTGTCGGAACGGATTTCGCGGGACCATTCATGGTCAAGTCTTCACAGCTACGGAACGCCAGATTAGTGAAGGCATACCTGTGCGTCTTCGTGTGCTTGGCCACAAAGGCAATCCACTTGGAGGTGGTCAGTGACCTCACTACAGAGGCATTTATCGCTTGTCTAGATCGGTTCGTCTCACGAAGGGGCCTCTCGACATTAATCCGTTCGGACAACGGCACAAATTTTGTCGGAGCCAGGCGATATCTGCAGGAGGTCACTCAATTCCTGAACGGTAATCAGGACGCCATCGGTACGGCTTGCTCCCGAAGAGGGATTGAATGGGTTTTCAGTCCGCCGGGATGTCCTCATTGGGGAGGAATTTTTGAGGCTGCGGTTAAATCGGCTAAGTCGCACCTGACGAGGATCATCGGTGAGACCTCTCTACGCTTTGAAGAGCTTGCGACGCTGTTCTGTAAAATTGAAATGACACTGAACTCGCGTCCGTTGTGCCCGGTCAGTTCGGATCCAAATGATTTGGAAGCGTTGACGCCGGGTCACTTCCTGATAGGTCAGCCCCTTAACGACCTGCCAGAATACCCATTCGGTGATGTTAAGTTAAGTCGGTTAACTAGGTGGCAAATGTTGCAGCAGATGGCTCAAGATTTTTGGAAACGGTGGTCCCTTGAGTACTTGCACATCTTGCAGCAGCGCCTTAAGTGGACTGACCGGACGAGCCCTCCTCAAGTCGGTGATTTGGTGCTGATTAAGGATGCGAACCTGCCATCATTGAGATGGAGACGAGGACGGATCGTCAATTTGTACACGGGTCGGGATGGCACGCCTCGATCAGCAGAAGTCAGGGTGGGGGACTCGGTCCTCAAGAGAGCGGTCGTAACACTTTCTCGCCTTCCTATTGATTAGGGACAGGTTCGGGCCTGTCCGGGCGGGTGACTGTTTAATATTTATGCGTCGGAAACGCACCGGGTTTTTGTTGCGCGAATCGATCGCGAGTAATCGAGACATCACTAGCGAAAACGGACCGCAGATGTCACTCGTACCGGAACGAGATGTAAAATTGGAGGTTATCTTTACTTTTGGTCTTGTCTCATCGGGAGAATAACATGGCGGCTCGGGCCCCGTGGCATTGATGGTATTTCGGTGTACCAATTATTATACAGGCATCGGGCCTGGTCGGAGTGTAAATCTACCTCATAGCGTCGGGCTATTGATCGTAATTATATTCGCGTCAGCGGTCAAGTGATTTGTGTGGTGAGCACATAGTCGTATCGGCGGCGACTCCACGTGCCGCCAGCAGCGCGCCGGCGACGGCGTCGGACAGCGACGGCAAGGATTCAATCCATATCCTATCCCAACTGTGCCCCCTTTCCCGAATTCCTGTCTCGAATCGAGCCTTCTATCCTGTCTGCGGTGACAAGGTAATAACAAATTCATCAATTCTTTTCTCTCACGTGCGGCCAAAGGCACATCCCCCTCATTCCACGCCGTTCGGTAGGCGTGGGAAATTAAACAAAAAGGTTTAATAAAGGAATAAAATATCTTAGGTCAATGAACAAGTTCAAAATTGCCATATACTTCGAAAAAGCCAGCCTTGCTAATGCCTTCTTGAACAATGCTACATTTTTAAAAGACTACCAATTTAAGGCCAATATACCAGCTACAAGCACTGAAATTACTGGTATAATTAAAAATGTACCCACCAACTTGACAAACAAAAAGATATTCACAATGCTATCAAGTTACAAGAAAATAATATCTGTTCGAAGATTCGCAAAAAGGACCAAAGTTGATGATAACTTCATTCAACAGCCGCTGAAGACAGTAGCCATCACCTTCGCGACTTCAGTTCTTCCAGACTACGTAGATTTGGACGGTTGGCGGCATGACATCTCAGCGTATGTTCCACCAGTCAAACAATGTTTCCGGTGTCTCAGGTACGGCCATTTAGCAAAGTTTTGCAAGAACTCCGAGCGCTGCTCCATCTGTAAAGAAGACCATTCATATAAAGTTTGTTAAACTCCGATCGAACAGGCCAAATGCTTTCATTGCGATGGCAATCACGTTAGCATTTCAGCTCAGTGTCCAATTAAGCAAAAGAAAATAGAAGAAAATAGACAAAAAGTTCAGACACCATCATTCGCTGACATATTCAAAAATGGAAATTTCCCACCTCTCGGCCCTAAGAAGCCTCTTGATCTCTTGACATTATTAAAATCAAATGACAAGGCACTGAATCTCTTAGTGCAAAGCATTATAAAAATTATAACATTAAATAAGACACAAGATACCCCAATATCCTCTAAAAATGTGTTAGATATTTTAAGCGATTTTTTCAACTCCAGTGATACCAAGAACATTAGTACAAATTCACAGACAAATTAAAGATAGTACAGTGGAATGCTCAAAGTCTGTTATGTAATCGTCATATTTTTACTCAATTTTTGTATGAAAATAATATTGACATAGCTTTAGTTTGCGAAACTTGGCTCAAGCCTACACAACGTTTAAATATTAAAGGATACTCAATAGAACGTAATGATTGTGGCAATGGTGCCCATAGTCATTCGTAACAACATACAATAAAGTAGATTAAAAACATTTTTAGATGATTCACTTCAGAATATTGCTATCAAAATAAACTTTAATAACAGTTCATTATCAATGGCCAGTCTTTATATCCCGACAAATTGCAGTCCTACTTTTAGAAAAACAAAATTTGTTTATTTTATTAATACCTTACCACAACCATGCTTAGTAGCAGGTGATTTCAATGCACATCACACCATGTGGGGTTGCCAATCTGTAAGTCCTCGTGGAAGAGATGTCCTCGACGCTGTAAATGAATGCAATTAAGTGTTATTTAATGACACACAACCAACAACTGTAGGTACAAGTAACTGGAGACCAAATGGTTTGGATTTAACAATAGTCAGACCCTCTATAGCCCTTAATTGCAATTGGACAGTATACGATGATCCCCTGGGAAGTTATCATCTACCCACAATAACTGAGATTTTGTTCAACACTATCACTGATTCTTCTACAAACAACTTTATTTCTCAAAATAACACAGCTGCACTCAAAAGACCTAATCTACGGCTAGTAAATTGGAATAAGTTTTCAAAGCTCGCCAACACTATGCTTAAAGAATTTATTATTAACCATATCGATCCTCTACAGTCTTACTATGACTATTGTGATATCATTCATAAAGCTATTAATCAATCGATGTTTAGAAGTCAGGCCCAAAATTCAAATATGAATAATAATAGCTCGAAACAGACAGGAAGCAATTTTAAATACCGACATCCTCCTCTGCCATGGTGGAATGAAAAGTGTGCTAATGCAGTTCAAAAAAGTAAGGAAGCTTTTATTATATTTAAACAAGATCCTAGTGATTTAAACTATATTAATTTTAAAAAAAATGCAGGCTGAGAAAAAACTTGTTATTAAATTAGAAAGATTAAATAGTTGGAAGGAATACTGTACTGAAATAAATAGATCCACTCCAATTTCTAAAATTTGGCAAACTATGCATAAATTTAATAAATCCTACAGTTAAAGTACGAAACTAAATAATAATAATGAAATATTTTGGATAAATAACTTTTTAAGGAAATATACACCTGACTTTGTTTCACAACCAATGCAAATAAATAATACTTCTTCCGTAAACCCCACCAATAGTTACATTATCAATCCATTCACCATAGATGAGTTAAAAGCCGCTATCAAGTCACGTAAAGACACAACCTTTGGTTTAGATTGCATTTCTTACAAAATGTTTCAAAAACTGGAAACAGATTGCCTTGTGAAATTTTTAAATATTTTAAATTTACTCTGGGAACAATCAATAATTCCAAAAGAGTGGAAACAAGATTGCTTGGTTCCAATTCTAAAAGCAGGAAAAGATCCAAATGCAGACTCTTACCGTCCCATTGCTTTAACATCTTGTGCAGGTAAACTTTTTGAGCAACTTATGAAACAACGTCTTGAGTTTTATATTGAATCCAATCATATTCTTCCAAGAAATCAGTTCGGGTTTCGTCGCGGTCGGTCAGCAAGAGAAAGTATAGGGCATCTCTTCCATGATACTGACGCTGCGGTTAACAGTAATAAACATCTTGTCTGTATTTTTTTCGATATTGTAGGAGCATTCAATAACATTAAACATTCTGTTTTATGTACCATTCTTTCTTCTTTGGGAATACCTGAAAAATGTGTTAGGTGGATTTATGAGTTTATCAGTGGAAGAGAAGTTTATGTTAAGATGAGTTGCAATAATATTTTTGGACCTAGATTGTCAACTAAAGGCGTCTGTCAAGGTGGCATTTTGAGCCCTTTATTGTATATTCTCTACATCCACAGGCTCAATGAAATGTTAGGAATAGAAGTCAGCAAGTTACAGTTTGCCGATGATTTGGCTATTTATTGCAGTGGTAATAACATCACACACACAACTCAAAAATTAAATGTAGCACTGGAAAAATTACATAGTTACTTTCAATATTTAAATCTAGAAATTAGTCCAGCTAAAAGTAAAGTAGTCATATTCTCAAAGAAAAAAATCATCCCAGTTAAGCTACAATATGACAATAACTTATTACCAATTCAATCTGAAATAAAAATTTTGGGTGTAGTTTTTACACAGAATCTCTCATGGTGTCATCACATCATCATCTCACATTGGCGTCTCTGGCAACGAACTCGCTGATAAACTTGCTAGCTCTATAATAAAAGACCCCAATATTCACCAAATACCTGTCAAGAACATTAAGTTGCCAGCTTCAGATTGCAAAACCGAAATTAGAACGAATATTAAACATCAATGGATGCTTCATTGGAGAGAAACGACACAAATAAAAGGAAAATGGTACAGCTATATTAACTCGGACATTAAGAGACCATGGTTTAACGTCGGAAAATATCTACATAGAAACTTTTACACAACAATTTGTTGTTTGAGAATTGGACATGGCAGATTTAATGAACATTTACATAGATTGAAAATGATTCCTTCCCCAAATTGTTCATTTTGTAATTCTGAAAACCAATCTTTAAATCATATATTTTTTGATTGCCCTCAATTCAATATACAAAGACTTGTATTCATTGACAGCTTATTGAACATTTACAAAGAAGCCATGGATGTCCCGCTCTCTATTCAGGATCTCCTTAAGAATATAGAAGCATTTTACCCTATTTATAATTTTATCAAGAGTACCATTGGAGTTATTTGAAAAATAATAATACACCGGAATAGACCTATACTACCTGATTTGACAACACGGATGTGACCTATAAATACTGGAGGAAAATTGATACCTGATTTGACAACACGGATTGACCTAAACATACTGGATTATGAAGTTTAAGAATAAATACGTTAGACAAGGCTATGTGCCTCGAATATATAATAAAGACTGAAGAAAATACCTACGGAAAGACAAGGCTTTTAGCCTCAATCAATATGAAGAGAAGAAAAGAAATTAAAATAAGACCAGGCGGTATGGGCTTAAGCTCTTAGCCTTTTCCATAAAGGAAAAAACATTACAAAAAAAAAAACATGGGTTTCTAACTGAAAAAGAAAATAAATAGTATGTATAGATCTTCGGAATTAAAAAAAAATCACAACACAGTTATACTGAAAAAAAAACGAAAATTTACCATGGTAACGAAATGAAATGGTAGCTTATACAATTATGTGACAGTTACACCAAAATATAATAATTTGAGTGAAAACAAACAGATGGAGTAGGTTCATGAAAAATATGGTTTTTAATGGAGTCTCACTTACAAAGTTATTTACAGACATTAATGGAAAATATATATATATATATATTAGAGTCGGAACTTAACTTGTCTACCAGACCTAGTTTTAAATGGAACTGGCTTAGCTGCCGGAGAATTGAGAGGTTACTGCACAGGCTTTTTAGGCTGAAACTCACTTGAAGTTGGAGCCTGATCAGATGATTCCCGGTCAATGCTAACCATAGATTTTCAACCTTTTATGCTGATGGTTATTGTTTTTCATCGGTCGAGCGATCAAAAACCTATTAAAGACCGGTATATTGTGGTTGTAACCAACGACATACCAAATCATCCCGCAAGAAAATATGTGACGCCGTTGATAAATCTTCGAATACAAAAAACGAAGGCTCAGGGTACCGAGGTACTCAAGGTACCGAGAAGGAAACCAGCCGAATTCAGTTGAATCAACGAAATCAGTTTAATCAGTCGATTCTATTTGGGGAAAAATTTGGTGTTATGAAATCACTTGGCAACCTCAATGGCTCACCATACTAAAGGCTAAGAATTAAATTATAAAGGAGATCTAAAAATCATAAAACTAATTACTACTACTAAAAACTAACTACCACTTCGGTTTTTAGACAAAACATTTGACACATAGCTAAATACAGATTGTAAATTTATCACACATTTTAAAATCTGGTTCGTTTGCTCCCTGTGAAACAACAAAATAAAACATATTTTGATCAAAATAATATGTTTCAAAAACACTCAGTTGCAAAATAACAATGATATTATTAAATGTTCAATTGTATAAACATTTTCGCCAAAAATTAATTCTGAGGTTGCATAATAGCACTGTACCTTTTTGTTATAGCTTCCTATATGTCGACTTGTCATGCAACATGTGCTTATAAACTCCTCTCTGCACTCTTGCTTTGAAGGTCTCGAGCAATTTTTGTTTTGTTTCTATATCGGTTTACCAACTAGAATTCACAACACCCAGAATGCCATAATATTTCCAACATCTTCCACATTTTCTCCTGAAATATAACAAAATATGTTGACCTATCCACTATAAACCTGACGATATCTCTGTAACTACTAACTTGAAAATGTTATTGGACTAATGACTTTTACTATAAGTGCAAGCAAGGGTAGTTTGACCTGGCCCCTAGTAAACATTAGAAGATAAACATATCTTGTGATTCCGTGAAGAAGTCTAACATAGGTTTAACCATTGGTTGTAAAGCCAATTCCAATATACAATTTTTACACATCAGGAACTTTTTTTTATATTCTTTGCTTCTGGATCGAAATCAATGCAAAGCAAGCGATATCATGTAGGTTTCTTCAGTCCAGGATAATGTGCCACAAACTTGTAAATGGACATGTTTTTACCCTTCCTCTCTTTCTCATTTCCAAGCATTTTTATCCATCGTCATCGTAACTAATTGCTCTGTTTTACCAGGCGTATTGTAAATACTACAATATTTTGTCAGATTTATAATGCGATACAAGTTTATTTTGAACAACAATTTAACGCAAAAAGTCCGATTTTAAATTTGATTTCAGTTTCTTGCATTTTCCATGCTGACATATACACCCCTATTTGATCAAAATAGGGGTGTATAAGTTTTCGCGATTACTCGCATTTCCTGGTCTTGAAAAGCTGAAATTTGCTATAACGAATGCGTTTGCTACAGCAAACTCTTCCCCCCCCCCTCTTTTTACTACTCCACTCCCCGACCACACCCCGACTCCTTGAAGTTTATCGGATGAACATTCTATCAGGGGCCACCTAGCGGTTGTTTAAATTTACCCTAAGTGTAACGGTCATCTAGGCTCCTTGGGGACCCCCTAAATATAAGAGTCCGGCCACCGAAACAATCGCTAGATAGCTAATAAAAAGAGCAAAGTGTCTGACTTATGCCCTATTACACCAACCTTAACTGTTGGTGAAATAGGGCATAAGTCAGCCAATTAAAAAAATAAAAAAAACTGACTTGATAACAAAAAGCTATATAATTATCGAACCTGCTCACTAAATTTAACGAGAATCAGTTCAGAAATGCGACCAGTAGGCGTGACGGGACATACAGACAGACAGAAGGACAAACGCATTGTTGGCCGATCTCGGAACTGGACGATCTCGGAGCTCGCTCGGTCAATTAAATTGACCATCAAGCAAATTATTGAGAACTCATTGTGATTGTTATCGTCTGTAAGTATAGTATATTGCTTTTACTTTTATACTTCAATCCCTAAGTTGATTGTATGAAAATTAACATCATACGGCTTCACGAACATCCAACACGATGGACGTCAACGCAAGAAATTTCAATATTTTAGGTGCGATAGAAATGGTGGAATGCTTATTTTTTCTGAGACACTACAGATTTTTTGAATACGCGCGCCTTCGCAAATTTTTTGTACTATGCTATGTAACTTTTGTATACGCCGTAGTAATATTTCTATATAATCTATCCGACTTTCGTGAATATGCTGGGAATACATGGATTACCGTTATAATAATGAGGGATTCCTTTTTGTATTTTGCCGCCGTCTTCAACAGTAGTCAATACATCGACATGGTTGGTCAGCTGAAATCCTTAAGCACTCAATTTCGCCAGCGTACGGGTGACCTAAGATTTTATCTACCTCTATTTTTGTTCGCGTCGCTAATGGCACTGGTAGTAATTAATTTCATTATTAATGTCACAAACGATACAAGGAGTACAATTCAACTATACTTGTTTTGCTATCCGGTGCTAGATCACCTCATGTTCGTGTTTCTATGCGAACGGCTAACCAATATATTTGAGAGTATCTTCAATGGTTTGATCGTCAAAGTTCAAAGGATTGTAAGAGATTTGGATGTTGATAAGCTTTACAGTCACGAAGTCTGTGGGGTGTGCGAAGATGCCAGTCCTGTTGAGGAACTTCAATCTACAGTGGCATACTACGTGAAGCTGTCAATTTGCTGTGATATGTTCAGCTCGATCTTCTATTATTCTGTAAGTATTTTTGTTGATCTCTTTATTTGCCACGATTTCTTTCTGACTAAGACTTAAAACAAAAAGTAAAACTTAAAAAAACCGACTTCAATCAAAGGGGTGTTTCTAACATTATTTTAACTCTGGCTCGATTGCATAAGCAATACTATACATATACCTGCTACTTATTACTATACCTGCTTATAATTAGCTTAAATTTCATAAGGACCTCGCTCCCTCACACGGTCAAATTTCGTTGTTTTACTCGTTATGACATATTACACCGTACAATCCGCCATCATCTACCGATATACCTAAACATTCATCGATATATTTGACTTTAAATTCAAATTACTATGTTACACCCGCCCAATACTGACGGTGTCGAACAGATGTAGTTGTCTCTAAAAATGAAGTCCACTCGGTTGATAAATGTACGGCTTACCGTCCTCAATGGTTTGATGTGGACTTTAATGACTGGAAAACTAAAAGACTGGAACTATTTTTAACATCCACTAATTTAGTAAATCACGGATAACACCGCTACAATAACAGACTTAATTTGACTGATGCTCTATTGGTGCAAAGTGTTGAAGTTTACTATGATCCAATTTGGGACATCGTGCTATGGTAACCTGGGAGTTCAGGATAATGAAATAGGAGCCACAAGCAGGAAGATAACATATCGTCTGCTGAAACCGGTGGATTTTGTTGAGTTCGACAACAATAGGAAATTATGTCAATCATAGGAATCAATCCTAAAATTGACATAAAATCTTTGAATTACAAAGTGTAAGTGATATGGTTAATAGGTTAAATAATTTTATTCTGGTGTTAAAACATGTCCCTGAAAATTGTTTTACGTGATAAACCAATACCTTGGATAACTAGTAAGTTAAGGTACATGATGAAGCTTGAGAATGAGTTACATAGTAAGTTCCGTTAGTATAAAAATCAGTCAGATAAAGAGCAGCATGAAACCCTCACAATTTAGGAAATGATGATGATGAATGAAAAGAAGGCTTTCTTTGATCAGCAAATAAATCAGAAACATCAATAATCCAAAGCATTTGTTGCAAAACCTAAAATATAAACCAAAACATAAAATAAATAGTGATTTCATTTTTCCAAAATAAGATTGACATTCCAGAACATTTTAATAACCCAGATGATATTAATGATCAGTTCTGTAGTATTCCCGGCACTAATGAGATAAAACTGTCTCATTTTACATATTTTGAACATCATAGGCATTATTTAGCAATTTTCAATTATGAACACTGTACGGACACAGAAATTGCAAAATTTATTATTTTCATTAATACAAACGCACTAGCTAAAGATGGAATAGTCATGAATATGATCGTATGTTCTCAGGGACACTGCCATCTACTCTGAATATTATAAATATAATCGTGAACAAATCCATCATGTCTTCTGAATTCCCTGAGCTTTGGAAAACAGCATTGATCAGACCTATGGGTATCAGGATCAGGTATGCCTGAGAATAATAATCCAGTCAGCGTCAAGGATCTGCGACCAATTAGTTTACTACCGTATTTGTCGAAAATCCCTAAGAGGGCCGTCTATGACCAGGTCATACATTACTGCAAAACTAATAGCATCCTACCATTACACCAGTCAGGTTCCAAAAACGGGCGAAGTACTTCCACGGTACTTCTAGATGTGGTGGACAACATACTTAATACGCAGTATGCTGGCGCTACTGGATTCTTCGAGAGCATTTGACTGCCATCCATACTTCACTTCGATACTCACTTACTATGGGTTCGACATAGAATCTAGCAAATGGCTCAATAGCTACCTCCAAAAGGAGCAGCAATGCGTGCTACTTCCTAGATCTGATGGCTCGTGTATTTCTTCTGACTGCATTTTTACGGACAAAGGATTCCCTGAGGGATCCATATTGGGACCTCTACTGTTTATAATCTACAGTGCTGATATAGTAAAATCGAGTTTTCATTGCAAATTTCATATTTGCGCCGACGACCTTCAACTCTATCACTCACAGAATGACGATACTTTTCAAGCCACCATAAATAAGATAAATTACGATCTTGAATGTATTTCTAAATGGTCGTCGAGAAATCACTTGTATTAAATCCTCTGAAATCTAAATATATAATCCTAGGTTCATTCAAGAGACCTAGGTTCATGGAATGTCTATCGAACGAGTAACTAAGGCACGTAGTCAGGGAGTGGCTATGGATGGTAGATTGAGTTTTGAAAACATATAGCTGAACTCCTGCGCAACTGGTTTAGTCAGTTTCTAAGCCTAGAATTTTACAATAAGTATTTATTGTACAATGCAAAACGTAATGGTTTGTCAATACACAATTATTGCCTATCAGTCTACGGCATACCTATGTCTGTATAACAAATTTTTCAACACACCTGCTCGTAAAGTAGGTCTTATTACAGCGTATTTACACTGATAATGCAGAATATTACCCATGCCGTGCCTTTTACATTACATTATCGCACTAGTGCCTTTTCATTACATATCTTTTTAAATATTAGCAAGAAGTATTAATGTTTCGAAAACAGCTAAGTAGTTATTTGCGTAAATATAAAATTCAATTCAAAATGTGATAAATAATTAAAAAAATTCATGAAACTGCTTGTTAACTTGTTGGTATTTATATTTTGACGGTGTATTTTTACCTATAAATACCCAATTTCAAATTTATAAATATGTGGCTGATTAGCTACTTTGCCGGTGCCCTTATCTCAGACTTGCGCGCGCATGCAGCGCTGAGCGCGCGAAAAAATAAAATTACGGCCGCCATCTTTTAAATGGGTTTCTGTTTGTTAAGTTTTTTCACAGTATTGCATTTCGTTAGTTTTATTTACTTTTCCTCGCAAGTGTGTTGAAAAACGTCGTATGAAACACGTGAGCATTGGTCATTACACTTCTCGTCTCCATTAAGCGACTCGAGTGTAATGACCAACATACCACACTTGTATCATAATGTACTATTATCATTTTTATTTTATTGCGATAAATTACCGTGCATTTTACAGATGTTGTGTAGTAAATATAATGTACTTATGTTATTTTACCAATGGCATTTTCATAAACACGTTAAAAGTTTCAAGAACAATTGATAAAATAAAATTAACATGATAAAAATGTTAATCATAATCAATCAGAAGCATTTTCATTATAACGTTTTAAATTGAATTTTTAAAATAAATAAATGTCACTAGAGCAAACTTTCAATATTATATAAAATTGCGTAAAATGCTAATTTCTGAGGCAAAGACAATAATTTGCCGTATTCATCATATTAAATTTAATAATTCAGTCAACGTATATGGACACCTGAGCAGTAAATACTGTATTAAGGCCTTCAGAGAATTTTACGACGGACGAAGAAACGGTAATTTATTATAAACGCAGACTGCCATATTTTTGTTACTTTTGCTATGAGATGTCGCTCTACAGAACTTAGTTTTAAGGTCATATGTTCAAAATGATTGTACCCTTTTATTTCACCCAATACCGCCACGGTCCCATGTAACACCCTATCTGAACAAGGCCGATATCCTTAAAAATAGAAGGCCGTCTTAATTTGCAACTGCCCACCCTCTTATTTAGTGTAATGAAGTCTGGGACGCCAGAGTATTTGTATGATGAGATCAACTGGCGACAGGGCAGCAAAGTCAGTGTTTGTGCAGCTCCTTGGTCACATCGCAGAGCTGCAGCATTTTGCGGCAGCTTTCGCTATATGAGCCCAAAATGCTGGAACAATATACCAATGCCTATCGGGAATTGTGTTGAAAACTGTATTTGTGTGTATTTTATTTAACAGTGAATTAATGGATTATCTATTTATCTATCTACATAAGCTATCGTATCCCAACCCGTGAAATACCCAGTACCTACCTATTGAGCAGTACCGATGACCAGCTGTAGTCTTCATCATCAGTTCAACATCACAAAATGATGCTTCCGGAGAATGTCACTCACAGTTAATAACTTATTGTTAAACGCTTGTAAAACCAAGTGTATCAAATTCTCACTTCCAAATGTCAGGCAAGTTGAGACCAGTTTAGTGTTAGACAACAGCAGGTTAGCATTAGTAAATGATACGGAGTTTCTTGGAATAACCATTGATAGCAAATTGCAGTGGGGACCCCACATAGATAAATTCGCTGGTAAATTAAGTTCTGCGGCTTACGCTGTTAGGAACATCAGACAAATATCAGAAACATCAGGAACATCAGAAAAATCTATGCTAGTATATTTTAGTTACTTTCATAGTGTCATGCCCTATGGTATCTTGTTGTGGGGGAAAGCAACGGATATTCAAACTATTTTTATTTTACAGAAAATGGCTATTCGGTCAATTTATTATTTAAAAGGAACAGACTCCTTAAGAGAGCTTTTTAAAGAAATTGACATACTAACTGTAGCTAGTCAATTTATTTTCGAAAAAATAATGTATGTACGCAAGAACCTTACAACACTTTCCTTACTTAGCGATAGCTGTAGTGCTAATCTAAGAAATAATCACAGACTACTTGCGCCCCGGTTTAGACTCGCGAAGGTTAGCAATTCTGTTAAGGGTCAATGTATTCTCTACTACAACAAGATACCTCTGGAGATCTTGAAATTGCCATTTGAGCAATTTAAAAACCATGTTAAAGCGACTTTGTCGAAAAAGGGATATTATCTTGTTCAAGATAACTTAAATGACGAGACTTTATGGGGATAATCTGGCTCAACAGACCCTGCTTTTAATAATTTTTTAATTATTTATTCCTGCTTATTAATTATGATAATGATATTATAATATTTATATTAGTTACGCACAAGCAATTTTAAAAGAGATCTAAAAATCAATCTGGGAGTTTCTACGCCCTGCTTCTCCCACAGTGGTCCATATAGAGAAGTGGCAAAAAATGACGATTGCTAAGTGTTCAGGCTTCTCGGCACCTAATGACCTCGCAGGGGCCCATCAGCTACGAGGTAGCGTAGCGATCAGATGCCAAGAAGTGTGAACGTCGGCGATTCACCGAGCTAGTAATTATGGAGTCGATCTAACCTGGTCTGTGCTTCGGTCCCGTCAACTTCCTGTCTCTCTGCAAGGCCCGGGTGCACCCTAGGCTCTTCTTGGTAGACAGGTTCTTCAGCCAACCAGGTATGACTGGCAGGCCAGCTTCGACGAGCACAGTGTTCCAACACAGGTTATGTTACGTGGGAAAAACCAATCGGCCACGTAAATGCGAACTTTATCTGGTTCGGGGAACCACAACACACTCAGCTATATAGACAATCCTGAGGGGAACCCGAATACATTCCAGATGGCTTGCGATTTAAATTCAATACCCTAATCCAATACGCGTTACATTGCGAGGGCTTTTCGTCTGTCAGTTGTCAAAAAACAGCTAGGATGGCAGCAACGTCAAATTCAAAATGGCCGTTCCGAAACCATCGATCGAATATCGATTTGGAATCGAACAATCACCCGCCCGGACAGGCACCCACCTGTCCCCTAATCTACGGGCAGCCGAGACAACGTTGCTACCGCTCGTTTTAGAACCGAGCCTCCTACTAGAACCTCTGCAGACCGGGGGGTCCCGTCCTTGCCAGGGAACAAGTTAACAATGCGCCCCCTGCGCCAACGTAGTGGCGGTAGGTTAGCATCCTTAACCAGAACGAGGTCACCAACACTAGGGGGGCTGGTTTTGTCAGTCCACTTAAGGCGCTGTTGTAAGATATGCAGATACTCGAGCGACCAACGCTTCCAGAAATTCTGAGTAAACTGCTGCAACATCTGGTACCTTGACAACCGATACAATTTCACTCCCTCGAAGGGGTGCTCGGGCAACGCGTTAAGTGGCTGTCCTATCAAGAAATGGCCTGGGGTCATAGCCTCCAGGTCATTTGGATCCGAGCTGAGCGGACACAACGGTCGCGAATTGAGAACGGCCTCGATCTTACAAAACAATGTCGCGAGCTCCTCAAAAGTCAGCGCGGTCTGACCTACTATACGCCCCAAGTGCGTCTTAGCTGACTTAACTACGGCCTCAAAAATCCCACCCCAGTGGGGGCAACTCGGTGGGCTGAAGGTCCACTGTATACCCCGACGGGAGAGGGCCGTTCCAATATCCACTTTATTTACATTCAAAAAGTTGTCTATCTCTCGTAAGTATCGTTCCGCACCGACGTAGTTAGTGCCGTTATCAGAGCGGATCAAAGTTGGAAGTCCCCTTCGAGAAACAAACCTATCCAAACAAGCAATGAAAGCCTCTGTCGAGAGATCAGCAACGAGCTCGAGATGTACCGCCTTGGTGGATAAACAAACAAACACACATGAGCTATACCGGTCCAGCAGAAACCCGGCGTCAGGGTCCTCAGCCTTCTGGGTAACATGCACGGCCGCTCTGGGGCCATGATCCGAAGATACTACTACATGGCTGTGGGGCCAGTCCGATTCTCTCCTGGCAAGCCAGGGTGGTCCCCACCACAAATGGTGTCTAACGAGTTCAGGAGCCCGACATCCCCTGGATGCACAATCAGACGGGTTCAATTCTCCTGGTACATGTCTCCAGGTCAGTGGGACCTCAGACGACACAATCTGGGAGACACGGTTCGCAACAAAAACCTCTAAGTTATGGACCGAAGCCTTCAGCCAGCACAAAACAATCTGGCTGTCCGTCCACGCGTACACCGTATCCCCCAAAACCACTGACCCACGCAACACTGTTAGAGTGTGATTCAAAAGTTTGGTCAAAAGAGCAGCCCCGGACAGTTCCAGTTTTGGAATCGTCATCCTTGTCCGAATAGGCGCTACCTTGCTTTTTGCCAAAACCAAACGCACGTCGAACTCCCCGGTGGAGGTGACGGTTCGCAAATAAACCGCTGCCGCAAACCCTCGTTCAGAGGCATCACAAAACCCGTGAAGGGTTGCCCTGTAATCCCCAGCAGGGACCAATTTCCTCGGCAGCGATACATTATTTATATTGAGGCCCAACCATTTTGTTAAATCATTCGATACAATGCAGCCCTGAGCTCCAGAATCTAATAGGGCGCGAACGTATGTTGGGTTGCCCGCCAAATCCCAAACAAGCACAGAGGCGATCGGTAACACCACCGTCTCCGGTTGGGGGGCAACAAATTGTTGGGCCGCAAATTCCTAGCGAGGGCCCCCGGGGCCCCACTGTGCCTGTAACCGATCAGGTAGGCAGCTATACGCCAAAGGGTCCCATTGTACAAATGGCCCACGCGCCGGTTCCATTGCCACCCTACGACGCCCCCCGTGGGCGTGAATTCAACCGTGGCCGCTCCATGAGCGGGGGGGACATCACATGCGACCGACGAGGACGAGGCGACGAGCGGGGCGACAACTGAGGCGGCGTCCGAACCGCATCCGCATAGCTCGAAGGTGTCCCATGCCACCCGCCCGTTACGGCCTGCTCAACATACCCAATGTCCCGCTGAGTCGGATGCTGAGTCGCAACCGAAAACTCAGGGCCCCCCATGTGATGACCCTGAGTGCGGCCCTGCACCCCTGGGTGGCTGCGTGCTTGTGGCCCCATTGCCCGCTGAGTCGGATGCTGAGTCGCAACCGAAAACTCAGGGCCCCCCATGTGATGACCCTGAGTGCGGCCCTGCACCCTAGTACCGCCCTGTGCACGTGGGGACATTGGCCCCTGAGTTGCGCTCCGAGTCGCAAACGAATTCTCAGGGCCCCATGCCGTGTCACCCTGGGTACGGCCCTGTGGAGGCTGTTGGCCGGACCGGTTCATGCACAACAGATTGTTGTGGGCCCCACCACAATATCCGCACAATTTTGTGCGCGTGCAGTCCCTAGCCATGTGTGGCCCAAGGCACAGGAAACACCAGCTCCGCTGCTTGGCCATCCGGCGCCGTCCCTCAACCCTAAGTTCCCCGAACTTATTGCAATTGGCCACAGCATGGCCAATCTGCCTACAACATGGGCAGGTCTCACTATGTGGGGTCAATGCACTCACAGTCCCATACGACTGCCGGTTGGTGCGGTCCTTCCTCGTCGGAGGGCCCCTACTCACAGCGCTCCCGGCAGCTCTCTGTGGCTCCGAAGGATGGGTGACCGTCAACCCCAAATTCTCTGCCCGTCGAGCCTCCTCTTCCAAGAATCCGACCAAGTCGGAGAAGGCGGGCAGGTCCTCGGCCGACCTCCCGTGAGACTGTTCGAAACGAGTCCGCACGTCAGCGGGTAGGCGGGAAAGTACAATGTACAGCAGTAGGTACGACCATTCACCAACCGGAAGTCCAAGATTCTCTAGAGCCTTGGTGACGGACAACAACGGGTTCAAAACCTCCGTCTGTATGGCCCCGACCTTGTTCACAACCGGGATACTAAACAAACGGTTCAGTTGGGCATCGGCCAACCTCCGTTTGTTATGGTAACGTCTGACCAACAATTGTCTGGCCGTTTCATAGTTACCCTCCGTAACTGTCAAATGAGCGACCAGCTCCCTAGGCTCACCCCTCAATGCTGCCACCAGCTGAGCCATCTTGACAGACTTGGTAATGTCCGATCGCATGTGCACCAAACTGTCGAACAGATTGATGAAGCTCATCCATTCACCGGACACTCCGTCAAAAGTAGGCATAGTTATGGCCGGTAACCTGGACCCCGAACCCTGAAGCGGCAGAGGTGCTTCAATGTCACCACCATGGCTGGACTCGCGCTGTCTACGTATGTCCGCAGCCTTCTGCGTGATAGCAGCTGCCATCTCCATACATTGGTCGACATCCCCTAGCAACCGTGACAGCCTGTCAGGTGCGCAACCATCAACTGATTCCGCCTGCGCGGACAATTCGAGCACCCTATTGTAACGTTCCTTAACGTCCATAGACCGCTCCAATACCACATCATGCCTATCTATACGGTCTATCAGACCGTGTGCGGAGGAAAACCATCTGAGTTCCTTAGAAACACCCTTCTGGATTTCAGATAACGACATGATCGGAACGATACTTACTCACAATTTGCAGTAACTCAATTTTATTGGACCCTCCAGTCTATAACCCAAACGAGGGAACCCTAAACCACAACTTAAACAATGCTGTTTTCCTTAAACAATAGGAACCGAGTTTTATATCTATATAAATTCTGTAAATACAATTTAGTTTCCCTTTATCATTATAACACACACAGATAGTCAATATTAGTTCAAGTTATAAATTGCTATAAACTGAAAACAATGTAATAGCCTGCTATCAATAGATGTAACTACCTATGTTAACCAAACATTCATTAGCATTACTAGACCACTAATAGATTGACTAACTGGTACTTCAATGCAAATTTCAATTCACCTACAATGTACCTAAGTACTTGTACTTATAGCTTACAATACTACCAATCTATGTGGATACAGGAACAACACCAAGTTAGCTAATAACCGCCTATACCTACAGATTGATAGTCCCAAATCGTGGGTTCCTGGAGCCCTTGACGGCTGCAAATCTCAGGAAACCACGCTCTTGCTACCAAAATTGTTCAGGCTTCTCGGCACCTAATGACCTCGCAGGGGCCCATCAGCTACGAGGTAGCGTAGCGATCAGATGCCAAGAAGTGTGAACGTCGGCGATTCACCGAGCCAGTAATTATGGAGTCGATCTAACCTGGTCTGTGCTTCGGTCCCGTCAACTTCCTGTCTCTCTGCAAGGCCCGGGTGCACCCTAGGCTCTTCTTGGTAGACAGGTTCTTCAACCAGGTATGACTGGCAGGCCAGCTTCGACGAGCACAGTGTTCCAACACAGGTTATGTTACGTGGGAAAAACCAATCGGCCACGTAAATGCGAACTTTATCTGGTTCGGGGAACCACAACACACTCAGCTATATAGACAATCCTGAGGGGAACCCGAATACATTCCAGATGGCTTGCGATTTAAATTCAATACCCTAATCCAATACGCGTTACATTGCGAGGGCTTTTCGTCTGTCAGTTGTCAAAAAACAGCTAGGTTGGCAGCAACGTCAAATTCAAAATGGCCGTTCCGAAACCATCGATCGAATATCGATTTGGAATCGAACACTAAGTATATGTAAATATCTAAAGTAATAAAGACATTTGGAATCCAGAATTTGGCATGTAGCTACTAATTTTCTATATTAATTAGACAGGTACAACGTATCCTGAGTTAGAGTAAAATTATGAATAAAATTATTAATGTCGATATATAAAATAGCATCGCTGTGATGACACCTTAAATTAAATAAATGAATATTCATTCTATGCTCAGATTTGTTTTGTTGTTCTGTCAAATTACAAGCGTATGGAAAATTGTATAGTATAAATTTGCTACTATGTAAGTGAGTAAGTAAGTTAGAAGTGTTTCACACTTTAATTCAAATCGTTCCGACTAATGTTTAAATGAATGAAGTTATCTCATAAGGTTTGCTTTATTTACTTTTCTTTACTTTACTTTTCGGTAACAAAGAACACTTGTTTCAGATCTATTGCTGTATCTGTTTAGACTTCATCGTTTCCCTGAACACCATACGTTTGCTTTTGCAATACAAAGTAAGTATATACTTTCCATTCATATCTATCCATGCTTTGCTGCAAGAAATATCTTGTCTAAGATAATCTCGCCTTTACATGTTCTCTATTTTGAATTATCTATGTGTCTGTCTTTGTGTTACTATAAAGAAATTATAAAAAGATGAAGTATTACTTAGCATTTTTAAACTAAGTGTTATTCAGGTATATACTGCTTGAAGATTAGATTTTACTGAGAATAACTTTACTAAGACATCAAGCGATCCAGAACTTAGTCCGAACGATGAAAAACGAGTCAAGAACTAATCTATGACTATGTCTGTGGCGCTGCGGTTTTTTTTTCTTCTTAACATTACTTAGATGGCCACTCAATCTTTGACAGGGTTAAGTGTGACCACTGTCCCCCGCTTTTACCCTGTTTACATTTTAATCTAATATGTTATTCTATTAGCGAAATACTATAAGCCGGTTTAACGGGCTACGGATATTCCCCGCGCGACAGGCAAGCCGCGATTTCTTAGTAGAATTTCTAGGTTGTTGCGGGTTCGATTCCCGGCTGGGGATTTAAAAAACCTCCAGGTCTTGAAAGCACTTAGTGCTCACTGGCTTTCTAACTTTCGGACCTAAAATTGCACTTAAGGCCCACTACTTTAAAGGCGAATAAAAACTTGTCTATCAATATCTTTGACAACTCGATATACTTTGTATGGATTCGTCAAAGTATTAAGAGAATAGTGTTGATTCGCCTTCGCGCTAAATAACCGTAAGCCACTTAAAGCATTATTGAGTACTTTCCTTTCCAGGAGTCCGAAGTGAACCCTCAAAGAGTACCAAACATTTTTCTTATCCTGGTGAGGTTCCTTTTCACGTTGGTACTTATCGCTGTAATAGACCGTGTCCAACGTTGCGTTGAGAAACTGCGCTGTGTCATAGCTCGGCTGAACAATGTGATTCCTCTTGGTATGAACCTTCAAGTGTATATTACAATTAATCATGCTCATAAGTATAGGTATTTTATTTTATTTCCACCTTAACGTAGACACAACAGTTCAAATTGAATACTCTAGGTATTCCCTACTTCATATCCCAGTAAATGATACTATATAATCCATAGTATATGTACATTATACATACTTAATTTTATTCCCATCCTTCAGTAACATTTTGGTTCAACCTCTTCCTGGCTCAACGTGGACACAACTGCACCTCTGTCATCCCGCATGGGAAAAGTGTGACGCTATTATTTTTTTTGGCTTGCTGACGACTCGGATTCAAATTAGTGGGCCACTGTATCCGAACTGACACATTTTAATTTTAATACTTATTTAGTGACGATTCGGGCACCATCATAATATTGATGCTGATGTTTTGTACAGTCAAATAAAATAGCTTCAAAGAATAATTTTTAGAAAAAGAAAGCTAACAAATTTATAAATTACACTGTGGAGGAGTACCATTCTAAGTTAAATTAGGCTATTATATGTTTTTAAAAAACGAAAATCCATCATTCTAAACATATATTTAGCACAAAAATCAACATATTCAGACGTCACTTCCAAAATTATCACAATTCAAATATCATTGCAGTTTTTGCAATATTTAATAACGTCGTCGGCAGCGCTATTGGTTTGGTATCGGATTCACAATCTGTCGGGACTGGTATCGAAAACTAGTTTGAACATATTATTTTTGTTTTTATTTTATTATTGTTGGGATGTACGTACGATGGTATGGAACCCTTCGTGTGCTACCTAATTAGGTACCTATCCGAGTTTCTCATCCAAAGCAGCAGGCGGCATCATTGACAGGAAAGGATTTATTTTTGTTATTTTAGGTCACTTAACCTCTTAAATATCACCGGCATTAGCTAACGCCACTTGTCACATTTTACATGATATAATATTCAAAATTGTGACCCGTCCCAACTACCCTCGGTTTTTGAGAGGTTAAACCAAGCGAATTGCTGTAAGTTCAGATGGAATGAAACTTTGAATTTGATAGTTAAATATGGCTTTTTCCGGATTCAGTTTTTAGAATGTTTTCAAAATGGCGGAGAAATGGGATTATAAAGTTATTGTTACGGCTACATTCATACTCGATGGTCCATACCAGGTGCATTAATAAATGTGTATGTGGTATTAAAAGGAAATGCAATCGGGTTATTTTTTTTATGATAATTCCACTTGATCAACCGATAAACTTTAATGGATCCGTGGTAGGTTAGAAAATAATGATTAAACGCAATATTTCCTTTATAACCCATGAGGTTACAGAGCCACTAGTAAATACATGATGCGATATTTGTTTGTTGTTTGATTATGATTGATTTAATATACAGTTGTCTCACTGTGAAGTGAAAAAAGTCTGACCTGTGCAATACATGGCTATGTTACTCTAGGTAAGCATCAGGTCCGGCTCACTCAACAATATAGTTCATCTCGCTTGATTATTCAGTGGTATAGGTGAACAGTTAAAGTATGATGTAAAGATGAAAAGATACTAATAGATGAAAGATAGAGCCAAAACTAGGTTGTTAAGAAAAGCAATTTTTCGATGTACGGTGCAATGTAGGGCAATAGACACCTTTATTTATGTTATTACTCAATAACAGGACCATCCAAATGGCAAGCCGGATTTCCACAATAAGTTATTGTTGGTTTGTTCTTGGCAACTTAAGTTTTTTTCTGACTGTACAAAAACATTATTTCTCATGGTATCGGAATCGTCAGTGAAAAAGTATTAAAATTAAAATGTGTCAATTCGGACACGTGTCCGAGTAATTTGTGTCCGCGTCATCAGCAAGCCTTTTTTTTACCCTCCCACCCACTCGGTAACAGACTTAACATGACGTATATTTAAAAATCTCAAAAATACATTACACATCCTGAAATAATCCTCTATTGTCACAATTATTAACAACATAAAGATGAGTATTGTAATTGATAAAAGTTTTTTCTAATTTGTCTATGGGTTTTTAAGCGTTAAACGTTAATTCATTCATTCATATGTTTCCCATCTTCCAATCACCCATAATTAATGCATTACGCAATTTAATTAGATTCAAAACGCAATTATTAAAGACCACTTTACAAGTAGAAAAAAAATATTTTGGCTCGTGTAGGATTGAAGACCTTTACAAAACTTAACAAAAATAATTTAATCCGGATGCGATATCTGTCCTCCTGATTTTGTGACGTCACTATACCGCTCTAATGCTAAAGGATTGGTATCCTCGGTGGTGCGAGGTGCACATTTAATATGACCGTGTTGTATTGTTGTCTATGACTGTTCTTGCTTGCGTAAGTTCCTCTATTCATGGGATGTGGGAAAACATGCTTCTTAATGTATCTACATCTATCTTTACCTCAAAAACAAACTCGAAAATGTCAAGAATTATTTTAATATACATAGGTGAAATTAAATTTATAAAACAGTACCACAAATTAAACACACCGGAGTTTGCCTCAAAACGCGAGATTGTTGTGGTCACGAAGTGTACAAATTTTGAATATACTATTTCATTTTATTTGTTTATTTTCTGTTTTATATGTCACCGTAAGATACTCAAAACCGTTAGTTGATAAAAACTTAAGTTTTTTTCTCATAAATTGATCAACTAGCGACACATAGTAAACTTTAGCGTACTGCTTACTATATGACGCGTTAGTTGATCAATTAACAGTTAAAACTGTTAAATAGTAGACTGGTTTAAACTTGATTCGCAAACGAAATACCAGAGCAAACACTGCGGTAGCTTAGGTGAAGACTAGAGGGGGCGAGCGCAGCGAAGGCCCCGATTAGTATTCGTGTTAGGTTGACATGTAAGAACAAAAGAAACGTAATTTCTAAACCCTGTCGGTCCGGTTTACTATCTGTCGATAGTTGATCAACTACCGCGTTAGTTTATCAACTAACGGTTTTGACTATCTTCCTGTGACATATATATAGATTGGTTTTATTCGTATCACTTATATGTGACTTACAGCACAAGATGATAACAAGATTATGTATTTACTACGCAACAAGCATAATAAATATGCGTCGCTTTTTTAATCTTACAACTCGTCTGACAAACATGAATTTTTATTTCAGAGGGTCAACTGAAAACTATTACCAAATCCCTTCTGCGCCTCATATCGGACCATCCCCCAACTTTGGGTGGCGATGCACTCCGAAGCTCTATGATACCAACCATCATCGTCGAACTGGCCAGCTGCACCATCATTATGATGCAGTTCATTGGTGCTCTGTAAAGAAATATCTTTGAGAAATAATCTCGCCTTATTTATGTATACATTTTCTTTTATCGAGTAGATTTTTAAATATCTGTATGCTATAAAAAATATGACACATCGACACGCAAAGAAACACCCCTTGATCGAGTCCGCAATGCAGAAATATGTCCACAGACTAAGCTACAAGATGTCGGAAAGCATAGAGACATGCATGGGGGTGGGCAGTACCCTTGACGAGGCGAGGTGATGGAAGGTGGCGTAGTCCCTGACGGAGTGGCGGCCGAAAGAAGGAATGTTTTCCGTGAGCGTGTTAGAGCGTGATTCAACCAGCAGCCAGATGGGTAGTTGATATTACTAATATTGCGGGGAAAAGCTAGACTCGACTGTTACAAGACCGGATAAGTTTGCACAAAAAGGAGGAGACCTAAACCCAGCAAGTGGCAGAATTATGCTTCCGATGATGGTGATAAAATTTGAAGATCTGTCAAAATTAAAAATATTAAAGGTAGATACAGCGATAGAAACAAGAAAATTTTGTGAAGCCATCGTTAATTGCATTTCAGATCTAAACCAGTGTTGCTTGTTTTTGAAAGATGTGTTACCCAAACGTTAGGGAGTAAAAATCACAACTAACGCATGCTTTAAATGTTCATATAGGTGGCCGATACTCGTTGGTATCATTTGATTATAAAGTTTACCCTTTCGTAGTGTGCCGAAGTGGTGTCTTATTTCATCTATTGTAAATTATAATATGAATCAGGCAAGCGGATGTTGAATTTGCCCATTTTTTGGTGGCATTTGACAGATTGTCAGTACAGACCACTCAACGGCGAAGAGTATTAAGAACTCCAACGGTCTCTACTCGTTTTCAGGTTAGAATCCAAATATTTTGTAGTCCACATATTACTTTGAAGCTTTGAGAGGGAATTATGTGCTCGCTTTTAATAGAGAGAGTAGTGGTGTAGCTTGATCGTTTTATTTACATGCACTAAAGTGTGTCATAGATTTTCAGGCTTTTAGTATAATATAACACTGCAAAAGTATGAAAAATAGGATTAAGGATGTGTTGTATGAGGTTTTCATAAATGAAATGTATATTTGTACATATATACACATTCATAATCGATTACTCTCCACAAAGTAATGACATAATGTTTGCGATTTCACCAGTGCAACACTTTAGTATGAAATAAAGTTTTTTAAACTTTTACATGCAAAATACTTAAAATTAATTAATTATTATATCTTTACTTATGACATTTAGCTAGTTAGTCTATACTCCACTTTGTGCAATAATAGGGCTAGACTATCGCCGCAGCTGTGAAGATATGAAAGTTTCCTCACGGTGATTTCGATCACCTTTAGATCTAACAAATATACATAACTAAATTATATTACCTTTAAAATTGTCCTATTTTCCAAAGTTCTAAGCCTCTTTCAGCGATGGAAATTTTATCCGCCCAATTTGTTATCGCGATCATTAAAAGCTCACCTCATTTTCTTAGGTATTTTGGGGCTAGGCCGCGTTAACGTCGTTTTCGTTCGCTCTGTTGAACTATAAATAGAATCGTTTTGAAAAGTTTAAGGCTTTGTTCTCTCATAATGGCTGACAGTAAGCGCCGTATGCGATATTTTCATATTTAAATTTTAGTGTGCGAACTGTCTCAATTTATACCAGTGGCAAAGGACAAGTATTATAAGTTCTGCTGGTCTAAGGACAAATCGGAACCCTACATCCTGATCAAGAGCAAACCCAACTGGATAAGCTTAACACTTGTACACTACACTTATAACTAGAAGTAACAACAACCAATGACTAGGAAGTGTTACTACTCACAGCTTCACCCAAACAGAAACCTTCCATACTAACTCACGACAACTTACACAATTACACATATTTAGCACATTACGGTGCCCCTTTATTTGTAGCTTTGTTGCCTGTGTTAGTTAACTGACTAGTGTTAAAATAAGATTGTTTATATTTTTGTATTCCGACACTATCAGTGGAAAGTTTTCATTGGTCTTTTGTTAACCAAATTAATTTTCTGTTATGTTACGTGTGCTGTTAGATTTCCCAAAATGTAATAAATTTTATTTCAATAACAAACAAAAATGCAATTTTAGTAAACTCAGAACTCTGTAAATCATTTACTATATCATTTATTTTATTTTCATTCATTCATTTTTTTATTATATCATTTATTATGTTTTAGTTGTAAACAATTAGATGTGTACAGTTTTATTGCGCACTAGGACTCTCCTGTTGCACAATTTTTCCTGTCCTGCCTAGGTTTGCTGGTAGAAATCTCTCTTTAGAGATAAGCTCGCCTTTGCTCATAAAATGTTTTGTTACCTTACTATTAAGATTTCTGTGCAATAAAGAATAAAGAATGTCTAAAGAACTCGTACATTTATACACACACTCAGACATACCTATCGATGCGAACCTATACCAGCTAAAGGCTTGAAAAAGAGATGTTTGTGCAAATATCTAAAAAGTAGCTGTCTCAGAAACAGCTTGCTGCGTGCCTGAAAACTGCTTTTCTCTATCACCAAAATATTGAATAAATTATAAATAAATATTAGAAGACAGTCTTACACAAATCGGACTAGGCCGAATAAGGCTTGTGTTAAGGGTACTAGACGACGATATATTTAATAGAGATAAATACTTATGCAAATACATAATAAATTGTGCAGGCTACCCTGTACTAACTTTCTCGCATGTGCTTTCGGTGTTGTTATTTAAATAATAGTTTGTGGATATACGTGTGCATCGTTTAGGAGACGTTTTAAGAAGTTCTAAGATAAAGTATACAGAGTCTAACAGAAAGGGAGTTACAAGCCGAAATGTGGTTCTTAGGGACATTATTTTGAAATTTTTTTCTATGGAACCGACGTGTACTCAGTACATTTCGGGCCTAGCGCTCACCTGAGTTATGTGGTGGAGTTGAAAATAAAGTTACTCTCATCAAGTCGGCCCGATACTAAAAGTTACTCTCCAGTCCACCATACAAAACTCCTTTCTACTTTAACCATGCCACTATGAGCTTATTCCGCCAGCCCGCCTAATGCACTGTGTGCATATTGTATGGGAGCTCATTTTTATAGTTTTGCGGTAATAACCGTATGCCATATTATAGATGATATTAAGAGATACTATGACGAGAAGCTTCAAAAAAACGTTAGTCCCGTTTTTGAATAAACTCAAAAAATGTGTTAGATTTGTGTGACAAAAAAATAGTTCTAGATATTTACAAAATAAACCCCAATACAAAATTTTATCCAATTCGGTTCTGTGGCTTAGGCTCTAGATCTGACAACGGAAAACAGCCATCCATACATAGATACATACACACGCACACACACACACACACATACGTACACATTATTTTTTTCACTTTTTCCGACTAAATTAACGATAGAGAACCCCATCAAAATCTTAACCTCGATTTTTTACGATGACAATACTTCCTTAATTTCACTTCGTTCAACTCGTAAGTAATAAAAAACATTAAAGGACTAAGAAACAAATATTCATGGCCATCACACAAAGTGGGCGAGACCGGCGGGGGACCGTAGCGAATGGCGTGCTTTTGGAGAGGCCTATGCCCCGAAGTGGGATGACAAGGGCTGATGATGATGATGATGACGATGATCACACAAATATTTGGCCTTACCAGGATTTGAACCCAAGACCGTCAGCTTCGTAGGCAGGGTCAAAACCCACTAGGCTACCGGTCGTCTAAAATATTATGATGCAACATCTTTTGTGTGGTTGTTTGATTAAACATTTTTTTGCCCCTATATACTGTCTTGAATCAACGTATTACTTAGAATGAAGTTACAAGTTATATGTTTGTGATTTTAGTGATATGCGTGTTATCGGAATAGTTCAATAATAGCCCAGGATCCTGGGTATATACCCACCCAGGAGACTGGGCCAGTTGTCCCTGGATCAGGAGATAGAGTGGATAAGCGGACGGAGGAGATAATGTTATCCATGGCTTAAAATCGGGTGAGATCTTTTCAGTAACTCTCTTATAAAACCACCACGAATACAAGTTTCGGAAATATGGGCAGGTATAACATTAATCGGAGGATGAAAAGAAAATTGCTCATGAGGCGAAGCGAAGAGAACAGGTGCGTTTGCTACAAAACAGCTGATGATTGTGCGGTTTGTTTGTAACTCATTTTTCAGATCTATTGATATCTGTTTAGGTTTCCGAGATTCCCTCGGTACCATACGTTAATTTCAATACAAAGTAAGACTTAGATACCTTCTTCCTTTCTTATCCATCCTTGCTTTGCTGCAAGAAATCTCTTGCTAGAGATAATCACGCTTTTAGCATGTTCTCTCATATAAGTTACCTGTATGTATGTTCTCTGTGTGTGTGACCGTGTCTGTAGTACAATAAAGAAATTACAAAAGGGTGAAGTATTTCTTAGCTAAGTAATATTCAAAATTCACTGTTTGAAGATCAGATTTTACTGGAAGTAATTTCACTAAGAGATCAAGCGATCAATAACTTGCCTAAATCCCGAACGATGAAAGGCGAGTCAAGAACTAATTTCGGGTCTACGCTGACGTTTTATACTAAAATGTCTAGGGAGTGTCAAAGTTGGCAACTTTAGGCCTCTTTATTGTCATGCAGGTTTTATCAATAAGCGCCAAATCCTCATTTGCTTCCTGTCTTTCGGGCCTAAAATTGCACCTAAGGCCCTATTTCGAAGACGATATAGGTACATAAAATCAGTTAACGATTCGGCCAACCTCGGAAATTGTCCCATTGAATCTCTCATCTCTCACTAGAGAGAGGAGAGAGATCGGATTCAGGCGATGATATCCGGGAAAAGCCGAATCTTTGAGTGCACTTAAGATAATAGTATTGAATCGCCACCGAACTTAATTACCATGAGCCACAGAAAATATTATTGCCTCCATTGCCTTTCCTTTCCAAACGATTTTCTTATACTGGTGAAGTTGTTTTTCACATTTGTACTTACCACTATAATAGACTGTGTCCAACGTTGCGTTGAGAGACTGCGCTGTGTTATAGTACGGCTGAACAAAGTTATTTAAGTATTTTGCAATTAACTTTACTTATAAGTACATATTTAGATCATAATCATAATACTACTTAATTATACATCCACCATATAACCATCCTTCAGTAATAAATTGGTTTAACCCTTTTCTGGCTAAACGAGAATACAATTTAAGTATACCTCTGTCAATCACGTGACGCTATTTTTTTTAAACCTGGAAGGGTTTTATAATCCATCCGGTATTTGCCTGAACATGACAAACATTTGAATACCTCATAAGTTTCCCTCATGAATGTTTCCCATCTTCCAATCAACCATAATCAACTCATTACGCAATTTATGTCTTTGTTGCTAACAAGTCTACTCCGTGATTCAAAAGGCATTTTGTAAGGAGATGATACTTACACGTGGAAGAAAATATTCTGGCTCGTGTAGGAGCTTTACGGTACAAATAGGAGTATAACCCGGAAACGATATCTGTGTTCCTGCTTTTGTGACGTCATATGCATGGCGCTCTAATGTGAAGGATACCAGCGAGGTGCACATTTAATGTAACCGTGTTGTGCCGTTTTCGCTTGCGTAAGTTCGTCTATATGTGGGTTCTGGGAAAGACATGCTTCTTAATGCTCGTATTTTTTTTTTATTTTTTTTAAGTAAGTAAGTTTATTCATGTAGGCACAATACATTTATACACTTTGTGGGTAGCATCCCATACTAGAAAAATCCGTATCATGGGACTCAGCGTAAGGTTACATCGTGCCTATTTAGGTAATATCTAATCTAACATGCATTAGATAATGTTAAACATCAGAATAAAACATATAAAAAAAAAAACGATACAATTTTGTCGCACTTTGATCTCTAAGTAATTGCCAAAAGAAGATTCTCAACAGATTCATATTATGCAGTTATTAGCCAATTTTTTAACTGATTTTTATGTATTTTACCTCGTTCATTTATTTCTAGTGCAATTAGTTTACTTATCTTGTTGTAAAGGTATGGTTGTAGATACCAAAAGAAACCCCTAGCAAACATGGTTTTGGTTATGGGTACATCAAGTCTAATATTACGTTTATTGTTGCTATAATATGACGAGCTTAGGACAATTCGTGACATTATTGAATGAATGAAAAGTTTTCTTATGCTTAGCAACTTACTTTCGTAATAAAGAACATCCGTACTATACCTAATGGGTTTCTTAAACATCACTTTTAATACTATACGCTGTGCTCTTTCCAGGCGGAGCAGGTACGATTTTGCGGCGCCCCCCCACGCACTAATACAATATCTTAAAATGCTTTCACATAGAGCATAGTACACAGAATACAGGGTGTATATGTCCAATATATTTCTTAGTTTTTTCAGAATGTACACCAATTTTCTGACTCGACCTGAAGTAGTTTTTATGTGGGGTGCCCAGTTTAATCTATTATCTATAATCACACCTAAATATTTTAAACATTTAACCTCCTCGAGACATAGACAATTACAGGCTGTAAGTCTGTCACCACACATATGTAATTTAATAGTAAGCTCTCTTGGCGGGTCACAATGAGCTGTTTTGGCAAAGCTGATGTATTTGGTTTTTTTAGTATTCAAGCTCAGCAAGTTTTTGGCCAGCCATTCACCTATAATCGCCATGCCATATTCTGTTTTGCTGTAGGTCTCTTGCCATGTTACTCCTGTGAAAACAGCAACTGTATCATCAGCGAAAGATATGATGTGACCATTGGCAGATCTCTCAAGTTCAACTAAATCATTTATATAAACTAGAAACAAGATGGGGCCAAGAACACTACCTTGTGGCACTCCAAACTTAACCGTAGAAAATTTGCTAAGGTGTGAGTCAAGCTTGACAGCTTGCTTCCTATCGTGCAGGTAGCATTTCAGCAAACTCAACGCCAGACCTCTGACACCAATATTTTCTAGTTTATACAATAGTAGTGGAATTGAAACGGTGTCAAAGGCCTTGGCTAGGTCTAAAAATACTGCTAAAGTATGTTGGCCATGGTCAAGGTGTCTACTGATAGACTCTACAAGATCATCCAAGGCATGGTTAGTGGACTTAGACTGGCGGAAACCAAATTGTTTAGAGCTCAACAGACATTTAGTCTCCAAGAAATCTACAAGGCGTTTCTTAATTACTTTTTCTAAAACCTTTGACAATGTTGGTAGTAGAGCAATTGGTCTATAATTGCTGACAACATCTTGATTGCCACTTTTGTGCAGTGGTATGACAACAGCCCTCTTGTATGCTTCTGGGAATACTCCTTGACTAAGGCTACAGTTACATAGGTAAGTAAGTGGTTCCTGAATGTAAGATTTGTTTTTTTTTAAGAAATTCGTTGGGTATATTATCCCATCCTGCAGATTTTGTACTTTTGAGCGAACTGATTACCTGTGAAATTTCCTTGGTATCTACCGAAGTAAGAAAGAGTGAATCAACAGATGATTTAAATTGATTATTTGTTCTAATTAACGATTCCCCATCGGTCTGTAGTCTTTCCAGTATTTTATTAGCTAAATTTTCCCCTACATTTATGAAGTATTCATTTATCTTATTAACACCATCAGGAGGGTTTGTTGATAAAAGAGCGTTTGCTGATGTAGTTTTTGTTGTCTTAATGTCTGCTGCTTCTTTTATAATAGACCATGTTTTTCTATGATCACCGGCAAATTTTGAAAGTTTTTGACCATAGTATAGTTCTCGGGCTGTATTTGTTGCTAATTTACATGTGTTTCTGTAACGTTTATATTGAGTTTGAAGTTCTGTATTGTGTTTGTATTTACGGGCATCTTTGTGCATCAAATCTCTTTTTATAATTGATTTGACCAGCGCTTTAGTAATCCACGGTTTTGCAATTTTGTATTTATGTGACTGTGTTTTTGTTTCGGTATTATTTTCTATTATTTTTTTAAGTACATTTATAAATTTTGATGTTGCTTCGTTAACGTCGGTAATTTGTGTAACTGAAAGCCAATCGTAGCCTTGTAGCGTCTTTGTTACGTTATCATAATTAATTGTACTAATAGTAGTTTTTTGTTGCTTTTTGTGTGATCGCTGAGGAAACTTTATTTGACAAAGAATTTGTGCATGATCTGTGACGTCGCTGTCTACAGTAATATTGAAAATCTGGTTGGGACTCTTAGCTATTACATGATCGAGACACGCCGATAATCTAGTGGGAATGCGAGATGTGGGGAACATATGATTATTAGCCAGCATGCCTTCATATTTCATAGCAGTGGTGTCTTCTTCGTCATTTTCGTCGTATTTACATCTATCTTTACGTAAAAATCAATAACCTTGCGTTAGTCTCGCAGAAACTCGAAAATGACACGACCTATTTGAATATACCTGGGTGAAATTTTCATTTATTAAACAGTTGTACAAATTGAACAATCCTCCTAAGATAGTATTGTGGACACGAAATGTACAATCATTTTGAATTTCGCCCACCTATACAATACAGATTTTTGTTTTGTTCACCTTAATACTGGGGTGGTTTTATTCATATTATTTACGACTAAAAGCACAAGATGATAACTAGATTGTGTACTCACTATGTAATAAGCATAATAAATATACGCCGCTTTTTTTAAAAAGCAAGACCAAGATAAGGATTCTTACAACTCGTCTTACAAACATGTATTTTGATTTCAGAGGTTCAACTGAAAACTATTACCAAATCCCTTCTGCGCCTCATATCGGACCATCCTCCAACTTTGGGTGGCGAAGCACTCCGAAGCTCTATGATACCAACCATCATCGTCGAACTGGCCAGCTGCACCATCATTATGATGCAGTTAATTGGCGCTGTGTAAAGAAATCTGTATTAGAGAAAAGCTCGCCTTATACGATTCGGTTTCTTTTAATGTTCTAGAAAAATGTCTGTGTGCGGTAAATAATTATGAATATGAAACAACGAAACACAAAGAAACACTCCTTTATCGAGTCCATAACTAAGAAATAAGACAGAGTAAGTTTAGATGTTGGGAAGCGTAAAACATACTCAAATTTTAGTGGACATGACACTGCCGGCGAGGTGATGCCAGGTGGTGTAGACTGAGTGGTGGCCGAAGGAAGGAAAATGGAGCGTGGGTCGACCAGGAGCTAGATAGGTCAATGACATTACTACGATTTCTGAGATAACCTGGATTCGATTGGCACATAGGTCGACACAAAAAGCCTCCTCGGCTAAGAAATAAGCTGCTACATATAAAATAAACTTTGAAGATACGCCACGACTAAAATATCAACGCAGTCGCATACCATACAAAATACTACTCGCCAAGGTTGCTCATAGATTACCACTATCAGACTTGTCCAAGAAACGAACTGCTTCAGTTGACCAAGCAGATGTTAAGGCATTACCTCAAGCCAAGTCTGCTGAGCTTGTGTCGAAAAAGAAAACAAGACGAAGTAAAGCGTTCAAGAAGAAAGAAAGAAGAAGCTAGAGCCTTATGGCAATCAGAGCGTAGTTTCTGATATTCACGGTATGTCCGAAGACACAGACAACAATTCAATGTTCGAAAGAGTGCCGAAAGACGACGAAGTCATGAGCAGTCGCTTGGAGCGGACAAGCAAGAAGAAGGAAGAGTTGAAAGTAGTGCTCAACAAGGAGGACTTTACTCTACGTGTTCAGGCCTCTCGGCACCCAATTTCCTCGCAGGGGCCCATAGCTACGAGGTAGCGTAGCGATCGGATGCCAAGAAGCAAGAACGTCGGCGTTTCACCGAGCTAAAGTAAATAGATTCTATCTGACCTGGTCTGTGCTTCGTTCCCGTCAAACTCCTGTCTCTCTGCAAGGCCTGGGTGCACCCTAGGCTCTTCTTGGTAGACAGGTTCTTCAGCCAACCAGGTATGGCTGGCAGGCCAGCTTCGACGCGCACAGTGTTACGTAAATACGAACTTTATCTGGTTCGGAGAACCACAATGCACTCAGCTATAAGACAATCCTGAGGGGAGCCCGAATACAATTCCAGATGGCTTACGATTTAATTTCAATGCCCAAAATCAATACGCGTCACATTGCGGGGGCTTTTCGTCTGTCAGTTGTCAAAAACTGCTCTGTGGCAGCTCCGTCAAATTCAAAATGGCCGTTCCGGAACCATAGATCGAGTATCGATTTTGAATCGAACAATCACCCGCCCGGACAGGCACCCACCTGTCCCTTAATCTACGGGCAGCCGAGACAACGTTGCTACCGCTCGTTTTAGTACCGAGCCTCCTACTAGTCCTACTAGAACCTCTGCAGACCGGGGGGTCCCGTCCTTGCCAGGGAACAAGTTAACAATGCGCCCCCTGCGCCAACGTAGTGGCGGTAGGTTAGCATCCTTAACCAGCACGAGGTCACCAACACTAGGGGGGCTGGTTTTGTCAGTCCACTTAAGGCGCTGTTGTAAGATATGCAGATACTCGAGCGACCAACGCTTCCAGAAATTCTGAGTAAACTGCTGCAACATCTGATACCTTGACAACCGATACAATTTCACTCCCTCGAAGGGGTGCTCGGGCAACGCGTTAAGTGGCTGTCCTATCAAGAAATGGCCTGGGGTCAGAGCCTCCAGGTCATTTGGATCCGAGCTGAGCGGACACAACGGTCGCGAATTGAGAACGGCCTCGATCTTACAAAACAATGTCGCGAGCTCCTCAAAAGTCAGCGCGGTCTGACCTACTATACGCCCTAAGTGCGTCTTCGCTGACTTAACTACGGCCTCAAAAATCCCACCCCAGTGGGGGCAACTCGGTGGGCTGAAGGTCCACTGTATACCCCGACGGGAGAGGGCCGTTCCAATATCCACTTTATTTACATTCAAAAAGTTGACTATCTCTCGTAAGTATCGTTCCGCACCGACGTAGTTAGTGCCGTTATCAGAGCGGATCAAAGTTGGAAGTCCCCTTCGAGAAACAAACCTATCCAAACAAGCAATGAAAGCCTCTGTCGAGAGATCAGCAACGAGCTCGAGATGTACCGCCTTGGTGGATAAACAAACAAACACACACAGGTACGCCTTGTATTGCTTAGCGTTACGCAATCGTGAACTCTTCACCATAAACGGTCCTGCAAAATCCGTACCAACACCTGAAAACGGTCTGACCTCATTCACACGATCAGGGGGCAAGTCCCCCATGAGAGGTTGCATCGTGGCAGCCTTAAGTCGATAACAAGGCATGCACCGAAACACGATGTTCCGTATGACACGGCGGGCAGATAAGATCCAAAACTCCCGCTGGAGCGTGGCCAACAACGCGTTACAGCCGGCATGCGCGTTTTTAATATGACGATCAGTCACCAGCAATTCAACTAACTGTCCCCCCTTGGGGAGCAGAAGTGGGTGACGAGCCGAATACGACAGATTCGCATTGCGCAATCTTCCTCCTACCCGAAGTAACCCGGTCGAATCAACAAAGGGGTTGAGACGCGCGACGGCTCCCTTCAATTTCGAACGTCCACTTCGTATAGTCTCCAATTCTGCCCCAAACTTCGAGGACTGTACCAACCGGACCAAATTCAGTAGCGACTCGTTTCGCTCTGCCGGAGTCAGAATAGGGTTCAACGTTCGCTGATCGCGAGGAGTACGACAATTTCGAGCGAATCTCCTAATCCAAGTGGACACGTTTATCAACTTGTCAAGTGAGCTATACCGGTCCAGCAGAAACCCGGCGTCAGGGTCCTCAGCCTTCTGGGTAACATGCACGGCCGCTCTGGGGCCATGATCCGAAGATACTACTACATGGCTGTGGGGCCAGTCCGATTCTCTCCTGGCAAGCCAGGGTGGTCCCCACCACAAATGGTGTCTAACGAGTTCAGGAGCCCGACATCCCCTGGATGCACAATCAGACGGGTTCAATTCTCCTGGTACATGTCTCCAAGTCAGTGGGACCTCAGACGACACAATCTGGGAGACACGGTTCGCGACAAAAACCTCTAAGTTATGGACCGAAGCCTTCAGCCAGCACAAAACAATCTGGCTGTCCGTCCACGCGTACACCGTATCCTCCAAAACCACTGACCCACGCAACACTGTTAGAGTGTGATTCAAAAGTTTGGTCAAAAGAGCAGCCCCGGACAGTTCCAGTTTTGGAATCGTCATCCTTGTCCGAATAGGCGCTACCTTGCTTTTTGCCAAAACCAAACGCACGTCGACCTCCCCGGTGGAGGTGACGGTTCGCAAATAAACCGCTGCCGCAAACCCTCGTTCAGAGGCATCACAAAACCCGTGAAGGGTTGCCCTGTAATCCCCAGCAGGGACCAATTTCCTCGGCAGCGATACATTATTTATATTGAGGCCCAACCATTTCGCTAAATCGTTCGATACAATGCAGCCCTGAGCTCCAGAATCTAATAGGGCGCGAACGTATGTTGGGTTGCCCGCCAAATCCCAAACAAGCACAGAGGCGATCGGTAACACCACCGTCTCCGGTTGGGGGGCAACAAATTGTTGGGCCGCAAATTCCTAGCGAGGGCCCCCGGGGCCCCACTGTGCCTTTAACCGATCAGGTAGGCAGCTATACGCCAGAGGGTCCCATTGTACAAATGGCCCACGCGCCGGTTCCATTGCCACCCTACGACGCCCCCCGAAGGGTTGTGGGCGTGAATTCAACCGTGGCCGCTCCATGAGCGGGGGGGACATCACATGCGACCGACGAGGACGAGGCGACGAGCGGGGCGACAACTGAGGCGGCGTCCGAACCGCACCCGCATAGCTCGAAGTTGTCCCATGCCACCCGCCCGTTACGGCCTGCTCAACACACCCAATGTGCCGCTGAGTCGGATGCTGAGTCGCAACCGAGAACTCAGGGCCCCCCATGTGATGACCCTGAGTGCGGCCCTGCACCCCTTGGTGGCCGCGTGCTTGTGGCCCCATTGCCCGATGAGTCGGATGCTGAGTCGCAACCGAAAACTCAGGGCCCCCCATGTGATGACCCTGAGTGCGGCCCCGCACCCTAGTACTACCCTGTGCACGTGGGGACGCTGGCCCCTGAGTTGCGCTCCAAGTCGCAAACGAATTCTCAGGGCCCCATTCCGTATCACCCTGGGTACGGCCCTGTGGACGTGGGGACGTTGGCTCCTGAGTTGCGCTCCGAGTCGCAAACGAATTCTCAGGGCCCCATGCCGTGTCACCCTGGGTATGGCCCTGTGGTGGCTGTTGGCCGGACCGGTTCATGCACAACAGATTGTTGTGGGCCCCACCACAATATCCGCACAATTTTGTGCGCGTGCAGTCCCTAGCCATGTGTGGCCCGAGGCACAGGAAACACCAGCTCCGCTGCTTGGCCATCCGGCGCCGTCCCTCAACCCTAAGTTCCCCGAACTTATTGCAATCGGCCACAGCATGGCCAATCTGCCTACAACATGGGCAGGTCTCACTATGTGGGGTCAATGTACTCACAGTCCCATACGACTGCCGGTTGGTGCGGTCCTTCCTCGTCGGAGGGCCCCTACTCACAGCGCTCCCGGCAGCTCTCTGTGGCTCCGAAGGATGGGTGGCCGTCAACCCCAAATTCTCTGCCCGTCGAGCCTCCTCTTCCAAAAATCCGACCAAGTCGGAGAAGGCGGGCAGGTCCTCGGCCGACCTCCCGTGAGACTGTTCGAAACGAGTCTGCACGTCAGCGGGTAGGCGGGAAAGTACAATGTACAGCAATAGGTACGACCATTCACCAACCGGAAGTCCAAGATTCTCTAGGGCCTTGGTGACGGACAACAACGGGTTCAAAACCTCCGTCTGTATGGCCCCGACCTTGTTCACAACCGGGATACTAAACAAACGGTTCAGTTGGGCATCGGCCAACCTCCGTTTGTTGTGGTAACGTCTGACCAGCAATTGCCTGGCCGTTTCATAGTTACCCTCCGTAACTGTCAAATTAGCGACCAGCTCCCTGGGCTCACCCCTCAATGCTGCCACCAGCTGAGCCATTTTGACAGACTTGGTAATGTCCGATCGCATGTGCACCAAACTGTCGAACAGATTGATGAAGCTCATCCATTCACCGGACACTCCGTCAAAAGTAGGCATAGTTATAACGGGTAACCTGGTCCCCGATCCCTGATGCGGCAGAGGCGCCCCAATGTCACCACCATGGCTGGACTCGCGCTGCCTACGTATGTCCGCAGCCCTCTGCGTGATAGCAGCCGCCATCTCCATATACTGGTCGACATCCCCTAGCAACCGTGACAGCCTGTCAGGTGCGCAACCATCAACTGCTTCCGCCTGCGCGGACAATTCGAGCACCCTGTTGTAGCGTTCCTTAACGTCCATAGACCGCTCCAACACCACATCATGCCTATCTAAACGGTCTATCAGACCGTGTGCGGAGGAAAACCATCTGAGCTCCTTAGAAACACCCTTCTGTATTTCAGACAACGACATGATCGGAACGATACTTACTCACAATTTGCAGTAACTCAATTATATTGGACCCTCCAGTCTACAACACAAACGAGGGAACCCTAATCTATAACTTAAACAATGCTGATTTCCCCAAACAATAGAAACCGAGTTTTATATCTACACAAATTCTGTAAACAACAATTTAGTTTCCCTATATCATATAACACACACAGATAGTCAATATTAGTTCAAGTTATAAATTGCTATAAACTGAAAACAATGTCCAAACATTCATTAGCATTACTAGACCACTAATAGATTGACTATGCAAACTTCAAACTGCAAACATGATATGACTTCAATGCAAATTTCAATTCACCTACAATGTACCTGTAATGTAATTACTATTCTGAGTCACATCTCAGTACAACTGGTCATTTAGGGAAAACTGTTATATCTGTCTGTCTACTACCAGCAATAGACTTATAGCTTACAACACTACCAATCTATGTGGATACAGGAACGATACCAAGTTAGCTAATAACCGCCTATACCTACAGATTGATAGTCCCAAATCGTGGGTTCCTGGAGCCCTTGACGGCTGCAAATCTCAGGAAACCACGCTCTTGCTACCAAAATGTTCAGGCCTCTCGGCACCCAATTTCCTCGCAGGGGCCCATAGCTACGAGGTAGCGTAGCGATCGGATGCCAAGAAGCAAGAACGTCGGCGTTTCACCGAGCTAAAGTAAATAGATTCTATCTGACCTGGTCTGTGCTTCGTTCCCGTCAAACTCCTGTCTCTCTGCAAGGCCTGGGTGCACCCTAGGCTCTTCTTGGTAGACAGGTTCTTCAGCCAACCAGGTATGGCTGGCAGGCCAGCTTCGACGCGCACAGTGTTACGTAAATACGAACTTTATCTGGTTCGGAGAACCACAACGCACTCAGCTATAAGACAATCCTGAGGGGAGCCCGAATACAATTCCAGATGGCTTACGATTTAATTTCAATGCCCAAAATCAATACGCGTCACATTGCGGGGGCTTTTCGTCTGTCAGTTGTCAAAAACTGCTCTGTGGCAGCTCCGTCAAATTCGAAATGGCCGTTCCGGAACCATAGATCGAGTATCGATTTTGAATCGAACACTTCGATTCTCTTAGAATCCGATTATCGTTTTGCGCATATAATACATTGAAACTTTGATAGGAAAGTGTGTGATAGCTTTTAATAATTGAACAGTAGTGTAGCTTGATCGTTGTATTTTCGTGCACGAAAGTGTGTCACAGTTTTCAACTTTTTGTGCAATTTAACCTAATTAAAGTACAATAGAGTATAGGATGTATTCTATGAGGTTGTCATTAATAAAATGAATATTTTGTTACTTATTCATAATCGATTATTGGCCACAAAGTACAGTTATATGTAAGTAGATGTAATGCAAAATAATATTGATTATTTATGTGTGATTTTGAATAGCAAAACAAACTTAGCTTACGCCTATTCGCTGAGGAATGAGAGTGACATGGTTTAGATATCAATACTGTGATTGTGATTTCACCAATGTAACATTTTAGTGTGAAATAAAGCACGTTTTCGTACAAGGACTATAAAATCTTTAGTTACATAAACATTTATAAACAGGCACATACATCTTGTTTGCATTGCTTCTCTCCCACACTAGGATACCCTGTATCGTAGGAACCAGAAACAGCGACGACACACACACAATAAACATCCAAGATTTTGGGAGTTTTTTCTTCCACCCCAGCCGGTATTCGAAGTCGCGACCTCTCGCTTGGAGGCAGAGCTTTGAACCACCACGCATCAGAGGTCGTTATGTTAGGATTATTATAGAATCTAGATTGTAAACATACCCTATTTAGAATGACGCGGTATAAAGAAAACCACACCGCTCACCCGACCATTTCACTACTTATAGTCGCTATGTTACTGTGTACTTATATACGTCCATTCACTTCGAGAATATAGGGTTCTACGTCAACGATACTTCCCAGTGCGGGGGCGCGTTCCCCCCCCCCCCCTCCCTTCCTGGGCCCAGGAGGGGTGACGAGGGGGCATAAAACTGCTGACGTCAGGCACAGCAACAAGTGTTGTATAGAATGTCCGATGATTAAATTATTTCAACTGTGAAATATTAACACCAAGTCTAGTTTATTTTTAGGCTTAGCTATAGATTTTCATTACAGAAACCAGGCTATTTCAGTACGATCACGACCCGGGCTGTCGAATCGTGTCTATTATTAAAGGCATATTCACCTTTAATTATTTTCTTATCTATTTTCTTTGTTTAATTCGTTCTTGTTTCTAATTTTCCGCATTCAGTTTACAAAATCTATAATTTAAGAAATACGCTATTTTCAGAAGATATAAACCCTTTTTAGTATATGAATATTCTCATCATTTGACGACCTCTGTGGCGCAGGTGGTGGCGCCGCCTAACATGCGAGAGGTCCCGGGTTCGATCCCCGGCTTGGAGTTTGATTTTTATATTTGTGTGACGTCACTGTTTCTGGTTCCCACGACATATGTATCCTAATGTGGGACCAGAAGCAATGTATGTGCCTGTATGTTAATGTTTATGTTAAAAAATTACAGGCAATACGATACTACTCGAGCACATTTATAAGTTACACTATACGGGGCACGATCTTTGTTGTGTGGAATTTACAGAATGTAACCGAAATATGTTGTCATATCATAGTTCAAGAGGTTGTTAGAGACTGCATTCTGAATAAATTTTACTAGACGACCCGAATGCCCTATCCAGCAGTGACCCTGCCTACGAAGCCTAGGGTCCGGGGTTCGAGTCCCGGTGGGGGCAAATATTTGTTTGATGAGAAGGGATGTTTGTACCCGAGTCATGGTTGTTTATCTATCTAAGTATAATATTTATCTGTATAAGTATGTGTATCGTTGTCTAGTACCCAAGATACAGGGAATCCTAGTTTGGGGCTAGATCAATGTGTGTAAATAGTGTCCAAGGTATTATTATCAGGTATTACTATGAAACGGATTTCATGAGCAAGTTATATTTTGACACATTTTGGGTTAAAAGGCTGACCGATTAGCATACCTGTATATTATCCTCCTGCAGCCCAAGTATTTTTTCTTTATCTAAGAAGTAACGCCCACGGTCCACTGTAAATGATATTTAAACGATATTTATTCATCCAGTACATTCTTAAAGAGGGATAACTAACACTTGTCATCACCAAACAAATGCCTATGTACACATAGAACTCTTCGACAGTCAATTGTAGGCTTTGGCCCGTTTTGAATACAGCAGTTTGGTTAGTTTTCTCAACCATCAGGCAAATTAACTCCTCGTCAAAGTACTGAAAAAAGAAACTTGCTTTGTCAAATTCTTCAGTGTCCTGAGGCAAGTATGACGGCTCTGACAAATTAAGAGTAAAATTTTTTACCGTCCAGCTAGGATTCGTAGATCCGGATTGTGAAGTAGACGGCGTTAGCTAACACCACTTTTCCCGTTTTATATTTTACTATCATGGATTAGGGTTCAAACTCGCGATGCATCCCAAATATTCTCGGTTTTTGAGTAGTTAAGTGTATAAAGGAGATATAATAATTGAGAAAAAATGTATTCTTAGGTATGTATATATGTAAAGGTAACATGCTTGTATTTCCTGTCTAAAAAAACAAATCAAAATTTGTTTTCTTCGGCTCTTTTCCCACATTACTTAACCTCTTTCAGCAATTCCGAACTTCCGCCCTATTTGTTACCGCGAGCTATCCTCATTCTCTCAGTTATTTTGGGCTCAGACTCGATAAAGCCCCTTTCACTTCCTCTCTCTTGGAGTATAAATAAAAACTTATATTGTTACTTGGAGCTGAACAGGTAAAACAGAAACGGAATGTGGCCGAAAGCATTGGCACCACATTTAGATAGGCAACTCAGGTCCTTTATATCGCTATTTATATGTATAACATATTTATAAATTGAATAACAAATGTATAAATATAGGTACCTTATTTTACAAGTACCGTATCTTAGACTAACTTACATATAAACATATTAGATATAGTTACTGTCAAACTGGTGTGTTATGTCCGGGGCTGGTCACTTTTCCACAACTCTGCTAGATATCAGAAAGCGGATAAGGGCAAAGATGTGAAAGAGCAGTACACCTTTATCAGGTACTTTTGAAGCGACGGGGGCAGCGATATTAGGTCCGTAAAAGGGAGATCTCCGCTCCAGGTTGCTACGCCTGGGGACCACTGGTCCAACAGCTGTTGTTCTGACGTTCTATCTAGAATTTCTCTTGCGCGATGCAGGATCCATTGACAATTGTTTCTGCGATTCGAGATGACATCTGTTGACAACTTCTGTCAATTGCTGTGTTTATTTGCTTGACATCCATCTTGTATGTTAGTATGTGGATCGCCTGATAGGTGACGCCACACTTTACTAGAAATTTTAAATTTAAAATCCACGTTGTAGAAATATGTGGGCAACAATTAATTTTAGATCGCCTCAGGGCAAAACACAAATTCCAATTACCTCCAAGAAAATGCCTCTCAAAGGAACCTTATTTGTTATTCTTGCACGTTTTTAATCAAGTTTTCTTAGAAGTTGCGTTTAGGTTGGTGTAGGTCATGTTGTTGAGTGCCTGCGACCTAGTTACTTACTAGGTTCTAACATAGGTCTTCCAGACCGCAGATCAATACGCGAATACTTGGACAACAGGCGGAAAATTAATTATTTTTTATGTCTAAAATTACCACTTTTACCTACAAAGCGGTGATCTACTTCAGTTGAAAATACATAACTATATAAATAATGCTGTGCCTAAATTAAATATTTACATACTACTTACCTATGTACATTTTCACGTTCACGCTCTTTGCAAACTTAGTTAAAGTACAAGGTAGAAACAACGTATATTGATTATTTAAAATATTTGTTTGCTCTTAGACGATACATACACACTGACTGACAGGTCTAACATCCGTCTGTCAATCAGCGGGCTGAATCTCTTCAGCCGTAATAGGTAGATTGTTAAAACTTTCACAGAATGTGTATTTCTGTATTTGTGTTGTTATATTTGTTAATTAACTAAAAAGCTATTTAAAAAATTAAAGGATGGCCCCGTACGAGAGACGTGTATTTCTGCGATGTTTATTGTACGATGTACGGGACCCTATATTCATACCCTACCTGCACTTGACCGACATTTTCATGCATGACTTCTACGAAATGCTGTAAAACTGTCTAGTCTAGTCATACTATAACTACTAAGTTTATTATAGCCACAGCACAAATGTTCAAATATACTTACTTAGTAACAATGTATCACGCTCTAGTGCCGTTCTACCTACGCAGTAACAATGTATCACGCTCTAGTGCCGTTCTACCTACGCAGTAACAATGTATCACGCTCTAGTGCCGTTCTACCTACGCAGTAACAATGTATCACGCTCTAGTGCCGTTCTACCTACGCAGTAACAATGTATCACCCTCTAGTGCCGTTCTACCTACGCAGTAACAATGTATCACGCTCTAGTGCCGTTCTACCTACGCAGTAACAATGTATCACGCTCTAGTGCCGTTCTACCTACGCAGTAACAATGTATCACGCTCTAGTGCCGTTCTACCTACGCAGTAATTCAAACCATAAAATCAAGTAAGAAGGAAAACTTCCCATTGCAATAACAAAGTTAAGCTGGAAACTTATAATTATTCCAGATGTAATGCTAATATTTTTATTCAAGTCTGAATCAACAATTTAGTTATGTACAAAGATATGCTTATCTCTAACAAGTGATACAAGTTGCGTGAATATATTTCACGTTTTTATTTATTTATCTATGCACGTATCATAAACCCTCTTTACTGCGTACAAAAACCGCACGTTACGATCAGCATAATGTTAAACTACTTGGTAAAAACTCATTTCTTATCTGAAAAATTACACATTATGACCATAATGTGTAATTTTTCTACACATTATGAGTTATGACATTCAAATTTCGAACGCCGACGCCCGCCTGCATGCCGCCCCTAGTTTGTCTGTGAAGTTGGTAGTGACATTCAAATTTCGAACGCCGGCGCCCGAAGTTGGTGCTACGGAACAAGCTAAACAACTGCAGAGCCACAATTCCGGTCAAACGTGCGGTTCCTGTACACATCAAAGAGAGCTTATGATATGTGTGTAGATAAACTAGTGTATGCAACTGTACATAATTAGGCATTAAAACTCTCGAGTAATATTATTGTGAAACTCGCCTTCGGCTCTTTTCATAAACCCACTCTCGAGTATTAATGTCCTCCATTATGTAGCAGTTACATAAACTACTATTATACGCCATTGTTATGTGCTCTAAAGTTGATCCAATTTGTTTAGCAGCAATTTGTTGACAGCTTTTTGAATAAAAGTTACTAAAACTCATATCGTTTCAAATTTAATAAAAGCTTATTTTAACGGGACTATTCTTCCCAATGGCTATATTGCCCATTTTTCAGAGGCAGGCAATAAAGGAGTGAAACTACGCAATATCCTGTACAATATTTCGTACAACCATTTAAGTTTTGGACTTAAGGAGACAGAAACACGTTAGTAACCACGTCCCAACCCACAAAAGTTAGCTTAACGTTGAAAGATTGTAAAATGTGGTATTATATTTGGCCGTCTTCCATTTAAAATGTTTGGAGTCTTATTGCTAGAGACAGACGCCAACGGGAGTTTTTCGGTCCACATTACACTGTGGTCTACGGTTTTAGTACAGTCAGCTATACACAACTAAGGGTGCTTACCTAGAGAGGGAGACTTAATGTACCGTGAGGTACGGGCAACCTTGTCTCCATGTTCTTAAAGATACCCGTAGCGATCAGTACCGACAAATCTGCCTTGTTATGGAAATATATGAATTCACAATAAGATAATCTAGTTTAAATACTATTTCGTTAAGCGATTGGATTAATTTGCTTCGAACGTAAAAAAACCTGAACATAGTCTAAGTATATAAAAAAGGAGATACAATAATTTTTATCATAATTGTCATACCTAAATATTCCTCTTTTAGAGCTTCGTATCAATCCTTAAATTTTATCAATTAGCATATTTCCGTTTTTCAGTCAATTCTAAAAAACACCTGATTTTTAGTGTCGCTGGGCGGCCCGATGCTCTTCCGCGCCGCCCTCTACCCGCCAGTTCCGCTACCCCGCCAAAAGACAACGGGCGAATACGGCGCCCCCCACCTCAACAGCCAGAGCTGGACCTTAATTGGTCAACGTAGAAATTGTCTTAAGGCGATGATGGAATAAAAATGCGCTGTCGAGTGGAAGTGAGATGCAATAATTACTCGCGAATAAGAAAAAGCGGGATGCCAATAATGCACTCGCGACTAATCTGAAACATCGTAAGCGCCAATACGTAAAAAAAAAATCATAAAAAATAAACTATTTCAGGGAATTAACTTTCAAATTGAAAATCGTTAGAAATAACAATTGTTCATACATTGCAATTATCACACAGTCATATTCACTTACTACTGCGGTGTAATAGGATAAAACCATAAAGAAAGGGTTGACTTTGTATTTATTTTCTATCGAGAAAATTTTATCCAAACATGTTTTCCAATTAAGAATCTCTAGATTATATAGTCAAATTACATATACCAGAAATTAATTACGATTTGCCCAGTATTTCCTGAAAAACACATGAAAACAGCACCCCATATTTATTTAATCAGCGTCTTAAAAGCTTTCTTAGCGCGGATGGATTATAACACTATCTTGCTATATCTTTGTTGCAATTAGTTGTGACACTTAACACTAAGACAAATGGATGATTAGGTAGAAGTAAAAACTCTTATTAACCGCAGATACACTGACAGTTGCCAAGCCAGTACTAAAGCATTCTCATTTGCAAATGGTTGAGAAAATCAGTTGCCATGGCGGCGGGGACGTTCATGGCTATTCTTACGTTGTTCACCCTTTGTATGCTCATACATGAGGAAATCCTACAAACTAAGTAAAAGAAAACCATACATATTTTTAACATTTACCATAAACTTTATTAGCAAGTTTTTCCACTTTAATGAAGGTATTCAAAAGTCACCTTCCGCGAAATGAAACCCATTGTAGGCTTCTAGGAAGCTAAGGTGCATAATGTATAGGTGTAGCTACTAAAGACGTGCCCTATTCGAGCGTTGCTTTCTTATAAATTAACATACGTATGCCTAATTACTCATTCCCCCTAGACCCACATCTTCATCATCATCATTCTCCGTCCACATCGAGCCACTGCTGGCCTCTGATCATACAGCGCTAATCTTCGAGCTTCTGAAACATACAAAGAAGCAAAAAAATACATAATATAAATTCTTTGTACTCAAACTAATAGTAGTGGAAATAGTTAAACAGAAACATTTATATAAAGGCACATACATTGCTTCTGGCCCCATATTAGAATACCTTGTGTCGTGGGAACCAGCGACATCACACATTAATAAACATCCAAGACCTGTTTTTTTTTATCGCCAGCAGGGGACCGAACCCGGGACCTCTCGCATGGTTGGCGTAGCGACAACCGCAGCGCCACAGAGGTCGTCAAAACTTTACTAAGAAATATTAGTAGTAGCCGTCATAAAATCGCATTTTAGTCATTAGTGCATAAAGTGTTGTCGTCATCTAGACCACAGATTAATAATCTAGACTACGACAATTGAGCCATTCAGCCTGACAGACGAGGTAACTTCATTAAATAAATTTGTTATTTTAATATGTACATTTACTTTAGTTTATTTGAATTCTTTGTTGCATAGAAAAACTAATAAAAACAAGTTTCATTAACAAAAACATTAAAAAATCCAAGTATGACTCGGGCAGCTAAAAATGACAAGCAGAAAATAAAAAAACAAAAATAAAAAATACAGTGGCGGGAAAGGGACTTGTTTTGGACTTTTATTTAGTTTTTTTCTTTGCAAAACTTGTTGTTTTACGAAAGTTAATTAATATGTCGTCAAGTGAAGAGGAAATAATGCTTACGCCTAACACACAAATGGAAACAAAAGCAAAAGGAGTTTTGAACAGATATTGCCACCTAAATCCAAGCAAATTTATTTTAAAACATATGTAAATTTCATGCTCTGGAGAAGCGGCAAACAAGGCAATACATTTTCAGAAGGTGTTTTTTACATTATCACTGTTTCATTTTCTCGAAATCGAAGTGAAAAACAGGGCGGATAACTCGGTCATAAACCCCATTTTACCCACGCGTGTTTTATGCCCCTGTTGTACAATCTACTATTGTTTTAACAGTCGTAGATCTTGCTACAGCGTTATAGCAAATATACAGATAAAATGGTTTTGCATAGAAAATACCTACGTATTTTTAGTCCTTTTGTAAACCTTTTAAAAGAAAAACATTCTACACTTCCTTGAAATAAGATAAGCCTTGTAGATATGGAGCAGCAAATATACCAGTGCAGTACGTACATATGTTTAAAATGACTCTGAATGTAAAACACGACAATTTAACTCAGCATTATCGCCGTTGCACAATATTTAGCGCTGCGTCTCTACTAACCGAAACCTTATCATTGCCTTATCAAACTTATCCAAAGCGACATAGGGACTAAAACCGCAATCTCTGGTGAAACTTACACACAACGCGCCTATACGTAATATGTATGCCACAGTATGGCACAGCTTTCTGAATAAAAGGGGTAAGGGGGCATCTGTGGGGGGAAATGAAGTACGTGGGCGGGGGGCAACCGCTGCAGAAGCGGGGGGTGGGCTGAACGCGGTTCCGAAGTTGCGTTATACTATAGTACTAACCGAGTCTATATTTAGGTCCTTTCAATAGCTGATTGTGTGCTATATTTAAACCGAGCCTCAGGATTTTATGAAAAATACTGCGTGGTTGAGATTTTATTTCGCAAAGTGGTCGAGGGGTTACCTTTGTAAGCCGTTCGAGTCTTCTATTGTATGCCGATATTATACAAAAGTGTAGAGATATCAATATGAGGAAGCACCTGACACTTACAAATACTGTCAAACAAATAAACACAGTTCATGGGCCCAATTCCACTAGCATAGATTTTTCGAAAGTTTGTACTAAAAAGCAGGAAATAGACAACGTAATTAAAAAAAACCGCTAAAAAGCACAGTCAGCAGCAATAGATAAGACTACGTAATTATTGAGATTCGATAAGATAGTGTTACATAATGTGCCTTTCCTTATCCCCTCAATTGCAATATAAGTCATTTTCCCGTTATATAAAGTTTTGAATTTTATTACCATGGCATGCGGTTAAAAATCGCGATGCCTCAAAATGGGGTTGGGTTGGTGGGAAGTTAAATAGGGTCATATTAAAAAAATCGCAATAAATACATAAAGGCTGAACCAAGTTATGGTCAGTATGACAATAATATTTATCTTTACATAGAATGAATGAATGAATGGTGCTGCTCCAGCCAGGCCACGAGGTTTGAAGAGGGCGGAATGGCCTGCTAGGGGAGAGGAAGGGAGAGGGATTTCAATCACTCTTTTGCCTAGGCCTTCAAAAAAAATGCTCTGCATTTGTGTTTTTCTTCATTGTCTTTAAATTGCTCAAGACGTCGTCGGCATTCTTTGACTTGTTTATTTATTTTTTGGTCGGTTGGTCGGCGTCATTTAATAAATTTGGCCTTCTGTAGATTTTCCAACGCGATTCGGTGTTCCCACAATCTAAGGTCTTACTGAAAGGGTTTTTGGACTACTGCTTTCATAACCCCTGTAATAGATTTCCATGGGATGTCGGGCGTGTATTCGTCGTCATTGTCGTCATGTCGTCGTAGTTGTTCTCCCTGAGTTCTTTCATAATACCGTTATGATATTTTACTTCCGTGTCATTCATTTCATCACGTGCTAGGGCAGTGTACGAATACTGTTTATAGTTGAACTTTAAAGCTGTTGTCACTTTGTCCTTAGTTTGAGCTGTTCTCTTTTTTGATTTCATGTGTGTCGTCAATTCTTGGGAACTGGTTTAGTGGGTCTATTTACCCCAGATTATCTTGTGGTCGGAAATATGCAGGTCCTTTGATAAAGTTAACTGTGTGTGACGCATTATTCGAGATACTTATGTGGTCTAGTTGTGATTTTGAGTGATTATACTATGTGACTCGGCATGACTTGCGAGCCCAGATGGTTTCTACTTTTGAATTTTCGCGGGAACGAATATCCATGAGCATTTCTCCGATGATATTTGATGATTTGTGGAGGATGATTTCCTGGATACCTTTGTATTGTCTAGTCTTTAGTGGGCATTAAAGTCACTTAGCATTAATATTTCTGCTTTGTGGTTTTCTTTTTAATTGATCTTTATAAGTTTATCTTTAACGGCCAGTTTAGCCTAGCGAGTAGTGACCCTGCATACGAAGCTGACGGTCCTGGGTTCGAATCGTGGTAAGGGAAAATATTTGTGTGTTGAGCATGAATATTTGTTTCTTAGTCTTCGATATTTTCTATGTATTTACATGAGTATTTATTTTTATTAAATATATTCCCATAACACAAACCTTGTTGAGCACTGGCCTAGTTTGATTTGTGTTAGATTTTCCTCTAATATTTATTATTATTATAATTAAGTTCCCAAAACACTGCTGTTGTGATGCTGGTTGTGCCTGATGGATTCCAGAGATAGTGTTTTGACACGTATGTTCCCGAAGTCATGTTTGCTTCCTGTATATATCACCGTAAGATTATCAAAACCATTCGTTTATAGTGTAACGTTTTCTTTTTCTCGTTAGTTTACAAATTATCGATAAATTGTAAACTGTACCGTACTGCTTACGATATGCCGCGTTAGTTTATAATACAACGTTAAATTGTAAACTGGTGTAAAGTTGAATTGCAAACGAAATACCAGGGCAAACATTGCGGTAGCTTAGGTGAAAGCTCCCGAATAGTCTTCGTGTTAGGTTGACATGCAAGAACAAAATAAACATAAATTCCAAACCCTGTCGGCCTGGTTTGCAATGTGTCGATAGTTTACAAACTAACGCGTTAGTTTATAAACTACTGGTTTTGACAATCTTACGGTGACATTTACAAGTTATGTGTATGTTTCTGTTAGTAAATTCAGCAATGCTGAGTCTTTTAGGTATTTCGGCGCATCCTAACGTTGTAAGTAGCAATGCGCATACGCTCGTATTTGACTTTTGGTTTAATATGGGGCTGTTTCGGATCATCGTAAATCCGGTGTAGTCCGGGAAGTCTTCTATTGATAGATCCTGAGGAGGTCATGGGTGTTGCATTAAGTATCGCGGAAGGTATTGTGTTATCAGCTTGGCTCTATGGCTTTGTCCGTGGGTATATTTTGTGATTCAAGCAAATATCCGCTATCGTAGTGGCTTCCTGTGAAGTTAAGGATGATTCCCACTGCATCCGCTTCTCCCACTGTGGTCACTGGACCAATGTAGAGTAGAGGCAAAAAATTACGTTTTCTAAACATTTGCTAATATATACAAAAATAAAGATTAATTAATTGAATTGAATATCCAGTTATTTACGTCTCGTACTGCCAGTTGCTTCCCCATATTGACTCGCATGCAGTAACCGCCATTTTAATTTAAACTTTCTGAATAAATAAATTGTAATTAAATCAATGGAAGCAACGCCTGAGATAACGAAGCTTACGTCGCGTTATTATTAGTTATATTTTTATCTGAAGGGCTGTAAATAATTTACACCTGACGTTAAAATAATCGCATATCCGTACTACTACGAGCATCAGAGATAACTCCAGAGGTTGTTTAGCACTTGAACGTACAATCGAACCATCTGAATCATGACCCACCATAAGCTTATTTTGCTAAACCCCTTAAATGCAAGTAGGTCGAAATTCGCTTGAAGGTTTATTTCCTTGGTAACGAACTTGTTGTCATTTGATTAGACACTGACATTTAGATAGATCTTACAAGTTTGAAAGTTTCAAACGAATTATCAGGCAAATGGGTCATGATTCAGTTGGTTCGATTGTACATCGGGGTACCTGTACTGTAATATCGCAGGCCGACTTGCACCAGACCTTTGCCAGCCGCTGAATACAGTTTAGAAACAACCTAAATACGCCACGGCTGTGGGAATCTAGCTGACAGGCAATATCTTTGCCGTGCTTGACTAGGCTTGACCATGTTGTAATTAACTTGTGTCCTTTAGTCGCCAGAATTTTAAAAATAAGTTTTATTGGTTAAGTTTTCGGAGAAAGACTTGAGGAAAAATATTGAAAACATCTTACATATGTACCTGACGAATAAATAAATGTTGGTTACATACAATATTGCGAAGCCTTCGACAAAGTACACATCAAAAAGTGTGTTGTTTACAAACAAAATTGCGCCTTGTTTATAAAAGTTAAACGTAATGCAAATAATTACAAATAAGAACTTACAGGTATCCAAGTAAACTCTGACATCGTGTGACGGGATCTTGGGCTCAAACAGAAGCGGGGGATGAAGATTGGTGGACATGACCAGCTAGGATGAGCTGGAATTACCGATTTATGTCAAGAGTGGCTATGCTATAACAGATTTTCCTTAGTTCTGTGGCCTTAAGATTAAACCCAATTCCTTTTCTAACATCTTCATCAGGTGACACTCAACGAAAAGCCCAGTAAGCCTAAAAATGCTAGGAGTCAGTATGTAGACAAAATCTCCAGAGGGACTACTTTTTTCTGATGACGGTGCCATCTCTGGTGAAATAAGTGTATTTTTGGCACATGGTCTATGAGATTTTGCTTCAATCTGAAGCAGATATTATCAGATCCAAAATTTGCAGATGTTTCATTCAACAAAAGTATATATATTATATATATATGTATATTATGATCCAAATATCTTGTCAAGTACTACCCAGCGCGCAATGTTGTAGGTGACCGACCATACTACTTCATCGATAGTTTCGCAGTGTTGGTGAAAAACAACATAGTAACAATCACCTTTTTAGGGTTCCGTACCCGAAGGGTTCCAAACGGGACCCTATTACTAAGACTCCGCTGTCCGTCCGTCCGTCTGTCACCAGGCTGTATCTCACGAACCGTGATAGTTAGACAGTTGAAATTTTCACAGATGATGTATTTATGTTGCCGCTATAATAAAAAATTCTAAAAAACAGGATAAAAGAAATTTTTAAGGGGGCTCCCATACAACAATTCTTTCAATACCACATACAAACTTATGGATGTACCTGGTTACGTACATGGAGTGTGAAAGTAACCGCACCAACAACTTTGTAAACAATATTTTGCTGTATAAAATCCAAACTATTCACTCCACACCATCGCTTCCATTGAACGGTGGTACGGAACCCTTCGTGCGCGATTTAGACTCGCACTTGACCAGTTTTTTTATTATTTGTGATTGAAATGAAATAGTTTGCACAAGAATCCATAATATTACTGTTTATAAGACAATTCTAATGCAATTTATTCTAAAACAGAATGTATGATGGTGTTATAACATAATGCTGAGACAGACGCCATTTATAAGGATAGTGACACACCACAACTATCATTTCATTTCATATCATGTGTCATTGCCATTTTTCATATCTGTGTTTTGATTCTTTGTTGTAATTGTAGCGTGTTCACAGTCCTTATAATAAATGTAAAGAACATTTATTATAAGGACTGTGAACACACTACACTTCTTTCTTATTTCTTCTTTCTTCTTTCTTGTTTCTTGTTTCTTGTTTCTTGTTTCTTGTTTCTTGTTTCTTGTTTCTTGTTTCTTGTTTCTTGTTTCTTGTTTCTTGTTTCTTGTTTCTTGTTTCTTGTTTCTTGTTTCTTGTTTCTTGTTTCTTGTTTCTTGTTTCTTGTTTCTTGTTTCTTGTTTCTTGTTTCTTGTTTCTTGTTTTTTGTTTCTTGTTTCTTGTTTCTTGTTTCTTGTTTCTTGTTTCTTGTTTCTTGTTTCTTGTTTCTTGTTTCTTGTTTCTTGTTTCTTGTTTCTTGTTTCTTGTTTCTTGTTTCTTGTTTCTTGTTTCTTGTTTCTTGTTTCTTGTTTCTTGTTTCTTGTTTCTTGTTTCTTGTTTCTTGTTTCTTGTTTCTTGTTTCTTGTTTCTTGTTTCTTGTTTCTTGTTTCTTGTTTCTTGTTTCTTTTTATAATTTAATTCAAATTAAATCGGAAATTCGGTTGCGGTGCATATTTTTTCATGTTTCATTTCGTATTCGCTATGAAATCTACCACAAAAGTCTACATAACAATTATGAGGAGTCGTTCAGGATAGTCGCTGCGAATTAAAGAGATACAAATGTGAATTAAAGATATGTAAATGTAATAAAAAGTCTGCAAGTCGACCGTAGATTGACAATTGTTTTGATTGGCATATATTTTTAAGGCTACAATTTAAATCGAACATTAAAAAAAGTCTAACCTAGACTCGTCGCATGGTTATCCGAAATACAAACTGAGCAATTGTTTCACTAACTGAGCCAGAAATTCTGAAACTTCCTATTCTGGGAGCTTAATATACGCTTGCAATGCCCTGAATTTGAGCCCCTTTTTCGATGACTTTCAAGGTGTCAATATTAGAAAATACAGGTTCACGGATATCTTCAAGTACACTCTAGTTGAAAATGTCGCGAGTTGACAGAACAGAGAGTTGAAATTTGCAGCATATATAGAAAATATTTAGAGAATACGAAATTACAGATTTCTAGCTGTAGTGGTTTCGATAAAAAAAAATATATAAATTTTATCTATCTAGATGATATTTTCTATGACTTTCAAGGTGTCAATATTCAAAAATACAGGTTCACGGATATCTTCAAGAACACTCTAGTTGAAAATGTCGCGAGTTGACAGAGCAGAGAGTTAAAATTTGCAGCATATATAGAAAAGGTTTTGAGAATACGAAATTACAGATTTCTAGCTCTAGAGGTTTCGATAAAAATATATATATATAAATTTTATCTATCTAGATGATATTGTTGTGTAAATGGTTTTTATTTTTTTTCTCGCAAACTACGTAAGTTAGAGAAGTTCTGATTGCATATTCTCGGAATTTGCACTGCTGGTGTTTTATTGCGTTTTTTTCGAAAACCGCTCGAGCACAAATTCTGAAATTTCGTATTCTGGGAGCTCAAAATAAGCTCAAAATCCCCTGAATTTGAGCCCCGTTTTCTATGACTTTGTACTGCTAACTTCACAGAGCTACAGGATCTGGAGCGACTTGTAGCTTAGTCAGTGTATTTTAGTAGAATAGTCAGTTCACACAGTAATTTGAAGCGTTTGTCTGTCTTCTGTCTGTGGCACCCTAGCAAACGGATGGACGGCTTATTGGGTCTTCCTACAAAAAAATACTCCTGTTCAACCCTTGTCTAAAGACAAAAATGTAAAGGATTTGACGTTTGTTTTGAATTTAAACTATGTGTAACATTTTTTGAAGTGACACGGTTAATGTTTTAAGCCCACATAACAATATAAAACTTATAACACCTCTTTTGTCATCGAGGGCTGAGAACTTTAATTTTAAAATAAGCTTTTTTTTTTTTTCGTTTATTCAAAATCATAAATTTACAATTTAATTAAGTTTTTCCACTCTCAAAGACCTTCTGGTCTATCTGGAGTGGTGAGATCGTTCTTAGTGTAGTAAAGTTTTAGTTTAAACAAATATTTCTTATTTTCTATGTAACTATTTATAAGGCTTTTGGGTAAGTCATTACTAATATCTGGTAGCATGTACTCCCAAGTCCGCATACCGTATACATTATTATACTTAGGTAGTCTATATGTTTTATAGTAAGATAAGTTTCTCATACCAGCTGGTCTGTTCTGAGTCTGTAAGTATTTTAATTTATTATATTCTTCATTTAGGATGGCAAATTTTGTTTTGTTGAAGACATTCATTATGTTACAATGGTTGAATAAGCCAGTATAATTTATTTCATTTTTAAATTTTTCTTTATTTTTTTTTGTTACCATGAGTTTTAGTAGGATAGTTTGTAATTTTTGAATGCCCTCAACATGAGATTTGTAGGTTCTGCCATTACTACTTAGGGCCAATGAAGTACACTCATCGGTGATTTAAGATTTTTTTGCTAATTATTTGTGTTGTGTGTCATTAACGCCTTTTATTAAAATAAACCCAGGGTTAAAACCCCAGACGAAAAAAGCCACAAAATAAGTTAGTCTGCCTCTGTGTGTCTTTCACTGGCACCCTAGCGGTCCAACGCGTGGACAGATTTAAATGCAGTTTGCTGTAAATGGTAGTACAGTTCTGTTTTATTAAAATCGGTTCAGTGGTTTGAAAGTAATAAGCTTAACAAGGAAAGAAGTCAGCCAAATTTTAGAATTTATGTTTTATTTAATGTGTGTTATATTTTTTTATTCATTTATAGTTATTGACGTCTCCAGGCACGTTATACACTGCGACGGGTATTATTTATTAAAAAATAATAACAATCAAAGGCTCACATGAAAAACCTTTGTATTATTATGATAGAGGTGCAGGTGTTTTAACCGGGGGATCTCACAGTCCCGCACAGTACTCCAGGTAGTGCTACTAAAAAGCAACAAGTCAATACTAAAACATCCAGGTTCTTGAAATAAAATCAATAACATCTATAAAAACGCGTGACATTGGCTAATTAAGCTTTTTTTTAAGAAACTACGTACCACGTGCCGAAGCCTCTGCGATTGGAATCCGTCATTTTTTCTAGGAAAACAGGATATATTTTTCCTAGCCCTTTTCCTGCTATGAGACGTTGAGGCTCGGAGACGTTAATGCACAAGTGACGACTCAAAGTTTGACGAACATTCAAAATAATGATGCCTGCTTGCTTGCATTGCTCGAGAAATGACAACACATATGAGCATTTAAGCAAAGCTTAATGTGAGCAGCCGTCTATGTATTCGGTTATTATTCATTTCCTGTCATGTTTTTCCCCTTACTTGAATACTTTATTGCACAAAACATACGTTACAGACGCATAAAAATGGAAAATATATGTACAAAGTTGACCCCCTCTACCTACAAGCTATCCAGAGTATTATGTAATGAAACCAATAAGGTTTTCTTTTCTTTGACTGTCATGAAATCTCTATCTCATGAATCCCAACCAATTGGAGTTATAAAGTTTTGCGATGTTTTCTACCAATATTAGAAGGCCTGTATGTATGTCAAAATACCTATTACCTTGAGGGACGCCAAAGAAAGTTCTACAAAGACCAAATTAGTGACTTAATAAAGAAGAAATTAATTAATCTATGAAGAATCCGTAACCAGCGATTTTGTATGAAAATAATTATGAATGTTGAAGTGGCGAGAGATGTATGCCAAGATCGTAGCAAGTGGAGTTCTTTAATCTCTGCCTACCCCTCTGCCGGGAAAAAGGCGAGAGCATATTTATGAGGACGTATTAAACCCTTCCTTGGATATATTAATTCAATAGTACACACCTCACAGCACCCATCATACAAAGCGATTGCAATTGAACTGCATCGAGACGGGCAGGCGCCGGTGTGTCATCGACCCCATGTTTGTGACTTCCGTGTGCCTGACGATGCATTTCGGCACCCCTCCCCCCTTCACCCCGAGGGGAGGGGCTCCTGACAAGTTGCCACAAACCGTCGAACTGGTGCTGGCTAGCTTTTAAGGGGAAGTACTCACAACTGACGGAAGACAGAGAGAGGTGACCAAGATATAACCTATTTATGGCTTAGGAAAGTTGTCCACGCGTCTGCCCATGTCTCGTTGCTTGTTTTCTACTCCCATTGTTAATACAAAGGGCTAAGAAGATATGAGATATTTGAAACTGTCATTATTTTGTTACTTTCCAGCTCTCTAACATTACATAAATGACAAGAGAGCCTGGTGCAGAGGTGGGGAGCACTTACTCACCACATAACTCTGCTTAGCTTATAACTCAGAAAATGTGTGCGGAAAATTTTAAAGCAGAAAGTTTAACTTCGGAACTTTGTTTGGACTAGTTAGGAGACAAATGTACTAAAAGTCCTCACCCGTCTGAGGTGAGCCCTTGGGGGGCCAAAGAAGGTCCCTTTTTTAGTTTTTTGCTTACATCACAAACGAATTGTCATAGGAAATTTTGCCGTACTATATAATGAAAGCCGATAAAGTTCTTTACAACTTTGATTCTATAGACTTTTTACCAATTCCCAATCCATTATGAGCTCGAAACAATTCAACTGTAGATGACGAATTAGAATATGTTTGTCACCGTAAGAGTCAAAACCTTTAGTTGATAATCTAACGCGTTAGCTGATCAATTATCGACAGAAAATAAACCAGACCGACAGGGTTTAGAATGTACATTACCATTGTTCTTACATGTCAACCTAACACAAAAACTATTCAGTCTTCACCTAAGCTACTGCAGTGTTTGCCCTGGTATTTAGTTCGGAATTCCAGTTTAAACCAGTTTACTACATACATATATACATACATATGCTCACGCCTTTTAAACATACTACCCAAGTATATAAAACTTATTCACTTGTTCCACTTGTTCATAATCAATCATAATCACGCATTCAGTTACTTCTTCATCCTTTTCTAAAACCATGACCTTCGTTTTACTGACATTCACTTTCATTCTCTTAAGTGATTCGTTCATGAGAGTTACCATCTCCTGCAACTCACCCACCGACGATGCAAGAATAACTTGATCATCGGCATATAAGAGTTTCATAATAATATCACTCGAGAGTTTTAATGCCTAATTATGTACAATTACATACACTAGTTTATCTACACATATATCATAAGCTCTCTTTGATGTGTGCAGGAACCGCATGTTCGACCGGCATTGTGGCATTGATATTTTCTCTGCACTTGTTTAGCTTGTTCAGTAGTACCAACTTCATAGACAAACTAGGGGCGGCACGCAGGCGGGCGTCGGCGTTCGAAATTTGAATGTCATAACATGTCGAAAATTGACACATTATGGTCATAATGTTTCAATATTCAGATAAGAAATAAGTTTTTACCAAGTAGTATACTGGACATTATGCTGGTCGTAACGTGCGGTTTTTGGACGCAGTAAAGAGGGTTTATGATACGTGTGTAGATAAAAGTATATATAAAATTGTAGAGAATTTTATCAGTTTTCATAATGTGGTACTAAAAAATCCATGAAGCACCTTTCTTGCGATGTAAAGCTAAGAAACACCAATGTGCCGGCACATACGCCCGCCACAGATATGCGGAAATATCTATTTCCACGTAATGTTAAGATAAGTTGACGACCGTCACAGATAAGGTATATTTATATTCATCACGTAGTTTTGTAGTAAGTTGTATATAAGCTTAGTATATCCTATAATAAAGTAGTCTAGTCTAGTTTAGTCTCGTATTTGCGCGCATCTCAAGCCTTTTACTTTACTCCCGAAGATGTCATTCTCCTTATAATTGACTCTGGCAAAACCAACACGGGAGTTTCTTTGTGTTCCGTTCCGAAGTCAAACAATTTATTGTGAAAGTCGTTCAAAATCAGTTCTGTCCAGTGGACGGAAAACCGTGGAGCACAACGAGAGAAAAAATAGAGCCCATGATTTTTTAGCGGTACAAAATTTTCGGAACTTTATAAAATCAGAACCTATTTTAAAACATCATTAATCATGTCCTATCCTCACAAAATTTTGTACACCTTTCGATTACACTCTGAATTGTATTTGAGGCCAGGAGCTAATACCCTTAACTCCGTACGTTGCCGTAGGTTGTGCACTTCTAACTTCAGTATATGAAATATTGACTTCTTCTATCTTGGTTTACTTTGCAATGTTCGCATATTTAGTTAGAATATATTGTGAGCCTGAATAATGTTGTAAAAGTTTCAGTGGTTTACGGGTTCCAGTGTACTACATTATTGACTTATATGTTCAAAGAAAAAGATGGTTTTAAATGGATGTCGAATAAAAATTGACAGGAATTTAATTAAATGAAACAGAGAAATATATTTGAATTGAATTTTAGTTCTTTAGGACTTTGTGATACCTATCTATGTACATATATACCTACTTATATCCTGCAAATGGGTACTATTCAAAATAATGACCGTGAATCTAGTTTTTGATTCACAAAAATACTGATTACGCGAAAAACTGAGCGAGACTCGAAATACTAATTTAACACGCGACATAATTACTGAATTTCAGGACTACACATATGAAAAATAGCAACATAGAAACCTAAACGAGCGTTGAATTTTGTTGTTCTTACATATTCAACTTAACACGAAGGATAAAGGAAGCTTCGCTTCGCTCACCGCCTTTATCCTTTACCAACCCTGACTCACCACTTCGCCTAAACAATCTTTATTTAGCCTCTAAGCGTTGGCTCAACCATTCCGTAATTATGTCGCGCAATTCATTAATTTGGTCGTGCAATTCAGTATTTCTTTCTAAATTAGTTTTAAATTAGTTTTTTATTTGCTATTTTTATTATTTCCTTAGGTAAATTACTTACTTTTAAAAACGTCATTGCCGTTTGAGCAGTTCAAAATTCATGTTAAAACTAGTTTATCTAAAAAGGGATACTACGGTATTCAAGATTACTTAAATGAATATCAATCTAACTTAACATAGAACTTTCTTAGGCTAAGATGCATATTAGAGAATAAAATATATTAGTTTTGTACTATTTCAGCGAACCCTATTTTTAAAAGAGGTCTAAAAATCAATCTGTGGGATTTTCTATGCCCTGCTTCTCCCACCGTGGCCCCACGCAGATTGCATGTGAAAAAATATGTGTAATAAGGTTATTTGTAAATATCTGCTTTGACTTTGACTTTAACGTCGCCTTTACTACTAGCTACACTTTTTCTTTTCCTATTCAATATTCAAACCGTGATTGTAAGGCACTGCTTCATCGCCTAACGTACTCAGAATATCTAGGAATATTGTGTTCTCTCCATGCATGCACTCTACAAATAGAATAGCCTCAATAATATGGTTCCATTTTCCACTTATTCATGCAGAAACTGACGTAAAAGGTGATCCCAGAAGGCTTCAATTTATAACAGGTGAGTAGGAGGTAAGACTACAGCACGGCCACTGCGTCTGTCTACAACTTAGAAAGGTAATAACTAGAGACCGATTGAAGGTATACGGCTTAGGTTTCGATTTGGGCCAAATTTTTCTAAGTTCAAAAATACACGTAATAGAAAAACATTCATTACGATAGGTACCTAATTACGATGTCCAAGATATTTATGGCTTGTTTCAAGAAGTCCTGCTAAGCTCTGTGTGACGGATTCATCTGTCATTTTACATACAAAATATAGGATTTATCGGCACTTCTTGAAACAGGCCCTAAACCTCTTTAAGTTTGAGGAAAAAAAAACACTATATTAAAAAGTTTCTGTTTTGGTTTCGGCGGGAACTAGGACAGAAGCCGGTTCAATTTCCCTGAAAATCCCATTTCGGTGGGTAACCAGCAATAACCTTAGGACGCCGTTGTGACGTCTGCACAGATGTTTCAGGCACACAGGCATATGGGTCAAAATCAGAGAGGTTGACATTTTAGGTTTTCAAATATCTGAGAAATCAATATTTTTTTAGAAGAAAACTAACAAGAGCAGTATGTTGTATCAAATACCATTTAACTTTTCTGTGAAGAGGCGCGCCCAAAATACTATAATTTTCGAATTATACCTGTTAATAAGAAAAATGGCAGAGTCATAGGTCATTTCGGGAACACTTTTATTATTTTTTTATCAATAATATTAACCAACCTATTTTAAAATCTCCTTCAACGATTTGTAATAAACCTGTTTCTAAATAAGAAAATGTTGTTATTTTGTATATCTTTATAATTAAAATACTCATTTTTGATATTCATGTCCATACATTTACAATTGGTGTGAATTCTGATCCTTGATTTCAATTTATTGCATAAATTCTTGCACTACTTTTTTTATTTATGACATAAATACAATTGTTCTATAGGCTATTTTATGTTGTAATGCAATATTAAATTATAACTTTACTAATTAGTGATATAATTACCTTTTTGTGGCGTTCCCGAAAATGATGGGGGTGTTCCCGAAATGACAGTGCAGTTCCCACAATGACGTTAACGTTCTCTGAATGACCATAACACTCTGTTTTTGGAATACATAACGTTTTTAAATAAAACCCATACACAGTATTATACTTCTCCTTATTGTATTAAGGTAACGAGTTACATGAGTATCAACATTAAATCTTAATAACTAATAAACTTTGTAGTTTTAATCAACAAAAACGTATTAGGAAAAAATGCACTTCTATCATTGCGTCAATCACATCACAGGCTCTAAGCCCTGGTTAAAGATGTTTGTTTTAAATTTAGCTGTTTTAAATTAAACAGGCATTAGACATAACATGCATAATCAAAAAATATCACGAAGTATTTCAGTATTTGTACTTAAAGAGTAATTGTACTTAAAGTCTCACAGTTCCACACGAATACTATCAATATGACAAAAACAAAACAGAAAAATCAATAGACATAACAATGCTTAAAATACAGTTTTAAACATTGTGATAAAAAATAAACAGTCAGTCTTTACCTTAAAGGCATAACATTATTACTTACTACTTGCACAATTAAATAACATCTACATATCACAAAGTAACTTGAGTATCAAAGTATAGCTTAAAGTCTATCACTATCTTACTTTTCGAATATGTCTATATTTTCATCAAAACAATAAAGGCTACGACTCCCTTTTTTCTGCAATTTTGGTGCGGGTAAAACTTTAACGACTTCATCATAGGAGATATATAAAATATCGTTTTGTTCAATTTTGAATATGTTTGCTGACTCCCGTTGATTACGGAGAAAGGTGACTTTTATTTCGCCATCTTCATCAACGGAGGTGTCAGCAACCGCAACGTACCTATAACTATAATTTTTGTTTTCAATTGGAACATTTACTAGCATAAATGTCTTTGGGCATATCATGCTTGGATGTAAGTCCTCGTTGTTATTTCCGTACGATGTACCAGCACCAAGATCGTTATTCTTTCCATGAAGTCGGTCTGAAACAGTCTGAAGATTTTCATCATCTGAAGTATCTGATCCGTATACGGCGTGGTAAATACTTTCCCTATTGACATAAAGAGGATTCAGACACTCTGGATCTATATCTTTCTCTAAATCCATAATTTCAGACGGTTCTGCACTTTCTCTACCTCTATCTTCGACTGAAAATGCCTGAATTTTAATTTCTCGCAACAACTTTGCACACTGATATAGGAGTATGGAGACATCAGAGGCTTTCTGCCAGACAATCTTAGTTACATTCATGATTCCGGGGATCGCATCTATCTTTTTAGGTATTTTGTTTTTGGCTGCAACTATTTCTTCGTCGGTGACTTCGTGGAGTGAAACAGTTGAATTTTTTAAAACACGGACAAAATGTGCAGCTGCGTTGACATCGGTTCCTCGCAACACGTGTTTATCAGCAGATCTTTTTAATGCTCCTCCTACACCATCCATTGGCCCTTTACCGTGACCTGGTTCACTGTATGTCCATGTGGAAGTAGTTATTTGCGGAAATTGCTCTATTAAGGTTTTAATCCATAAGTAAATGTTAGTGTGGTTTCGATATTGGGATGTGGGCCCGTCTGAGAATACGTGTAGGGTGTTTACGTGAGGTCTGGTACTTAATAATTTCTTTAGCGTTGATTGCAGATGACCCCATACAGCATGAGCCTGATGGTCCAAATTGTCGCTCACAGTGCTAATGGAACAGTTTCTGAAGACTTATCTGTTTTGGCATACAAAGCGCCTGTGTGGATCGATAATTGGCCTTTTGAAGCTCCGAATCTGATTGATTGAATCTCTTTCCCATATTTTGTCATATAGTTTTCAGCGAAGTCAATTTGAATCATTATCTCTGTTTCTTTCAAATTATCTTTTAGTTCCGTTTTGGCGTTTAAATTTTCGCTTATTCCATAGAGATGTTTTTTCATTGAAGGAATATCCTCAGCCAGACTTTCTCAAATCATTCACTGTGCTTGTGATCGTAACTTTTTTGGTGAGTTTGACGGTTTTATTCTCCCCTTTTATCATTCGGTCTTCTTTTGTTACTTGCCACTGAAAATATTGGACGGTATCTTCATTACTCTCCAATCCCAATTTGATCTCTTTGCAGTCACCACACAAACCAAACTTGCAATCATAGCATTCAATGTCACAACTGTACGCTTTTATACATTGAGAGGTAGTACTGTGCGGCATCTCTCCTAGGCGGTTCAGTTTGCTCAATTTGTATTCAAAATTTTCGTGCCTCACACAAAGACAAGTATCTCTATCCCTTTTTGTAGGTTGCACTACCCAATAAGGCTTTTCTCTCAAAAGTGTGGAATAGGATACTCGAATTCCAGTCTCAGCACAGAATTGGGGATGCAAGTTTTTAACAGTTTCTAGAAGCAACCGCTTTTGTTTTTCTCCCTTGAGGCAATCCTTTTTACCAGGACACATTCTGCTGACATCATCCCGTTCAAAAAACTTATGAATTTCTTCACGGATCTGATTATTCACCAAAAATGTTGGATGCCTTCGATCAGATGTTAAAATATTGGCATTGTTCTTATTGTTGCGGAGAAATTGTTTGGCCATATTATCCATACGGTATTTCTTGATACGGTTGCCACTGACGCACTTTTGGAACGCCTCCCGCTGTTTAGAATTTTTTGGTAATTTCTCAGCAGTGTCTTTTAACTGAGATTTCAAAACCTCTCCAAATAGTAGATGTCTACGAACTTGCGGAGTAACCAAACATTCTCTTGTCAATTCATCAACTTTGCGAGTTGGCGTATCATCAGCCCTCTTTTGTGATATTTTTTCTTCCCGTCTTTTGCTTCTTTGTACCCTTTTTCGTAACTGATCTATTGTTTTTTGCATGTCTTGTATTTTATGTTTCTGTTTTTTAATGGTTTTATAAGCCCGCGTTCTGTCTTTTTTTACTTGTTTTCTTCCTGATATCTTCTTCAACACCGGCGCATGATTTTCCATTTCGTTTTCTGAATCTGGAGGGCTGTCAGCTAATGCATTAGCCAACATCTTTTTTTTCTGTCTATACTTTTTAGAATTTTTTTTCCACGTCTTTCTCTGTTTTTTCTTCTCTTTTTCAGTCATACTACTAACAGTCTTCAGTTTATTTTCAGCTTTCTTTCTTTGGTAATATTCTTTATCTTTCAGTCTCTTCATCTCTTTTTGTTCAGGTGTCATTTTATCCAAAAACTTGCGCTTCCTTGCATTAGCCAATTCGCGTTGTCTTTTATAGGCTAAACTTTCCTGTTTATTTCGTTTTTTAGACTTTTTTTTCTCTTCATTTTTACTGTTGTTCATACTCGCACCAAATGGAATACCTAAAAACAATTTTTTATGGTAAAAGACTTTTAAAATCATTTTGAAAGTATGATTTTGTTCACAAATTATCATTTCGGGAACTCTTGTATCATTACGGGAACGCCAGCCTCATTTCGGGAACGCCCGTCATATACGAGAACGTTGCCGAAATGACCGTTCCCGAAATGATTATTCGATAAATAATTTCACGTCACGCTTGATGCCGCCATCTTAGATATTGGTTTTAGAGGTTATGACTGCATGAGCTGTAACAGTTATAAGAATATGGCAAAAAGTATGCAAATTTTCTAGAAACTAATTAGCAAACAGCGTTCCCGTAAAGACAGGGAATAAAGGTACCCTTCACAGATATGAAATTCAACGGTACTTACCAACAAAAACAATTGTTTTCTCCCGAGAACGCAACACACACCGGTTGCTGTGAGTAGCTAACTTCACACTGATGCTTCCTAACGCCACCTAGTGTACGTTGTTTTAATTATATCGACCGATTTCAACCGCGTTCACTAGATGATTCCATAAACGTCGGTCAGCATGGATTTGCCAAAATATGAAAAAATAAAATTGAATGAATTTTATTTATAGCTGCATTATTAATTTCAATAATTTTCGAAGCTAATATTAAAATATGTATTTTTTTTAGTGGTGATTACAACCTTTTTTTACTTGTCTGAACTGTTAAACTTGGTATACGGACGCGATCCCGGAATGATATTTTAGGGTAGTTTTTCTTTATAATCACGTAAATTTTTATCTAAGACACATGATATTTTATGTGCCATGTAATTATGCACAGTACCTTCATTTTGAAATCAATATTTTGGTAGTATGACGATATTTTCTTAGGTTTTTTTTTGTCGGAAGCATAATGTCAACCTCTCTGATTTTGACCCATATACATTGGTTCTAGATCAACACTCTATGTCGTGGGAAATAGTGACGACACAGACATGTGAACATCCGAGACCTGTTTTTTTTTCTTTTTCCTCAGCCGGGATTCGAACCCGGGACCTCTCGCCTGGGAAGCCCAGCCTCCATCGCAATACCACAGAGGTCGTCGCAGACCAAGTGCATTGTAGCTCCACGTTCATACATTATTTATGATGTTATGTTTAACAAGCGAACTTCCCCTCTGATTAAAACAAACAGCAACATGTTGCATTTCAAGCTGCTTGCGACTTATTGTAATGCCACCTCCCTAATGCCGCAAGTAACCGGCACAGTTTATTTGATGGATACATACAGGCACATACATTGCTTCTGGCCCCACACTAGGACACCCTGTGTCGTGGCAACCAGAAACAGCGACGACACACACATATAAACTTCCAAGACCTGTGGATTTTTTTTCTTTACCCCCAGCCGGGGATCGAACCCGGGACCTCTCGCATGGTAGGCAAAGCCACAACCGCTGCGCCACAGAGGTCGTCGATTAGGGTCTTTATAAGGTGAGCTTTTGAAATCTGTCGGCTATTTGTCACGCTCATCACGGTCTCCCTATTATCAAAAACGTGAAGTCAAGCGATAAAACAAGCTACGTCACCATGCTATTTTGATATTACCGTTAATGGTAACAGAGCGTTCTGACGTTCCTCGAATCAAGTACGTAATCCTTGAAAACCTTGCATCGTATTCCGACTATATAGTCCGACGATATATTCCGACTATTCAGTCGGAACCATTAGTATATACTAATGGTTCCGACTGAATATCAGCGCTGTAGCTCTGCTGTAGCATTATATTTCACCGACGAAATAGAGTACATCATCATCTATTCTCTTTTATGTACTTATGTGTTTTCTTCCATAACTTCATGCCACTTTTCTGACATAGAAACTTTCCTTTTGATGTACTTGTGGGTTGTCTATGTCTATTTCTTTAACCGTGACTGCACTAATGCGGACGTCAGCGCCGATGAGGGACTGCGAGTATGGTCTTTTGATACAGTTGAGCGACTGTAACCCAAAGTTTTCAAGGCTCTAGAAACGTCGTGTGAATACAGGTGATTGGTTATTCGATGCCATATGTTGTGAAGGGTTAAATAGAGTAAATTTTAAGCAAATTTAACCCTAAAGAAAACCCTACCGTTGCTGATAGCTAATCAAACAAGGAAGTTTATGAATCAATTTGTACGCTCAGTTCCGTAATTTCGTAATTCGACATAATGGCCGAAATAAGATTGAAAATTATGAGAGCATAATGTAAAAACATTAAGCTATTCCACAAAATCATAGATGTATAAGCTAACAAACGACAGTCAAAAATTACCCAAATTAGTTTAGTTTTTCGTACTTTCTAATAATAATAACTTTATGATAAATTTTGGGAAAACATCAAAAAAATTAAAACCTAAATTACTCGAAATCCATTGATTTTCGGATAGGTTATTTTAGAGTTAAAACTTTCTGGATATGGACTTTACTTTAACCCCTTAAAATATATGTATCGAATCACCAATCACCCTGTATCTGTACTTCTGAAGGGGTTATTACATTACTGAGCTAAATTGTAGACAAATGCAGGCTCTTGTTGATCACACCCTGTGTATTTCGAGATGTCTTTCTGAACAACTTTTACTGTGACTATATGGACTATTAAATACCTGGCTGTATGCACTGAAAAAAATTAATAACAAAACTTTTTTGGTTATCGCCTTTTTAACCATACTTCATTTAGTCGTCAGTAAACTTAATTTGAAATAATTAAAGTGGTTTATTTACGAAGCACAAAACTGGTTTGGTTATTTTCAGTTCGGTTGTTTAATAGCTAAGATTTAGTCATGTTTAACCTTAATGAAGTAAACAAATTGGATTGGTAACTTGCAACAATACATGTTTACTTAGTTTATACTAATTCTAAGACTATTCGTTACTAAAGGCTTGCTGAACTATCAAACAATTATTATTGTTAATCACTAAACAAACATCTTGTTCCTATTATCTCAATTAAGTTTGTTATTTTTTACACACAAAACTGCAATTCAACAAAACTTATGTAATTAACAACAAACTAATATGTTGAACTAAACATAGCGTTATCCACTGCTAGCCGTATTTTGATTGTTTACAACCAAACACTTTTGTTTACGGGATGACGAACTACCAACAGTCCTCGCGCGAGTTGAATGTAGTCTTGTCAAACAAAATCCGACCGTGCGTCACAGTGACAAGAGCAACTCTTCATTAATCTGTGCAAGAGCGAAAAATTTCAAAAACTGCATTTTGCTACGATCGACGCGACACGACGCGACACGCCATGTCAAACACGTTGATTTTCTATTCATTTTGCTGCTTGCGCTTGCGCCTCTCGGGACAATCGTGTGAAGACGGGTCTCCGTTTTTCATAAAACCCCAAAGTAAAATAGTTCTGTGCTTGTCGTCTCTCTCATCAGCATAATCTGAAGAAGAATCTTTATTCAGTCAGCTACCTACTTAAAAATGAGTGAGAGAACCATGGCCGAGCTGAGCCCAGATGCTCTCGAAGATTATCTGCAGCAGTGGGGCCTGGAAGTGTATTTTACTCAATTCAAAGGTAAGTATTTACCTAATCATTTACTTTCATTATCTTGTGGTAAGCTAAAGCTATGCCAATCTGGGGGTAAAAAGGCATAACGTGCCTGCCGCGCCAGCATGGTGCCAACGCGCCAAAAGTTAGTACCGCGGCACCCAAACCTACAAATAACGCTAGCTTGCATCTGTGTCTAACCTACCTACCGGGGGAGGAAGGTATGGCTATAGAAATAGAAGTATATTTAACAATCAACAGTAATTGAATAGGTACCTCTATTTCCTTACCACTACGTCGTTACCTAACCGAAATAGATTATTGATACGCCCTAATCACATGGTTTTCTCAGTTTCAGACATATGAAGATCAGTCGACTGAGCCGAATAGATCACAGGCCTCACAGGGTTCTACAACGTACGAGTATGGCCTACAGTCACTGGAGGACACTGGGACATTGGGAAAAAGATTCCCGTTGTTTTGAGATTTTGATTTATGTGATAATGGTTCTTACATTGCAAAATTTCATAAGTCTAACTATACAACAATTACATTTGTAAAACAATTGCTTTTATTTATCTGCCTACTTTTAAATTTTATATAGGTAGTACAATTTTTTTTTGTGTGTTTTAGCTGTAGCTTTTTGTTTATATGGTATTTAGTACTTCTGTAGTGTGTAGCCTAATTTATATTAGCTATCTGAGCGTTTTAGGATGGCAATAAGCGGTAATTCCCATTTGTTAATATTTCAAGAATCGCCGATTAGATTGATTTGAAAATAATGTCAATCTAATCGGTGATTCTCGAAATATTAACAAAAGGGAAATTACCGCTTATTGCCATGCTAAAACGCTCAGATAGCTAAAATAAATTAGGCTACACAATAAAGAAGTACTAAATATTATATAAACAAACTACTACAGCTAAAACAAGCAAAGTTTTGTTACTAACAGTCAAACTTTTTTGTAAAAATTAACAAAACAAGTCATCTAAATTAACTAATATATCAGGTTATAGTGACAAAACAACAGCTAAAACAACTCATTAGTTTAGTTAATAACTGTCAAAATGTTTTGTAAAAAATGGCTGAAGTAAACAAACAATTGGCTTCCTAACTGCATGTAAGTAGGCTTACCTTTAAGTAAGCACCTTGGTATGACTTAAACAAAATTGTGTTTACATTAATTACAAAACAGTTTCGTTAAAAAATAACCAAACTAGATTTGGTTACGTATTGCTATAGTTTTGTGGTCACTTTTTCTATGTTATACGTAGATGAAAGTTTAGCTACGAATAACAAGGGTTTTTTTTCAGTGTGTGGGTACAACTGTGCCCCTGCCTCCCCGTATGGGAAAAGGCATGACGCTATGCTTTCATTAAAAGCTCTTCTATGTAGCCTTTATTCAAACAAGCAACAAAAACATATAACTTTGTTACTAGGAACAACTTAAAAACAACCCTGTTTCAATGCGGGGGCGAAAAAGCTACGAGAAAATGAGTATTTCGCAGAAGCAGTTGTTATTCATTAGTTTCATTACCTAACGAAGCGGCATCCAAGGCTAACGTTTTTTGTATTCCTTTCATCTATTGTTGAGTGCTGCCCATAATTATATTTACAGTACTGTAGGAATTATTTCCGGAGGAACTACTTTGAGAAATTAAATACTGCAAAAGATGGTCGACTATGATAGTCTTTAATTGTTTTTATAATGAATTACCTAAAACAGTAATAAATAGGTTACTTTGGTTTTGTTCATATTACGCCTTACAGTCAGCGCTGACTTTTTCGCTTCCTTATTATACAGCATGCCATTATGAACACTTTTTGAATGTCAATTGAATATATATAATGCAAGAAAAACTACTACCGCTTCGGAAAGTGTTATGGCAGCGGAGAAGACGCGGCGCTAGAAACTCGTACACTGCCACACGGCTTACTTTTCTTTTCTTTCCTCCCAGTTGCCAAGATCACTGTGTAGCTTACATAGCTATTAAATTTAATTCGGGAAACCGTCTCCAAAACTAGGAACATGAACCCATATATAGGATAACTTTGACGTGTTAGAGTACCACATTACCTGTATGTGCAACATATTTTTAAGCACCTACTTATTCGTGAAACTAGACATAGATTTAATTTCTCATCAACATAATCCATCTGGCTTTCCTCCCACTCCGATAAATAACAGTTGATTAACATTCATGACAAACAAACCATTTAAAATCATAATTAACTGACGCAAATTTACTTAAACATGATTTATTTTGTACGGTCGCATACTGAAAACTGGGGGCGAGAAAAGTGGGGGCGAGAAAATTGGGGGCACTCTTTTGGCTTCGTCCCAGACATTGACGTCAGTAGGCCCGCCTCTTAGTACTACTACACGGGGCGATTGCACCAACCCGTTAATCCAAAGTTAACTCGATAAGTTAGAATAACTGGCGAAACGTGGCAACCGTGTCTGTGTCACCCCGGGTGGGAAAGGGATTTCGCTATATGTTTGTTAGTTTATGATATGACAGAATTATCAAAAGAAATTATCGAGTCTGACTTCTCTGTCCAAAAATTGGTCATAAACAACAGAGCGTTACCGTCTTTTCATGTGCAGAGACAGATTTTCACCAATGTGTAACACCTTAACGTACGACCCGAATGGCCGAGTCGGTAGTGACCCTGCCCACGAAGCCAAGGGTCCAGGGGTCGAGCCCCGGTGGGGGCAAATATTTGTTTGATGAGAACAGATGTTTGTACCCTCATGGTTGTTGATCTATCTAACTATAATATTTATCTATATGAGTATGTGCATCGTTGTCTAGTACCCAAGATACAAGGAATCCTAGTTTGGGGCTAGATCAATGTGTAAATAGTGTCCAAGGTATTATTATTATTATTAACTATAGCGAAATATTCAGTTAGATGCAGCAAAACAGCGGCTTAATTTGTCAATTTGTTATTTTTTCGTGCCTCTGCCATCAAACCAGCAAAAGGACATTAAAGCGCGTCTATACAATAAATTACTCCGTGCGTCAGTGTCCTATTCCCGGAGTTTGCATGCATAAATCACCAAGGTGACGCCAACAGCACAGTAAGTCTACAACCTTTTCGCAAGCTTCGCCCATGCAAAAATATCAAAACTTCCTCTCCCAAACCACATTACTTGACCTGTAGAATCAAACATTTGTGATCTTTCCTAGGCTCATCCTAACTTGGAGGCAGGATGGCAGAAGCCACGTTGTATCTGTGTAGAGCTTCATATGTGTGGGTGGCATTCGCTCTGACGTCAGCATGAGCCCTGACCTCTGTATAGGGAGATTGTCCTTCGGTTCACTTGATAATTGGAGACAATTTTCGAGGTCGACAGGATTAAGTGGCCACTTGGTGAGGCCACGACTGTTCCCATGTCGTTTAGTTTTCACCTAATTTTAAACTTTGTTTCGGCGCTTTTGGTTTTGGTAGTGATTTTACAGGTGTCAAAACCACAAAACTTGGCTAGTTAGTTTTGATGCCTTCACATATTAATTTTTCAGGACTAACTAATCAACGAACAAACTAACAGCTTGAAAACTGACAACCATTATACGGGTACCATAGGTTCTATTTACAAACGCGTTTTTTTATAAGTTTAGTTGTGTGTAAAGGCCCTGGAATCGGTGTGAATGTGTTATCGAATATCAGAATTCGGAATTGGTTGCGCTTATAACTACGTGTTGCGTTGTAAGCTGGAAGTCCAGGGTTTCATACCCGAAGGGTGCTAAACGGGACTCTATTAGTAAGCCTCGGCTGCCATGCTGTCCATACGTCTCTCTGTCCGTCTGTCTGTCTGTCCGTCTGACTCTCTGACAAGGACGTTTTCTCACAAACGCGTGAAGGTTTAAGTTAAAATTAATATCAATTGGTCTGGATTACCTTAGCAAAAATATAAATTGTTGATTATTTTAACTCGTGACGTGTTTATCACACTGGTCCAAAAAAGATTTTAATTAATATATAAAGTGTTGGGAACTCATGCATTTTTAGACTGAAAGATGCAGTGAGTTGCCTTAATAAATTTCACTTAAACAGTGAACGAAAACAAACTATTATACGTTTGCAATCATTGATAACAACTCTTAACTGCGACGAAACTGAGACGGTTGCGGGTGGATAACGCTATTGCAAAAGACATTGACATGCAAATGAGCCGTACCTACAACAGACGCATCCTTGCTTGCGTACCTACAACAGACGCATCCTTGCTTGCGGTCGCCTAATACGTAGCATAACTAACAGAGATCTCTAGCTCCGCCATCCAACGCTCCCCCTTCAAACTGGTGGCTCGGGTTCGATCCTCAGCCCGCTAAATCTTTTAGTTGTTTTCCTTTGTTTCTTTAAAAAAATCACTGGTGGGTTCAATGAATGATGAAATCAGTAGCTCAAGCAGTAACCAGCTATCGAGAAAGTCTTCGAATTCGAAATATGGGAAAATGTATGAGATTTTGCACAGCGCTCGTAACGTAACGAACGACGTTTCATACATTTAATTTTTTCAGACATTTCAAGGAGATTTTTTTCAGGATTGTAGTAACCTTCTTAATTCCCTAGAAAAGATGTTTAAGTCACTTAGTAATCCAGAATATGCTATCGTCGCTGAAGACAAACATAAATATACCGGCAGAGGATACGGATCTTGCTCATGAATACTTATCATAAACATCAGAACTGGTCCTAAAACCAGCCATCATCATCACCGTTTCGACTAGAATCAACTCATACCTCGACCGTATATTTGTTGGTAGAAGGTATCAGGCTGAGGGACTAGTATGTAAGACAGTGCTCACGGATCAGGCACTAACAGTTGCCAATGTCTCCAGCACTGCTCCCAAACTTAAAAGACAACTTGCCGCGTTTAAAGTAGATTTTACCGCAGTCATATGACTATCTAAGTGAGCAGGATTGGTGCTCTTGTATTGACAACCAAGACGCAGATTCTTGTTCTAAAGATTTCATGAAAATAATATGTAACGCGGTCCAAAATATAAAAAATATATAAATATATATAAATAAAAAGCATAAAAATGAAATTACAGTTAGTAGAAGCAAATTCACACTCAAAACCTTGATAACACCAGCCCTTGTCAGATGTTTGTTACACAGGGATAAACTACTCATGCGAGCTTGGAAAGTACAAAATAAAGACATCTTCCAAATAAGATATCATCGATAGCGCAATTACTGCAACGACTTGCTCCAAAGACTAAGGACAGATAATAACATCCGCTCCCTAAGCGAGATCAGAGGTGATCCAAAGAAACTTTGGAAAACAATCAAAGACATACGCTTCATAAATCAAGCCAGATCCGTTAATAATAACTTACTGAACTCATCAACGACATTGAATGATTCTATGTCATACTTAGGTCAAAATAATATAAAATATTCAAATTACCTAAAAGTTCACAGCCACGTGCTCTGACATCCTTCTTTCTTCAACCCACGGACCTCATTGAATTAAATCTAAAAAGTGATAGTGCACCTGGAATAGACGGGATCAATAATGACGTAATAAAAATCTATCAAAAAAAGCATTTTGACCTCACTGACCCATATCATTAACACTAGCCTCCCCTCTGGACCCTTTCGCACTTGCTGGAGTACTGCGGCTATTATATTATATATAAGAGGAAATTTGGGTACTACCCTTATCTCTATCCAACCGCTTTTATATTGGGTATGCTTGGATATAACTCACTAGAGGTGAGACGTAACACTGAACAACTTCTGACTGTGTGTCGATTGTTGCGAGGCGACAGTGACTGCGCGACGCTTGTCAGTGCGGTATGCGCGTTATTTGTGCCTGACAATTACGTACGCGGGCGCAGGCACCAGCTGCTAGCGGGCGGCTCGCACCGCACGGTGGCGCGCCGGCAGTCTCCGCTTATCCGGGCGCGGGACAGCCTGATTGCTCTGTTGGCGGTAGCACCACTGAACGATCTGTTTGGTGATGCATGGAGGGACATTGTGCGAATGTGTGGCAGGTTCTGCGAGATGATGGAATGACAGTAATGTCAAATTATAACATTGAATTTGGTTTTTTATTAATTTATTTAATTGATTTATGATTGATGACATATTGTGAATTTTAATTTGGATTGTAAATATTTTATTTTATTGGTATATATCTGTAATTTATGTCGATTTGGCCTCGGCTGTCAAGGCATAGATAAATTATGTTAATAAATAAATATCCAATTATAAGGTAGGGTCGAAGACAGAACCGTGTAACTATAGGCCCATCTCATTGCTGAGTGCTTTCTCCAAGACCTTGCAGAAAATAGTCAACAGAAAATAGTTATCAGTTATCTTGAAAGCAATAAACAGATTATAGGCAAGTAATACGGTTTTCTTTATGGTAGGGCCACGGAAGATGCTGTAAGAGAACTCCTCAGAGCGGTAACATCCTCGCTGAATATTGGTAAAGTCTGTGTAGGCGTCTTCCTTAACCTATCCAAGGCGTTCGCCGTCCCGCCGGACTGAGCAAATTGGAGGAATTAGGAATTCGTGCATCTGGACTGGTTCTCCAGTTACCTAAAAACCGCACCCAATGCCTTAAGATTGACCCTTATTTGAGTGGGGCCAGCTCAGTGTCCTAGGGAGCCCCACAGGGCAGTATTCTGGGTACAACATTCTTCCTAAGTGAACATCAATAGTTTACCTGACCTGCTCTTCGAATAAAGACGATGTGTTGTATGCTATGCAGGTGATAGCTCTGGTCACGAGCGCAAAGACCTGGGCTCTTACCGTTGAGGTCGTTAAGAGGTAAATGATCGAGATTGCAGATTGGCTCGGACACAGCTTGTCGACAGTAAATGTTGAAAATACTTAATTCGTTTCCTTTCACCATACCACAGCGTCTCGTTTCCTTTCACATGACCAAAGCGTCTGAGCCTCCACCAAATTTTCAATACTCAATACAAATTTTCAAAGGTGGACAACTCTAAAACATTGCACCTGTCCTTATATAGGTCATACCAGTACAATTAAGAACCTGGGTCTACAACTGGACGAGGAACTAACGTTTAGTCGGCACATTTCAACCCTCGCCTCTCGTATAAGAAATCGAATTTCAGTAATGAGGTGCCTACGACAGGATTCCGGTAAGGACATTTTCCACCTGAGATATGTGTCACAGTATAAGTCTTTACCCACCTACGACATTACGATACGGGGTAGTGCCACTAAATCAAATATGTTAATCTTAGAACGAGCACAGCGCTTCTTGCTTAAGGTTATGTTAAAGAAACCCTTCAGGAACCCTACGCTGTAGGGTTCTTTCCGTCTGCCCTATGCCAGATGTACATCCTGGGCGTCGCTCTAGCTCATTACAGGATCACCCGCAACTCTGAAGAGTACCCATGTATACAGAGTAGGCGTGTATTCAGAGTCTTGACTCCCAGCGCTTCTGGTCATCAATTCTATCACTCGCCGGCGAATTTCCTTAGACCGAAACCAGCACCTGTTGTGAAGTCACTTTTTTAAAAAGAAGGTATGTAGGAGTTTCTTGCCGTTTCTTCTTAACCCCGAGGCCCACCTTCCGAAACGGTGTAGTCTTTTTTTATATAAAAATAATTACTTGTAGTTATAAGTAAATATAATTTTGACGTTGAATAAGATAATTTATTTATTTCTATTCAATAAAAAAATGGATCTGATTCTGAATCTGGTCTTTTTCCTTCCCGTACACAAACAACGCGGTTTGTAATAACGTTAATATTAAATCTCTAAGCATTCTCGAAGCTGAGATTATCTTCACGAAATGGCTACTTACCCTGACTTACGACGAGACAGAATCAATTATAAATATCTAATTACCTTTTGAGGAACACATATACATATTTTTAATATAGTATCTGTATGCTATTTCATTATGTTTTCATTTATTTATTGCGTAAAGATATTTATAACACAATATATGCGTAATGTATATAGCTTATCATATAGTACGTATAAATTTTCAACTCCCCCCCTTATCCTATGCACTTTACATTGAATAAGTTACTAACTACTAGTATAAATTCTGTTCTTCTTAAGGTTTTTTAAAGTAATTTGTACCATTGCAATAAATAAAATTGTTAAACTGTAAATAAAATGAACATCACGACAGGTACAGGTTAGACCTAGTATGGTGTTCACAGATAAATCTATATATCTAAAGAAACTAAAGAAATACCCACCTAAGAAATTATGTGATTTGTGCGCAACCCTGGGTGCGAGATTCCGACTCGCACTTGACCTTTTTTTGTTTTTACAAAATGACCTTCTGTGGCTGAATGGTTCAGGCTCTGGCACGCAAGCAAGAGGCAACGGGTACGAATCCCGGAAGCGGTGAAAAACTTAGGGTATAAGATGTATACTTTTGAGGCATCGCTTTTTTTGAGGATATATTAGTGTTCCAGAAAAGAATTTAGAGATATACGATCAGAGTCACGACATTTCGCATACGGATTGCAGATACACCGTTGTGCCCACGTGTACCCAGTTATTTAGGGGGCTAGACGCTCGCCACAGGTCTAGTGAGTCTCAGCTTATAAAATAAAATAAAAAAACAAGGAACACATGAAAGTCATTTAACATTTAACAAGGACCTCGTATTTTTATAAGTCTCTTAGGGAATTAAACTACTTATGTTAATGGCATTCTGTTTTATACATATTAAAAACCGATCTCTGTAAGTTGTTTCCCTCTCATTACTTAGTATTATTCTACTTGTAAGTATACTTAAGTATAGTGTATTTAATTTATGTACTAAATATATTTGTTCTGTATGTATATATTGGTGAAAAGTTTATTTTTTTCATATTTATCGTTATACACATATGAAGGTCTACTTGTTATTAAATATATACTGCCCATCCTTGTTTTTCTGGTAGAATTCTCTCATTAGAGATAAGCTCGCCTTTGTACATGTTTTATTTTTCATTTTATATGTCTTTATGTTTTTAGGGTTCCGTACCCAAAGGGTTCCAAACGGGACCCTATTACTAAGACTCCGCTGTCGGTCCGTCCGTCTGTCACCAGGCTGTATCTCACGAACCATGATAGTTAGACAGTTGAAATTTTCACAGATTATGTATTTATGTTGCCGCTATAACAACAAATACTAAAAAACAGGATAAAATAAATATTTAAGGGGGCTCCCATACAACAATTCTTTCAATACCACATACAAACTTATGGATGCACCTGGTTACGTACATGGAGTGTGAAAGTAACCGCACCAATAACTTTGTAAACAATATTTTGCTGTGTAAAATCCAAACTATTCACTTCCATTGAACGGTGGTACGGAACCCTTCGTGCGCGATTTAGACTCGCACTTGACCGGTTTTATTTCTATCTATAAAGTAAAGTAGGTGAAGTATTCCAAATTGGGCGCAGCAGTGGCTCTGCCACCCCATGCGGGAAAACAAAAAAAACAAAAAAAAATCAGAGTCATCTACATCGCTTCAGTCCCGATACCAGGATACCATGTCTCGTCGGAACCAGAAACAATGATGCGTATTTCCGTTGCATACAAGGCCATTCAGCAAGGGTCTGAAAGTTATCGCGTATAATTTGAAACGCAATGTTTTCACTAACGTCTTGTTAACTATACATCAGTATTACGCCGCAATCGTGTATATTTTGGAATGGTCTACGCATTTATTATGGTTCCATAATGTAACCAATCGAAACTAGATTATTTGACATGAGCTGTTGACTCGTGTTCTCATTGGAGTTATCAGAATTACTTCAAGGACATATTAAACCGCACATCAAAAATACTGATTTGCACAACAAATATCAAGGAAAACACTGCGGTAGCTTACTTATGTGAAGGGTAAAAGGAGTGAGCGAAGCAAAGCCCCCATTTATCCTTCGTGTTAGTTTGAACATGTAAGAACAACGTTAAATACTTACAACATAAACTTAAGTACACATAAATTATTTAAAGTGTTTTTGTTGAACCTTTTTTGCTGCGCAAATCAGTATTTTTGATGTGTGATTAAATAATACGCATTTAAAACCTTTCATTACAAAACTATACAAAATTCCTGTATATTTTGTAGTTGCAGACCCGAAATATACACGAGCATTGTATACGGCAGCCGATCGTCAAATTCGGTACATCATAATGTGCCTCGGCATATCATAATGTGCCTCGGCATATCATAATGTGCCTCGGCATATCATAATGTGCCTCGGCATATCATAATGTGCCTCGGCATATCATGATATGGCGGCATTTCTTGATCTGTCATGTTAAACCCGACATAAGGTCAACGTTCGACGATCTGCCCGCCTATTACTCAGCTATTCTTTTGTAACTATTTTACGATGAGACGTTTTATCGTTTGGCCATATCATGATGTGGCGAAGTGTTTACTGGGAATATCAATAAACGTTTGGTTCTCATCGATCTGCTCGATTTTGGTTTGGTCACATCATGATGTGCCCCATTCAAGAAACGCCGCCATATCTTAATATGGCGCGGCACATCATGATGTGCCCAATTCTAAAATCGGCCGCCGACATATACAATGGAAATACGCAACAGTCACATCCCACTCAAATAAACTTAAAACTGAGGATTTATTTTTTCTTCCTCCCCAACCGGGATTCGAACCCGGCACCTCTCACTTGGGAGGCAGAGCCTCGAACTGCAACGCCACAGAAGTATTTGTTTTGTTTATGTTTATCACGATAATAAATCTAGGTCAATAAGTCGGTGGGTTATTTGTATTCCATCATGAATACATAATCAATTCGTATCGGACGATCGCACTCTCTCATCATCACTTCCAATATTTTTGTACTTTTCCACTATCAAAATGAAATGAAAGCAAACCTATTACTTATATCGTATATTGCCACATCACCTTCCGGTGCTTTTTAGGGTTCCGTACCCGAAGGGTGCCAAACGGGACCCTATTACTAAACCTCCGCTGTCCTTCCGTCCGTCCGTCCGTCTGTCACCAGGCTGTATCTTATTAACCGTGATAGTTAGACAGTGGATTTTTTTACCGATGATGTATTTCTGTTGCCGCTATAACAACAAATACTAAAAAACAGAATAAAATTAATATTTAAGGGGGCTCCCATACAACAATTGACTGACTGTTTCCATGCTCACCCTGCCACAGCATAACACCGTGTCCTACGGGCACGGATTTAGAATCCGGGTCCTCCAGCTGTGGAAGGCCCTCCACCATCAGGGACAGTTCAACTCTCAACATTTTTAAAAGTCGAGTTGAAGAGCACTACCTTTCTCTTCAAGCATAGGTATTAGTATGTATGTATTTTCATTTTATTTATAATTTACATGCATATATATATTAAGTTTATTATTCTTATACAGTATTTAAGTATTCGTTTATATCAAAGATATTTATTTGCAAATATAGGTGCTTATGATGTTAGGTACAATTTGTGAACTTAACTATATTTTATCCTATAAGGATGTGCAAATGTATATAGTTAGGCTTAGACGGTTATATATACAGGTTTGGGTATTTATTTTGTAGTGTATATTATTATGTTTAGGTATGTAGTGTATGTAGTACAAATGTACACAATTAGTCTACCCCCGCTCAACAATTAGCTCTTACTCTCTAAGTCGGTTTGCTGGAAGAGATCTCTTACTTAGAGATAAGTACGCCGTTGTACACTGTTTTATCTACAATGTAATTTTGCTTTATATTTTGTGTGCAATAAAGAAATTATGAAATTAAAAAAAAATGAAACAATTCTTTCAATACCACATACAAACTTATGAATGCACCTGGTTACGTACATGGAGTGTTAAAGTAGCCGCACCTATAACTTTGTAAACAACATTATCCAAACTATTCACTCCACACCATCCCTACCATTGTACGGTGGTATGGAACCCTTCGTGCGCGAGTTCGACTCGCACTTGAGCGTATTTTTCAGCCTTATTTTACTGGGAATGAATACAATTTACTACAATTTCATCAATTAACAAAGAACTGAATGAGCACCATGTACCCCTGCTGAAAGGTAACAGCGCAAGATGATGATAATGATGATGATGATGAAACAAAGAAAAAAAAATTTCAACAATGAACAAAGATGGTGAATAATCACAGAAAAGTAAAACGCTACAGATAGTATTCTTACCTTTAGCGTAGCATACGCCGTAGCAGTGCTACGAAAAATGCTACGTTTCGTAGCGCTCATTTAAGCGGCGGCAAAAAAAATGTTCTAGCAGAATAATGGTAGCACTCGTTATTCTTTCCAGAATCGAAGAACATATTAAGCAGCTACTTTAAAATGCCAGTTTCAACTTCATACAGTGCATGTCTTATGTCCGAATGCTCAGACTCCTGCTCAAATAAGTGCCACTCAAACGTTATGTTGACGCTGTAATATCTCGAGCTCCAGTGCCAGCACGCCTTTGAGGTTCCGTCAAACGTTAATTTTTGGCATCCGGGACTTTAAATCGTATAGGGAAAAAAGAGCCTGGTCAGATATTCCAGGAGGCGATGAGCTAGCAACTTATAACAGATAGTATTGATATCAACTTATAACTTGATGCGGTAACAGAAACAGGCATTAATGATACTGTTCACGATGGAGAGCTTGTTCCTGATGGAACCACATTGTTGCGAGGGGACAGGATGGATGGACGCAGACACGGAGGAGTTTTGCTGGTCGCAAAACCTACACTGCAGTCGAAAGCGATTCGGTTACAAGATGGTATAAACATCAACGCCGCTCCTTTTGAAATGGTTTCTGCGTCTGCGCATCGACATAATTATTACGACTTATTTACGTATATTGTGGTTTATATACCTCCAAATAATAAAAAAATATATAGGTACAAATGTTGAATATAATTGAGAATATATGTGTTAAATATGAAAATGTATTAGTTTAAGGCGATTTTAATTTGTACTCTGCAACTATAGATTCTACCTATATAAGTTATTTTGAATATTTTATGACCATCTGCGAGTTTCGTCAAAGAAACTTTGTCGAGGACTGTAATGATAGAACACTAGACTTCGTTCTATCAATGCTGGGTGACAGCGACGTCAAGGTAGAGCTGGATAGCGGCTCCCTTGTTCCAAAGGTGGACCCACAGCATCCGCCGTTGGCCGTCAGTATTAATCACCTAGATCCGGTGCATCTAGGTGATTCTGAGCACGTGCCGCAGTGGAACTATCGCAAGGCCGACTTTCCTCTTCCATATAGCTCTCTGGTGACCGCAGGCTGGGCACCTCCTTATGCTTCAAAGGATGTAGAAAAGCGGTGCAGAGCTTGTATATAACCATGATAAATATATTACATAATTTTACTCCAAGCAAAAAGCGTAGAGCCACATACTCTACCAGATATTGTTATCCGCAATGGTACACGCGACAGAACAAAATTGTTATAAGGTATGACAAGTTTTCCTAGCAAGAGTTCAAGCTCAACTTAAGAAGGACCCGAAATCGTTCTGGAGCTTCTAAACGTAGAAGAACAAACGTTCTAAACGTAGTAGGCCAACCCGTATCACCAATAACGTCGTTGCTAAAGCCGACGATGCATGTGCACAAGAGTTCGCGAAATATTTCGAGTCTGTCTACACTGAGGAGCCCCCGCGGCTTGATGCGGAGGCGGCTTTGAAGGGGAGTGGGAGCTCTCGGGTGCACGTTGCGCAGCTGACACTTAGAGATGTGCGCGCTGCTGACTCAGCTAAAGCCGAAGCAATCCGTTGGCCCTGATGGCATACCACCTTATTTAATTAGGTACTGTAGGAGGGTGATGGACAGACCGCTGCTCTACCTCTTTAACCTGTATCTAGACAGCTCTGAATATCCTAATGTCTGAAGGATTACGAGAGTGATTCCAGTACCAAAAGTTGAAACAGGGTCGGGAGGCAGCGGCTACAGACCAGTAGCGGTTCTTTCCACGATCGCAAAGGTCTTTGAGTCGGTGTTACAACGTAGTATATGCCTCCCGATGAGGGAACAGGTTTCGGACGCACATCATGGGTTCCAACCAGGCCGTAACACCGCCTCTAGCCTTCTGTGTTTCGTGTCTTACGTAATGCCTCCATTTGATGCGCGGGAGCAAGCAGATGTAGCTTACTTCGACTTTAGAAAGGCATTTGATACAGTGGGCTTTACTCCCCAACGCGGGTTCTACATCAGACCCGTATTTCACATTTTTTGGCGTTAGTCAGGGCAGTAACTTGGAGCCTTTAGAATTTATCATTATGATTAATGACCTTACGAAGTTCATTAAGGTCGCTGTCTGTCTCTTGTTTGCGGATGACCTCAAGTTGTTCCTGGAAGTGAGGGACATCTCGGATTACGAAAAACTGCATAGGGATATAGATCGTGTTGTTGAGTGGAGCAAAGACAACAAACTATACTTCAATGTTGGGAAGTGTGGGCTGATATCTTACACCCGCGTACGTGAGAAATGGCGCGGGTAAGAGAGGTCAAAGATCTTGGAGTGCGCATGACCACCGATTTAACGTTTCGTAATCACATTGTAGATGTCACTAAGCAAGCACAGTAATGAGACAATCTAGAGAGTTTAGGAGCATTGAAGCTGTAACTACTCTATACAATGCTTTGATTAGAAGCAAAATAGAAAGTAGTGCGAAAATCTGGCACCCACATGAAGCGAATTATAGCGTCATGGTGGAGAAAGTGCAAAACCGATTTGTTAGGTATTTATATCTGAAGCTGTACGGGGTCTATCTTTTCTTCCCGCTTCGTGTTGGGCATGGTTTGTTACAATGAGCTGAGGGTGAGGAGGGGCCTCGCACTTTCTATGCTCGAAAACCCTCAGGCAGGAGATTCAGTATGTCGACAAGTACAAAAAAAAACCTACTTGGGCCAGATAGTCTCCTTCGAGAACAGATAGGACATCGAAATGAAGAGTAGAGTCTCAAATGCATGGACGAGCTTCTGGTCCATGAAGAAACTAATGAAGGATACCCTTCCCATGAACTTAAGACACCAACTCGTCGATATGTGTATCCTGCCCGTTCTAACCTACGGTGCTCAGACTTGGTCGCTGACCGAACTTCAAAAGTCCAAAGTCAAGGTTTGCCAGCGAGCCATGGAGCGCAGCACGTTGAATGTTCGAAGGACGGATCGCGTCAGGAACACCACGCCGCGCTCCTTGACTGGCATTGCCGACGTAGGTGTGCAGACAGCCAAGCTCAAATGGAACTGGGTCGGCCATGTCTGTCTCATGCACCCGGACAGGTGGGCAAACTCGATGCATTTCTGCCGGGGTGGACGGACGTGGCCCAGGACAGACAGTTGTGGGCACAACATGGGGAGGCCTTTGCCCAGGATTGGGATACCTATTAGTTATAGAAGATAAAAATAAAAACTATAGTACAGTCTTTCAACGATATTTGTTTTGACGTTTACAGGGGGGTGGCAGTTCTGTTCAACTTAATGTACCGAATAGTCAAATCATTAGTTCCACCTATTACCGCAAGCCAACGATACGCAAAACTGTGCTCACGTTAATCACGTGACCGAAAAAGTTGCATTGTCTATATACAGTATCAAGAAACGCTTATGCAAACCAGTGCTACAGACAGTTAGTCAAAAATAATATACAGATCCCATCAAAAACATCCTGTAAAAAATACCAAGTCTCGCAGCTCTGTGATTCTACCGTAAAAAGTTGTGAGATCCATGTTATACCAAGTCGGTTAACTGATTTAGTCCCTACTTAAGGGGCCTTCTGTCTTAAGTTAATACGTAAGATATTTTCATATCTATATTCAAATCTTTTACTTTTTAAATAAAAATATCGACTTGGCCATCGCATGCTTAGTTTGTTTAGTCCTTTACAACCAGGGTCTGCTGGAAGAAATCTCTATTTAGAGATAAGCTGACCTTGGTACATGTTATTTCTGTTTTTATGTCCTGTCATGTATCGTGTAATAAATATATACAAATACGTTGTAAGGCCTTGCTCTGTGCCAAATTTCATGATTCTAGGTCAACGGGAAATACCCTATAGTTTTTGGTTCATTTGCGAATACTATGAAAATCCAACTTTTTGACAGCATAAACGGTCGTTTGATTGCGTTAACTTAGAAGCTTGATTTTTTCGCAGCTTGAAAGGACCACCGACTTGAGTAATTCCAACTTGAACCCTCCACGCGTTCCCGATAAAAAGGTCTTGACAAACAGACAGACGGACTGACCGACAACGAAGTGATCCTATAAGGGTTCTTTTTTTACCTTTTAAGGTTCGGAATCCTAAAAAGACAAAACAAAATGTGTGGGCTCGTTGAAGTGGGCGTCTCAAGCTAAACAGATATTTAATAATAGATAAGGAAACGAAATACTCGTAATAATTGTTGTGACTTTTACGAAATGGCTCATTACAATTCTGTAGGAATTGAAACACTTATTCTAATTCTAGGCAGCACATTACAAAAATCACGTCACGGAAAACCATTGAATTCCAAACCACTCTTCAAATTCAAAGAACTTTCAGCTAAAGTTCTGGAATATTCCTTGCTGATAGTTGTCTAGTTTTAATTGATATCAAAGGGCCTTTTCAGGGGTTATGACAAATGCTGAATCCTGAGAATGAATTCCCACATGCATTATTATGTAACGCCCACAGAGAACAATGTTAGCTCGCATTTAAAATAGTGGGCCTAATAAACAAAGTTCAGTCCTCCGGCAATTACTCTATGAAGGAGATAAATACAAATAAAAATAAATGAGACACTAAATTAGTTAAAAGAAAATCAATTTATTATTATCATCATCGTCACCAGCCTGCCAATTGAGCCCACGGCCTCCTCATATACACGTCACTCAACCCGGTCCCCTGCAACCCGGGTTCACTGCAACCCGGTCCCATGCAACCCGGGTCCACTGCAACCCGGTCCCATGCAACCCGGGTCCACTGCAACCCGGCCCCATGCAACCCGGGTCCACTGCAACCCGGTCCCCTGCAACCCGGGTCCACTGCAACCCGGTCCCCTGCAACCCGGGTCCACTGCAACCCGGTCCCCTGCAACCCGGGTCCACTGCAACCCGGTCCCCTGCAACCCGGGTCCACTGCAACCCGGTCCCCTGCAACCCGGGTCCACTGCAACCCGGTCCCCTGCAACCCGGGTCCACTGCAAGCCGGTCCCCTGCAATCCGGGTCCACTGCAACCCGGTCCCCTGCAACCCGGGTCCACTGCAACCCGGTCCCCTGCAACCCGGGTCCACTGCTTTCTTCGTATCCTCACTATATCATCGGACCATCCGGCAGATGGTCTGCCGACTGATCTTCGGCCTCCTCTTGGCCACCACTTGGTTACCGATCTGGTCTAACTGCCGTCTTCTCGCCTTGCCAATTAATTAATTATTATCAGCAAATGAAATTGCTGGTTTGCTGAAAGAGATCTCTTATTAGAGACAAGCTCGCCTTTGTACACGATTTATATGTAACTCTTGTTTTTTTTATTTGAGATTTGTGCAATAAAGAAATTATTATGAAATCCGAAATGTAAATGGCAATACTTAACTAAGTAAACAAACAACCCCAGAACATCTGCGGAAAAAACTTCCCTTTTATAAATAAATCTCACCGAATGACTTATGAAATTAAGACATTATTTCGTAATTATTTCAAAGTCGTGTAAGGAAGTAACACCCACACATTCCACATCTCAAATTTATTTCTGTAGTAAAACGACATTTGATATATAAAAATTGGCCAACTGAGAGTCAGACTTGCGCACGAAGGGTTCCGTACGGGGTTAAAACGGCAAAAAAAACACGTTTGTTATATGGGAGCCCCCCTTAAATATTTGTTTTATTTTTATTTATTTATTGAGTTTTAAAGTGAATATATAACGAAATATTCTGTGAATATTTCAAGCGTCTAACTAACTGTTTCCGTTATCAATATCGATAAAATACGAGAAAAAAAAACCTTGGCTATATGGGAGCCCCCTTAAATATTTATTTTATTCTGTTTTTTTAGTATTTGTTATTATAGCGGCAACAGAAATACATCATCTGTGAAAATTTTAACTGTCTAACTATCACGGTTCATGCGATACAGCCTGGTGGCTTAGTAATAGGGTCCCGCTTGGCACCCTTCGGGCACGAAACCCCAAAAAGACTCCTGATTGGCGGGAAAAGGAAGGCAAACTGTAAACCGGCGTTTTAATAAAAAAAGTTTCCAAGCCACTGACTTTGTTGTCGTGGCCCAAAGCTATTACGTCAAAAGCGAATATTATGTTCAGAAATGTTTAATTTCTGATGATTACGTGAACATGCAACCACGGCATGTTGAATTAAAATAACATTGTCGGCAGGTTGGTGAGTGAGACACGAATGTCGGGCTTTAAAATTATAAAGTGGCTTTAGATTCGAAGTAACATGTTTATACACATAGGTAAATTACAACTGAGTTTAATATTGTAATTTACTTTATTTCGAATTCAAAGTATAATTTGCTTTGATATAAGAATTCCCATAAAATTCTTGGGTGGCGATAAACTTGCCTAGCCTTACCTCGTAGTGATGAGGAACCACCAAACATGTGTTGTCGCAAATACGTTGCTCTGAGTCCTAGAAAACAAACGATATATCCAACTGCCTTTGTTCCTGCTTTCCCATTTTGCTCCAACAATTGTTAGTTTAACGCTTGGCTAGCTAAAAGTGTTTTCATTGACTGGTTGGACAGATTGAGAGGTTTGAGAAACCACCCGTATTCGTAGGGGCAGAGCTTCAGTCGTGCACCAAGATGAATAATCTGGTGCGATCGATAGCAACGTATCTTCAGTGGGTTGGGTGAGGGTAGGGGTGGCGGCCCAGGGGTGGGGGGTACGGGGGCGACGTTCATTCAGCTCGTGTGGGCGGCGCGTGGGCGCCACGCTATATAAGCTCGCGAGCCCCTCCCGCCTACACAGTCCTCCTGTAGCTTTCAGATGAGCAACAACTAAAGTGAAGTGAAGTGAATAATGCAGCTCCCGAGCTTCAGGTGGGTGAATCAATTATTTTTAATTAAAATTAAAGTTTAAGCAAAAGAACCATGATCACCTTTACTCGAGTAACTAATTTTAAAGTTATATTTATCGTTTATTTTCGCAAATAACCTTTGACATTTAGCGAAAGTCCCTGGAACATAAAAGGCTTAGAGGACCTCAAAATTAACAGTGAAATCTTTGTTTTAACAGTGTGATGTGGGCGTTTGTGCTGGGATGCCTCGCCACCCAGGCCAAGGCGTACCCATCGGCCGGCTGGCCAATGTATGGACAACAGCCACGAGAGTATGTAGACGACGACTATTACTATGCCGCCCCAGCTCCTAAAGTGCAGTACTACTACGGAGCCCCGGCCGCCAGAAGTAGCCAGGAAGTGTACGGCAGGGTGCCCTACCCATATTACTATGACACCTACGGACACTATGCTGATGAAGATCCTGTCAGGCAAGACGAGAGGTTGGCCGCCCTCCCAGTCGGACAAGAGACCTGGTATGAAAGCGAGACAGAACCCACCTGGAGGTCAAGTGACCTGGACGATGTCAACGCGGCTTTCCTTGACAATCTGATCCTCACCCAAATGGCGCGAGATGCCCAGAGACGGCGCGAATACGCCAGAAACAACCAAGCCTTATCCGCAACCGATTACCAAGACGAAGAAGAGGATGACCATGAAGTACCAGAAGATGAGGATGTTAGGGAGTTAAAGGCCTTGGCTGGGAAACCTCTATACCACAGCCCTAAGACGGCTCCTCATTTCGACGATGACGACTACCCAGCAGACGATGCCTTTATCAATTGGAACGGGAATAAGAGAAGCCTCTCCGATCCCGCCCCGACCACCACGCGAAAACCCAAACTAGGACAAGACGAGATCATGGTACCCCGGCCAGCCCAAGTGCACCATCACACCCACAACGATGAGCCCAAACAGATCAAGAAGAATTCAGTCTACGAAAAGATTACGCAACTTCTAGCAGCCGATTCAAAGAGCGCTCACAACATGGTAAGCTATTTCAATTAGTCTTTTCTCCAAATTTCCCCTCATTGTGCTTTCGCGGGAGGCAACGGAGACATGTATCGGGTAAGTACAGCTACGAAACTCTCCAGTCTAAAAATAGCTCGACCGGGCCAGAGGGGGTCGGGGGGCGCAGTGACGGGTCACAGGGGGAGGGGAGGAGGTGCTCCCACGGTCGGGAAACCGCTCTGCTCTAATTTATCAGGCCGCGTCAAACAACAGGTTAAATCCACTATCCGATTGTGCGTTTGAGGTTCCAATTTTAAATTATGTTTTTTTTGTTCACAGAAGGAGTCAACGAAAGGAAGGAGGATCGATAAAAGGTTCATTGCGCGGGATTCAGACGTAGTTTCGGAACTAAGGGGCCTAAAAAACCGTCACATAACCACCTAAACTGACAGAACTCCTGCTCATTCATCCCCAACTCATGAGACTGAATATAAATGTAGACATTGTAAATATTGAACAAAGAGGACAAACGCGGCGACTAGATAAAAAATAATACGTGTGCATCGCAAGTCGGGCAAAATTAAACAAAAATAACAAAAAAAGGTTAGATTTTAAATCGAGTTTTATCTGTTATTGACTTAGCAGTTTTCTCTAGAATCGTCCAAATAGTACCTCCATTGCCCGGTTGCGGAACTTACAACATACTTCTCTCCAGAATCGAAGAACATATTTTTTCTTTCGAATCTTTACTTCTTTAATCATAAGGCATGCGCATTGCGGGTATACATGATCGTACAAAATGTGACTATAATCGCTAAAGTGGGTGATTGTTTGTTAAGAAATTTGCATGATATAATTATATAGGAAGTAAAAAAATGTTGAACCCTTCCTCAGGCAGCTACATAAAATATAAAATTAATAGCACAAAATGTGCAGTTTGTAAATATTTGTACTGATTATTGTCTAAGACTTATTTAGATAGATCGTATCAACCAATTATTTTGATTATTTTAAGCGCTAATTTGATAGCGTTTGTATCTAATTGAAAAATCTTTTCAAAGTACTAAAAATATTAATGGCCTAAATTTTACTGTAGTTTTGGCGCTAAAAACAGATCTTTTAGTTTTAAGTTAGCTCTTTGTGAATTAACTACAGACAATAGAGTTCACTTTGCTAAGCAAAAAATAAATAGCTTTACTATTTCGCGAAAAGAATTTGTGAAATTCTCTCAGATTGTGAGAATTTGGTGATAAAATAGCTTTACCGCTTTAAATATGTACTTTTGTATTTCAATGAAGTCTCTGAGACTTCATTAAAGTAATGAAAACTTTTATTAGCTCTTTTTATGTATAACTTTGGCCTTCTAAAATGATGTCAAACTAAAGGTATGGTTCCGAACTTTGGCAGCACGCAGCAATGCTGCCACTGCATTGCTGCAGAGAAAACTTAAATGTACGGAGATAATGTTCATTATTGTACGGGGAGTAAAGTGCTGCGCAGCAATGCACCAATATTCGGGCTCATAACGTAAGACAAAAATTGATATTTTTTTACATATATTTTAATCTTCTTGCAAAACATCATTCTTTGTAAATCTTCATTCAAAAATATCAACTATGATATACATATCGGTTTATATGATGTCAAATTACCTAATCCTCTTGGGTTTACTAAGAGTATATATACGTATATATACATATATTAACCCGTATATAATTTATATCGATAAACCTAGCATAATGAATGTGACCTGTAATGTATTATTAGATAAAACAATTATAAAACTTCGATAATCATAATCATGTTATGGTTATGTGACTAACTAAGATTTCTCATCTAAAGTCCCTGAATTTCTTTTCAAATTTCTACTGTTTTCACAACTTTAATAGTTCTTGTATAAAATCGTTAGTATATGAAAATGGAAAAAATAAACAGTACATACAATACCCGTCTATACAGAGTAGATGCTATTTATCAGATATATGCTTGTAACTATAATATTGTTTATATTTTATATAGAAGAAAGTGTCTAGCAATGTTCCTGTATTTTAATATTAGATGTTTTATTTTTCAACTATGAGCAGAATAATGTAGTTACAGATGGTTGAGATGAAGATGATACATAGCTATTAAATGATGAAAATGTGTGGTATTGAACATATTAAAGTATAATTTCAATGTAACATCTGGATGTTTTATTTACGTATGAATAATAAAGGCTGTGGCACACCGCAAGCGGAACAGAAGCAGGTCGGTAGCGGGGCGGGTGTAAAACACAAGAGACCATATGCAGCATATCACGCCAAATTCAAAAGCGGGCCCACGCTGATGTTTGATTTTGGCGGACATTACCATGAGTTTCACAACATCATTGATAACCGCCTCACCCCTTTGTCCCGCCTGTGGTGTGCCGAGGCCTAAGTTTATTTGGAAATAATTATTTAATCTAGCCTCCAGTAATTCAACACAGAGTCACTGTCGATGGTAGTCCATATATTATTACTATTAAAGGCTTCGTCTAAAGAGTTTATTAGTTACTTTGCATAAAAGAGAAATCTTTAAAAGAAGAGAGAGAACTACTTATTGAATAAAATATGCCGATAAAATTCAAACTCCTGACTGACTCACTCACTGACTGGCTAAATGACTGACTAAGGCAGAAGTCAACGGCGTTAAATCTGATGGATCGGGTGTAAAAATCAGCGTTCCACAAGGTTCCATATTAGGCCCTTTCTTATTTCTGGTACATATTAATGAACTGCCTTTCATGGTGGAGAAATTAACTGACATAGTGTTGTTTGCTGATGATACCTCACTGATCTTCAAAAATTAAAGACAAAAAGCAGGTTTTGATGATGTAAATGGTGTATTGTTTTTAACCTGGAATTGGTTCACAGTTAATATTTTATTGTTAAACGCTGATTGAACCAAGTGTATCAAATTCTCACTTCCAATGTCAGGCAAGTTGAGACCAGTGTAGTTTTTTTAGAATTAGTAAATGATAAAAAGTCTTGGAATAACCATTGATAGCAAATTGCAGTGAGGACCCAACTTAGGTAAATTAGCTGGTAAATTAAGTTCTGCGACTTACGCTGTTAGGAACATCAGACAAAGTGTGTGACAGACCACGGATGTGGTTCTCATCTAGGACATCTAGGCTAGTATATTTTAGTTATTTTCATAGTGTCTTGTCCTATCGTATTTTGTTGTGGGGTGAAGATTCAGATACAGATTAAAAAAATATTGAATACAAATAAATGAATTATCTTACTTACTTAAAACTTACTTATAACTACAAGTAAAATTTTTTTATATAAAAACAGACTACACCATTTCGGAAGGTGGGCCTCGGGGTTAAGAAGAAACGGCAAGAAACTCCCCCCCCCCCCCTAACTTTCTTTTTTGTAAATTGTCTTCACAACAGGTACTGGTTTCGATCTAAGGAAATAGACTTGATCCATCACCCCTCGTCGAATTTCTGTGCGCTGAGATGGTATGGACCATGCAGTTTTGTCATCTAAGTATTCCTTAATACTATATTAGACTTTCTTATCACCTCATTTTTGACATAGTTTTTGAACCTCTTTTCAGGGAGGATCGATGATTCCTGTGGTATTTTATTGTAGAAGCGAATACAGTGCCCCATGAATGATGTGCATTTACTTAGTCTAAATAATGGTAGTGCTAACCTATTTCTATTTCTAGTGTTAATTGTATGGCTATCACCTAAATTTTTTAATAAAGCTATGTTTTTTCTTACATGCATGATATTCTCGTATATAATGAATGATGTGCCTACTTTACTTAGTCTAAATAATAGGTTAGCACTAGCTAACCTATTAATTATAGAAGCAGCGGATACTCAAACTGCTTTAATTTTACAGAAAAGAGTTAGTTATTCGAGAAATTTATAATTTTAAACGCACAGACTCCTCAAGTGAGCTTTTTAAAGAAATTGACATACTAACTGTAGCTAGTCAAATTATTTTCGAAAATATAATGTACGTACGCATGAACCTGACAACATTTTCCAAACTAAATATCTGACTGCCATGTCAATGCACCGCCAAGCCGCTAGTCCTAGAGATATAAGACTTTGTACAGGGGTTCCTTATATAGCGTAGGGTAGCACTATGAAAGGATGTGGCGAAATTCATCCCTTAAGGGATTAAATATGGCCAGAAATGCATCTTTAGCTTCAATTCTAGGCTAAACTAGACAACATAGAAATGTAGGATAAATATATGTTATAAAAGGTCTATTAGAGATAAGAATGGACTTTTAAAATTACCGGTTAAAGATATCTGTTATATTTAATACTGAAAAATATTTTTCGCAATGCATTATTATTCAACTAAATGAACAAGCGCTCGGAGACGCAATCAGTTTCCTATATGAAACTTACAAAGCAAAAATAGGAAAAAAAAGGGAAATTTTTTGGTTGTTTCATTTTATTTTAAATGTTATTATTACAGGAGTTTAGTAATATTTTCTATAATTTTCTTGGTCTCGGAGCTCGGGCTGCCCCGCGGGGCTCTGCGCGGGAGCATGCGTCAGTCTGCCTCGACGCGATGCGACGGGTATTTGTTTTCTTTGTCCAATTCTCAATGCCATTGGCCCTTGTTCAGCCCTTAAGGGAGGGAAATGGGGGGTTGAAGTTTGTATGAAAATCAAAAACTGGTTGACTTATGAAGCTAAAATTTTGATAGTTTATAGGTGTGAGACGTCAACTAAACAAGCTTTTATTTTCAACTACCCTCATCTTTGCGCAGTTCTTAACATTGTACCTTGGCATAGGCATAGGAGCGATAGTGCGACGACTTTTTTAAGTATGATTTATTGCATTTTCCGATATGGAAGCGATCCGGAGTTTTACGTAACTCATATTGATTTCTGGCAATTCATGTATGAAAAATATCGAATCGAATATCTAGAGTTCGTCAAAACTCTAGGGATTATTAAAATTAGTTATGGGATCGAGAAATGGCATGGAAATTTAATATTCGGTATGGAAACGATCCGGAGACGTTGTTTTAATGACTGAATCCAAGTACATTTCTGGCGATTACTTGTATATGTATAAACATATCGAATAGAATATCTAGTTTGTCAGAACTCTAGGCATTATAAAAAATAATTGTGTGATGCAAAAATTACATGTCGATACTGTGTGCCAGAACTGTGTTGTATATCTAAAACAAAAGTGCTAACAGATATAAAATGACTATGAATAGCCAAGGACCTCGTATTCTATAAGTTTGTGGGAGGGCCCGGAAAAATATCCCTAGGTACCGAATATTATTGACGATTAGTAAAATTCCAAAATTCCAAAATACCAAATGTATTTATTACTGTCGATATTTATATATACTTAGCAATCGACATTTTTTGCCACTTCTCTACATTGGACCACTGTGGGAGGTAGAAACTCGCAGCACAAAAATATATAAATAAAATATAATAATAATATTTCGAGTATATTACATTGCATCGATTGCATTGCCTATGAAACTCGGTATGATAAAACAGAATAAAGCTCTCTACAAAAACGTCAAGTTTTGAATACTGTTCGCTCGCGTAAGTATTCAGGATTAAGCATAGAAAAACTGAAAGAAGATATTTTAGAGTTTGCTGTGTGAGCTGTTATGACATTAATTTTTGTATGGTTTTGTCCAAAATTTCAACCATCACGTATCGAGTTTCTATTTCTACCGACACATGGGCCTTAAAACCTTTACACAGCGTAGCGAAGAGCCGTATTTTCCAAATTAGTTTCTTCTCTGTAAAAATCAGAGTGCGTAGGCGTCTAAAATCTAAATACTATTTAATACTTAACAAGGATCAAATGAATTTCTAACAAAAATGTGTGGGCAGAGGGTCTTCCTCCAAAATTAGAATACCGCCAAATTTATCTTGCCTTGCAAAATTTCTGAACAAACCTTCTGTTTAATTTCGCTGTTCAAGCTCTTGATCAAATGGAAAATTACAATACTTTTTAAAATACTTAATAGAAAGGCATTTATTTTTATATATATTTTTTTAGTCCAAGTACTAAAAACAACCCCATGTTATTTAGAACTAAAAGTTTGGTTTTACTAGTAACCAAGGCCTTGGTATGTATACGCTCTGAAGGCATTCTACCAGCAAGTCACCCATTTAGGTGATAAATCTGTTTATATGATATAATGGGAGGAGTTTGCCTGCTTACCCGATTTCACAAGCGGACATCAGCTTACACTCGTAGTAGCCTGTCAGTGGGGCAGATTGAATACAAAGCATTTAGAATATTATGGAGCCAATGAATTTTGTTTTTTATTTTAATAGTAGTTTATGTGACTGCTACATAATGCAGGGCATTAATACTCGAATGCCTGATTATGTACAATTACATACACTAGTTTATCTACACACATATCATAAGCTCTCTTTGATGTGTACAGGAACCGCATGTTTGACCGGCATTGTGGTTCTGCAGTTGTTTAGCTTGTTCTGTATCACCAACTTCGGGCGCCGGCGTTCGAAATTTGAATGTCAGTACCAACTTCACAGACAAACTAGGGGCGGCATGCAGGCGGGCGTCGGCGTTCGAAATTTGGATGTCATAATGTGTAGAAAAATTACACATTATGGTCATAATGTGTAATTTTTCAGATAAGAAATGAGTTTTTACCAAGTAGTTTAACATTATGCTGATCGTAACGTGCGGTTTTTGTACGCAGTAAAGAGGGTTTTTGATACGTGTGTAGATAAAAATATACAATGTACACATCCCAAACACAGTCGCAGGCATATAAACAAAACCTAAGGCGCTTTGTAGGATAAGACCATTCATAAAACTAATAAAATAATTCTGCTTTTCTAAACCATAAAACCTAGTAATCATAACATTTGTACCATTAACATTTTTATCCAAAAAACATCACTGCCGTGTTTTTACTGTGTAGAAGTCGAACTACTACATTACTTTAATATGGTCTAAAGCTGAGCAGGAAATCGGCACTATGTAATTTTCATTAATAACATAAAAACGCCCCGAGTAGCTCAATCAAATGTCCTAGTGCGTTCACTGAATTGCCAAAACGTCGTAATAAAATAACGCAATGGTTATTTGATGTTACTAACATTGCGACCTGTATTATAATGAGCAAAAATACAGCGCATACTAAATGACACGGAGTGGGCGTAATATGCTCAAGTCACCAAGATGGAACAAAAACAACGGCATTTAAAGCGGCAGTTATTTGAACTACAGCATCTACAGTCGATCTGACATCTCCTACTACTGAAGTTCGAACGACGACCTCTGTGGCGTTGAGGTCAAAGCTCTGCCTCCCATGCGGGGGGTTCGAATCCCGGATGGGGAGGAGGAAATAAAACTCCCCAGGTCTTGGATTTGTATGTGTGACGTCGCTGTTTCTAGTTTCCACGACACAGGGCACACACACAAGTCGCTGTTTCTAGTTTCCACGACACAGGGCACACACATACACACACAAGCACACGTCGCTGTTTCTAGTTTCCACGACATAGGGCACGCACACAGACACACACGCACGTCGCTGTTTCTAGTTTCCACAACACAGGGCACACGCACACACACACACACACAAGTCGCTGTTTCTAGTTACCACGACACAGGGCACACACACATACACAATGCTGTTTCTAGTTTCCACGACATAGGGCACACACATACACACACACACACACGTCGCTGTTTCTAGTTTCCACGACACAGGGCACACACACACACGCACGTCGCTGTTTCTAGTTTCCACGACACAGGGCACACTCACACACACACACACACACACACAAGTCGCTGTTTCTAGTTACCACGACACAGGGCACACACACACACACACACACGCAATGCTGTTTCTAGTTTCCACGACATAGGGCACACACATACACACACACACACGTCGCTGTTTCTGGTTTCTACGATACAGGGCAAACACAAACCCATACGTCGCTGTTTCTAGAAGAACTGTTTGTTCTTGTACATAAATGTTTATGTTTAATTTGTGACTGTTCTCTCGCAGCACAGGTGTTTAAATACCAAAGCTATGTTATGTCGTTACAAAACTGCAAGCCAATGTAAGTATGTCTCTTTTGGGGTAAATAACTATATAGTATGGATAGTATATAAATAGTATATTCAGGAGATTCATTGCCATCAAAATAAATTAATATCGACTGGAAATTTCATGTAGAAAAAAAAACGTCAACATTTTCAGACAATTCAGTGTGTTGAATTAAATATTTGGTAAATGTGTCCTCTTTCTTCTACATTAAATTGTCGAGGTATAAACGAGTATATCAATTGAGGCAGGTAGTTTGAAGTAATGGTTTGTTTAACGTGTTGATATGCGTTGAGATATTTTTGTAGATTGAGATACTTTTGTAGACGGTAACTAGAGGCGCCATCGTGCTATTACCAGAAATATTCGCCGTAATACTTGCGGCACCAGCGGCGATGAGGAAAGGTCAGGGGTTTATATGTTAGATAAATAGCATGTTTTCCTGACCCACGCTTTTTCCGTCGTTAAGGAGGAAACTTAAGTGGCTAGATAAAGAATCTATAGTGGGACTTAGTATTCACATCTCTACTAAAAATTATCATTACATAATCTGGCCGACCATTTCATGAAATGGTTAGAAAGGGTTGAATTTCATGAAATCATGTATTTTTAAAGTATTTTTATTCGGCAACAAATATAATGATCACCAAAATATTTTTTTCCTACCCAAAATGGATAAATGAACACCAAAAGTTGCAAAAAATATCAGGGCAAAATACTGCGGTAGCTTAGGTGAAGGGTAAAGGGGATGAGCGAAGCGAAGCCCCCTTTATCCTTCGTGTTAGGTTGAACATGTAAGAACAACAAAAAATACTTAAAACATAAACTTAAGTACACAAAACATAAAAAGAAGTTTGGTGATCATTTATCCAAACACAATTTGGTGGACATTTATCCATTCTGGCAGTCATTTCGAATTTATTGGCAGTAAAATAGGTGCGTTTTGGTAATCGTTTAAACATAAGCCTGTTTATGCAGCACTACGCGGGGTAATTTTCGTGACATACAGTACTAGGTGCCTTCAACTGCGTAGATTTCGACATTCTCATTGAGGTTCTTAGATCCCTGAACGTCTCCTCATCCTCTGCCAGCTGGTTCGACTCTTATTTGAGGGATCGGCAACAGCGTATCAGGTGAGGCGACTTCCACTAAATGGTGTGACCTCTTTACAGGCGTCCCTCAAGGCGGTATACTTTCTCCACTCCTATTCTCGATTTTCATTAACTCCATCTCGGATGTCCTGTCTTCCTCATATCATCTTTATGCTGATGCTCTCCAGATATATCGCCACTTTTCTCCTAATGATGTAAACTCTGTTGTGGAGAAACTAAACGCAGATCTTGAGAGTGTAAAAAGCTGGGCTTCATCCTTCGGACTCCTGGTTAACCCGAGTAAGTCCCAGGTTATGATTATAGGTACAAGATATTCTCTAAAACTGTTACAGCAACAGTCTATTCCAGTTGTCACTTTCAATGGTACCACCATCATGTATAGCGATAAAGCTAAAAAACTGGGTCTCATCTTCGATAACCAGCTGTCCTGGTCATTTCATGTCAACGAGGTCAGTCGGCGAGTATTTGTTACTTTTCACTCTCTCAGGAGACTTCAATACTTTTTGCCTCGACAGACCAAAATCACTCTCGCTCAGTCTCTTCTTCTACCCCTCATCGATTATGCTGATGTCTGCTGGGTCAGTGCTAACGAAGAATTACTGAACAAATTCGAACGACTTCAAAATCTCGGGATGCGGTTTATCTTCGGGCTGCGCAAATACGACCATGTATCACAGCATCGCAAAGAGTTGAAGTGGCTTCCGATCCGTCTTCGTCGGGATTCTCACATCCTCCACCTCCTCTACAACATTTTGCGGAATCCACGCGATCCAACCTTCCTACGAGACCGTTTTCAATTTGTTTCTTCCAGCAGGCCTCGGAGGACCCACACAGTTTCTATACTCACGACCCCACAACATAACACCGCAACTTACGAGCACGGGTTTAGACTCCGGGCCATTCGGTTGTGGAATGCACTCCCCTGCACCATCATGGATAGTCCTACTCTCAATATCTTTAAAAGTCGTGTGAAGAAGCACTTCCTATCTCTTTAGAATATAGGTAGTATTTATGTATTTATAATTTATATATGTATATATATTTAATATTTATTTATATTTAGGATGTATATTTTATGTATGTAGTTTATTGAGTTGTAATTTAAGGTATGTTGTACACATCGGTCTACCCGTGCTCTGTGATTAACCTATCTCATCCTGACATGGTTTGCTGGAAGAGATCTCTTGTTAGAGATAAGCTCGCCTTTGTACACTATTTTAATATATATCTTGTCAATATAATTATTTGTGTGCAATAAAGAAATTATGAAATTAATTACTACGTGGTGTTTTTTCTGTTATACAAGTCGAAATAACGCAAGGACTATTCTGGGGCTTCGCTGCGCTCGCCCCTTTAGTCTTCGCCTAAGCTACCGGAGGGATTTGCCCTAAAAGATTTATTTGTTCATTGTAACTTCTTTTTCTTAGCCATGGATGCCACATCATGAAATAATCTATTATATGATCCACGACGATATGCTAATTGGTTGATCGCTTGGCCCTAAACATTTCGATGTATAATATATTATTAATTATGGACTGTATCTAATTGATATTTAGTGTGAATTTTGTACAGCGCATTGCATTAGTCTAAGTTAATTGAATAAGTGAGAAAAAAATCAGGTTGGACTGATCGAATCGGTTTCTTAGTAGTATTTATTTTTAATTGTATATAATAAAGTCCTTAAACTATGACTGAATCCTCTGATGCATTTAATACTTAAACTTTTTTGTTTGTTTCAACGACACGTGTTTTGTCTGTAGCGCAGCGGTTGCGGCTCTGCCTACCATGCGATAGGTCCCGGGTTCGATACCCGGCTAGGATAAAGGAAAAAAATCCCCAGGTCTTGTATGCTTATATGTGTATGACGTCGTTGTGTGGGTCCCGAAACAATGTAAGTGCCTGAATCTATATGTTTCTTTAAACTATATCTAAATTCTTAGATTTAAATAACTGCGCTAAAATTTCAGTTGGATTCGCCGTTTTCTCCCTTAAATGTTATAAACATTACACTCCTTTTTGTTGTTAGCATATGCGGTGCCCCACTGCTGGTCAAAGGCCTCACCAGTTCGAGCCCACACATCTCCCGGCAGGAATTTATCCAGGTGGTCTTTCCATCTCTTTCTGGGCCTTCCCCTACGCCTGTGTCCGACTATAGGCATCCATTCAGTGGCTGATTTTGTCCATTTGTTAGGATGAATTCGACAGACATGTCCAGCCCAGTTCCATTTGAAATTGGCGGTCTGTACTCCTACTAAGACAATACCAGTTTTGGAGTGCAGCATAGTGTTCCTAATGCGGTCAGTACATTTTATAACTACAGTACTGCTTTCTATTGCTCGCTGGCAAACCTTGAGTTTGGACATCTGATGCTGGGTCAACGACCAAGTTTTTTCGCCTTAGGTCAGGGTGGGCAGGATGCACATGTCGACGAGTTTAGTAGGCTGCCCTTCACCAGCTCTTTCATGGACCAGAAGTTCTTCAAGGCGTTCGAAACACGTCTGTCGATTTCTTTGTCCTGACTGTTTTCGGAGGAGACTGTCTGGCCCAAGGCCGTTGTACTCGTCGCCATATTGTATTTCCTGCCACCTGCTTATCCACACAACGCCTGGACCTGGATATGAGGCATCACAATTTTGAACCGCACGCCATGGTAATAAAATTGAAAACCTATAACAGATAAGTGACATCAATATGTCGTAAAGCGTTGAGAGGTTATTGTTGTAAAAATGGATGAAGCAAAATCGGAGACATATCGAATCGATTAGAAAAATAAATACATCGATTGTTTTTAAAAGGTTAGTTTTGAAAATGAATTATCATTATAATGAGTGAATACATGATTAGTTTTCTTACTACGCTCGGGTCTTAAATATGGAGTCCTTCGTAACGTTTAGGATTCAATATCGCGCCCGTAACATGAAGGTGATACGAAAAAAAATTGGGTTTTTTTCGAATCCATTTACTCCACCATGAAGTCATCTACAGATTTGATTTTTGGGTTAACGTTTATTGAGTATTTTATTAAGATTTTCACTCAAGGAAAACGCGATTGGATGACATTTTTCGATAGAATTTAATTACGAAAACATCTCTAAATTGTTTTATTTTCTCCTGTAATTCTGAAATCCTAACTAATTTCATTGTGGAACTGCGTTCAAAATTATGTATTCGCCAAATCTCCTTAAAAAACTTTTTAACAAAATAGCGTAGTTTATTTTTAAACAAATTTTCTGTCGTTTAGCGCTACGTTTTTTAATTTTTTCCCGATTCCGTCCCTCTCACACTGCGGGTCTTTCCGCTTGGAGTGACGGGGACCTTTACACGGACTTTGGTGTATTATATACTATACCTAGTCGGTCCTTAAGTTCTGTCACAAGGTTTTTGATAGATAAAACTCAGCAATAAACTTTTTCTTATTCGTATTATACATGATTAAAAAGCTTATTTTATACGAATCAAATTGCAATACAATACATTTTGTACGATTATCGCAATATGACAAAAAACCCTATAACTTGAGACAATCGCGAACCCAAAACACGCCGCAACTGACAAAAATACCACTTACCACAAATTTAATAAAAAAATAGTGTTTCAGCTATCCAACAAGGTTTTTTTTATTTATTCTGAAAACTCGATTTTAGACCATGCTTAACCACTAGCATTTGATTTTCTGTTAGCTTTCAGTTCCAACTGCTCCCAAAGAGAACTTTACGTACTTTTTACGTTTTCAGAAAAACGTATAAAAATGATCTTGTGGGCAACAAGTACACTACGTAAAATGTGAATATGAAAATTAGTTTTACCCAGACTTAGTTATCTTATGCTTCAAAATGAAGGTAACGGCTTCAGGGAGGGTTCTGACTAAAATCTCACGTAAGTTTGAAAGGTTTTAAGAGTCAATGGAAAAAAGATAAACTGAATCACGTCCGTTTTTTTGATTGGGTAAAAAAGTGCAAAATCTCTGAAGAAACTAGCATTTGTGTAAAATGGCTTTAAGCATTTAAATCCAATAATCGTTCTAATTTATCAGTATTTAATGAGCTATCAAACCATATATAGTATTAAATAAAATAAAACTTGGTATTATTTACTATGCGGCAAAATATTTGTGACAGAACTTATGGACCGACTATGTATATATGTATAATCTACTATAACAATGCTTTGTAGCTTTATTAGCCTACTCATGTGAGCCTTCTGTTGTTTACTAATAAACACAACAAACAATTTGCTGATCTACTTTTCGAGTTTTAAACTGGATCAACCTTGAGCCTTTTGTTTTATTAAGGTTAAAGTTTATCAAACATTTTCAGTATCAGCTACAGCTAAACAATCAAACTGATGCTTGGATTTCAGCCAATCAGTGGTTAGATGTGTAGGTTAATCGATGGTTGATCAAAGACGGCAAAGCAGCGATTAGCAAAGTTGTTATTTGTGGTGAAAATATACCGGCTGTTTATTTAGTACCAACTTGAAAGCGGAAATTTTGCTTAAGATAATACAACTTTATATTGGCAAGAAGGACTTTGTAGCGATGCTCAAAGGCTAAATAAATGTGACGCAAAATGGAGAATTGAATATTGTAAGTACAAATGAGGCTCAAGCAGGAATCATTACCAGATTGAAAAAGTGTTCGAGTTCAGATAAAATGGACCTTATATCATTGTGCATTAGAGCCATAGACAGTTCGATTCGCATACTTTTTCGACGCGTAATTAATGTAATGCTTCCTACACTGGGCCTCTGCCACCCCGTGTGGAGAAAGGCGTGACGCTATTTATGCTATGTTGATATTATAATACACCAAGGGGATAAAGCACTGTTTCATGTCACGGGCGCGATATTGAATCCTGAACGTTACGAAGGACTCCATATTTAACACCCAAGCGTAGCAAGAAAACTAACCACGTATTCACTCATTATATTGATAATTCATTTTCAAAACTAACCTTTTAAAAGCAATCGATGTATTTTTCTAATAGTAGATTGTTGCACCAAGCAAAAATAAATGTTTTATTGCATCGATTGCTTAGTGGCGAGGGCTCTAAAAGGCACGCAATATGAATTATTTAATGCGAGGAAGTAGGTGAAAAGTTAGGTTTTCTATTACGTTTTTGGCTTCGATTTGAATTGCTTCCGGAGTCATGTAAAAGTCCGTGTCACTTGAAGATTCCATTTTCATAATACAATTATTAACTGCATGCTCGTATTTATTAGTAAATATTATCTCTTTTTACTTTCCCACCTTTTTCATTTCTTTTAATTAAATTCTTTTGATCTCGGCTCCCTTGAGTCTGATGCCGCCTCTATAGACTGCTCCCCTGTCGTCTGTAGTGAGCCCGTTGATGAAAAAGACCAGCATTTCAACTCGATTGTCCTGAGTTTGTTCGACAAACATGCTCCTGTCAAAAAGGTTAGGGTTAAACATCTCCCTGCGCCTTGGCTTACCGACACCATCAAGGGTCTGATGGCCCAGAAAAACCGTGCCAAATGTCAAATGACGATAATCTCCTTATATACAAACGTCTCTGTAATCGTTGCACCCGTCTTTGTCGAGATGCGAAACGCCGCCATATCTACGAGAGTATTGAGAGCTACACTCCTGCACAGGTTTGGAACTTCCTGCAGACCCTCGGTGTTGGTAAGTCCCAGGACGCAGTAACCGGTAGTGTCGACCTCAACGGTCTCAACAAATTCTTTGCTGTCTCATTTGGCGCAGTAAAGAAGGCTTTTCTAGTGTTAGGTTTTGTATAATCGATTTGTATAATTTGTAATGTTTTAAATGGTATATTTGAACTTTAGTATAACTATTTCTTAGTTCATAGACTTATATTGATGTAAAGAGTATTTGTTTTTTAATTTAGTTTTGGTATGTTGGCGCCACTGACGGACTGACGGAAGTATCAATTGAGTGTCTTTTATATCGGTCAGGCGGGAAAGGAAAGAGGCGATGGGGTTTTTGGGGGATTGGCTCTTGGAGCGTGTTCGAGGTTGGTCGCATACCGAAACTAAGTGTGGAGTTGATTGTTCTGTGAAATATTGTGTCACCATTTTGGAAAAGGAATAAAAGTGAATAGCTCCACGGTGAATGCAGAGTTTTATTACACTAGCAATCTCGTCTAAGGCTGTAGGTGATGACAAGATCAGATCAGACAAGATTTCAGATGCTTTTCAGTGTACTCGATCATTTGTTACCACCCATAACGCATATAATCAATGCGTCGCTGAGTGAGTACTGCTTCCCGAGCCAGTGGAAAAGAGCATTAGTGTTACCCCTACCTAAAACGTCTAACCCGCCCTCCTTCAAAGAGTTTCGTCCGATTTCCATCCTACCAATCCTTTCCAAAATCCTTGAATCAATTGTCCAGACCCAGCTGTCCTCTTACCTTTCCTCCATGAATTTACTGAACCCTTTTCAGTCTGGTTTTAGGCCGGGGCATAGCACCACCACAGCACTGCTCAAGGTAACTGACGATATCCAACTGGCAATGGATAAGAAGCAGCTCACAGTCCTAACTCTCCTAGACTTTAGCAGCGCCTTCAACTGCGTCGTCTTCGATATACTTGTTGAAATCTTAAAATCGCTCAACGTCTCGGCTCGCTGGTTTGACTCTTACTTGAGAGACCGCCAGCAGCGCATCAAGTCTGAAGAGGTCACTACGGAATGGTGCAAGCTCTCTACAGGTGTTCCGCAGGGTGGCATCCTTTCTCCTCTTCTCTTCTCAGTTTTCATCCATTCCATTTCGGATGTATTGTCTTCCTCGTATCATCTTTATGCAGATGACCTTCAAATTTATCGGCATTTTCCCCTGTGTGATCTGACTTCGACTGTTGAGGCTTTGAATGCTGACCTCGACAACATCAGGAAATGGTCTCTTTCATATGGGCTATTAGTCAAACCAGTCTCAGGTGATGATACTGGGTACACGGCACTTACTTAATTTGTTGCAGAATAAGTCCGTTGATCCCGTTCTATTTGACGGTACCATTGTCAAGTATAGCGAGAAAGCAAAAATCTTGGCGTTGTTTTTGACAATCTATTATCCTGGTCGCCCCATGTTTGTGAGGTCAGCAGACGAGTCTTTGCATCCTTTCATTCTCTTCGGCGTTTGCAGTTCTTCCTGCCTAGGCAGACTAAAATCAAGCTAGCTCAGACCCTTCTTCTGCCTTTAATAGACTACGCCGATGTTTGCTGGGCCACTGCGAACGAAGATCTACTGAACAAACTCGAGCGACTCCAAAATCTCGGGATTCGGTTTATCTTCGGACTTCGTAAGTACGACCACGTGTCCCAATATCGTAGGGAATTAGGCTGGCTCCCGATCCGACTTCGTCGTGATATGCACATTCTCTCCTTCCTCTTCAATATTTTGAGAAATCCGCGCTACCCTGCATATCTTCGTGAACGTTTTGAGTATCTTTTCTCAGGGGATAGACTTCGGAGATCTCACACGGTGTCACTTTTATCAATTCCTCAGCACAACACTGTTGCTTACGAGCACTCGTTTAGGTTAAGGGCAATACGTATGTGGAATGCACTTCCTTGCGCTATTAGGGATTGCAAATCCTTGGTCACTTTCAAGAAAAAAATTAAACAGCATCTCCTCTCTTCCGAATAGTGGGTATCTCATAGTATTTATGTATATCTATGTATTTATTGTATTCTATTTATTTATTTTATAGTAATTACGTAGGGTGTATTGTGATTTATTTGATAGTATATTGATTTTATTTATTTCTTTTAACTCTTAATTGTACACTAGGACTACCTCTCTATATTTTATTTTTCTCTTTTCTTCACAGGTTAGCTGTAAGAAATTTCTTTTTAGAAATAAGCTCACCTTTGCATACTATTTCTGTTATAATTTCCACTGAGTTTTCTGTGCAATAAAGGATTATTATTATTATTCTTTATGGCCAGTATTTCTTTAGCCTAGCACACACATCACTTCACCCACAAACTGTTTAACTCCATACGGCCGTCGTTTGCAAACCGAACGCATTCTAAACTTAGGGTTTTACTTTTAATAACTCGACATGCGCCACCTCTTTGGCAGTTTATGTGACTGCTACATAATGGAGGGCATGAATACTCGAGAGTGGGTTCATGAAACGAGCCGAAGGCGAGGCGGCATGGTGGCATTGATAATTCCTTTGCACTTGTTTAGCTTGTTCAGTAGTACCAACCAGTAGTAGTCGGCGTTTGAAATTTGAATGTCTTAATATGTAGAAAAATTACACATTATGGTCATAATGTGTAATTTTTCAGATAAGAAATGAGTTTTTACCGAGTAGTTTAACATTATGCTGATCGTAACGTGCGGTTTTTGTACGCAGTAAAGAGGGTTTATGGTACGTGTGTAGATAAAAATACTAAAACAGTGCAGTAAAGAATTATCCTAACATTTGGCAACAAATGCCGCTTTGTGCTGGATGTGTAGTGCAGTAATGATAGATTTTCAGCGTAGTTGGAAGAAAATAAATTAAGCCCATGAATGTCCCCGTCGAGCCCTGATATGAGCGAGTGATACTGATAGGGAATAAGGGTTACTTAGCGTCATGCCCTTTCTTATACGTGATGGCAGTGGCACGATTTGTGCCAAGTTTTAGTAAGTTATTAAATACTCCATTTATCTAGATAATAGAGTTACATACCTACCTAAACTGTTTATTACCCATCCATCAATTAACTGCATATGTGGTTATAGACCGATTGTCTTCGATTTCTCTGGTGTCCTGATACAAGTTTTTGAAGTGAATACTTCTTAGGCAACTATTCAAAATTAAGTGTATAAATATAATTTTCACAACTTTCATTCGGAAAAGTAAGTTTTGCTCCACGACGAGAGGGAGCAAAATGCTATTTTTCTGTTTAAGCTACTTTTTTTATTTATTCATTGGCATGTAGCATTTACGCAATGTGCCAATTGAACACAGCTCTTAATAAAATAATCGACTGTAATTTCATCGTAATCTATTAAAAACGAACATGTTTCAAGTTTTATATTTTACAATGTTATATGAAAATTTAGGAATTTTTCGTAATATTTAAAAAAAATGTCACAATAAATTATATGTTTTACTGAAATCACTGTTAAATTATATGTTTTACTGAAGTGACTGTTATTATGACATAATGAATATTGATATTCTATACCATTGTAATATTCGATTCGATTATTTTTACACATTGGTAAAAGTAGCACAGGAATATTTTATTTGACCTTTCAAAAAGTATTGTTTTCGTTGTTCGATAACTGTAAGAAGTGGTGAAAGTATGATTCAAAGTATACCTAGTTATTTCATTATTTTCAGAGCATTTTATTTCCATTTTCCTCATAATCGGTGTGAAAAGTTGTATGTGTCACTCAGGAGCAAAATGATTTTCGTCATGGGCGTTAACGCTTGGATCCTTCGTTACGCTCAAGATTCTTACTTAGAATCCCTCGCTACGCTCAGGATTCTATCGTAGAATCCTTCGCTTCACTCTGGATTCAATGTACCGCCCTCGCCGTAAATACATCATTTTGCTCCCTTGTGACACAAATAACTATTGTATATGGACATGTAATTTAGCCAAGTAATTGGAGTTGAAGTTGCTAGAAGTAGCAAACCTACACGAGGCACTATTAACTCAAACTCAAACTAAAAATATTTAACTTAATTAAGTGTATACAAGGTGTAACATGTTTGTAGGAACTTACTGAGTACGCTTTTCGAGTATTGCGCAATAAATAATCTCATAAATTATATGTAGGACCTATCTATATTTTCTCTTAAATATTTTACAACAAGTCCTTCATAAGTAAGTGGTAGCTTTTAATACACGCATTATGAGGAAAAGCAAACAAATTTATAGGTACTTGGCTGGTATTACGCAAGTCTTGCTAACAAGTCTGTCTTGGTTAATTTTAGCAATACACTTTGCAGGCTCCCTCCGATAATAAGTCACTCGGCCGCTTTTCCGCAGTAATTTATTTAGATTAACCTGTTTATTTCTGAGTCAATCGTCTCTTGTTTGGGTATTCACGTGCGTCAGTTCTGTACCACGTTTACATCACACCCGAATGGGCAAGCAATGAGGCAGGTAAGTGAGCAGGAGCATGATGGTCATTTTATCGGCATCTTCCCGTGCCCCTCTGGTGGTTTTCCGTGGGGCCGGGCAGCCGCATGAGACAGCCGCGGTACCTTATTCATATTGTTACGAGCGTGGGGTTCGTATTTGATAGAAAAACACGAATTAATCCACTAATTAAAACACTCACTTTATTACCCAAATTAGGCACTTACAATTCACACGAACTGTACATAAAATCCACTAAATCACACACACACTATTTCACTAATTATGCACTCACTATTCACGCGAAGAGTCGTTCTCTCCGATTATCCTTGTACTAGCACTCGATCGCAGTTAAAATGTAACTAACTCGTGCCGGCCGTCGGCGCCTTTTATATCCCGCGGAGCCGCTCTGGACACATTGTCCACACATATCGCGAATATTCTAGTAAGGACCAGCGTGCGGGCCGCGAACATTCGAGACCATATATGTCTCTCTCTAATGGTGCACTCTCTCTGTCACTCCCTTCTCGAATGTTCCGAGTATAGCTATCTCTTTCTAGTAGTTCTATCTCTGTCACACACTTCTCGAATGTTCCGAGTATAGCTATCTCTTTCTAGTAGTGCTATCTCTGTCACTCCTACCGGATATTTCGCCATATAACGATTTGTGCTTCAGAGGCCCATAAGGGGTCCTGAAAACGCCTGAAAACGGGTTTTCAGGTTATGGCGTCATCTGATAGAGGGTGCCCTGAAACTGACTGAAAACATGTTTCAGGCGCCTGAAAACGACGGCAACTTGGGTGAAATTTCGATCTTTAGATATGTGATAGAGTAACTTCTGAAACGGCCTGAAATGACTTTTCAGCCTGCTGAAAACGCCTCTAAAGCACTGAAATTGACGTTCAAAGTTTTTGACCTAACCTACCGGCGTAACACTACCCCCTCCTAAGACATGCTCGTCCCGAGCATCATTATTTCCGTGGTATCTGGCCAGCCGGTCAACATGAACAATCTTGCTCGGACTACGAGGATTCCGCTGGATTCGATACGTGACGTCGTTTATTTTGGTGACCACCTTGTAAGGCCCTTCCCAATTCGGAGATAGTTTCGGGGACTTTCCAACTCGTCGCATAGGGTTATGTAGCCACACCAACGAACCTTCCTCAAAACCCATTTGATAAGACTTCCGGTCATATCGGGTTTTCATCTTTATGCTAGCGTGGAGCCCGTGTTCACGTACCAGGCTGTGAACATCATCAATCCGATCCCGCAAATCACTTGCATATTCCGTGATGGTCCTTGGTGTATCGGGCGGACGTCCAGTCAGGAGATCTGCAGGCAGACGGAGTTCTCTTCCAAAATTCGCATACGATGGAGTAACCGCCGTACTTTCATGAGTTGCCGACCTATAAGACAACAGGAAGAGGGGGATATGCCGATCCCAATCTTTTTGATGGCTCTCAACGACCTTGGCTAGATGTCTCTCCAGTGTCTGGTTAAATCTCTCAACCATTCCATCTGACTGTGGATGATACGCCGTAGTCCTCGTCTTATGAATTCCCATTATGCGACAAGTCTCCTGAAAGACCGCAGATTCGAAGTTTCTTCCTTGATCACTGTGGATTTCGAGTGGTACCCCAAACCGGCAGAATACTTCGTTCACTAACTTTTCAGCTATGGTTACCGCTTCTTGATTAGGAATGGCAAATACTTCAGGCCACTTCGTGAAGTAATCCATCACGACAAGAATGTACTTGTTTCCGGAGTCCGATGCTGGGAATGGTCCCGCGACATCTAACGCAACCCTTTCCCAAGGGGCTCCCACGTTGTACAACTTGAGTGTTCCTCGGCTACGGGTATGCGGTCCCTTGACTGATGCACAGTTAGTGCATCGTTTACACCAATTTTCAACATCTTCTCGGCAGTGAATCCAATAAAAGCGTTGCCGAATTTTCATTAGGGTCCTTTTTACTCCAAGGTGTCCACCGGATGTTCCATCGTGAAAGCTTCTCAAAACACCTTTCACCCTTTTCTTTGGGACAACGACTTGCAGGTGAGCATCCTTCCCATTTGTTGATTCCCATTTTCTACATAGAACGCCATTATGCATAACCAAGCTATCCCATTGTGCCCAGTAGCTTTTTGTTACCGCACTCATAGGAGCTACATCACACCATCTTGGTTTAGGTGCGCCAGCATTAATCCAATCAAAAATGGGTCTCACGTCAGGGTCCTCTTGTTGCGCTTGCTGCATGATTTCATCACTCCACTCGTCGCTAACCGTATCAGTTCTTATCATTCGAACACATTCCTTGCCTTCTTGTCTTGAGCAATGTTTACAGTCGTCTGCACAAGGTCTACGTGATAGGGCGTCAGCATTTCCATGTGATTTCCCACTACGGTGTTCGATGATGAAATCATACTCCTGCAGTTGTTCAATCCATCTCGCCACTTGTCCCTCGGGGTTTTTAAATTCTAGCAACCACTTTAAAGCAGCATGGTCAGTTCTGATACGAAACTTTCTTCCCAGCAGGTATTTGCTGAAATGCTGTAACGTCTTGACAACTGCTAGCAATTCCCTCCGAGTTACACAGTAATTCCTCTCTGGTTTTGACAATGACTTACTGAAATATGCAATCACAACTTCGTTATCTCCTTTCTTTTGCGACAAGACACCTCCAATTCCAGTGTTACTAGCATCTGTATCCACAATGAAATCCTCGTCCGGGTCTGGATACCCCAATATTGGCGTTTCACAAAGTCTTCCTTTAAGCTCGTTGAAACTTGACTCACATTGTTCGTTCCAGTCAAATGATCGCTTTTCTTCCGTTAGTTGATGCAAAGGCTTTGCTATATCCGAGAAGTTCTTCACAAAACGTCTGTAGTATGAACAAAGCCCCAAAAAGGCACGTACTGCAGTCTTGTCTTTTGGCGTTGGCCAATCCTTCACGGCGCTAATCTTCTCAGGATCTGTCTGGATGCCGTCCTTCGAAATCACGTGTCCCAAGTAATTCACTTTACGTTTGAAAAACGAGCATTTCTTCGGACTGAGTTTCAGATTTACCCCTAGTAGTTTGCCTAGCACCTGCTCCAATTTATTCAAGTGGTCGTTGAAGTCTCTACCAACGATAATGATGTCATCCAAATAGACCAAGCAAGTTTCTCCTAGAAGTCCAGCTAATATTTGTTCCATTAATCTCTCAAATGTGGCTGGTGCATTACACAGTCCAAATGGCATAACATTGAACTGCCAGAGTCCCTTGCCAGTAGAGAAGGCCGTTTTCTCCTTATCCTTGTTCTTGATTTCGACTTGCCAATAGCCACTTTTCAGATCCAACGTTGAAAACCATTTCATTCCGTTCAATGTGTCTAAAGTGTCGTCGATTCGTGGTAGTGGATAACTGTCCTTCTTGGTTACATCATTAAGTCGACGGTAGTCAATACAGAATCTCATGGTGCCGTCCTTCTTCTTAACCAAAACTACGGGAGAACACCACGGGCTTGTTGAAGGTTCAATAACGCCGCTTCTTTGCATTTCCTCGATCATGCCCTCAACCTCCTTCTCCCGAGCTACTGGAACTCTCCGAGGGCGCTGTCGGATAGGCATAGTTTCCCCAGTGTCGATCTCATGCTGAACCACTCCAGTTCTTCCAATGTCATCATCATGCAAAGAAAAGACGTTGCGATATCGTAGCAGTAAGCTACGCGCCTTAAGGAATTCCTCCTCGGTAAGGTGCTCCCTGGAGTCATTTAGTAATTTTTCAACATCCATTGAAGGCTTAACATGCCCAGGTTTCACGTTTACCTCAGATTCCCGGCAGCCTCTTATCCAAGAAATTTCTTGGCATGATCCGACCAGCGTTCCTTTATTGAGGACGCATTCCGTGTCGCTTGGATTAAGGATCCTTACAAATGCTGTAGATGCCGTGGTTACCATTGTACGGGCTGTTATCCACGGTTTATCAGCATCCAACCTCTCTACCACCACACAGCGGTGAGATTGCGGCCTTGTGGAGTTCGGCAATTTCACTGGAACTAAAACCTGTGACCTTGGTTGAAGAATGGTTCTCCTGGTACAGTAAACATTTCCATTTACTCCACCTTGTATAGGAATCTCATCAACTCCAAACTTTAGAACTCCAACCTTCAAGTCGATTTTACAGTCATGTCTCCTCATAAAATCCAATCCAATAATGCAGTCGTCGACGATGTTAGCAACGATCACTTTATGCCAGTATTCTTTTTCACCTATTTTCACAGCTAACTCTCGTTCTCCTTCGACGGAAATGTACTGGCCGGTAGCAGTTTGCAGCTGGAGATGCCTAGGTCGGACTAGATGATCTCTGGTCAGGTGTCTCAGTAGCCGAGAGCTGATCACAGTCCGAGAAGCTCCGGTGTCTATGGTAAGGAGACATAGTATTCCACAGATTTCTCCATTGACAACCAGACTATTCCCGTCGTTTGCCTGTGAGATCATAATTGGGACATTTCGACCATTAGCCAGCACTCGTCCCATAGTCCTGGCTTTTATTCGTTTCCCTGTTGGGGCTCTGACTCCACAGAGCTTATTGTCCTCGCCATTGGAGCGGGGTCTCTGTCCCTCCTAGTCCTTTTCGGACAGCCTGACTGCAGGTGACCACGTTCTCCACAATGGTAGCAACGTGGCCCAAATTCGCAGCGGGAATCTACTGGCTTCGTAGTCGACACTTCTCGCACCCTGAAAGGCCTGGATGAATCTTGTCGTACAGCTTCCACCTCGAGAGCGTGGGCTACTGCATCCTTTAGGCTGCCATGATGTCCCAATCGCACGGCTGCCCTCACTTCCAGATCCCGGATCCCATCGATGAAGGCCTGCACCAGCATACTGTCCACAAAGGATGCTGACGTACGTTGATAGGCCTTCCTAACCAACTTCTCGATTTCCAGGGCCCACTGTTGTAAGGACTCGTTACGTCCTTGTGTCCTGTCCTTTAACTGAGCTCGGTACACGTGCTCCAGGTGACTGTCACCGTATCGTGTCTCCAAGGCTTCTAGAAGGCGGTCGTACGTCCGGTCGTTTCCCAGAGCCTCTAGTATGGTAAGAGCCTCGTCGCGCAGCGCCAACGTCAGTGCTGTCCTGGCTTGCTCCTTACTCCAACCATTAGCCTGGGAAACAGACTCGAACTGCAGCTTATAGGCAGTCCACGATGAGCTACCGTCAAAGGGGGGCACTTTGAACCTGCCGCCTCCGCACACCGATGCGTCGGGTACATAGGTACTTGGACCATTAGCCACTTTGATCTCAAGTTTTTGGAGACGGCTCTCACAGGTCTCAATTTTTTTATCGACATCATGGACTCGACTCTCCAGTTTTTCATCCATATCGGCCAGTTTTTCCTGGACCTCTAACAACTCTCTCTTCCATTCGGTCGTGGACTCATGTACCTCACGAAGCATTCGTGCCTGTACCTCCTGGTGATCCTTTTGTTCCCTAAGCTCATTCTGGAGGATTAGAGACTGTTCTTCCTGTTTCCTGGCCTGTTCCTTTAGCTCTCTCGCTTGTTCCTTTAGGAGGACGAAGATAACGTTGAGATCTACTCCTTGTGCAGCTGGAGCAGGTGATTCCGACGCACCACGCGTCGAGTCTTCAGTCCCAGACGTTTGGCTTCGCGTCGTCACTCCTTTTGGCTCGGTTTCTCGTGGCATTAACGGCATTTTCTATCCCACTTCTGACACCAAATGTTACGAGCGTGGGGTTCGTATTTGATAGAAAAACACGAATTAATCCACTAATTAAAACACTCACTTTATTACCCAAATTAGGCACTTACAATTCACACGAACTGTACATAAAATCCACTAAATCACACACACACTATTTCACTAATTATGCACTCACTATTCACGCGAAGAGTCGTTCTCTCCGATTATCCTTGTACTAGCACTCGATCGCAGTTAAAATGTAACTAACTCGTGCCGGCCGTCGGCGCCTTTTATATCCCGCGGAGCCGCTCTGGACACATTGTCCACACATATCGCGAATATTCTAGTAAGGACCAGCGTGCGGGCCGCGAACATTCGAGACCATATATGTCTCTCTCTAATGGTGCACTCTCTCTGTCACTCCCTTCTCGAATGTTCCGAGTATAGCTATCTCTTTCTAGTAGTTCTATCTCTGTCACACACTTCTCGAATGTTCCGAGTATAGCTATCTCTTTCTAGTAGTGCTATCTCTGTCACTCCTACCGGATATTTCGCCATATAACGATTTGTGCTTCAGAGGCCCATAAGGGGTCCTGAAAACGCCTGAAAACGGGTTTTCAGGTTATGGCGTCATCTGATAGAGGGTGCCCTGAAACTGACTGAAAACATGTTTCAGGCGCCTGAAAACGACGGCAACTTGGGTGAAATTTCGATCTTTAGATATGTGATAGAGTAACTTCTGAAACGGCCTGAAATGACTTTTCAGCCTGCTGAAAACGCCTCTAAAGCACTGAAATTGACGTTCAAAGTTTTTGACCTAACCTACCGGCGTAACAATATTCATATTCTTTATTGCACAGAAATCTTATAAAAATAGTAAGGTAACAAAACATTTTATGAGCAAAGGCGAGCTTATCTCTAAAGAGAGATTTCTACCAGCAAACCTAGGTAGGACAGGAAAAATTGTGCAACAGGAGAGTCCTAGTGCGCAATAAAACTGTACATCTAATTGTTTACAACTAAAACATAATAATTTAATACATGATATATACTAAATAAAATACAAAAGCAAAAATTTTTATATATATCAAACATATACTACTTATATATACATATATAAAAGTACCTATCACGAAAGAGAAAGGAAATGCTCTTTCAATCTTGTCTTAAAAGTGAAAATTGAGGGACTATCTCTAATAGCGCAGGGAAGTGCGTTCCACAGTCGGATCGCCGTTAACCTAAACGAGTGTTTGTAAGCGGCAGTGTTATGCCGAGGAGTAGAGAGAAGAGACATCGTGTGGGATCTCCGGTTGCTATGCCTGGAGGAAATAAACTCGAAACGTTCTCGAAGATATGAGGGGTAGCGGGGGTTTCGCAAAATGTTGAACAGATAGGAGAGAACGTGCATATCACGACGAAGGCGGATCGGAAGCCACCCCAACTCCTTGCGATACTGTGAGACATGGTCATACTTGCGCAGCCCGAAGACAAACCGAATCCCGAGGTTTTGAAGTCGTTCGAGTTTGTTCAGTTGTTCTTCGTTCGCACCGATCCAGCAAACATCTGCATAGTCGATTAAAGGTAGTAGGAGGGACTGGGCAAGGGTGATTTTAGTCTGCTGTGGCAGGAAGTGCTGCAATCTCCGTAGGGAGTGAAATGACGCAAAGACTCGTCTGCTGACCTCACAAACATGGGGCGACCAGGACAACAATTTATCAAATACAACCCCAAGATTCTTGGCCTTCTCGCTGTATGAGATTATGTTACCATCATACACTATAGGGTCGACGGGCATTTTCTGAACTAGGTTATGAGAGTGACGAGTACCCAAAATCATGGCCTGCGATTTGCCCGGGTTGACAAGTAGACCATAAGAGGTAGCCCATTTCCTGATGTTATCGAGATCAGCATTCAACGCCTCTACTGTCAGATTCACATCACACGGAGAGAAGTGCCGATATATTTGAAGGTCATCTGCGTACAGATGATAAGAAGAGGTAAGAACGTCAGAGATGGAGTTAATGAATACCGAGAAGAGGAGAGGAGAAAGGATGCCTCCCTGCGGAACACCTGCGGAGAGATCACACCAGTCCGTTGAGATCTCCTCAGACTTAATGCGTTGCTGGCGGTCTCTCAGGTAGGAGTCAAACCAGCGAGCAGAGTGCGAGGAGACATTAAGTGACTTTAAAATTTCTACTAGTATATCGAAATCGACGCAGTTAAAGGCGCTACTGAAATCAAGCAGTGTAAGGACCGTAAGCTGCTTTTGATCCATAGCTAAGTGAATGTCGTCAGTGACTTTGAGCAGTGCTGTGGTAGTGCTGTGACCCGGCCTGAAACCTGATTGGTGGGGATTCAGTAACATTTTTGAGGAAAGGTAGGAGGAGAGTTGGGAGTGGACAATTGATTCCAGGACTTTGGAGAGGATAGGCAGAATAGAAATGGGACGGAAATCTTTAAAGAAGGCGGGATTAGACGTTTTGGGGAGGGGAATCACAAGTGCCAATTTCCACTGGCTGGGGTAGCAACATTGGTCAAGCGACACATTAATTATGTGGGTGATGAGAGGTAACAGTACATCAATGATAGTTGTTATCATCTGCGAACATATCTTGTCCTCACCTATGGCCTTCGACGAGATTGCCAGTATTGCCCTCCTTACTGCGCCGATTCCGACAGGGATGAAATTAAATGCTGAGGTGAGGGATGATGCCTTGGACCGTAGGTTACGAAGGGTTGCATCCTTGACGAGGGAGTCTATCGCGACAGGGGGAGTTGCAAAGAAACTATTGAGACCCCGGAGATCGACATTTCCGGCTGCCAATTCCTGTGACTTACCAACACCAAGGGTCTTCAGGAACTTCCAGACCTGTGCTGGAGTATAGCTCTCGATACATTCGTAGATATGACGGCGTTTAGAATCACGACACAGGCGAGTGCAACGATTACGGAGGCGTTTGAAAATTAAAAGATTCTCGTCGGTCGGATCCCTCTTATATCTAGACTTGGCACGGTTTCTCTTAGCCATCAGACCCTTAATGGTGTCAGTAAGCCACGGTGCAGGGAGATGCTTCACTTTAACCCTCTTGACCGGAGCATGCTTATCAAACAAGCTCAGGACAATAGAGTTGAAGTTCCGTACTTTGTCATCAATGGTCTCACTACCGTAGACAGGCGACCAGTCGACAGAGGAGGCGTCTGAATTAAGGGAGGTTATATCCATGCCCTTGAAGCTACGAATGTCAAGGAATTTAGCTGCACGCTTGGGAGGCTTTAACTTATAAGAGAGGTAAATAAGATTGTGATAGGAGAAAGGGGCGTTAAGTTGGCCATGCGCAGCAACCTTAGACATGTCAGAAGTTATCATTAGATCTAGAAGAGAGGGGGTGCAGTGTGGTTGAAAGTGAGTGGCCTCTAGAGGAAGGATATGCATGTTAAATGAACTTACAAGAGAATTCAGCTTCGCTGAGCGACCGTTATTCTTGAGAAGGCAAGTGTTGAAGTCGCCGAGAATTAGGGTGTCGCTATAAAGAGGAGTCAAGTCACTGAGAAGGGTTTCAAAAGAGTTAAAATAGTCGATTCGAAGAGAGGGGCTATAATAGACACCCAGGAGGACTTTGTTGTGACGCAAGAATATCTCCAGGAACAGGTGTTCAGCAGAACCAGAGTACAGGCTTGGCGACTGGCTGATGACTTTGCATGGGATGTCAGAACGTAGGTAGATAGCAACACCGCCATCAGCCTTGCCTATCCTGTCGTTCCGGTAGAGACTGAACCCTGGCAGAGCATACATGGCAGAAGAAAGAGATGGCTTGAGAAAAGATTCCGAAACAAGAATGCCATGTATGTTCAGATCACTAGAAACTACAAGAAGGTCAGCATAGCTGGTATGAATGCTTTGAGCATTAATATGAACAACGTTGAAGTTTGCACCAAGGTTTGAAAACACCCGTTTCAAGTTATATGACAGCGAATCATCCGCTGTTGACCCAACACTTCCCGCGCTAACAGAAATATCGTTATCACAAGATGAGAAGAAACTATTACTAAAGTTGTAGGTATCCATAGTCTGAAATAAATATACTAATAAAATGAATACAAATATATATATATATATATATAATAAATAAACCCAATAATCGATATTACTATAAAAAAAAAATATTCAAATTAATATAAATAAATAGCCTGAACCCAGTCGTACATACACTGGGCTTTTTTTGGTACCTGTTCACGTTGGCCATCACAATCGCCGTCGTTGGATTGAACAATACGCAGCTAGACTTTTGTGACACCGTCGACACGTTGGAAGACCGATCGACGATTAAATGGATAAATATAAACATATTTTTTACATTAGGATACCTTGTGCCGTGGGAACCAGAGACAGCGACGTCACACACGTATAAACATCCAAGACTTGCGGTTTTCTCCAGCCGGGGATGGAACCCGGGACCTCTCGCATGTTAGGCAGAGCCGCTACTGCAGCGCTTAGACGTCGTCGCTATTGATATTGAGGATATTGAGACGCTGGCGTCTGCTGCTGTTTATTTATTCTCAGCATACCGCTATTATGCGAGTGTGTATGATAACAGGGTTATTCAACAGGAAACGAATTGACAAAAAAGAGAACACATATGCCGTCCAGAATTCATTTTAAGTAAGTACCTAAAAATTGCAAACATTTTGATACCCCCTCGATATGATTACATGTTGTTTTTTTTCTTTGTACCACACAATATGGCTTTCAGAATCCCCTATGTACCCGACGACCGACGGCATATATCCTATTAAAGGTATATGACATTTGTGATAACGTAAGAATTCTAACGATGCATGATATGTCTAAATCGGTTACTTAGTTTAGTAAAAATCGTGGGTTAAATCTCATTATAGATACAATATGACCCCTGAAAACATTTTTTAAAAAATCAGTGATTTTTTAATCACAAAAAAAAATTACAATAAAAAAACACCCCCGAGATATGAATGAAACCTTGTGGCTATAGTTCAAAATAACCGCATCAAAAATGGTTAAATAGATTTGAGAAGCCCTTAAGCGACAACCGTCCTGGCTGCTGCAGCGCCCCCTGGTGGTCTCCAACCGTAAAACATATCTAAGAAACTGCTCTGAAATTATAGCCGTTTGATGCAAAACACCGTAGGTATCTAAATCGGTCCAGTAGTTTTTTAAGTTAAAGTGCATTTCCCGGGAGCATAACGCAAATGGAACTGATGGTTGCCAATCTTTGTTTTTTGTGGGAGGCCAATAAAGGCTTTTCTTTCATTCCTGCTTTCTTTATTCTTTCCTTCTTTCTTTCTTTCAAAATATGGGTTTTGATTGAAGTAGGTTTTTTCTAAAGTTTTACTTTTTGATTAAATTATTTTATTCTTCGTCCATAAGGTCAGGCACAAGACTGCCAACCATACAGCCACTCCTCATTTGTTTCTTTGTTTCTTATTATTGCGGTTCCTTTATTCAATTCGATCACGTGTACGATGTTGCTGTTTAGAGATGCAACGAATAGTGATTTGGCCGAATACCGAATATTGAAAATCCGGATACGTTCTTGGCCAAAGCGGCGAATAATAGGCGCGAATATGTAAATAGAAATGTAAATATTCGCGCCAATTAAATCATCATTTCTTCTTGGTTCTGTTCTTCTGGGTAAACGAATAGTTTGTTTTACTGAAAATATCACTTATTTCTTTATTTATTTAATTTTGATAGCAAACAAACAGAATTTAACTTAAACTAAAATTGATTAATAATATTCAATAAATAAGTTCCTATCACAGGTTTACATTAAAATTTGGAAGATAACAATTGATGATGATCCAAATTACTTACTTAATTAATTCATGATTATATTTATAGATGGAATTGTGTTAAAGGTTGAAACTGTGAAGTTGTAAATTAATTTAATTATAAATTGGGGCCATTTAGTGTCTTGGTTATAATATTTCTAAAACCTAAATGCCTTATTATTTATTATTCTATCCATCGGGGTGTTTTTACCATAGTTGGGTTTATGGAACGGGATTTTGAAAAGATTTTTTATTCTGGATGGTGGTCTTGGAACTTTTAACTTTACATGTTGTACTAACTCAGGACAGTCAATTACACCATTTATAACTTTGAATAAAAACATCATATTGGCAACTGTACTCTCACGCGACATTATTGTTCGCCCAAAGCAAAAGATTTATCATTTCCATCGAAATCGATTGTAATTTATTATTTCATGTAACATTATTTACCTTCGCAGAAATTTCATTTTATTGGTTTCTTTGCTATTAAAAAAAATACAAGTAATAAATTAATTTATTTCATACATATTTCGTTAAAACTTGTTCGATGGCATTTCTTGAGAATTGTTTTCATTATTTTCTAATTGCTATTCGGTATTCAGCAAAACTCTTGGCTAAATTCGGTGTAATGCGAATAATAAAAAGTGGCCCAATAGGCCGAATACCGAATAGTTGTCGAATATTCGTTTCATCTCTAGTTAACTTCACGTTTTTCAGAAGTAAACGAAATGAAACCTTTTTCTTTGAAGTTAACAAATTGTCACCTGTTTATACAAAGTTTGTGGCAACTTCCTATGGCTTTGCGTGAAAGTTTTGTTCAGAAGCGTCGACTCCAAGTGGAAATCCATACAATTCTAAGGTCTCGGAAAGTCCTTAGATTGATTACTTTTCATTCAAAACCTCGTGAACTAAGTACAACAAGCCTTATAGATGCAAAGTTTGACGAAGTTGTGAAATCACAAATAATAGGGTGTACTCAATGTATAGGAATGTTAAGAACAATCTGATAGACTTTCACCGATTTAAACGATCATATAAGTTTGTTAGCGTGTGAATAAAGCATAAGCAAGCGTTACATAGGTTTTTCTATGATGAGGAATTGAATAACTGTGCCTCTGCCACCTCGCATGGGAAGAGGCGTGACGGTATGTTTTTTAGGGTTACTAAGCCTCCCCTGTCGGCCTTCTGTCACCTGGCTCTGAAATTTTCAGGGGGTGTATTTCTATTCCCGCTATAACAAGAAATAATGAGAAATATGGGTGCATAAGATATAAAAGTAATACCCATACAAGAGATTATTTGTATGGGCATTTTCTTAGCCATTTTTATTTGTTTATCGATATACTGAACTAGACTCTCCCGTATCGGAAAAGATCTTTAATTGCAATTATTTTGTATTGTGCTTAGTTATTTGTCATTATACGATTAATAATTGCTCATTCGAATTATAATATATAATATTAAGTTTTAAAACATATTTCTATAAATAAGTTACTCAATTTCTATCCGTTGCCGGTTTCAGCAAATGAGCAAAGAGTTTCGTTAACCTGCGTACATAGGTCAATATTTGTATACAACATACACAAAACTCTTTTTCAATATTTCGATGTGCAGCCTTGAATGTAGTCCTACCTAGTATTTCATATTTTATTACTAAAAATCAAAAGGTATACCCGTACAGAAGATTTTCGTTGAAAGTTTTTCCGTTTACAATATTATTTATGGAACCCTTCGTGTGCGGGTCCGACGTCCTACTCGCACTTGACCGGTTTAAATCATTCATAGGTTCCTACTTAAAAATATCTTCTCTTAATACCTCAACCTCTACACAATCCTACCTTAACCCTTTCGCTATTCTGCTGGCCGGAAAAGAAAAAATAATGACATAACAATTAAGGCAAATGTTATGTTGTTTTACACAGATGCCCACAAAGAATCTTCAGTATCTAGGTGATGTCTGTCATAAAAGTTCCGTTTTAGGGTTTACCCAAGAAAGCTATTCAACAAGCTCCAATAGTTGACAATCCTTCGATCCATTTTCTATTCCGAGGTGCCGATCATACCACAAGCGAAGGCTGGCCGGCCTCTATAACCCGGTCAATGCACCTCCTCGACCTATATACTGCTGGCTGGCTGGTGCCGGCCTGAAAAAATTCAAATTGAATTTGGAATTTCTTTTATTGTTGCTTTTTCTGGCGTGGTGGTTTTGTGCCAGCCATTCCTGATTAAAAAGGATATGGAACGAACGACGAACGATGGTCGAAAAAGATTGCAACCTCCTTGGATATAAATGGGCTTGTACCAGTACCGGGTAATGATAAGGCTGATTGCCTATCTATTCGTTTGTTTGCAATCAATAGCGATTAGCGTACCTATATGTATCTACAGACCTACCCAGGTAAAATTAGCTCAAATTCATAATATTGAAGGCAATCTACAGAAAATAAACTGTCTTAAAGTCTTACCATAGGTACCTAAAATTAATTATATAGAAAAGATAAAGTCAACAACTCTAGGATGGGTTTCAAATGGGATTCAGAGGTATCAAAGCATTTTCAACTTTTCTTTCGACGTCTAACGCCATCTATGATTCACATCGCGTACTGTGAGTAGGCCTCTTTCTGGCAAGTAGCAAAGAGCTCTACATTCATTTCAAGTTTGCCTTCGCTGGCCTGTACAAAATTCGAATTTGCAGTTTCCTCCCTTCAAATGCGGTATAATTCGTCTGTAGAGGTGTATGTGCTATAATTTTTCACGGAGTCTGACATTTAGATAACCCATTAAAAAAACAAAATCTGAATAATCTAAAAAAATGCCCGTGTTAGATAACAAAATCTAAAAAAGTGCCCGTGTTAGATATCAAGACGCATATATATTTTTTAAGTTTTATTTTATTTTTCAAAATAATCTCCTTCTAGGTCCTTACACTTTTCCCAGCATTTCGGCCACTTCTTTAACCCCTCCAAAAAGTAGGATTTGTCAAACTATTCAAAATACGCTTCTGTCTCAGCTATAACCTCCTCGTTTGACCTGAATTTCTTTCCCCCGAGTCATGTTTTCATATTGGGGAACACAAAAAAGTCACAGGGAGCTAGATCCGGTGAGTAAGGCGGGTGCAACAGCAATTCGTAACGTAGTTAGGTTAGTTTGGCAAGTGACAATTTGGATGAATGTGCTTGTAAGAGACTACCGGGATAGTTTTCGGCGCGGGGTCCAATAAAAGTACGACGCGATACAAATCAGCACAAATATATTTATAAACACACAGGGAACTTAACCTAGACACAAATACAGGGGGATTCAAACGAAGCACTACAACACTGTCACTAAGAAAACCTACGAACGTCGCACGCTGAAGCTAGGGGAGTTGAACAGGCTCGCACGGGCAGAGCTTCCAGCGGCGTCGTCGAAGGTCTCGATCGAACTGAACGGAATAAATGACAATAGTCGAAATATAAAGTTGCTGGGCCTACGCACACTACAGTAGTATTACAAAAACTTCACAATCGTTCTCTACATAATGACTAAGTGCGCAGGCCTGCTCATAAAACTGCAATGCAGCTGTGCCCTCAAAGGCACCGACACAAACCGCACCTCACAGTATGCCTTTTCGGCAAAAGGTAACAATACTAACACAGAAGATCAACAATAGTGGCGAAATATTTACAATAGAATCTTAATGCTAACAAATATAATGACTACGAGCTAAAGGATAATAAAACTATACAAACTTAAACTGTCGGTGGAGAATTCCAGAAAGTGTATTCGGCGACCAGATGTTTCACTACCTAACTCGTAATGACTGTGTTCCTTAACAGTGCTGATGCATTGTCATGGTTTATGGTGGAGAAATTGACTAACATAGTTTTGTTTGCTGATGATACTTGACTGGTCTTCAAAATTTAAAGACAAAAAGAAGATTTTGTTGATGTCAATGGAGTATAATCTTGAATTGGTTCACAGTTAACAATTTATTATTAAACGCTGGAAAACCCAAATGTATCAAATTCTCACTTCCAAAAGTCAGGCAAGTTGGGACCAGTTTAGTGTTGGACAGCAATACGTTAGAATTAGTAAATGACACGAAGTTTCTTGGAATAACCATTGATAGCAAATTGCAGTGGGGACCCCACATAAAAATATTGGCTGGTAAATTAAGTTCTGCGGCGTACGCTGTTAGGAAAATCAGACAAAACACGGATGTGGCTACATCTAGGCTAGTATATTTTAGTTACTTTCATAGTGTCATGTCCTATGGTATCTTGTTGTTGGGGAAAGCTGCGGATATTCAAACTATTTTTATTTTACAGAAAAGAGCTATTCGAGCAATTTATAATTTAAAACGCACAGACTCCTTAAGAGAGCTTTTTTAGGAAATTGACACACTAACAGTAGCTAGTCAGTTTATTTTCGAAAATATAATGTATAGAGTCTGGCAAACGAAAGCGTAACCTGGAGTTTTCTTAAAAGTTTCAATATGGCAACAATATTATGCTGTCAAAGGCACGTCAAACGACAAAGTGATAGATAGTCACACTCCGTTCCGTTATTCTAAACCTCTGTCTCTCTTTCTAGCTGTAACGCTTCCGTACAGCAGAAAGAGAGGCAAAGATCTTTTGAATAACTGAACGGTGTGTAGTGACCTATGTTAGTGATACCACATAGAGGTTTTATGAATTCTACCACGTTTTCTCAGGTCACGCTTTCGTTTGCCAGACTCTATACGCAAGAACCTTACAAAATTTCCCAAACTTAGCGATAGCTGTAATGTTAACCTAAGATATAATCACAGACTACTGCGCCCCGGTTTAGACTCGCAAAGGTTAGCAATTCTTTCAAGGGTCAATGCATTCTCTACTACAACAAGATACCTCTGGAGATCTTGAAATCGCCATTTGAGCAATTTAAAAACCATGTTATAGCGACTTTGTCGAAAAAGGGACATTACAATGTTCAAGATTACTTAAAAGATGGGAATGTATGTGGTTAATCTGGCTCAACACAGGCCTTGCTGTTTATAATTTTGTGATTATTTATTCCTGCTTATTAATAATGATAATGACATAAGTATATATATTTTGTATTAGTTAAGCATAATAATTTTTAAAAGAGATCGAAAAATCAATCTGTGGGCGTTTCTACGCCCTTCTTCTCCCACAGTGGTCCAATGTAGAGAAGTGGCAAAAAATGACGATTGCTAAGTATATGTAAATATCTACAGTAATAAAGACATTGGGAATTGTGGAATTGGAATTTTGATGGAACAACACTTTCTTCTTTGCCAAATGGGGCCATGTCTCCTTTATTTTTTATCAAACCGGTCCACTATAGTAAGGCCCTGTGATAGTTTTCCCTTTTTGTAAGAAATCTGTAAGAATTATTCCCTTACTATACCAAAAAATCGTGGCCATGACTTTTCCGGCTGATGGGACGTTAGAAAAAATCCATTGTTCAGACTGCCGCTTGGTCTCAGGTGTATAATAATTGATCCAGGTTTCATCAACAGTAGGTAATGACATGACGGAAAAACTCCTGCAGATTTCGCTCAAACAAGCCCAAAGACTCCTGTTTAATATTTATGCTTCGGAACGCACCTTTTTTCGTTGCGCGACTCGGAACGCGAGTGATCGGAACGGAACTAGCAGCTGTCACTTGGATAGAAACGTGATGACGAGTTAGAGGTTACATTTTTGCACATGGCGTTCGGGCCTTGGCTGTATTTTTATTAGTAATAATTGTCTAACACAGGTGTCGGGCCTGGTCGGAGTGTTAATTTGTAATAATCATCACGGAACAATCGTCCAATCGTCGGGAAATAAGTAGATTCACGTCATCGGAGTGAGTGCTTCGTGTTGTGAAGGGACGAAGTGATTCGGGGATCAATTCGTCGCAATCGGACAGCGACCCTTCGTGTCGGCAAGCAACACGACGGCGACAGCATCGGGCTACGACGAGAGTAAGAGAGAGACTCCTCTCCCCTCCACCCTTGTGCTCCTCATCCCGTGTTCCTGCCTCGAATTGAGCTTTCGAATTCCGGTCCACGGCGTCAAAGGTCAGTACTCCTGGTGAAAACCAGCCCTACCAAGACTCCACGCCCTGTCGGTTGGGGCGTGGAATGTAATCATTTTGGTAGCAGAGCGTGGTTTCCTAGTAGGAAATCGATTCACGGAGGGTTGTAGGGTTGTTTTTTTGCCACATTGTAGTTGGGAGAAAAGGGTATCTCAGATTGGTCGGCAATCAGTTTGTGAGTGAGTCTTGTGGTCGGTATACCAAAATTAAAGTTCATTTTCGGTTAGTGAACGTATAATTGACGATTTAGTTAACAATTATTATAAAGTTGTAGTCGGAAACTACTCGGTGTGCATAAGGAACAGTCATTCGGTCGGACTATAGTATTGCAGTCGGGTTCCATAGTATTGCAGTGTTATTTCGGATTACAGAGCAGGGTCAGGCTATTTAAGGGGTATTAAGCTGATTTTGCTGACCTCAAAAGAAGTGTGGGTCATATCGGAGGGGCCATTTCTAGAAAAATAGTTTTTTTTTATAATACGTTTTTGTGTGTTATTTGTATTGTACCATATGGTGGCATTCTCTAATTGATTTAGAGTGTATAGTTATAAGGTGTATGTCCACAGGGCGTCCATATAAAATATTTTTTAGGATTTAATTGTTTTAGTGGTTGCCTTAGTTTTGACAAATATCTGTGCCCAGCGCTGACGGGCAAGTGCTGTTCTCTGGCTATACTTAGTTTGGTAGTGAAGTATTAGACCAGAATCTATTAAATCGGTAAACATGGCACCTTCGCCCTTGACGGTACTGCGGCATGGTGTCCGTGAGGAAATGAGATGGCTCGCCCATACTCATAAGTATGTGGAGCGACCAGATATGGATGATGTCCTGCTCAAGCATGTGGAGGACGCAATGACACGCGTCGGGAAGGTGTGTCGGCTGGCTGCGGAGGCTGAAGCTCTCGGGCTTACTGATGAAGCCTCGATGGCTGCAGTGAAACAGCTCTGCGCGGATGCTGACCAAGCGATGGAATGCTTGGGTGAAATCGAGCGTTGCGCGGAGAAAATTAAGCGGTCACGAAGGAATGACCGTGGGGAGGGTAACGGAGACCCACCCCCGAAGGGTGTTGTTGGACGGCTGCCACACCTGGAGATTCCGGCCTTCAGTGGGGCAATTGATGAGTGGCCGGCCTTCATCAATTTATTTGATAGCTTGGTCCACGGTCGGGACGACCTGGACAACGCCTACAAGTTGGCCCAACTATTGATGGCTCTGCGGGGTGAACCGAAGGAGTTGGTCGGTCACCTAACGGTCACGGCGGGCAATTATGAGATAGCCAGGTCCATATTGTTTGACCGCTACCAACACAAACGGCGGTTGGTTGATGCGCAGCTGGGGAAGCTGTTTAGCATCCCTAAAGTAACCCGGGATGTTGACATCCGAGTACAGGTGCTCAACCCTGTGCTGGTGACCACGAAGGCCCTTCAGAACCTTGGTCTTCCGGTAGACCAATAGTCATACATTGTCTTGTATATGGTTTTGTCACGGTTGCCTGCAGCTGTTCAAGGTCGGTTTGAACAGCTGCATGGGGGCAGTAGCACGCAACTGCCCACGCTCGTCCATTTGACGGATTTTTTGGAGGGTGAATGCAGGCGATGTGACACACTGGACACGGAGGCCAGTGTGCAGCGCCAACCCGCGCGGATGCGGGAGGGGCCGCGCCCCCCGCCCCCACGGGGGGGTGGGCGGTCGAAACAATTTGGCGTTTTGAATGCCGCGCCGTCGGGTGACGGCTGTGTGCACTGCGACAGTGCCGGTCATGACGTGACCAGTTGCGCCAAATTTAAGGCGCTCGGGGTAGCTGCCCGCAGGAAGAAAGTCTTCCGCCACCGATTGTGTTTCGGTTGTTTGGGGCCGCACACGCTGAGCGAGTGCTCGCGCGCGTTCCCCTGTGAGTGCTGTGGTGGCAAGCACCACATCGTGTTGTGCCTGAATCGGTCAGGCACTTCGGACGGTCACCAGGGCCGGACGCAGGTTGGTCGGCCACAGGGCCCAACCAGGGCCGGACCCAGTCCCCCTCCGGGCAACGGGAGTCACCAACGGGGTGACTGGGGTACCCGCGGACGGGACCCCCCCCCCCGAGAAGAAGGGGGCAGCGCGGGGGGTAACATGCGGGATAGCCGGGGTTCGGTCGCCGGTGTCCACGGTCAGCGAGGACTTCGGGCCGCTGGCTCACCGCGTGTTACGGGCGGGTGTCAGATGGCACCTATGAGTGGCGCGAAGGCTGGGAGCCCACCACCTTCTGCGCCACCCTGCCCGTCGCTCTGGGAGGCGAACAGGGAGGCGAAAAGTCGGATGTCGCCCCCATTCCTAGAGCGCCCCAGGTTGGATCCGCTCTCCCCCATCCATCCACGGTGGCCACCGGGCACACCGTACACCGTCCGGCATGGTCGGATACCGGGACAGCGAGGGGCCTATTATGCGGGTTGGGACCCCTTGATGTACATACGGTCTGATATGCCACCGGCATATCAGCAGCCGAGTTACTCCACGGCCGACGGAGGTCTCAGCGGGTTCGGATCCCGCGGAGATTCCCGCTAGGGACACGCCGCCCACTTACAGGGTGCCGCCACTCCACAGACGGTCATGCTCCCCACCGCCTCTGTGATAGCGTGGAGTTCGGACGGCAAATCTTGTGTGGCACGAGCACTATTGGACTCGGGGGCCCAGGGGTGCTTAGTCTCGTGCAACCTTGTAAGACGGTTAGGCATTTCGGTAAGGGAGTATCCACATTTCATTCGGGGAATTGGGAACACGGAAGTCGGTTCCGTTAAGGGAGTATGTCGGATTACTCTCTCGTCACGGGTGGATTCATCGGTGAATCTGACGGTCACGGCATTAGTCATGCCTAATGTGATGGGCTCACACCCTCACGTACGGTTGTCGCCCTCGGTGCGACAGTTGGTCGCTGGGTTGTCACTGGCTGACCCGGAGTTCGATATTCCGGGCCCAGTAGACATTTTATTGGTTCTCGATGCCTTGGGATACCTGTTACTTTGAGTAATTGCACATCTTGCAGCAGCGCCTTAAGTGGACTGACCAGACGAGCCCCCCTCAAGTCGGTGATTTGGTGCTGATTAAGGATGCGAACCATTGATATGGAGACGAGGACGGATCGTCAAATTGTACACTGGTCGGGATGGCACGCCTCGATCAGCAGAAGTCAAGGTGGGGGACTCGGTCCTCAAGAGAGCGGTCGCAACACTTTCTCGCCTTCCTATTGATTAGGGACAGGTTCGGGCCTGTCCGGGCGGGTGACTGTTTAATATTTATGCTTCGGAACGCACCTTTTTTCGTTGCGCGACTCGGACCGCGAGTGATCGGAACGGAACTAGCAGCTGTCACTTGGATAGAAACGTGATGACGAGTTAGAGGTTACTTTTTTGCACATGGCATTCGGGCCTTGGCTGTATTTTTATCAGTAATGTTTAATATTTATGCTTCGGAACGCACCTCCTCTTGTTGCGCGACTCAGAACCATGCGTTGTTCACTAGCGGAAACGGAACCGCAGCTGTCACTCGTATCGAAACGAGAGGAGAAATTGGAGGTTATCTTTTCTCGTCGGGAGAACAAACATGTCTGCTCAGGCATCGGGCCATTGATTGTAATTCGGTGTAACAATCGTCTAATACAGGTGTCGAGCCTGGTCGGAGTGTAAATCTACCACATCGTCGGGAAATAAGTAGATTCGCGTCAACGGTTAAGTGATCCGTGTTGATTGGACATCGTCGTATCGGACGGCGACTCCACGTGTCGGCAGGCAGCACGCCGGCGACAGCGTCGGGCAGCGACAGTGAGATTCATTCCTGATCCTACCCAAACTTGTGCCCTTATCCCGTATTCCTGCCCCGAATCGAGCTTTCGATTTCCGGTCTACGACGACAAGGTAAGGTAACAATCAAGATTTTCTCTCCCGTGCTGGCAACAACCCAGCCCCTCATTATTCCACGCCGTTCGGTTGAGGCGTGGAATTAATCATTTGGTAGCAAGCGCGGTTTCCTAGTGGGAAATCATCGATTCACGGTTGTAGGGTTGTTTTTTTACCACAATTAAAGTTCATTTACGGTTAGTGAAAGTATAAGTGTCAATTTAGTTAACAATTATTATAAATTTGTAGTCGGAAACTACTGTTTGTGCGCATAAAAGAATGAACAGTCATTCTGTGAAGTAACTAGATTGTATTACTTGCGGTAGAACGTCGGGTTCTATAGTACTGCAGTGTTATTTCGGTTTACAGAGCAGGGTCAGGCTATTTAAGGGGTATTAAGCTGATTTTGCTGACCTCAGTAGAAGTGTGGGTCATATCGGAGGGGCCACTTCTAGAAGGTCACAGCTTATTATTTTGTATTGTTTTCATAATCAATTTTTGTGGGTTATTTTTGTGTTGTGTTTTATGGTGGCATTCTCTAATTGATTTAGAGTGTATATTTATAAGGTGTGTGTCCACAGGGCGACCATATTAAATATTGTTTAGGATTTAATTGTTTTAGTGGTTGCCTTGGTTTTTACAACTTAGTTTTAATTTCTGTGCCCAGCGCTGACGGGCAAGTGCTGGTCTCTGGCTGTGCTTAGTTCGGTAGTGAAGCATAGGACCAGAAACAATTGAATCGGTAACCATGGCACCTTCGCCCTTGACGGTACTGCGGTATGGTGTCCGTGAGGAGATGAGATGGCTCGCCCATACTCACAAGTATGTGGAGCGACCTGACATGGACGATGTCCTGCTCAAGCGTGTGGAGGACGCAATGAAACGCGTCGGGAAGGTGTGTCGGCTGGCTGCGGAGGCTGAAGCCCTCGGGCTTACGGATGAGGCTTCGGTGGCTGCAGTGAAGCAGCTCTGCGCGGATGCTGACCAAGCGATGGAGTGCTTGGGCGACATCGAGCGTCGCGCGGAGAAAATTAAGCGGTCGCGACGGAATGACCGCGGGGAGGGTAGCGGAGACCCGCCCCCTAAGGGCTGCCACACCTGGAGATTCCGGCCTTCGGTGGGGCAATTGATGAGTGGCCGGCATTCATCAATTTGTTCGATAGTATGGTCCACGGTCGGGACGACCTGGACAACGCCTACAAGTTGGCCCAACTATTGATGGCACTGCGGGGTGAACCGAAGGAGTTGGTCGGTCACCTAACGGTCACGGCAGGCAATTACGAGATAGCCCGGTTCATATTGTTTGACCGCTACCAGCACAAACGGCGGCTGGTTGATGCGCAGCTGGGGACGCTGTTTAGCATCCCAAGAGTAACCCGGGATGTTGACATCCGGGTACAGGTGCTCAACCCTGTGCTGGTGGCCACTAAGGCCCTTCAGAACCTTGGTCTGCCGGTAGACCAATGGTCATATATCGTGTTATATATGGTTTTGTCACGGTTGCCTGCAGCTGTTCAAAGTCGGTTTGAACAGCTGCATGGGGGCAGTAGCTCGGAACTGCCCACGCTCGTCCAATTAACGGATTTTTTGGAGGGTGAATGCAGGCGATGCGACACATTGGATTCGGAGGCCAGTGTGCAGCGCCAACCCGCGCGGATGCGGGAGGGGCCGCGCCCCCCCATCCCCACGGGGGGGTGGGCGGTCAAAACAATTTGGCGTTTTGAGTGCCGCGCCGTCGGGTGACGGCTGTGTGCACTGCGACAGTGCCGGTCATGAAGTGAACAGTTGCGCCAACTTTAAGGCGCTCGGTGTGGCTGCCTGCAGGAAGGTGGTCTTCCGCCACCGATTGTGTTTCGGTTGTTTGGGGCCGCACCCGCTGAGCGAGGGCTCACGCGCGTCCCCCTGTGAGTGCTGCGGTGGCTAGCACCACATCGTGTTGTGCCTGAACCGGTCAGGCCCTTCGGACGGTCACCAGGGCCGGACTCAGGTTGGTCGGTCACAGGGCCCAACCAGGGCCGGACCCAGTCCCCCTCCGGGCAACGGGAGTAACCAACGGGGTGACTGGGGTACCCGCGGACGGGACCCCCCCCCCGAGGGGAAGGGGGCAGCGCGGGGGTTAACAGGCGGGATAGCCGGGGTTCGGTCGCCGCTGTCCAGGGTCAGCGAGGACTTCGGGCCGCTGACTCACCGCGTGTTACGGGCGGGTGTCAGATGGCACCTATGAGTGGCGCGAAGGCTGGGAGCCCACCACCTTCTGCGCCACCCTGCCTGTCGCTCTGGGAGGCGAACAGGGAGGCGAACAGTCGGATGTCGCCCCCATTCCTAGAGCGCCCCAGGTTGGATCCGCTCTCCCTCCTCCATCCACGGTGGCCACCGGGCACACCGTTCACAGTCCGGTATGGTCGGATACCGGGACAGCGAGGGGCCTATTATGCGGGTTGGGACCCCCTGATGTACATACGGTCTGATATGCCACCGGTGGCATATCAGCAGCCGAGTTACCAGGCCGACGGGGGTCCCAGCGGGTTCGGATCCCGCGGAGGTTCCCGCTAGGGACACGCCGCCCACTTACAGGGTGCCGCCACTCCACAGACGGTCATGCTCCCCACCGCCTCGGTGATAGCGTGGAGTTCGGACGGCAAATCTTGTGTGGCACGAGCACTATTGGACTCGGGGGCCCAGGGGTGCTTAGTCTCGTGCAACCTTGTAAGACGGTTGGGCATTTCGGTAAGGGAGTATCCACATTCCATTCGGGGAATTGGGAACACGGAAGTCGGTTCCGTTAAGGGAGTATGTCGGATTACTCTCTCGTCACGGGTGGATTCATCGGTGAATCTGACGGTCACGGCATTAGTCATGCCTAATGTGATGGGCTCACACCCTCACGTACGGTTGTCGCCCTCGGTGCGACAGTTGGTCGCTGGGTTGTCACTGGCTGACCCGGAGTTCGATATTCCGGGCCCAGTAGACATTTTATTGGGTGTCGATGCCTTGGGATACCTGTTAGTGCCAGGTGTCCACGTGTTGCAGGCGACTGGTCTGGTTTCGGTCAACACCAGACTGGGCCATGCGGTAATGGGTCCGGTCATGCCGGCTGCCCCACGCCTAGCGACTCGTAGTCCCTTATTCGGTTCTGTACTCTCGGAGGTGATACAGAAGTTTTGGGAGGTGGAGGAACCACCTACGGTCCGCCGGTTGGACCCGGTTGAAGAAGAGTGTGAACAGTTTTATCGGAACAATACTGATCGCCTTCGGTCAGGTCGATTTCTCACACGTCTTCCATTTCGGAGTGATCGCCCGCCGCTGGGCAGTTCACACCATGCAGCCGAGACGCGGCTTCTGTCGATGGAACGACGCATGAAGCGTGACGGGATTTTCCGGCCGAAGTACGTCGACTTCATGCGGGAATACGAGTCGCTCGGCCACATGTCGGTTTCGGGTATCGACTGGAAGCGTGAAGATCACTGCTTCCTGCCCCATCACGCGGTCTTGAGGACCCCGGAGGGCAAAATACGGGTAGTGTTCGATGGATCGGCATCAACATCTAACGGCATGAAACTGACCCAGTGTTTGCATTCAGGGCCGAAGTTGAACCATGACATCGCGGATGTTATCACACGGTTCGCGGATGTTATCACAATGTTGTGTTTGTAGCTGAAATCCGGATGATGTTTAGACAGACGGTCATTCACCCTGACGATAGACGGTATCAGCTGATACTGTGGCGAGAGAGCCCAGATCATCCCATCAGGGTGTACGAGCTGAACACCAACACGTACGGGCTACGGTCTAGTCCTTATTTGGCGATTCGCACTCTGCGGGAGTTAGCGGATCGAGAACGGTTAAACTTCCCTAGAGGAGCAGCGATCCTGGAGCAGGATCTCTACGTGGACGATATCTGTACCGGTGCAGATTCCGTAGAGGAGGCGCTCGCTTGACGGGACGAGCTAGTTGAGCTCTTACGGGGTGGAGGTTACGAGCTCCGGAAATGGATGTCGAACTCTCCAGAGTTACTGACTGGTCTTCCGGATGACTACCAGCAGGATCCCCACATTTTTGAAAATTTGGAAAATCCAAATATGTTGTCGGTATTAGGCGTCCAGTACCAGCCGGTATCAGACATGTTTTCGTATCGGGTCGAGTTGGACTCCCCGAAGGTCTGGACGAAACGGAACGTCCTTTCAACGGTGGCTAGGACATTTGATCCAAACGGGTGGATCACCCCGTTAACATTTCAGCTCAAGTGTTTTATGCAGCAATTGTGGTCTGCTGAGCTGAAATGGGACGACCCGATCGGCGGGTCATTGAGCTCAGAGTGGGACTCATTCTTTTCGACCCTCCCTGGCATAAATCGGATTTCACTGCCACGGAGGTTGGTCCCCACCAAACGATACACCGCCACCCTGCATGGATTTTGCGATGCCTCGGAGAAGGGTTACGGAGCTGCGGTGTATCTGCGTACGGTCGACTCCTCGGGGGAGGTTGATGTGCGGTTGGTCATGGCCAAGAGCAAGGTTGCGCCGTTGCGCACTCGCCTGACCATTCCCAAGTTAGAGCTTTCGGGAGCGGCTCTCCTGACTCGTCTGCTCAACCACACGATGACGGTTCTTCGTGGGTCAATAGCGTTGGAAGATACGGTCTACGCTTGGACGGACAGCCAGATCGTGTTATGCTGGCTGAAGGCTTCAGTTCACAATCTGGAGATTTTTGTGGCGAATCGGGTTTCGCAGATTTTGAATCGGTATACCAGCCAGGCGAAGGGGAGATACCTACGTAGGAACTGGAGGTGCTAGTCAGAGAGTGTGAAGAAAATGACATACCCCTCGTAATAGGATGCGATGCCAACGAGCACAGCACCGTATGGGGCGGAAAGTACATAAACAAAAGAGGTAAGGATCTCATGGAATTTCTCTCAAAATACGAACTGTCGACACTAAATAGAGGATCAGAGCCCACATTTGTCACAAGAAAGGCACAAACAATACCAGACATAACGATTGCCAACTTTTTGGCTCTAGACCTAATATCGGGATGGAGAGTCTCATCAGAAGCATCGTGTTCGGATCACAGATGGATCACCTTCAGCCTGAAGAATATAAAGTTAAAACCTAGGCAATTTCGTAACCCAAGAAAAACCAACATAAGTGAGTATTATCAGCACCTAGAGACGGACTTATCTAGAACTGAGTACAACATCAAACTGGAGACAACAGAAGAAATAGAATTAGCGGTCATTCAACTCAACGGAGCGATAAATGAGAGCTACAACAAATCCTGCCCTCTAATGATAGCGAAGCCATCTAAAGACAGCTGCTGGTGCGACAAACTGGAGAGAATGCGGGTTAACATGAGAAAGCTTTTCAATCATGCCATCAACACGAAGGCAGAGGACGACTGGAAAGCTTTTCAAAAAGCACGTAACCAGTTTAAAAAACAAACTAGGTGCAATTTTAGAGAATCGTGGAGAAATGTCTGCAGCTCGATAAACAGCGAGCTGCAGGCCTCACGAATCAAAAAGCTAATAGGTAAAGACCCACAACACCAACCTGGTTCGATAAAGAAACCGAATGGTGAATACACCAAGAGCGAAGAAGAGCTCTGTAGTGTATTGCTACAAACGCATTTCCCGGGGTGTACAATCCTACCCGCAAAAGAGGTAGAGACACCGGCGGAAACACCAGGCTCCTTGCAAACATTAACACCCCCGCCGGAAGCATGGGTGGAAGTAAAAAACCTGATAGATGATAAGAAGGTGAGACGGGCAATCAGCTCTTTCCTTCCGTATAAATCACCAGGACCAGACGGCGTAATACCAGCCCTACTGCAATGGGGAGAAAAGCTCATTGTACCTAGACTTGTAAAAAAAATTAAGGCATGTCTAGCACTCGGCTACATGCCCAGGATCTGGAGAGAAGTGAAAGTAGTCTTCCTGCCGAAACCAGGCAAGGACGACTATACTGAACCGAAATCCTTCAGACCTATAAGTCTCACATCATTTATTCTGAAAACATTAGAAAGAGTGTGTGATAGATTTATAAGGGACGGTCCCATGAGAACCAACCCTATACACCCAAACCAACATGCGTACCAAGCGGGAAAATCTACAGAGACCGCCTTACACGCAGTGCTCAGAAGAATAGAAAGCTCAATACTAAGCCAACAGTCGTGCCTGGCGGTATTTATAGACATCGAAGGAGCTTTTGATAAAACAAACTTCAGTAGCATCAGAACTGGATTGGAGAAACTAGGCACCAACCCTTACATGATAACCTGGATAACAAAAATACTGGAATCAAGAATAATCTCTCTGGAAATCAGCGATAAAATCAAATGCAAAGTGGGCAAGGGGGGTGTGCTATCACCACTACTGTGGGTACTAGTACCTAGACCTAGTGACACAACTCAACACAAGAGGATTCTACTCAATAGCATACGCCGATGACGTGACAATACTCGTGAACGGCCTTTTTATAAACACGATATTTTACCGCATGCAACTAGCGCTACGGTACATAGAAATATGGTACAAAAATAACGAACTCTCAGTAAACCCCGCCAAAACTGAGATGGTACTATTTACAAAAAAAAAACACGGCAGTTACAGGCTGCCCAAACTCTTTAATAAAACTCTAACACTATCAAAAGAAGTGAAATATTTAGGTGTATGGCTTGACCACAAATTAAGTTGGAGCAAGCTCATGGAAGCAACACTCAAAAAAGCAACACCATATCGTTCTTCCAGTGTAGGAAGATGGTAGGGAACGGATGGGGACTCCAGCCCAAAATATGTCGATGGATGTATATGGCTGTGGTGAGACCCATCATCACATACGGCTCCCTGGTATGGTGGCAACGAACAACACTATGCACAACTACAACACAACTACAGCAGTTTCAGAGAATGGCATGTGTGGCCATGACAGGCTGCATGAGGTCAACGCCATCAGCGGCACTGGAAATCATGCTAGGCATACCACCATTGGACCTATTCGTACAGCAGGAGGCCAAATCCGCGGCCATAAGGCTATACAGTACTGGACAATGGAAAGGACAAATAGCAGATAAAGGACACTGCATAATTCTAGAAAAAGCATTCGGGGAAGTACCGGAAGCCATTATTGGAATTGATCGCATAAAAACAGAGTTCCTATTCGGTAGGAAATATGAAATCACAGCCAAGGGCTTGGAAACACCAACAACACCAAATCACAAAAGCATTACATTATACAGTGATGGCTCAAAGAAAAGCAAGAACACAGGCGGAGGTCTTTTCTCGCCGGAGCTTGACATTAAACTTTCCCTAAGCTTCGGAAAGGAGACGACAGTGTTTCAAGCTGAAACACTGAGTCTCCTACACGGGGCAATGCACTTGATAAATGATACAGAGGGGAATGACATAACCTTTAAAACGGACCGCGCAGCCCTACTAAGCTCACTAAAAAGACCGTTGACAAAATCAAAACTCATACTAGAATGCCACAAGGCACTCAACAGGCTAGGTGAGAAAAACAAGGTCACAGTCCAGTGGGTAAAAGGTCACCAGGGTGACCAAGGCAACTGGGAGGCAGACAAGCTAGCAAAATTAGGGGCAGAAAGGCCAGCCATCGGCCCTCCACCATTCTCGCCCTTATCAGCGGAAGCTCTACGAAAAGGCTCAGAGAAGCCACAGTACAGCAACAAAACCTATTATGGTCTAGCAGAGAAGACTGCAAAAACAAAACTTTTTATAGACAAGTATAACCATAAATTTACGAATTACTTAATGAGACTGCCACGCAGTAAAATAAAAATACTAACAAGCCTTATTACAGGCCATTGTACACTAAACAAACACTTGACAATTACAGGTGCAACGGACAGCCCCCTGTGCATGGAAGTGGATGAAACAGTAGAGCATATGCTACTGGCATGTCCATCCACAACAGAAACCAGGATGGCTATCCTAGGAGACACAACAAACACCTACGAGCTCCTAGAACACCCAGGCCTCCTTCTCCAGCTGGTGCAGGAGTTAGGATGGCTGAAGTAGATGTGCAGGCGAAGGGGACATGCACAAAGGCCCCGCTCAAGTGGGCTAGGTGCAGGCACTACAACCCCCTTGTAGAAGATAGAAGATAGATAGACCTCCACAGCATCTAGCTTAACTTTTATTTGTTCGCATGTTTTTCAATCCAAAACTAAGAAGCGAATTACGGAACGATATTGCTCTTTGTCTATTTTGTATGAAAAACAAAACAAGTCTTATAAAATTTGGCGCCAGAAAAAAACTGAACCATAGAGAATTGACTGTTTTTATTTTTATACTTGATAAGGTCAATAACACACGACGGTAATGCCAACTTTCCTAAGTAACGCCACCTGCCATCAAACACGGGTACTATTTGATCCACCCAGGTACATATGTTCCAGTTTAAAATATTATTTATTCTTGCATATAACTTCTGATTTAATTAAACATAAAAACAACAATTCCTTAACTGCCCTAAAAATCAAATGAGTTCGTCCAACCTAACCACGCACGCAAAACAGTTCATCTACCGCTAGTAGACTGTTTTATCCGAAGTGGCATTGACGCCACCAGCACTGCATACTCTTCAGGGGTGAAGGAATCCCAAACTGCCTGAATCTTCTGTTTTAAATCATTTTCTGATATTGAATATTGATATTGAATATTTCTGATATTATATCTTTCCGCAATATTTTCTTCATTTTCCACCATAAAGTTTCGACCAGGGACAAGGCTGGGCTGCTTGGCACCCAAATTATCGTAGAAACTTGCTTAGAATTAAGCTATGCCTTCGTTGTCCTGGCAGTTTGCCATGAAGCCCCACCGTTGTGTTGAAAAATGACGGTAACTTGATGTTACAAACTCTGAATGCCCAGTAATAGACTCGTTTCGAAAATTTCCTGGTACTTTGTAGCATTAAAAATTCCGTGGAAAAATTCCAGCTGACCCCCAACTATGTGCTCAGATGCAACCCCTTATCTGATACTGGAATCGTCACTTTTCGATTGATGCAGTCCTTATGATAGGCTACACTTTTATTTCTGACGATCTTTTTTCGTTCATGGCCAACAGACACATCAAATTTCGATTGATCGCTCCATATTAATCGATGCGACTGATCTGAAGTTCAGTGCTGATGTTCACCAGCAAATTTTAATGTTTTTTTCTTTTGCAGGGCAGTCAGTAAAATTTTCTTTTGCTCTGTAAAAATCATAACCCATTATCTTGAGGAATCTCTTGAAAGTGTCGATTGAACCATCTTTCTGGTTCTTGTCCCGCCTTTGCACAGTGAGTTCTCCTGCTGGCCTGGTCTTCTTCAAACATGCTACTGTTTTGTGTTATTTATAATGCTGGATGATGGACTGGATGTTAGACCTTGATAGTAACACTTTTTTAGATATTTGGTATGTTTGTACTTCTGTTTATTAGTATTAGAAATTATGATTTTCCGGATCTCTTCAGATATTGGTTTACCCATTACCCATTTAACAGACTTTAACAGAGGTCTAACTCAAAATAGCCGAAGTTTTTTGCATCGATAAGGAACTAGATAGACTATTTTACTTGCACCGAGACTAGGTTAAATCAAGGATTTTAAAGGTACCAAAATATATTAATTTATTATACACAAGGTCCATCATCAGACCAGCTCGATGGTGTCATATTGTTGTATTGCCATCTGAACTACATATAAATACCAAGTTTCGTAATGATAGAATAGCTAGAAGTGGGTCAAATGTGTGATTCTTCATAAACTGGACATATAAAATAGGGTTAAAGAGGACCCTATTTTATCAAAAATAATGTTTAAAAAATCCCACCCCCCATTATTTTTTACAGCCTTTTTTACAGCATTTTTTTTACAGATAATACATTTTTGTGAACCATGCACCAAGTGCAAAAAAAAAATGGACTGAAAGGGTTTGTCGTGCTCAAATCAACTGTATTGTAATGATGAAGAGCAGGCAGTACTGCCAGTTACAAAAATTGCTGAAAAAGTGTTAACTGCTTACTAAAATTACGCTTTGTTTTTGAACAATTGTGATTTTTTGACTACTTTTCATAGTAATTGCAGTTTAATTCAGAATTTGGTCCTTAAAAATGAACTATGATATGACGAAATATTACTCTCCGTCTCATTAGCTTTCAAACAGCACCTACATTATGTTTCTAAGTTAATTACTTTTTTTTTTTATAACACCGTGATACCCCTTTTTCGCTTTTCGGAACTAAGATTAATCCTAGCCTAATGATACTTCCAGTGGATTAATGAGGTGAGATAAATAAATCTAGCCCGTCATTGTCCCCACCGAGGAGCACAATCCTTTAACCGGATACGAGTAAGATTGAGCCATACTCCATCACGCTGGCTCAGTTTGGGTTGATGGATGGGTATTACGATACATAGGTTCTGCCAAGTAGCGATAGTAGCCTTGACCTGCGCGTTAAAAGCAAGCATGAAACCTACTAGACTAGACCATGGAGAGCTAATGTAAGAAAACGATAATAGTAGTTTATCTACACACGTATCATAAACCCTCTTTACTGCGTTCAAAAACCGCACGTTACGATCAGCATTATGTTAAACTACTTGGTAAAAACTCGTTTCGTATCTGGAAAACTACACATAATGGTCATTATGTGTAGTTTTTCTACATATAATGACATTCAAATTTCGAACGCCGACGCCCACCCGCGTGCCGTCCCTAGTTTGTCTGTGAAGTTGGTACTGACATTCAAATTTCGAACGCCGACGACACATAAACTTATTATGTGACTGCTACATAATGGAGGGCATTAACACTCGGGAGTGGGTTTATGAAACGAGCCGAAGGCGAGTTTCATAATAATATCACTCGAGAGTTTTAATGCTTAATTATGTACAGTTACATACACTAGTTTATCTACACACATATCATAAGCTCTCTTTGATGTGTTCAGGAACCGCATGTTTAACCGGCATTGAGGCTCTGCAGTTGTTTAGCTTGTTCTGTAGCACCAACTTCGGGCGCCGGCGTTCGAAATTTGAATGTCAGTAGTAGTCAGTACCAACTTCACAGACAAACTAGGGGCGGCATGCAGGCGGGCGTCGGCGTTCGAAATTTGAATGTCATAATGTGTAGAAAAATGACATATTATGGTCATAATGTGTAATTTTTCAGATAAGAAATAAGTTTTTACCAAGTAGTTTAACATTATGCTGATCGTAACGTGCGGTTTTTGTACGCAGTAAAGAGGGTTTATGATACGTGTGTAGATAAAAAATATTATGTACAATTCATATCATTTATTTTGTTAGAAAAAAAAAAACAGATGTACAAAGAAAATCCATCGACGTAATGTAACTACAACAAAAACAGAGATATCCTCCTTCTTGTTGAAGGCACCATGCACCTTCTTTGAGTTTTTTTGCTACGAGTACGAATGACAATACGCTTTTCTTTTGTTTTTTTTGTGTTTTTCAAACAATGCAGTAAACTTTGTCAGATGCCCTGATTTCTTATGGTATTTTTCTTTTGCGCAAGTTAACTTTGATATGCCCCGTTTGAGCGAGTTCTCTCCGGCTGAAATAGCCGACATCCATTATTATTATGGAAGTTCGAGAGGCGGTCGAATCGCATAGGTACATAGCTGCCTTCCCCAACCGACGCCTCGTACCATCCAGAGGGAATTTCCAAGATGTGCATAGAAGACTTCCCACGAAGGGACTTGGATCAAATCGTGATCGTAGAGAACAGCGTGTCATAATCGACTTGGCTGTGGAAGAAGCTTTTTTAAGAAGTCTGTATGCTGATCCATCCTCCAGCACTAGACGTTTGGATCTGCAACATGGCGTCTCTCAGAAAACTGTCTGTCAACGGGTGCAATATCTCCACGAGGTGAACAAAGTGCCGAGATGCGTCATGTTGGCATGGGTCTAAAGGAAGACCGTTGCCAACCCTGAATTTTTCAAGAACATTTTGTGGATGGACGAGGCCACGACGGCATCACAAACTCTCGAAATTTACATCAATGGTACCGTAAAGGCCAACACCCGAAACTGAAAAAATCCTCCTCATTCCAAGTGAAGTTTGATATAAATGTGTGGATAGGGCCCATAGACAACATGCTGATTGGCCCTATCATACTCCCAAGGGCATTGACGGGCGAACTATTTCTGGCGCTACTACAGGATGATTTGCCGCTACTAATGGAAGATATACTAATTGGGTTAAGACGTAAGATGTACCTGCAAATGGACGGCTGTCCTGTCCACAACTCTAATGATGTAAAGACGTATTTAGACGAAGAAATCCCAAACTGCTGGATCGGCCGGCGAGGGCCGGTAGGATAGCCTCCTCGTTCGCCCGACATGACCCCTTAGATTATTTTTTATGGGGCGCGTTGAAGCAACGCTTTTATAACACCCCCATCAACACGGAGGCAGATCTAATGGATCGGTTTTTGAGTTGCGCTGACGCCATCCACAACAACCCAGAAATGATCCGAAGAGCCACGCAGCGAATTGTGTTTTGCTCAGCACTGTACCTCCAACAACGAGGGGGACACTTTGAAAATTTGATGCATTAGATTTCTTAAGATCTCATGGTTTAATTCGTACTCGTAGCAAAAACAAACCTCGATAAACTCCACCGCTGAGTAGCAGAGATCCAAGGCAGTGGTTCTCAGTGTGTGTAGGTGACCGTGCCACGTTGTGCCTCTCTCGCGAAGACTTTGAGCTTGGTCTTTTGGCAGTGACTTGTGATAGAGTGCAGTCAAGCGTTACTCCCAGATACACCGGGGTGAAAATGTGTTCTAGCTTGTTGCCCTGCCAAGTGATGTACAGCTTCTCTGTTGCCTTGCGGTTGTTGAAGTGGAATGCGCAAACCTGGGTGTTTGCTGGGTTTTGTTGCAGGTAGTGTTCCCTATAGTACACAGAGAGAAAGAAAGAGAAAGA